>CM019070.1:42068410-43268410 GCA_009667805.1 Leptobrachium leishanense
ATACATATATATATATATATATAAATTGTATATATTTTTTTTATTATTTATAAAGGATTTTACCAGGAAGGATACATTGAGATTTCTCTCATTTTCAAGTATGTCCTGGGTTCAAGAACATTGAATTGTTACAGAAATACAAAGTAATAAAATGCAACATATTAAAAACAAAACGCAAATATACAGAATAACAGAAAATGAATATGTAAGAAATATATTCACTGTCAGGGTTATCCAAAGAGATCTGAATTGCTTGAGAAAGGTAACCGAACGCTGAAAATCAGCGTTCGGTTGCCTTTCCTGGCCATTCGGCTATCCAGAGAGCAGGCAATTCGCCAAATCCTGGCGAATTGCCTGCACATACGGTGCCTGTTCGGTGCCTTTTCGAGGGCAGTGAAATCCCCATGAAAAAGCACTGCTTCGTCTATTCAGAGAACACAAACCAGCAGTGAAAGGTTCCCGAAATGCCCTGCCATTCGGTGGTTTAATTCGGCAAGTTTATTCAGGAGAATCCCATAGACTTCAATGTTAAAAATATTCCCGTTTTAATTCAATATCTAATAAACCGTTCATTATAAAATTCTGCAGCAAAAAGTCTCTTTATCTATAGATTTTTTAGGATACTTTAAGCATTTTCTGATTTTTTTTTTTAAAAGTCCGATTTTTTTAAGTTTACTTCTTTTTTCTGTAACAGCCCTTTTTATTATCATTCCCTGGACCTCCTGTGTAAATTTCAGACATTTTCGCTCAGTAGTTTCTTTGCAAACAGCGTTTCATTTTCACAGATTCATACAAATGGTTTTGCCAATTTATTCACTGCCTCCTCTGCTTCTCAGCTGCTTCGGCTCTGTGTGATTCGGCTCCTGTTCGGCTGCTTCGCTGCGTGTGATCGGCTCCTGCTCGGGTTTTTCGAAGGTTAATCCAGATGTTTTTGCTTGTTTTCGGCGTTCCTTCGGTGGGTTTTGCGGTTCGTTTTCGTCAGGTTTGCGGTGACTTTTCCCTGCAATTCGGGGACCCTGTGGTGTTTGCTGAATACACCGCAGGGTCACCGAAATGGGATCGGCAAAAGGAACCGAATTGAAGAGAACGAAAAGTCACCGAACGTGCGGTGACTTTTCGAATCTCTTTGAATAACCCTGTATGTTACATGTTTACAGGTGCATTCTGTATCGAGGTATGTTAATAGAGATCTCTTAAGTGACTTTAGACTGGGGGAAGATTTGATGGCGTCTGGGAGATTATTCCATATTATCTGTCCTCTCTGTTTGTTTACCCTTCTTGACCATACTATTCCACTATTAGTATTTAAAAGGGATGTGCATGGCTGAAAAATTTGTTTAGTTTAGTTTAGTTTCATTACGTTTTTAAATCATTTCGTTTTCAGAATTTCGTAACTAATTTTGTTTCGTATTATCATTTCGGATCGATTCGAATTTCCTATATCAATTCGATAGTTGATATCAATTCGAATTTTGGATCACTAGATAAAACCTCAATTAATCAAATTTTGCTGTTAAAAGAAAAGCTAGGATTAAATTTTAAGCTGTGTCACAGATTTAGTATTTGAGTCAAATTAATCAGTGAAACAAAATTAATTTGTTTCATAAAGTCCTTTGCTGACTATTACTTGTATTGTAAGTTAAGATCAATTTGATAGTTGATATCAATTTGATGGTTCATTTCAAATTCGATAGTTGATATCAGTTATTCAAATTTTTCTTTTATGATGATGATACAGTGTAAAACGAAATAAATTTGTTATATAACGTTTCGTTTCGTAATTCGTAACGTATCGATTCGTTATTCGGAAGTACTTCCGAATACGAATTTTCAAATTTCGTTCCAAATTCCGAATTTTTCCGAAACGAATGCACATCTCTAGCATTTACTACACCCATCCTAGCACCCCCATCCTTGTACTAGACTCTTTATTAACCAGTTCTATGATTTTACTCAGTAAAGCTTCCAGACCTGAAGAAGAGCGTTATACTCTCCAAAGCTTGTCTTTTAAATGTAACGTTAGTCCAACATAAAGGCATCACTACCTACTGCTATACTCTGGTGAATTATATATATATATATATATATATATATATATCTCGTGTGGGTAATGGAAAGTAATTTCCCATAAAAACATTGAGTCCTGGCAGCAGTTTTATGGAAAGTCACTTGGTAGTGAAGCGGTTAAGGACAAGAAGTTTCAAAAATCCTCTTTCATGAATCTCTCTGTCTCTGTTTATATACTTCCTGCTTTCCATGTGACTTGCGGCAGCAGGAATTGTGGAAAATGTCTATTTTTCATTGTTTTGCTCACCACTTTCCCAGACGTTTGGACAAAATGACATTTATGCAAGAAGTCAGGAAAACGAGTAAAAAAAAAAGGGGAAAACGGTTAAAGGAAAGAAAGCATCACTTTAAAAATGAATTGGAGCAGCCGAAGAAATGTTTGAGAGAAATTATGCTGTCAGGGATCGAGCCCATGGCCTAGAGGCCTAATTACTGACAGGCGTGAAACATTCAGCGCAACATCAACAGCGTCTGCCTGTTCCAAACTAAATACAGGTAAACTCTGTGCCACGGAGCTGCCTTGGGGCAAAGGAAAAATAATCAGGGTAAGTGATTAGCTAATTGAGGGAAGACACTACGTGTCATCTCCCTAGATAGACCATCTTCTTGGTTTCTTCTGCACTTTAGTATTTATCTTGTCTATCTCAATATAATAAGTCAAGACTAGTGTTACTGTGGCTAATTACGTCCAGGAGCCTTTGACCACCATGTTAATGTTTTTGCATAAGCCAAGCGAGGGAAGTGCGCGGAAGGTACATAACAAAATATAAGGCTTAGACTTGGGTGCACCCCTGACCTTTGATAATTAGTGTGGCTGGATGTGCTAGTATTAGAAGACAGATAGTAATGAATTTGTACGGCACTGTGCAACAAAAAACGCATAGAGCGCATAGGATATGAAGCAGGTAGCAGATACAGCATTTCTCGTTTCTAGAGCACATAGGGGATCTGATTACTACATTATTAAAGGGGTAGCTTTGGAATCCTCTGGGGAAAGTGTATCAAAGTATTCTCCGACACATGGAAATTAAAAAGGATCGAAAAAAAATACATTTTCTGCTTGCGGCTGCATCATTTGTAAGGGTCTTAATGAAGCAGGTTTGTTGTGTGTTATGCAAAACACTTGCAGTTGAGACAGGGAGAGAGAGAAGGGGGAGGGTGATTCAGAACCTGAATCTTTTATTTTTAATAATTGGTTTGTTTTATTTTTTATAACTTGTCCAATTAATCAAACGACAAGATGACAAGCGAGGGACGTGTTATGAGTAAGCTTTAGATACAGGTTTGTTTGTGAAGCCAGAAAAATAAGAATGATTTTTTTTTTCTAAGAAAGGATGCAAAATAAAATTATTTACCAACAGGTTAACCCCTTAACGTGCCAGGATGTACTATGCCGTCCTGGTAGCGGGAGAGCTTTGAAGACTCAGGGCGTGCAGGTACACCCCGCTGTCTTTAATGGGGCTGCCTTGGCCCCTCCCTGCAGCCTGAACTCAGGCCAACACCCTGCAGTCAATGATGCTCACCACCCATCGACTGTGAGTTGCAATCTGCGCCTCACAACGGCACCTGTCATCAACATTTAGCCACCCCCAATGGGCGATGCCCATCATTAAGGGCTTAAGCGAGAGAAAAGATTTGAGGATATTATCTTACCACTGTTCTTTCAATGAAAGGACGGAACGGCGGTTTTATGGTGAAATACTGCAAAATTACAGTGAATTCTCCATTTTGCCAACTACCACCATAGTTTTCCATACTCTACCATTCTTTCCATCATAATGTTTGCCTTAGTTGTGTAGTATATTTCTCAGCGTAGATTCCTATAGGGTTCCACCAACAGAGGGTTGTGGTAAATGGAGTTTATTCGGCGCATGGTCTTGTTACCAGTGGGGTACCTCAGGGGTCAGTACTTGGACCCATTCTATTTAATATTTTTATTAGTGACATTGCAGAAGGTATTAATGGAAAAGTATGTCTTTTTGCTGATGACACAAAGATTTGCAACAGGGTTGACATTCCTGGAGGGATCAGCCAAATGACAAATGATTTAGGTAAACTAAAAAAATGGTCGGAGTTGTGGCAATTGAGTTTCAATGTGGATAAGTGTAAGATAATGCACCTGGGACGTAAAAACCCAAGGGCTGAATATAGAATATTTGATACAGTCCTAATCTCAACATCTGAGGGTTGGGATTTAGGGGTTATTATTTCAGAGGATCTAAAGGTAAGTAGTCAATGTAATAGAGCAGCAGAAAATGCTGGCAGAATGCTTGGTTGTGTAGGGAGAGGTATTAGCAGTAGGAAAAGGGAAGTGCTCATGCCACTGTACAGAGCACTGGTGAGACCTCACTTGGAGTACTGTGTGCAGTACTGGAGACCGTATCTCCAGAAGGATATAGACATCTTAGAGAGAGTTCAGAGAAGGGCTACTAAAATGGTGTACGGCTTGAAGGAGAAAAGTTACCAGGAAAGGCTTAATGATCTTAACATGCACAGCTTGGAAAAAAGACGAGACAGAGGAGATATGATAGAAACATTTAAATATGTAAAGGGAATCCACAGGGTAGAGGAAGGGAGTATATTTAAAAGGAAACAAAGTAGCAAAACAAGAGGACATAGTCTTAGATTAGAGGGGCAAAGGTTTAAAAGTAACATCAGGAAGCATTATTTTACTGAGAGGGTGGTAGATACCTGGAACAGCCTTCCAGTTTAAGTGGTAGAGGCCAAAACAGTAATTGAATTTAAGCAAGCATGGGATAGGCATAAGGCTATCCTAAACAAAAGATAAATCCAGGTAAAGTATCCATGTAATTGGGCAGACTAGATGGGCCGAAAGGTTCTTATCTGCCGAAATTTTTCTATGTTTCTATGTTTCCACTGGTGTTTCCACCATAGATTCCAACCGTTATTCAGTGTCGATTTTTATTATTACTCATGTCCAGTCTTGTCTGGTGTTGTTTTTACCATTTTTGTCCATCGGAGTCATGTGGAGATTGTTGCCACTTTAAAATTGTCAGAATGTATCTACCGGTGCTGTTAACAACGTCAGAACAATGGCAAGTGAGGAATAGCTATAGTTTAGTCTTCTTATGTAAGGATAAGGATTGCACCATTGTCCGCCATTGTTTGTCATTGTTTGCTGTAATTTCATCTGCTGTTGAACCAGTTGTTTTTTTGTAGTTAGCCGATGTTCACCGTTGTTGCCACAAGGTAATTTTTACTGTTATAGCCAGAATCAGTGGAGCACCACACCAGAATATTCCCTTAATCCCTTGCGATGTCAGTCGCCACGTACCCCGATGGTGGTTTCCCAAAAAAAAACAAATTTGACAAAGTCAAAAAATCTCAATATAAGGAAAGGGTAAAGCGCACTCAAGATTTTGGGTAAATACCACATACATACCATGTATGTAGAAGTATTGTTCCAGCTGATGAAGTCGGTTTATACCGACGAAACGCATCCTGGATTAAGATTGTTTTAATAAATCCTTTTTCATCCATCCTGCTGTTCCGGTATCGTTGTGGAGAGGTTTTTTGAGTTTTTCCAAAATAACTCATAGGTGAATACTCCAAGAGCCTGGAGGCTCCGCCAAGAGTGAGTACAAACAGAATCACACTAGGCTCGATTCGGGTCTTTCTTCTTCTCGCACCTACTTATGTAAGAGATCGGGAGAAGTGAAATTTTATCGGGTTCCTGTGAACAGGATAAGGCTCACAGAATTGGGCTCCATTATTCTCATGTATGGTGTGTGGAGATGAAGAAACCACAATAACAAGAATTCTAAAGTGTATGTGGTATTTACCCAAAATTTTGAGTGCGCTGTACCCTTTCCTTATATTGTAATTTTTACTGTTGTTTGCCACATTGGAACTTTTTGAATATTCCTCTTATTTATTTGTGTGCTACAATTCCAGTCATTGTAAAGACAGGAGTAGTGAAAGGATATCCCGGAAAACATCTGGGGTGGCAAGGTTAGGTCTTATAGGTCTACAATATGTACCCAGGGTGTTGAATTATCCCATCGCCCATCCCCAGATACATTTCTGTTATTCTCTGCCATCCCCAAGCTTCAGTTCTATCGGTCTTTAAATTTATTTTAAGGCGACGTTGCTAGTATTTTCAGGGGAAAAGAGGTTGTGATACACGCGCAGAATCCTCTTTCCGAACAGAGCTAATCTGAGAATGCTAGGATATTGCCGGCTCTTTTAAGTACATACTTTACCATAGGAGAAAATAATTTCCTTCATTTTTGAATGATGCATCCGCTGAGGTCGAGGCAGAATGGGAAATGATATATAGCATCTCAATAATGGGTGAATCTAACTACATTTTGTTCTTAAGCTCCAACTTCTACCTTTTAAATTGACCTATTTGGAAGATCATCTATTTGTGGAACTCACAGTTCTCACTTCACCCGAATGTTTATGTTTTCCTTTGTTGCTCATTTTTCATCTGCGCTATCATCTTCTTAGGGGGAAAAAAAAGAAAAGAGCTTCCAACAAGTAAAACAGAAGTTTATAGAAGTAGATTCAGGTGATTGATCGAAACCTTAATAATATTAATAAAAGACTCTAGGGACAAATCATTGCTATGAGACCACAACTGCCATCTGCGTAATTTGTTATCAGTATCACCCAAGTCGCTACTTATAAAGGCTCCCATCGTAGTCCAGCTGAGTTGCAATCTTCTCTTGTTGCTTGGATGGGAAGTGTTAATTTTGCAGGCAGCCAGAGAATGACGAGCAATTCCTGGATTCTTGATATTCTTTTTTTTTTTTGTAAATCAAATTTTTATTAAGTTTTCAATAACACATTTTAACAAAGTATATAAAAATATAACCAAGTATGTAGCGTTTTAGCATTGTACAGGGATAATACTGGTCTATCCCATCGCATAAGGTCAGCCATACTTGATGATTCTTCATAAGCAAAACAGTAGTAAATTATAAACAGCACAAAAAGAAGGAGACATAAAAAGGTAAAGAAACAAATACGGGAGAGATTTAAGGGAAAGGGTGGGGGGGTATGTTTGTCGGTCCTATACCAATGAGAGGCATATATTTAGGTGCTGGTGTGGGTATTATCGAAGCAACTTTAATCTCGGTGTGTAGATATTATGCCTTGGAAAGAGGACGAAGGCGTGATCAGGGACCATCTGGACCAGATTGTGGTATACAGCTCTGCCTGGCCTGTTGAGGTATAAATCAGCTGCTCTAGCGTGTGCAGGTCTTCCATCCTAGACCGCCAAACTGATAAAGGCGGGCATATTATTTGTCTCCAATATAATGGGACAACACTCTTGGCCACATTTAGAATCCGAACCAGTATCGATCTCTTATAGGTGCGCGTGGATATTGATGTGTGATGGAGGAGCATTGAGGCAGGACTGAAAGGTATCGGGGGGTCTACAAATTCCGAGGTTACCGCATGGATGGCCTTCCAGAAGGGTGCAAGGATCGGACAACTCCACCATATGTGTAGCATCGTGCCTTCATCCCCATTACACCTCCAGCATGTTGGGGGTAAATCTGGGAACATCTGGCTAATTTGTGTGGGCACTCTATACCATAACGTTAAGACTTTATATGCCGCCTCCTGAACCCTGCTTGCTACGGAGCAATGATGTGTGAGGTCTAAGATCTTATTCCATTGGGGTGCAGTGAGAGGCATTTCCAACATCATTTCCCAGCGTCCCATGAAAGGGGCTGGTGTGTCCGCAGCCGCTGTTTGGAGCAGAGAGTAAATGTAGGAGATACCGTGAGCCAAGGGGTTTGGCAACATGCATTGTTGTTCAAATCCAGTAAGTTGTCTAGTGAGTTTGTGCTGTTGTGGGATTGCTCTTAGATAGTGACATAACTGGCTATATTTAAAGCTAAGCAAAAAAGGTGGTGGTCCAGTTGTATAAAGTTCCCTTAATGGTATGTACCCGTTGGATCGCAGTAGGTGATGGACCCTCGGGATCTCAGTCGAGAACAATGTACAGAAAGTCCCCGACTGCAACCCCAAGGTGAAATCTCGATTATGCACAATTGGTAGTAGTGGTGATGGAGAAGTGGATAGGGAGAAGGTCCCAGAGGCGAGTCTCCAAATGGCCATAGTGGCTAGTGTGTAAGGGGATGTGATGTCATGGTGTTTATCTTGGGATGGTGGAAGCCATGGTAAGGTGGCCAGAGGCACCCTCAACGAGTCCTGTTCCGCATCCTTCCATTTCTTCCTAACCCCTGGTTTTGACCAATCCAGAATGCGCAACAGGTGACTCGCTATATGGTAGTGTCGGAAGTCAGGTACCGCCAGGCCTCCCCGAGACTTTTCTCTAGTGAGTACGTCAAAACGGAGCCTGGGGGTCCTGCCTCTCCAGATGTATTTGATCAAAGCGGATTTAAGGGTACCAAAAAACTGTCTGGGCAAACGGATGGGTATTGTTTGAAAGACGTATAGTAATCATGGTAGGAGATTCATTTTAACTATGGCCACTCTTCCTAACCATGATATGTGTGCATAGTTCCAGTTGGAGAGGTCCTTTTGTAGTGTGGCCAAAAGTGGTGTAAAGTTGTCTCGATAATTCTCTGCTGGATCTGCATTTAGCCAAATCCCTAAGTATTTGAGTTTCGTGAGTGAGATTGGGAACGGGAAATGTTGGAGATGTAACGGATAGCGTGTGTCTGTTGTCAGTACACTCAGGATATTAGATTTGCCAAAATGAATTTTCAGGTTGGATAAAGCCCCGTATTCCTTAAATGTGGATAAAATACATGGGAGGGACACTTGCGGGTTTGTCACGAAAAAGAGCAGATCGTCCGCGTATGCTGCTATTTTGTGTTGAGTCGCACCAGTAATGGGTCCCGTTATGTCTGAGTGTTGTCTAACGGCGGAAAGAAAAGGTTCCAGGGACAAAATAAAAAGTAATGGGGATAAAGGGCAACCCTGTCTCGTGCCATTTCGTATTGTAAAAGATTCTGAATAAACCCCATTCACGCATATCCGGGCCGAGAGATCAGTGTACAAGGCTTTTACCCAGGATTGTATGTTCGGGCCTAACCCTATGTGTGCAAGTGATGTAAACAGAAAGTCCCAATTGACCCTATCAAAGGCCTTCTCTGAGTCTGTGGATAGAAGGAGGAAATCTTGACCTGAAGATCGGCCTCGGTGAATCAGCTGTAGGGCCCTTATCGTGTTGTCTTTTGCTTCCCTCCCCGGGACGAACCCCACCTGGTCGCAATGAATCAAATTAGGGATGTGTGGTTGAAGGCGTGTGGCTAGAATCTTTGTGAAAAGTTTAATGTCTGAGTTGAGTAGCGATATTGGTCTATAATTCGCGCAATTGGTAGGGTCTTTGCCCTCTTTCGGTAATAGGGTGACATTGGCCATTAGTGCCTGTGGGGGGAGGTTCTCTCCATGTGTCAGGGCATTAAAGGCTTTTAGGAAATGTGGTATGAGGACTGTTCTAAAGGTCTTATAATAACGAAGCGGGAGACCGTCTGGGCCAGGGCATTTGCCTGTTTTGGATGATTTGAGGGCAGCCGACAATTCCTCTTCCGTTATCGGGTCTTCCAGAAGAGCTACGTCTATCTCAGAGAGTTTGCGTTTGGAATGTTTAGAGTGGTAAGTCTGAATCTGGTCGAGCAACGTCCGTCTAGTTTTGTCTGTCTGGGGGCCTGTAAGGGAGTAAAGTCGCTGGTAGTAGTCGCGTAAGGTGTTCATTATTTGCTGTGGCATGTATTTTGGTTGACCCTCCCGGTCTCGTACACAGGCTATATATGTAGCGGCCCGCTTCTTGGCTATCATACACGCCAGAAGGCGGCCACTTTTATCTCCGTGAGTGTGGAAAAAGGCCTTCGTTTGAAGGCATGTTCGGTGGTGTAGTGTGTTCATAAGATCTGACAGGGAACGTCGCATGGTCGCAAGCGTAGCCAGATGTGTTGGGTCTGCGTCCCGTTTGTGTAGGCGTTCAATTTCTGAGACCTGGCGTACCAGATCGCTAATCTGTGTGGCTCTCTGTTTTTTAAATTCTGCCCCCTTCTTAATGTAATGACCCCTGATTACACATTTATGCGCTTCCCAGATTACTGTGTCTGATACGTCCGGGGTCGTATTTTCAGTGAAGTAGGTCTCAAGTACCCTCCCACTGTCTTCTATAAGGGAGTCATTCGCCAAGAAAGAGTCGTTTAGACGCCAGGAAAAGGAGGCGGGACGGTAGAGCTGGGATGTGAGAGTAATGTGTATAGGAGCGTGGTCTGACCAGGTTGCAGTACCAATAGATGCGTTTTTCAGTGTGTGTAGGTGGTAATGTTGCAAAAAGAAATAGTCCAGACGGGAGTAAGATTTCTGGGGTTGCGAGAAGAACGTGTAATCTCTTCCTTCCGGGTGTTGTGCCCTCCAGCAGTCTGCTAAACGGTGTGTGTGCAGAGACTTGCCGACAGATCTAAGTATATGTAAAGGAAGTGATGTGGATCCTTTGGATGTGTCAACTAGTGGGGCCAAGGGGACATTAAGGTCCCCTCCCACAATTAGGGTCCCTTCCGTGAATTCCAATACTGTGCGGAGGCTGGCGGCGATAAATCGGTGTTGTGCTTTGTTCGGGGCGTATAAGTTAGCGAACGTGTATAATGTGTTTGCTATGTGTCCTTTAAGCACCAACAGTCTCTCCTCTCCGTCTGTCAGGGACGCTTTGCTGATGAAGGGAATGTGTTTATGAAACAGTAACGCAGTGCCTTTGGATTTAGAGGTGGGGTGGTTACTGTAGAACCCAATCGGGAAGTGCGAGTCTGTCAGTTTAGGGTGAGTGTTGCCCCTGAAGTGTGTTTCTTGTATAAATACAACTGATGCCTTACAAATCCTGAAGTCACGTAACGCCTGGGAGCGTTTTTCAGGTAGATTAAGTCCTCTTGCATTTATGGACATGAGCGAGAGGTCTTGTGGGAGAGACATATTATCCCAGTTATGAGTAGTGGATGATTCTCGTATTGTACCAAGGATAGTGGGAAAAGACCGAGGGATAAGGAGTGGGGGGGGGGAAAGCGGGATGGGACAATAACTTATTTACAACTTAAGAGGTATGAGTGACCGTGTTTCTGGCGCACCGTGAGCCGACTATCGCCGGAGACGCGGGCCGAAACACTACAATGTCACTGCACCCCAGTAAAGGGATGGAGGGCGTGGACTTGGAGCGCCTCACCGCGGATTGCAGTGTCAAGGTAACATCAATCACCGACGTGGGTGTATTCTCGTCCGAGTGGAAAACCTAGTCACCGGAGTGTGGATCAGAATAGGTCTGTGGTTGACTACTCGAACGGAGATGATTCTAAAGATGTGAAATACTATATGAACGTAACACGCGACATGTCTAGAATATCATGTGAGAAGGGGAGCACAGAGCATCCGTTTCTAACTGCCCCCCGTGCCCTGGTGTTGTTCTAACGTGTAGCGTCGGACCTGCGGGAGACTATAAATCAGGATGCTACTGTATAAAAGTCTCGCCTCCGTAAAGGACACTGTGTGCAACATCCACCGAAGGGTGAAAATGGTGTTAGGCAAGTGCATTAATACAATACCGAGCTGCTATTATTGTCCAGGGATATCCGAAGCAGTTCAAGGAGCAATAATGTACGTCTTGTATAAAGAGAAAGGTCCCCTCTTAGGTATCCAGCCCCAACAGCATGTAACCACTTCATGCCAGTACAAAGGTATTGATGTCGTCTTGCTCGTCGAATTTGCCTCCTCGGGGCGTCCCATCTCGAGATTGGTTCAAATAAGTGTGGCAAGTCTTATCTATTCAGAATCTGATAAACATGATGCATAGGTTCAGACTTGTTGTAAAGATCGTTGTCTGTTGTTCGTCCGCATCCGAAGTTTGGAGGCAATATTAAGCAGGAGTGCATCCATGGTTCGAGGTTGGAGTCTGGCCTTAAACGTGGTTATCTGTATCATCCCAGGGGGTGTAGCCCCCGGCAGGAGCAGTGGTGTCCCCGGACAGCAGAAGTCCAGGTCAAGCTTGATAACAACGCTATTGTTGCTCGAGGTGGTCTGAATTGCTGGGACTAGGGCACGGAGAGCCGTCCATGTTGTAAATCAGGCCAGAGAAATCGGATCAGTCATGCGAGTTGATGGTTTAGGCTTGGGAGCCCGATCGCCTTCCTGCGTGGGCAAGTTGCCGTTGTGGTCTAGGTGGTAAGGGTCTCAACCGTGCAGGCCGTGGACCAGCTGAGTACACCTGTAATGGGTCAGGCCAAGGCAGGGTTAACGCAGGTAGTTGTAGTTCCTCCAGCAGTGCGGTCATGTCGTCCATGGTGTTGATCAGGTATGGGCCTTGAGGCGTGTGTACCAGTAGCCCCGTGGGTATGTGCCAGCAGTATCTGAGATGATGGGTTTGTAGCAAACTCGTGAGGGGTTTAAGCGCTCTTCGGTACTCTAAGGTAGCCGGTGATAGATCAGGGAATATCTGGAGCGGGGAGCCTTCGTAAGAGATCTGATTAATCGCTCTGGCTTTTGACAGTATGTCCTCTTTAAGTCCATAGTTCGCTAGGCAACATATCACATCTCTTGGAGGAGCTCCCGGGGGTCCCCTCGGTCGTAGCGCTCTATGAGCGCGGACAAATTCGATAGGTGATGTAGTGTCGCGTTCCAACACAGAATTCAGTATGACCGTTAATGCCTCACGGAGTTGCGGTTGTGTTTCCTCTCCCTCCGGAAGTCCTCTCAGGCGTAAGTTATTGCGTCTCCCACGGTTGTCCAAGTCCATAATGTGTAACGCCATACTGCGCATCTGGGTTTGTTGTGCATCAACTTTCTCCGTGGTCTTAGCTTGTGCAATGGAAGTTCTATCACAGTTTCCTTCTAGAGTCTCGACCCGTGTAGTAAGGCCTTGGATATCGTTTCTCACGTGTTGTAATTCCGTCAGGATCGATTGTCGAAGCTCTGCATTAGCCTGGTGTAAATCAGATTTAGTGGGCAGGTTTTTCAGGAGGTGTATCCAATCTGGTGTCTCGAGGTCTGCCGATCTGGTGTCCGACATGGCCGGGGAGGGCGCTCGAGATGGTAAACTCGGAGAGATCGGTGATCCTGCCTGCTCTGGGGGAGCGCTTCCGGTGTCAGTAGCCGGTATCAGGTACCTGCGGAGGGAAGGTGTCTCCGGCAGCCTTTTCCCCTCCTGTGTCTTCTGGGTGACTGTCCCTTTGCCTGGTTTCCCCATGTTGTCCAAATAGTGCTACGCAGTCGGCGTTGTCCGCTATATCTCCTCGAGGTCGCCGCGTTAAGCAGCCATAGCCTGCCTTAATCAGGCCGATTTTTTTTTTTTTTTTTCCCTTTTCTTTTCTGTTCTTTTCCTTTTCCCCCCCTCGGGGTAACTTAATAGGTGCCGCAACTCTGGTCCATAACCTGGGGGTCCTAGGGCCCGGTGGTCAGGGGTATAGTCTTGAGTTTAACAGGGGGGGGAGGTGATAATCGGTAATCTGGTCTTGGATCCGCACGTTATTCGGGCGCGGCGGTCAGCGTGGTTCCGGTGACTTTCGGCCCTGGCCGCATGCCCACCAATCTCTGGTGTCCTCCTCCCTGCAACCGAGGGCCCGCGCGGGCCTCCCCCGCCACTCGGACCAGCGAGCGGCCTCCTCCGTGCCTCCAGGTCAGTTTCACTTTCTCCCTCCGATGGTCTGGATGAGTGGCGCGGACGTGGGTCACCACACCAGGCTGTTATATGCCCACGTGTCAGGGGGAGATTGCTGTGCGGAGTAGTGGGGTAAGCAGGAGCCCTTCCTTACCCCGAGGTCTTGACGCCTGCCTCCGATGTGTCAGTGGTCGCATCCGCGGTACCTCCCGTCCCAGGCTCCCCACGTGGTGCAGGCCTCTGTTCTTCCGGCGGCGCCTCTCCAGCGACTGAGGGGTCCAAGTCGATTTTATCAGCTCCCCCGTGGTCTTGGGTGCGAGGTGTAGGCTGTTGGCTCCGGTGGGTTGCCCAAAATTGCTTTTAAAAGCGGGTGTGCACGATGTTTAGTAGGAGCTCTTCCCATGCACGTCCGCTCCGTTTGGCGCCAAGCCACGCCCCCCTCTTGATATTCTTGTCTCAAAACAGTATTTTAAAAAAAAAGATACCGGCTCTCAGAGACTGGTGTTAAGTGATCTTGGAAAATCAGGTAATCCACAAAAAATGAAAAGATCCCATGATACAGTCAGAGGAAGGTTTGAAGGTTCGCTACCTGATCTCACCACTTGCAGAAGGAAACAAATAGTTTCCTGTGTTCTTCTGCCAACCCTGAGAGAATGTTCACACGTGACCTTCTAGCATTTTCTTTAGTCTCCATGTAGTCCTATGGACTACAGAAGTCACTACCAGCAGCGGCCTGTGGCAGCTATTGATACTGGCTCATGTATAGAATGCAAATATAGCAGCTTGCTTGAAATTGGGCCAGTAATAGGGAACTGCCAAGCAGTGGCGGATTGAGGTAGTGTGAGGCCTTAGGCCAAGCTGAAATGAAGCCCCTCTTCCTATACACAAAATTTAGAAATTGACCCAATAAATTTGCATTTAGAAGTTTAATTTAGTTCTCTTCATGGAAAAGTGTATTTGAATGTAGGGGTGTATTTGTGTGCAATGTCCTTATAATGGCATTTTGCATGAATTTCATCATTTGAGCCCAAAAAGCGAGAGAAGCCTTAGGCAGCTGCCTATTTTACCTAGAGAGCTGCCTTTGCTGCCAATAGTAATGGCCATATTATTCCATTTGTAACTCCCTAGCTATCATCAGCTCAGCCAGGAAAAGTGTAAAGCCATTGTTACACTTATATAGGAAGACCATGAAAGGCAACAGGACTGTATTAGGAAGCATCTGAGGCTTTCTACAAGCTGGATAAACCAAAAACATGCACTGGTCTCTAAACCAAAGCAGTAATACACCTGGGTTCATGTCTTCGCCGCACTGGATAGACATGGGGTGAACCATAACATTGAGAAAAATAAAATATCAGAAAAATCATGTTAATACACTAATACCTTACTTGCCCTTAATTGTTTCATGTACTGCTATCTGACAAACACTGGAGAGTATGGCAAAAGTATGAATGGACTTAGCTACTGAAACACAGGCTTGTAAATCAGGATGGAGAAGTCTGTGGACTCAGCAACAAATAGGAATATCTCCCTATATTAGGACATACATAACCTATATAAATTAGAAGAATGATTATTTTGACATGCTGCTGAACTGTGGAAAGAAACACAAGGATGTACCTTTTAAGGTAAGTACTGTGTGATGAACAAAGTAATGTATAACATAAAACAAATGATGATTATGATTTTTCTAATAAAGCATAAAAAATAACTGAGTAAATAGTTCATAATAACTTGGGTGAAGGCACATACGTATTAAAACTGTGCTATTGATATTAAAAAACAGCATAAGTTTAATAGGATGCATTAAAATCTTGCATTAATACGGACTCGTGGCTGTAAAGTAGTTTTATTACACTTACTAAATGTAATGGATCTACAGGAGGTAATTAGAGAGTTTTAATGATGGCTAGAACAGCACATGTTTATCGATATGATTTGAGTGTTTCCTTGAATTCTTGGGAAAAGCTACTAATTAATAATCGTGCCTACAGATCCTGGCTGAGATACTTCAAAAGGATTCATCCTTGGCTCCATAGTAAATAATCACAGGAGCTTGACGGTTTTATTGTTTGAACTCCTGCAGAGGTCATTTTGTTCTTGCATCTACTCTTCAGGAAAATTGTGAAATTGTTGTGCAGTTCAACCACGTCAAGTTGAAAGCTTGTATGATTGTGCTGTAACTGGGTGAAATATATACCTCTACTGGATCCTTAACCCCTTCACTGGGGAAGACGTGTGGGGAAGGCCTTGGGAGTCTCCCGCTGTATGTGGAGGATGTTCCCCACACTTCTTACGCTCGGCCTCCTCCGGGGTCCCGCGGCGTTCTTACTTCCTTGAAGTCATACGCTGCTTTTGGGAGCCCGCTCAACGTGATGACATCATCTCCAGGCGACCACATGGCAAAGCCGGGAAATCGCCTTAAAGGATCCCTCTCTCTCCCGATCGGAAGGAGGTAGCAGGTAAAGCCAGGCACTGCTGAAAAGGAGAGAGTCTCCCCTTTCAAGCATTGCCTGACTTTAATCCCTGAGGTGCCCGTCTGTGATCTGGTGCCGAATCGCGGCCTAGTTCCGATGGGGGACACCATCTTTGATGGCAGCTTCACCTCCGGGTCCCCCCTTGTCACCTGACATCATCCAGCATGGCGCGATGATGTCAGTTAGCTGGGAAACCCCAAGCTTCCTGGGGATCTCCCAAGGAAATCCTATGGTGGAGATAGGGGGTTCCTTTGAACCCCCATATCTCCCGATCAGTGGCAGCTATGTGGGTCAGGTTTGGTATGATCCTATTCAAAATAAATTGGTCATAGTACGGCAAGTTCTCACAAGCTGTTACAGGTGGAGCACACCTTATCCAGAAGTCCGAAGCTTAGAAGACCAGAATTTTCAGAATCTTCTAGACATAATTCTTATTTTCCTACCTGCTTCCAGACATGTCCTGCTTATTTGTGGTGATCATTTGTCTTCTGCAGCACCAGGAAAATATGTGCTGAGAAATGCTATACAGCTCCAGCCTGTGACATGCTGCCCAGAGACAGCGAGAGGAAATCTGGCTCTGCACAGTATGTCCCTCACAAAACCCTGTTCAGCATCTCCCGTATGTATTTCACTGGTGCTGGTGCTGGTGCAGGATAAGCCTCGTAGAGCCCGTCACATCCCCCTCCCCACCGACTTCAGAATCCTTGCTAGATTCCATAAACTGGAAAACTCTAGAATACAGAATCCTCGGCTTCTCAAGCATTCAGAATAAGGTGTGATCAACCTGTATTTACTAACCAGTGAACCGATGGTGAATTAAATGAGAATTGCACACTTTACACCAATAAAGCCGAATATAAAGACTAGTATTTCTTCAGTTTGACTATTATGGCTCCTAAAATTTGAAAACCCCATTCAATGCTCCACCATTTCACTGCTAAGTAAGTAGCTTCTACGGTTCAAGAGACGGACAAAAAAAGTGGGAAAAAAAGTGATACGTGCATCCGCTTATATAAATTAAAAGAATCACCTAACGCGTTTCGCATTAGAACTTTTTTGACAGATGGCTCATTCTGTAAAATGTGGGCTTCTTTGCCACCTTTTTCTCTTGATGTTACACAAAGAAGTTTTTAAATTAGAGTATGGAACTTTGTATTGTAATTGCTCTGCAAAGTAAAATTCCTTGTCATCCATGTCCTAAATATGGAATATAATTGTAGGATGACATTAGCGCAGTACCTATGATGCTTAGCCCCTGTTTGACCCTTCTCCTAGATATAAGCCTACGCTCTCTTGTTAGAAAATCCATTCTTTTTTAACATTAACAAAATAATTCATAAAAAACCATCTGTAGCCAGGCACGATTCCTCACTACATCAATTGCATCATATTAGTGATCCGTACTAGGCTTCCCCCTAATTAATGTTTCTTTTTCTGCAGAGCTTCATTAAGGTCCATTTCTATAACACTCTCTGCAATCTGATTTTTTTTCCCTTCCCTGTTCAGAAATAATTAGTCTGCGCCTTGCGTTATGACTCTACTTTCACGTATCAATCTTACACTCTTCTTTTTTATATAGTATTTTTTTTTCCTTTATACATTCCGACATTACTTCGAAACAGATCAGGATAATTAGAAGACACGGCAAAGAGAATTGCAAAGCAGAGTACGTAATATGAATACATAGCAATAACAGAGGGACGTGTATGCGTAAGACAAAGGATCTAGGAATACCTAGAACATACACGTAACAAAAAAAAACAGGAAAATAAAAAGGCGATGACACCGGCATTCTATACATTAGTTGCTGAGAGCTGATAATTCATATGATCCTTTTAAGCAATGTGCGCTCGAGATTCATAAGCTCGGATTTACATAATGAGATCTACGTTTTGGCCATCGGGTAAGAGAATATTTTGCTTACTTGCGCTATAAATGATTAATTTTCTTCACTGGAGTTTCCATTGCTTCCTGCTAAAAATCAAAAGCTCGGTTATTTGAGAGAAAGCACCAGTGAAGATTTGATTATGATAGAAGCCTTCAGACGTATCAAGGGATTTAATACAATTCAGGGAGGGAAGTGTTTTCTTTCTCATTTTTTTTGTTTGAGAATTTATTTTTCTAAACAAAAGGTGAGCTGGAGCAAAACAGGGCTATTTGCATTGCACAGGTGTGGGTTTGCAAAATTGCATTAAAGTGCTATAGAAAGAGGGGAAACCTTTTATGAAAATAGATTAGGAGCTGAGGGGTTTCAGACAAATAAGACTCTATAAATGTGTTGCACTTTAGGCCAGGGCTGTCAAGCTCCGGACTCCCAGATGTTTCTGTTGGAGATGTGCATTCCTTTCGGAAAAGTTCAGAATTTGGAACAAAATTTGAGAATTCGTATTCGGAAGTACTTCCGAATAACGAATCGATACGATACGAATTTGAAACGAAACGGTATATAACAAATTTATTTTGTTTTACACTGTGTCATCATCATAAAAGAAAAATTTGAATAATGGATATCAACTATCGAATTTGAAATGAGCTATCAAATGGATATCAACTATCAAATTTGAAATCGATTGGAAATTTCAAAATCGATTCGAAATTTTGACTCAATCCGAAACGAAACTAAATACGAAACAAAATTAGTTATGACATTCCAAAAACTAAATTATTTAAAAATGTAACGAAACAAAACTAATCTAAACTAATTTTTCAGCCATGCACATCCCTAGTTTCTGTACTACAACTCCCATGATTCTCTGCTATTTATTGCATTCAAAGAATTCTGAGAATTCTAGGCAATTAACATCTGGGGGCCAGAGTTTGAAACCACTGCTGTAGGCCTCTCTGAAAATGAAAAAATGGTTTATTACAACAACATGCACTCCCCAGATGTTTTGGAACTACACTACCCATCATGCTCACCTATTCTTTAGGCTCCCTCTCAGATCATCAAAGAGTATAAAGTTCCAGAACCTTAGTGAATATACCTTGGATCCTTAGACCCCCTAAGTAGTTAACCTCCTTCACTGCCAAGAAGAACAAGTATAATTTTTCTTAAAGCACTTGCTGATGTCACAATAACAAATATACTCGATTTGGTTTAAATGTGGAGCAATGCAAAGAGATTTTGTTTGCAAATGGGCTTCAGAATGTAGCTACCCGGGAATGACATCCGAGGTGCTAAAACAGTTTGAACAGTTGGGACTCTGTGCCTAAAACACAGATCCCCGCTGATTCAGGAGGAAGACCCTCCTACAGTTGGTCTGTTTGGCCAGCAGATGGAAATGTTTGCCTTTCAAATAGAGCTACTATGGTAAAAATAATATGTTGGGAAAATTCCCAAAATGAAAAGGAGTTTTCCAAATTTTCCCTCTGGTTCCTGATGGTTTTATAGAAAATCTCTTGGTAGTGAAGGAGATAAAAACATCAATTCGATGTAAAACACATTTGAACTTGAACGTTGCCCACACTCTTACAATTCCAGCCATTTGTTACAGTATTCTGTTAACCTCCCTGGCGGTCTAATTTTTTCAAAATTTCGTGTCTAAAAGCGTCTAAATTTTTTTTTTAAAGGAAACATGTTTTTGTACATAGTTAGCCTGTAATAATTAGGAATCACGCACTGAAATCCGTGAAATCAAGAGTCCTTACTGGTAAAATCCTTTATAAATAAATTAATAAATAAATAAAAAATAAATAGTAAATACACCGAGTCCGATAAAGTTTGAAACGCGACATAATAATTTATTATCCCAAAAATAATTATCCAAAATAATGCAAATAAATGATATTCAATTAAATACAACAAAAAACACTGAAATCTGTCTACAAGCAAGGGTGAGACGATGTATGGTGTATTCCTTATCCTGTACTGTATGGGGGGATATGTGCCACCTAGTGGCCGTTCATAAACATTACACTGTATAATCCAAAGTGCTGTAAACTGTAAAAAAGATTTATTTTATGCTAGCCCCCCCCCCCCTGCACCATGTGACTCGCAGGGAGCCTTCCAGGAAGCAGCTCACCGCGATCACACTGCGGGGGACAGCGAGGGAGCCAGGAGGAGGTGAGTAAACATCCAGCCCGAGTGTGGCTCGGGGTTACCGTTCGCGGTAGCAAAATTTAACCCCGAGTCACACTCGGGAATACCGCCAGGGAGGTTAATGTTCCAATCCAACACTCTGTAAATATTTTTGCTGATTAAAAGTTCTGACATAATACATTTTTTACTAAGCACATTTGCCAATACCAACTTGAACAAACTTATTGCAGAGGAATGATAATGTACAGCATGCTCTGATATACAAAAAGGGTCGAAATCCAGTAAACAGATTATGTGTATGCATACATTCAGCCAGTTGATAATTAGATGCTTGCTGTAATAAATGAATATTGACAAATAACCTTCTATCCGTGACCTAGTTTGCTAATCAGATTATACCTATCAATAAAATACTGCAATGCAACAGTCATCAGTAATATCCAGTCATATTAATGTTACTTTAACTACTCTTTTAGAAACCAAATATTTGTGATGTTCATGCATGAAAAATACATGTGTTCAGACCAGAATAATAAAAGAACACTAACATACAGATAACCATGTGATGGATAGACAGACACACAGATAGCTATAGGTCAGCTATGGATAGATTGTATAGGTTGGTTTTAAAATGCCTCATGCGAGTCCACCTACACATTGCTTCCTGTAACCAGTTTGGGAAACTCATATTTCAGCTGGTGCTCCAGAATTAATATTGCTGTTGTTATTATTATCATCATTATTTATGTAGCGGCAACAGTTTCTGCAGAACTTTATAATAAGGAACGGAGAACCAGAGATACAAGGTGTAGGTGTTTTTATGGGCTCATGTCTCTTCAGCTTCTCTTAGTAGTTTTGTGTCATTTTTAATTGCTTACTAAAGTTAGCTAAAGAAGAGCCTAATGTTGGGAAAGATTGAGGGCAAAAGAAGAAGGGGACGATAGAGAATGAGGTGACTGGATGGAGTCACTGAACCAGTAGGCGTGAGTGTAAATGGACTCCTTAAGATAGTAGAGGACAGGAAGGCCTGGAGGAACATTGTCCATGGGGTCGCGACGGGCCGGACACGACTTCGCAACTAACAACAACAACACAGTTTTGTTTTTATGAACCCACCACCAATTGGAATACAAAGGCTTAGAGCAGAGCTAGAATTTCTTACTCATTAGACTATTTTATTGTAGATTATTTGGATTCAGTCCCGTATATTGGTGGATAGTTTTAGTTAAATATAAACCGTCAAGGTAGTGAGTTGGTACATGTATGCGTGTTTTTTATAGGTGTAGAGAGTCCTGCTCAAAGGAGCTTAGATTCTAGAAGAGTTGGGATGGAGGAAGCAAGAAGGGTATCAACATATTCGTGGTCAGGATCACTAGTGTGTTTGTACCAGAAATGGTGATGGACATGGTAGTAAGACAAGTTATGAAACCTATAAATATGGGAAGGGGACACGAGGAGGGGGATTATGCAGCAATATGATAGAATAAGCTAAAAAATATGTGCTTTTGAGGGAATTCTTGAAGGACTGAAGATTACGAAGAGAGTCTCATATGATGAGGTAGGTCATTCCATAAGACCAGTGCCGCTCTTGAGAAGTATTGGAGGAGCGAGTGTCCAACCAAAACGGTATCATCAGGCATAAAATATTAGACCTCTTGATACAAAAATTAGTTTAGAAGTGATGGTGCCAATGTCTGTTAGTGTCTAGAGTCGTTCTGGCATTCTTTGTGACAATTCATAATTGTTCACTCACTTACCTGGTGCTGACATCGCTTCTATGGTTCCACTCACGGGATTAGGACTAGAAAAGTCATACTGGCATGTTTCTTTTGTTGGGGAGGGGTAGGGGCACTACATATTTCTGTGTCTACAGGCTCCTGAGATGCATATCCAGCCCTGGTCAGGGGTGTGTATCTGGGGGGGGGGGTCTATCTATAGGGTGAAGGGAAGGGGTGTCTACCTGAGGGGCCAGGGTGTGTATCTGGGGAGTGTATATCTGTGAATATCAGTGTGTGGAAAAAGGTGGAATATAAGGGGGTGTAGCATAGATGTAGGTGAAAACACAGCCGGGCCCCTGCAAAATATTCTCACCTAGGAACCTGTAAAAGCTAGGGATGACTGTCGCATACAGGTTGTATTAGGCACAGATTATGCATGATCTGCATTCTCAAAACATACCATCAAATCACTTACAAACAGCAATTAAAAGGCTTATCTTAGTTTTTAGAGACTATTTGTTATTCCTATAACACACTGACACATATGGTCTGTTTTACAGTCGTTATCTGTCCCTTAGAAGTTATTCTGAACCTCTTAATATTCATGATCATAATAATTTACGCCCAATATTCTAGTAAAAGCATAATAAATATTATATGGCTCCCACTTTGTAAGAATTCCTGCAGTCGATGCTTCAAATTGCTGTTTATTACTATTATTACAGTTTTTATTACAAACCTATATTAGTGAAGCTAAACATGCTAAAAATCAATGAAAAACATATCTGTGCGCGGCAGCAGCTTATTTAAAGCGTAAGCGTGTTGCATGCACGCATATGGAGATATATGACCTCACTATTGTTTTATTTAAATTAAATAAAGCTAGATTTAAACAACGGGAATGCTGCAAAATAAACTGAAAACGAACCAGAGATAATCTACACCAAACCAGTGAAGAAAATGGTTTTATTATTGCTGTGAATCATGGTTATTGCTCTGCAATGTGCGCATTTGTCTACATACTAGCAAGAGTATATGCAGGTCTGTTACACCACAGGGAGAAAATATGATATTAGTCGAGGATAACATCAGCCGCACGATAACAATGCAAGGTAAAGTGGAGACTATGCCTCAAGGATTTTTATTGTGCTGGAATAATGGAAAAATAACAGGTACAATAGGGGTATAAGAGCATTGATTAAGACGAGCCATCCAAGGAGGTCACATACATCGAGCCGATTGTGTTGCTGCACAAATAATATATATAAATTTTATTTTAACCCTTTCCCTGCGGAGGACGTGTGGGGAACGTCCTCATTAACTTCCACTGTATGCGGAGGACGTTCCCTACATGTCATCTCCAAACCTGGGAGCCAGGAGAGATACTCACCTCTCTCCTCCGGGTCCCGCGGCGTTCTGACTTCCTTGAAGTCAGACGCCACTTATAAAGGCACTCCCGAATGTAATGACGTCATAGCGTCCGACGCATCCGAGATTGTCTGAAAGGGAGGGCGTATCCTTTTGGATCCCTCTCCCTCCCAATCGGGAGGACCTAGCGGAACAAGGCAGGCACTGCTTAAAAGGGGAGAGTCTACACTTTTAAGCGTTGCCTGACTTTAACCTCTGAGGCACTGGGCTGCGATCCGGCACTATTCGGCGCTGGATTGTGGCCTAGCTCCAGTGGGGGCCGCTATCTTGGAAGGTGGCTCCACCTCCGTTTCCCTCCTGTCACCTGACATCATTGCGCGATGATGTCAGTTAGCAGGGGAACCCCAAGCTGCCCGGGGTTCCCCCCAAAAAAATGTCACGAGTCCCCCTTTCTAATTTTTTTAAAAGCGCACCCCATAGAAAATATAAACACAAAGGCTCGGATGATAAAATGTGAAAAAAAAACACTTTACACGCTGTAGATGATTAAAAATTCTAATTTTATTACATTTTTTGTTATAATATACAGGCAGGGCATGACGTATACATATAATAATGATATATTATCAATCTGCCGAGTCTGCAAAAAAAAAAAAGATATATAATATGTCTGGGTCATATATTAAAACGTGATTTCAAATTGCGTTTAAACATGACGAGCAAAAGCGGCAAAAATGAGCTCAGCACACAGACGTAAAATGGTTCAGCAGAGAAAGGGTTAAGGGATGTGAGATTTCAACTACCGGCTGGGTGGAGTAGAGGCATCGCTACCTTAGTTTATTTTAAGATACTGATATCTTACATGTGCTTTGTTTTTTCCCATAAATGTTTAATTAAGAAAATATTTTACTCCATATACAGTCAGGTCCAGAAATATTGGGATATCGACACAATTCTAACATCTTTGGCTCTATACACCACCACAATGGAGTTGGAATGAAACAAACACAATGTGCTTTACCTGCAGACTATCAGCTTTAATTTGAGGGTATGTACATCCAACTCAGGTGAACGGTGTACGACTTGTTAAGGGACAATTGACTTCTCAGCTGTTCCATGGCCAGGTGTGTGATATTCCCTCATTACACCAATTACAATGTGCAGATAAAAGGCCATAAAAATAAAATTTCAAGTGTGCTATTTGCATTTGGAATCTGTTGTTGTCAACTCTGAAGATGAGATCCAAAGAGCTGTCACTATCAGTGAAGCAAGCCATCATTAGGCTGAAGAAACAAAACAAACCCATCAGAGAGATAGCAAGAACATTAGGCGTGGCCAAAACAACTGTTTGGAACATTCTCAAAAAGAAGGAACACACCGGTGAGCTCAGCAACACCAAAAGACCCGGGAGACCACGGAAAACAATTGTGGTGGATGACGGAAGAATTCTTTCCCTGGTGGAGAAAACACCCTTCACAACAGTTGGCCAGATCAAGAACACTCTCCAGGAGGTAGGTGTATGTGTGTCAAAGTCAACAATCAAGAGAAGACTTCACCAGAGTGAATACAGAGGGTTCACCACAAGATGTAAACCATTGGTGAGCCTCAAAAACAGGAAGGCCAGATTAGAGTTTGCCAAACAACACCTAATAAAGTCTTCACAGTTCTGGAACAAGATCCTATGGACAGATGAGACCAAGATCAACTTGTATCAGAGTGATGGGAAGAGAAGAGTATGGAGAAGGAAAGGAACTTGTCAAGTCCCACGGCGACGCCGTGGCAAAAAGTCCAAGTCATGAGACCAACCCTGGTGGCAAGCTCATGTACAGCAGTATGCCTTAGCCCAGTTTTTGTATACTGCATCAGGTGGATGTAATGAGCACTGGCTGGGTTCCTTAAAAGAACCACTCCCACATCCAGCCAGTGCTCTGTCAATAATGTTGGATTCCTTGTGAAAGAAAGGTGCCTGAATTATCCCAAGAGCCAAGTGACCAGCCTTGCTGTTTGTTCTGATTCCCGTGTACCGGACCCCTGGTTATTCCTCTGGACTTCGCTTCTCTTACTCCTTGCCGGTACAGTCTCAAGACCCCTTCTACATTACCCATCCCCAGAGACTTTACATCATCTGCGTTTGTTTTTCAAGGACTTATTATTTATACAGATTCCTGCCTTTTTTATTTGTATCCAGTTATTCAATATAAGTTTCTGCTATTTTCACCAAGCCTTTTGTTGTTGCCTTATTTACTGCATCCTGGGTTCATATTCACGTCACCAGTGTCACAAGAACCCGGTCCCTGACAGAACTGCTCATGATCCTAAGCATACCACCTCATCGGTGAAGCATGGTGGTGGTAGTGTCATGGCGTGGGCATGTATGGCTGCCAATGAAACTGGTTCTCTTGTATTTATTGATGATATGACTGCTGTCAAAAGCAGCAGGATGAATTCTGAAGTGTTTCGGGCAAAATTATCTGCTCACATTCAGCCAAATGCTGCAGAACTCATTGGACGGCGCTTCACAGTGCAGATGGACAATGACCCAAAGCATACTGGAAAAACAACCAAAGAGTTTTTGAAGGGACAGAAGTGGAATGTTATTCAATGGCCAAGTCAATCACCTGACCTGAATCCCATTGAGCATGCATTTCACTTGCTGAAGACAAAACTGAAGGGAAAATGCCCCAAGAACAAGCAGGAACTGAAGACAGTTGCAGTAGAGGCCTGGCAGAGCATCACCAGGGATGAAACCCAGCATCTGGTGATGTCTATGCATTCCAGACTTCAGGCTGTGATTGACTGCAAAGGATTTGCAACCAAGTATTAAGAAGGGAAAGTTTGATTTATGATTATTATTCTGTCCCATTACCTTTGGTCCCTTAACAAGTGGGAGGCACATCTGCAAACTGCTTTAAGTCCTAGACCGTTCACCTGAGTTGGATGTACATACCCTAAAATTAAAGCTGCCAGTCTGCAGTTAAAGCACATTGTGTTTGTTTCATTCCAACTCCATTGTGGTGGTGTATAGAGCCAAAGATGTTAGAATTGTGTCGCTGTCCCAATATTTCTGGACCTCACTGTATGTGTTACTGTGTGTGTATCCATTTTGTGATAGTACGTGTTGTAAACTGCCCCCCCTCCAGTATCTTTACAGCACCTGTTCCTCACTGTAGGACATTGGGCATTGAATGGGCTCTATGGGTCAGAACTCCTGAAAGCCGACCTACTGACTTGCATTGTGTGGGATGTACATAAATAACACAATCAGGGTGTAGTATAAAGTGTTTTTAGCCCACTATCTGATCTAATTCAGCTACCATCTCTTATCTTGGGTACCACAGACAACACAATAGATCCCCTGCAGTCTTGTCTAAACATTCCCTGCACCACATTGCCTCTGTACTACTGTTTTATCCTATACCACAGATGTAAAGCGCAACATCTAGTACAATTTTGGTAAATGTTGTATAATGGGAAAAATCAACGAAATGGAGACAGGAGATAAACACCTAAATATATTTTTCCTTTTTATATGCATTTAATTAATTAATTCAAAGAAAAGAAAAAAGGTAGCGTGCATTTTATAATGTGTTTTTTTTTTGTAATGCATAAGTAATCTGGTTACAGCTTATGTTAGTGGTAGTGTCCCTTCAACCCCTTCCATGCGGAGGATGCGCTCAGTGCGTCCTGCCGCATGTGCACTGGCAATCGGCCGGATTATTATTATTATTATTCTTTATTTATAAAGCGCCAGCATATTCCGCAGCGCTGAATCCCGGTGTGGGCTAACATTCTCGATGTCAGCCCAGCCTCCGGGACCCAGGCGGGCACGATAGACGTCATCACTCCCGAGCGGTGACGTCTATTACATGCACCCCACCGGCCAGTGCGGGGAAGGTGCCTGAAGGGGAGGGGTGGGAGGTCCTTTGGACCTCTCTCCTTCCCCATCCGTGCAGGCCACCGGGAAAAGGCAGGCACCGTTTGGAAGGGCATAGCCTGCCCTTCCAAGCGGCGGCTGTCTTTAACCCCTAGGAGGCTATATCGTGATACAGCGCCAACAGGTACCGTATCGCGGTCACCTCCCGGAGCTGGCCGACATCTTGGCTGTCGGCCAAGCTTCTGGGATATCCCCCTGATGACTGGCGTCATCGCGCGAAGCGCAATGGCGTCAGTTCTACAATTAACTCCTAGCTGCCACCTATGGTGGAGATAGGGGGTTCATTGGAACCCCCTATCTATCGATCCTTGACAGCTAGGAGTTAATGTTTGGTATCATTGGAACGGCGAGAGCATGGCCTTTCCAATGATATCAAACATGACCATGTAAAATGTAAAAATAAAAAATAAAATTTAAAAAATAAAAAAACTGTTTTTTTTTGTTTTATTAATGCAGCAATATTGTTCTCATTTCAATTATAATGTGAACAATGATGCTGCACTGATGATTTTTTCTATGGGGGGCGTTTTCTAAAAACCACGTAATTTTCCCCAAACAAGCGCACCCTATAGAAAATATAACCGAAAAGGCTTGCATGATAAAATGTGTGAAGAAAAACACTTTACACAATGTAGATGATTGAAAATTAAATTTTTATTGCCTTTTTTGTTATAATATTCAGGCAGGACATGATGTAAACATATAATAATGATATATTATGAATCTTCCGAGTCTGCCGGAAAGAACGATATATAATATGTCTGGGTTGTATAATAAAATGTGACTTCAAATCGCGTTTAAACATGATGAGCGAAACCAGTAAAAATGAGCTCAGCACAGAGGTGTGAAATGGCTCAGCAGCGAAAGGGTTAAGGATAATATTGCCAATAATGATAAAACTAGGGATGTGCGTTTCGGGTTTCGGAATTTCGGAATTTTCACGAAATTTCCCGATTCGTGTTTTCGGATGCGGCCGATTTTCCGAAAATTTTTAGATCCGAAAATGGCAGATCCGAAAAGTTTTCCGAGTCGAAACGAAAATTTTTCGGAATTTTCGAATGGACTTTAAATGTGTCAAATCGAAATTTATCATTTTAATATGATTAAATAAAGTTGTGAAATGTATATTCAATTATTCATAAGAAAAAAAGGATCTTTATTTAATAAAAAAAACCACGATAGAATCGCCAGAATTATCGTAGACACTTTGAAACGAGGAGGACAGACGTTCCGAAAAAACGAAAATTTCCGAAATTTACGGAAAGTCGATACAAAAAACGAGCAAAGTGACACGAAAATACGAAAAATGGTCGATATTCCGAAAAAAATGTACACGAAAAACGATCCGAACCGAATCGAAACAGAAATCGGTCGAAACGAGCCGAATCGAAAAGTTTAAACATCCGAACAAATCGAACCGAATCGAACCGAAAAAAAAATCGATGCACAAGCCTAGATAAAACTATCATAATGATAATGATAAAAATTTAATGCAAAATAAACTTTGTATACAGTGAAATTCACACGTTGCTGGATGTACAACTTAAATTATGATTAGTTTTATTTTCTGTTTTGTTCTTTTTAGTCCTCTCTTTCTCACAGCTCTTTGATATATTTTATCCTTTGTACTAATTCTAAAGTATATATTCATTTTGCTAAATTCCAGGCTACATAGGCAGGCGTTAAATGAAGCAAGTTTCGCTTTTCTTTAGAGCTGCTAATTCAAGTGTAATTTTCCCTTCCATTAAATGTATATAATTTTTAAGCATTTTGTGTAACATTATTCAAATAGAATAAACTTTGCACTTAATTTGTGCTTTTTTACCTAAAGTGTTTGACCGACCTATCCTGACATTCTTTAATTTCTAATACCACCAACTGCTTTTCCTTTTCAGGCAAAAATATCCGTATGTCTATCACAGAGCATTTAAAAATGTTTTTGTTTTACCGTTCTTTACTACCTCTGCCTGGAGTGTGTTGTAGGAGCCGAACACTATTTCCCCAGCTAGTTCTTCTGAATTGCCTGATCCTTCCACCTCGAGCTTCAGAACATGACCTCCTGTTCCAGCATTTTTCTCTCTCTAAAATAGGTTTCCTATGTGTGTTTTTTTTCTTTAAAATACATTCTCGTATTTGAAAAGTTTCAATCTTGGTTTTCATTCTCTAAATATAGAGGTGCCAAGAAAAGTAGAAACTAAAGTAAATGGATGAAACCTTATATCTCTGGTAACAAATAATAGGAATCCGGCAGAGAGATTTTAGAATATCAGAATAGAAACACTAGTCAAGAAGAGGAGGACATATATTATTAATAATGACTATAATAATAATAATAACAACTAGCAAAAATAACCTGACCTTCATGTGCATGTTTGTGTCAAGTTAGAAAAGAAGGTTACAGAGGCGACAGAAGCGGCAACAGGAAAATCATATGCACTGGCTGAACTAAACGTTGCCTCTAGGAGACTCTAGGGTCTATTCAAATTAAGGTGAAGCTCAGGAGAATGACTGGAGAAGTGAAAATTCTAGATCAAAATGGCCAAACCAGAACATTTTTCCTATTTATCTCACTTTCCAAATCGGCTGTTTGGTATAGATTGTTCTCTTCTCCGGACAGTTCTCCTGATTTTCTCCTTTCTCTGAATAACCCTGTCTGTGTCAATGCAATGCTTGTCCATAGGTGTTTTTATATTATAGATAGCACATTCTGCATCACATGAAAACTATAAAATCCTTGATTCTTTCTTTTAGAAGGCAACATCTCATTCAAATATTCTGTCTGCTGTATCCCTTTCCAATATCTCTTGTCACCTCAACTAGGGCTACCATCAGGATGGCAACAACCCACAATATGGTCATTGTGGCTCCTGGAGACCTCGGCCATTCCCAAAACCTGTTCAGCTTGTCTAACTGCCACAGATAGAAGAGTCCCTCCATGCCATCTCATACAGGCCTACTAACATACAAACAAATTTCCTAGTTTGCCATGGCAAATTTCCCGATGGGCCGTAAAACGTGCACTGACCCATAACTGAAGGTGTGATTAGAATGGTGGCACTAAGTAGAGGTGCTGATTGGGTGCTCTTCCAACACGGTACGCTTTTTATCTCCTTGCTGGGCCACCAGGGTTTTAGCCTACTCCCTTTAAGACCACGGTCACACAAGTGCACACAAGCACGGAGGGAACGTTCTCAAGGCGTTCTCTCCGGTTGGACACCTGTGTGAACACCTCGCTGAGTGCACTTTAGTGATCTCAGCCCTGCAAAGCTCGAGCATATGTGGAGACTCGCACATTGTAGGCGGATCGAACATCCGCCATAGCTTTTTGACGAGGAGGGTTTCAGCACGTCAGGTGTAACGTGCAATACTATTACACGTTACACCATGTGGCCCTCCCCGTCGAGCCGTCGGAAAGCTCCAACTGACACAGGGAAGGGTCACATGGATGCACTCAATGCGCTCGTGTGACTGTGGCCTAAATAATGTAAACAGAAGAGGAGGCAAAATGTTCTGTTTTTTAATTAGGATACTGAAATGGGCAGCAGATGTAAGGGAACCCCAACCAGTGGTTCAATGAGGGGCACTAAGAATTCTAATGGCGGCCCTGATGTCAACCCCCAGTTGTTAATTCCTTCACCCTGCCAGCGAAGTCCAGAAATTCTTGCCCCTTTCCATCTCCATGGTTTCCGGCTTGCACATTTACTCAAACAAATAAGCAAACAATGTTTTTGCTCTGCTCCTACTCTTCATGTATAACCGCCCACAACACCTCTGTCTATTCATGCCCATTTAGTTTAGCTTTTGACTTCACTGACCTTCTTTTGCAAAGTCTATTTCTTTCAAGTAAGTGTTATTACATTTTGGTTGCCGTAGCAACAGTTGATCTGTTTACTGTAAAGACAAAGTCTGCAGTTCCCAGTGCAAATTATGTGTAGTTAATATCATTGTAATTGCTTCTTTATCCTAATTATCAATACAATTTTTGGTTTGTTTGCCTCGATACTGGATTGAAAAACTACTTAGACTAATTCTGAGTGTCAATTCTAGATATGCGCTCTACGGCCTGACATCATTTATCCACGGCATGTCCATGATGATGAGCGGTGCGAGCCATGATGTCATCTAAGAGCAAGATTCCTTATTATTTCTTACTAATTTGTTATGAAAACATATGAAATAAAATATCGTCTTCTCTCATGATTCCTCATACCATTATTACAAATCAACATGTACCAGTAGACTTGGACCTCGATGCATCAGATTTTTAAGACCACCTAATCCAAGGGCACATATATTAACCCTTTAACGATGGAGAGGTGTCGCCCATCAGTGGTGGGTTAATACCGGTGAGGTGTACAGGTTCGCTTCACCAGCAGGTGCCACGTGTGTCGCTGATTTCAGGCAGCCGATGCGCGGTGCATGTCCCTGGCTGCAGGGGGATAGCTTGAGTTCAGGCCGTCCCACTACAGCCAATGGCGAATGCCGACTGTGAGGAGGTGCCAAGGTGGCCCATTGAAGAGAGTGGGGTGTACATGTATGCTATGTGTCTTCAAAGCCCTCTTGCCGTGAGGATGGCATAGCACATCCTGCGTTAAGAATAAGGGGTTAAGAATACAAGCAATTAGGGTGGAGCCCCTTCCTTGCACAGCAGCCACACACCGGTGATCTCCCACAGGGTGCTGCTCTGCCCCAGACACTAATTCCAAGAAGATGAGAGGCTCTCCAGGTGTAGTATATATAACATGAGATCCTATAGTCATCACATTCCCTGTATGCTGATGCTCTATAACACTTCAGCACAACACACTGACATCTGTATACTGTCTTATCGAATTATTCAGCAGCCATTTATAATCACAGGGATGTGAATTAAATCACTTTTGCCCTGTTTTATAACACTGGATATGCTCCCTCTTACCTGCAACACACATAAAGCATGACTTCAGTTCTGGTAGGATTTGTACTTTGATACTTTGATTCCTACCAGAAACGAAAAGTCTGCTTCCTGGGTTCCCTTTGCTCAGGGAAGTATTTTAGATGAACACGTGCTCATCATTCAGGCTTTTTACTTTACTGCCATCTACTGGTGGTTTAATAGAAATGCCATTAGTTTACTTTATCAGAGGTTTATTTTAATGGGGTACCTGATTTTGACATACAGTACCTTACACATACACGGATCTTTATTGGAATGAGTATAAAATTGAGGCGACATTTTGGCAGTTAAGGCCTTAATCATGCCATCATGCAAGATTAAGGACAAAAATCACCTTGATTTTATCCCCATTCCAACAAAGATCCGTGTACGCTACACCTGGAGTGTCTCTCATCTTCTTGGAACCAATGCACATATATAAAATTAGAGTATATATCCTTTCATACCGTATTTTGTTTATTGAAATAGCTGTCGCATTCAACACCCCATCCCTTCACATATAATCATCAGAAAATCTTATCAAAATACCTGTTCTGCCATACCCCCCTCCAATTCCAGGTTATAATAAGATTTATAGAAATGGTTGGGAACTTGACCTTGGTTTACTAAACATTGGCAATTACCATTCGACAAGCCCTTCACATTGCTACATCACTCCGTCAAAACAGCAGAATACAGCACTATACAGCAGAAGGTGTCTAACCCCTAAACATATATATTGCACCAGGCAAATGTTGGAGGTTAAATAACGATGTCTCTTTGGCGACCAAAGCCGTACATACATAAATTCAGATAGCTGTGCTTTCTCGTAAAAGAAATGCTAAGATTTTGCACACATTTTAAATGTTAAAAACGGTACCACGAAGTGGCTTCAGTGGCTCCCTCCTTTAGAGACACATCTTGGGAAACACAAAGGGAAAGACAAACATACAGTTGTGTTCAAAATTATTCAACCCCCACTGAAATTGAGTGTTTTGGCCAGTTTGACATTGATTTTGATCATTCAGTCATCCTGCTTACAATTAAATCAAAGAGGCACGTGTAGGTCAGACATATATAACATAACATTTATAATGAAATAACCACAAATGTCTTTTCTGTGCTCACATCATTATCAATTTTATTCAACCCCCAAGTGACATTCAATCTTAGTACTTAGTATTTTACAGTTATAACAGCTTTTAAACGTGAAGCATAGCTTGACACAAGTGTCTTGCAGCGATCTACGGGTATCTTCACCCATTCGTCATGGGCAAAAGCCTCCAGTTCAGTCACATTCTTAGGCTTGCGCACTGCAACTGCTTTCTTTAAGTCCCACCAGAGGTTCTCAATCGGATTTAAGTCAGGTGACTGCGATGGCCACTCCAAAATGTTCCAGCCTTTAATCTGCAACCATGCTCTAGTGGACTTGGAGGTATGCTTGGGATCATTGTCCTGTTGAAAGGTCCAACGTCTCCCAAGCCTCAGGTTTGTGACGGACTGCATCACATTGTCATCCAATATCTCCTGGTACTGTAGAGAATTCATGGTACCTTGCACATGCTGAAGCTTCCCTGTACCTGCAGAAGCAAAACAGCCCCAAAGCATGATTGACCCCCACCATGCTTCACAGTAGGCAAGGTGTTCTTTTCTTCATAGGCCTTGTTCTTCCTCCTCCAAACATAGCGTTGATCCATGGGCCCAAACAGTTCTGTGACGGAATGGGTGTTGTCCGCCTGCGGGTGTGCTCCTATCTGCCCCTCCTTGTGCTCTCGCCGTCCAACCCGACTACCGAGTGGCACGGCACTCGGCGTCTCGAGCGGCCCGGGATGATCCTGGGGAAGGTTTGGCGGGATACAGGGAGGGACCCCTGCGAGAGACCAGCCCGACTACCGAGTGTCACGGCACTCAGGGTCTCGAGCGGCTGATCCACTGACCTTGGGAGTGATGAGACCGTCTGCTGGGTTAGCCACTCTGGAGGGAAACGTTTCGGATGTGCAGCGTTTCGATGGGTCGATGCGCGGAGGAAGCGCCGCTGCTCCGATTCGGGATGCGGAGTTAAAGTGGATACGGCGGTTCGATGGGCCGATGTGCGGAGGAAGCGCCGCTGCTCTGATTCGGGGATGCGGAGTTAATGTGGATACGGCTGTTCGATGGGCCGATGCCTGGAGGAAGCGCCGCTGCTCCGATTCGGGGATGCAGAGTTAAAGTGGATACGGCGGTTCGATGTGCCGATGCGCGGGGCTCAGCCACAGGGGTCGCGGGATCGGTACCTGGGCAATGGGGTGCACAAGAGACTGCGGGGAATCTCATGTGGTGAAGGCTCAAGGAAGACACCAGGCGAAGCTGTATGTACAGGTTGAACTGACTTTACTGCAAAACTCCACATGTATTTATCAACATCATACAAGGACAAGACAATGGAATCCCTGCCCGCCCCCCATTGGTCTCATTGGCCCTTTCTTGAGTTGGGGACCTGGGTCCCGATTCAGATTGGTCGTTCCCGCATCGGGGTGGTGCCGATTCGTTACCGGACGTTCCGAATCGGCCATTTTTCGATTCGGCCACTTTTCGACCGGATCCAGCTCGGCCCCCATTTTGAGCCTGGAATCCCTTTGTCCTTTCCAGACCCACGAGGGGATGGGCAATGGCGACGGGCAAAAACATACAATGGGTGTCTTACATACTTTACACGGTTATACATACAGGGAACACTTTTATTACATCACGCAATATCAACCACAGCTAATAAAGGAATCAAGGTGTTCCTACGGTGCAACGGCACTGAAGAGTCCACAGTAACACCAACGTCATTGAAACTGTCCCTGGCTGAGAGTCCTGGGCTTTGCTGCCGAGCCTCTTGGGTCATTCCGTGACAAGTTCTAATTTTGTTTCATCAGTCCACAGAACACTATCCCAAAACTTCTGTGGTTTGTCCACATGACTTTTGGCATACTGCAGTCGACTCTTCTTATTTTTTGGAGACAGTAAGGGGTGCGCCTGGGAGTTCTGGCATGGAGGCCTTCATTACGCAGTGTGCGCCGTATTGTCCGAGCTGAAACTTCAGTACCCACATCTGACAAATCTTTTCTCAGTTCCTCAGCAGTCACACGGGGACTTTTCTCCACTCTACGCTTCAGGTAGCGCACAGTAGACATGTGCACAGCACAAAATTTCGTTTTGAACTAATGGATTAGTCCTAAAATGCAATTTATTTAGTTACTAAAGAAATTCGTTTTCAGTTCTTTAGTATGAAAACTAATTTCATTCATCCGAAAACCAATGGATACAATTACTATTGTAGTGGTGGCTCCTCAGAGGGCTGAGATCGCTGCTTGTTACAGTATCTCTCACTCTCAGCACAATGTGGGCCATATTACATAGTTGGTGCTAACTTAACCAGAGCTGTTGTAAACTTACCAGAGCCATTATAGCCTATGGAGGTTTTCAGTTTACAACAGCTCTGGATAAGTTAGCACCAACATTGTAATACTGCCCCGTGTCAGGCAAAGCGGTTACAGTAACTGACTGCTGCTGCTCATCACAGCGCTCAGAGTTTCAGTAAAACTAGTAAATAATATTTTTATATATAAGAGGTTAGAACAATATTATTTCCTTGTTTTACTTAAACTCTGAGCGCTGTTACAGTCAGTTACTGTAACAACTGAGCCTGATACATTGTACTGAGAGATAATGTAACAAGCAGCCAATCTCAGCGCTCACAGCCACTGGATTTAAAGGGCTGAAAAAAAGGATCCTCTCTGTATAATGTTTAGAACATCCTCCTGCATTAATTAATACCCCTCTCTGTATAATGTATACAACATCCACCTGCATTAATTAATACCCCTCTCTGTATAATATATAGAACATCCTCCTGAATTAATTAATGTCCCTCTCTGTATAGAACATCCTACTGCATTGGCATGTGGAGGGTGCAGAACTTCGGATGTTGCGATGTTGCGCTCTTCATTGCTGGTCTCCTTCACTCATCAATGTAATATCACAAAAAGGACTGAAACTAAATTGTAGTGCATTTTATTTTAGTTTCTTTCGTTTTTTGTAACTGAGCAGTTTCGTTTCTCTTGAGTCATACGAAAACTAAATTATCCCAAAATTCTGACTAAATCGTTTTAGTACTAAAACGAATGCACATGTCTAGCGCACAGCAGTCGAAGTCAGCATCTTCTTTCTGCCACGACCAGGTAGCGTTTCAACAGTGCCCTTTGCCTTGAATTTGCGAATGATGCTTCCTATGGTCTCTCTTGGTATGTTTAACATCTTCGCAATCTTCTTATAGCCATTGCCCTTCCTGTGAAGAGTAATCACCTCTTCTCTTGTCTTCCTGGACCATTCTCTTGACTTCACCATGTTTGTAACCACACCAGTAAATGTCTAGAAGGAGCTGAGTATCACAGTCATTTTAAAGCTGCCTAATTGGTGCTTATTATGCTTTATTGCTGCTCCGTGACATCCACAGGTGTTTTCAATACCTGATTGAAAACACTTGAATGAACCTCTGTTCTTCAGAGTGGTAGTCTTTAAGGGGTTGAATAATTGTGTCAATGAAGAATTCACAAAAGAATCATTTACTACTGTATTACAAAACCAATTGATGCCATTTTAGTTGCATATGGTTCTTTAAAAAGTCCTTGTAGGATTTCATTCTGAATACAATTACAAACGTACACTAAATTCCCTAAAACCCTTTACAGCATTGGGGGTTGAATAATTTTGAACACAACTGTATTTCATCCTTGGATGATCCCATTGAATGTCTCTGAATATGGGTCTTTTTCTCCCAAATGTGTGTTACAAAGTATTCCTTAAAGATCACCCGCATCCCCACAGATGTCACAATCAGTAAATGAGTTGTGCTTTTGTGTATTTATAAAGAATTATGAATAAAAGAATATCGTTTTCAAATATATGACTGGTTTCTGAAGAATTTGTTTGAATACTAGAATTCCTCAAAACACATGATGGTAAGAATGTCCCTTATTTTGCTCCTCTCCCTATAAATACCCCACCAACACAACCCAGGCAAGACTCCTGAGAATAACTAGCTTTTTATTATGTTTTGCTTGTTTGTTTTTTTAATTCCCACAAGGCTTGACGTGCTTTTTCCAGCTATTCTCTGCATCTTTTGTGTGGCTCTATTGCCTATGTACTCAGTGCAGTCTCGATAGAACAACACAGCGACCACACAGGCATCCCACTGCTCAATAACAGCGGCATGCGCGACATCGCAAACTGTCAGCTTGTCTTCGGGTGGAAACATGGCAGATCCGGCTGTGGAATCTGCGCGCGTTTATTGTGTTCCGTATAAAAATAAACAAATAAATATGGGATACAGTGAAATATTCACACTCTTTATATATGCCGTACACAGACAATAAAACAGCCATTTAACACAAAATAAAGGAAAGAAATTGCAGGCATTAGTGCCACTTTAAGGTTACGGAAGGCAGATGGATTTCCAAAAAAACTGAATGATATCCGTCCAGAGGAAAATCCAATATGACCAGCTAATGTCTTCTTCCAGTTAGTCCTTGTGTCCCCAGGGTCGACTTGTGCTTCATTTTCTTTGGCTTTTTGGATAGTTACTTTAGATCTTGCTGACAAAACTGCGCCCTGTGGTTAATTTGTTACGATACTTTTCGGTACAACATTTTAATTTCTGTTTCTGTAAACCCTGCCAACAATTTCTTTTGTGAGAAACCGAATACATTTCTTTATTTCGGAATTTCTGGTATTGTCTTCCGTCATCATTTGATTCTTTTCTCTCTTTTTTCTTTCTTTTCTAGAATCATTTACGCTGCCCCCCCCCCCCCCTGCCTTAATAATCAATATTTACTTCCATTGAAATGATTCTGTCTTTTTTTTTGGCAAGAGTTTTAACTAAACGCTGCGTTGTCTCTTTACAAACTTTCCGTCGTGAGTAGATTCTGCTGCTCGGAGCAATTATCTCCACAATGCGCACTGCATCCCACCAGCTACCACTCCGGCGAACGTTCTGCCGTGTACCCCTTATCCGCTTAAATTTTCTATGCAACCTCATTCAGCTGAATTTGTCATGGATTTGTGGATGTGCGGACCGATGATTTTGTATTCTGCCGAATCACATGGGCTCATTTGCATATGCATTGACTATAAAATGTGTCAAGCTTAATTATAGCAGAGTGGATTTTTAATTTTGAATCTCTAAACAGTAATATCTGCTGTGGTGGATTCATTTGGGCACAGCAGATGTCAAGGGATCTATAGGGCACTGGAAAAAAAATCCATCTCTATTTATGTCACTTAATGCCTGGAGATTATTAATAGGAACTTCTCACCTAAACTGTCCGTAACTGTATTTTAAGTGGTTTAAAAAGTCTTTTTTCTTGTTCTAGCAGAATTCCTATAACTGTCTGACTCAAGGGAAGAAATTATAAAGAGCTCTCGCGATTCCCTTTATGGTGGCTTGCTGTGCAAATGAATGATTCTCTATAGAAGCTATTATCCGGCATGCCAGGGTATAAGGTAATGTCTTATATTTAAGTGGAAATCTATAAAGGTTGCGTTTTCCCAAAATTCCAAAAATCCAAATTTTTTTCTTTTGATATCCGACATGACAAGAAGGGTGCCGGACAAAATCCCTACAGCCAGGTTCCCTAATGCCAACATCCCGACGGCCAACTTCCAGACAGAACAAGTGCCGGACATACCAAGTTCCCAACTTCTAGACATCCAAAATCCCAGCTGCTAACCCTAATACTAACACCTTAACCCTTAGTGAGTTAGGCTTAGGGGTTATCGTTAGGTTTAGGGAGGTTAGGGCTAGGTTTAGGGGGTTAGGGTTAGGGCTAGGTTTAGGTTTAGGGGGTTAAGGCTAGGATTAGGGGGTTAGGGTTAGGACTAGTGTTAGGTTTAGGGTGTTAGGGTTAGAGCTAGGTTTAGGATTGGTTAGGGCTAGGTTTAGGGGGTTTAGGGCTAGGTTTAGGGGGATTAGGGTTAGGGCTAGGTTTAGGGGGATTAGGGTTAGGGCTAGGTTTAGGAGGGGTTAGGGTTAGGGCTAGGTTTAGGAGGGGTTAGGGTTATGGTTAGGGCTAGGTTTAGGAGGGGTTAGGGCTAGGTTTAGGGGGGTTAGGGTTAGGGCTAGTGTTAGCCGCTGGGATTTTGAATGTCTGGAAATTGGCCGTCAGGGAGTTGTCTGTGTAGGGAAGTTGGCCGTCTGGATTTTGGCATTAGGGAACCTGGTTGTAGGGATTTCGACCCAAACCCGACACAAAACATGAAAAATTTGTGTGACGGGGACGACGATGACGACGACGACAAAATAGTTGTATCATAATATTGTCTAAAATGAGCTTCAGCCTATGTGTATAAGGTGGTGTACATGAATCCTAAACAAATCCCATGTTCAGTCTTGGGTGCCATCCTCAAGCTATCTCAATATTATCCTTTATTCCAAAATAATTCCAGTCCTGAACATTCTCAATAAGGGATACTCAACCTGTATGATCTCCATGGACAATGTTAAGGAACACTAGGGTCCTATTCCATTGTTGTTGGTAAAACTGAGACGATAAGTAAGAAAATCTGCACCTGCACACTTTTCTTACCGTTTCCATTTCGCTGTACGTATTCCGTGGTAAGCACTTTGTTAGTGCCTAGCCTTGGAACACAACGCAAGGCTGTCAGGTACTGGCAGTGGCGCTGCATGCTGCAGTTATTGGATTCTAGAGTCTATAGAACCTCATAGAATCTGCTCATCCCTGCTGTGAGCTCTGCATTTGTGTCATTGTGGCACTTGGCGTGTGCCGTGGTAGGACCTAGGTTCAGGGTTTGGGGGTCTGAGCCCAGTGTGCCCGGATCAATACACACAGGATGGGATAGGCAGAAGGTACCTTTGGGTGGTATACAGGACACAGGGGAAATCCAAGGCAAGGTACAAAAAGAATAATCAGTAGACATAGTCAGGGGGAAATCCGTTGTCAAGGGTGGTAGAGAGCCAGCAAAGTCCGGTTAGCAAAGCAGAGGGTCTGGTACACCGTATATCAGGAGCAGAGCAGGAATGGGTCTTAACAGGTTGAGGGTTAGAGTCTCAATGCTGAGGCAAGTTGGACAAGGGGCGAGTGGATTCAGAGCAGGGGTGTGGTGTGTGTGTTCTGTGATTAACGGTTTCAGGTTTGAGCTGCCAGTGCTGAGCATAGGCAGCACTTTTCAAGTAGTTGCTCTGGAACAGGCACGTATCCTGACAGTGAGCTCGCTCTCGTGAGATCACGCTGTGCCGCAAAGGAATCGCAGAGGGAGACTAGGAACTATTTGTTCCCAGTCTCGTTCTGCTCCAGGCAAGAGGAAACTAGGGATTATTCCTCCTTCTCCACCGTGGGATGAGAGATGAATATGGGATATATGGGGGGCTAGAACAGTGTATTGAGTTTCCAAAATCACTTAACACCAGCATTGAGGAGATGGTATTTCTCAATGAAATATCATCTCCGGGTGGAAACGGAAACTACATCGGGATAGCCTGTGCTTCCTTTCTGAGGTGTAAACTATTGCCTCCTACACTAAGTATAGGAGACATTAACTTACAGTAAACTTTTGAATGGAAACACAACACTCGAGCCACAAGCCGAGTTTGCGACAAAAGCGTAATAGCGATTCCCTTCGATAAGATAACTACAGGAGAGGCTATGTGTAATGTCTTCAAAATGTAGCTGTTCGGGAAAGTGCTGGTTTTCAAAAAATAAATAAAAAGAATGTTTGCCAACATTTCACATGTTCCTAAATACCCTGCAAAGATGTTGCACCTGAGTTATGGCATCACAATAACCCTACGACCCGGATCAAATGGTATAATAACTCACAATGACTATCGTCGCGGGGTTACCGGATTTAGGTTGAGCTGAAACTTTGTCTTTGTGACTACGTGACGACGTAAGCCATTTTTAAATATGGCGTAAACTGCTGAGCGCGGGAGACGGCAGGCTTCATTTGGGATGTATTAACGACACGGACGAGGCATCTGGGATGTGAAAGTGCACTGCACAGTGCATCTTATCTGTGGGTCCTCCCTGGCGATTGTTTCTTTACATTCCACCGGCGAGGCTTTAACACACAGATGTCCTTTTTATAACAGTGATGCTACTGTTACGCATGGATCCATTGCGTTCAGCTGTTCTGGCACGCGGCCATCGTGCCTCTATATTGGGGCTTTGAGTATGTTAATATAAATTCCACATAACAGCTATGAAATTTATGGAAATGCAGAAGCATATATTACAGCTGACAGATGCATGAATAATATGTCTACGCCGTGACCTATTTGTGAGTAAAGGGGTTAAACACATTTCAGAGATGTATTGTCCCCGACACACACGTCTGTATTTCAGCATGCATTATGTAGCAAGTATATAATTACCGAATGCGCAAATTATAATTACACAGAGGATTCCTATATAGTACCATAATACTGTCACTTCTACAATACACTGGGTTTCTTGGAGTATATTATAGCATGAGGCCAGCTGTTGGGGGGTTCTCTATGGCACCCCTAAAGCAAAGCTTGGAAAGTCACCCTCCTCCTCCCCCCTTCTACTTCCTCACCCTCCCAGCTCTCTCATTTTCTTGCAGGGAGCCCAGCATGCGTTTCATCAGGAGCTCGACCATAACATTTGCTTTCATTGTGATTATTCAGAGAAGGGTCCAGATCCTGCAGCGCCTCATCCCAGGATGGGGGATGGCTGATATGTTTGGAGACTCGGTAGCGGAGGGAATAGTTGTCCCCATCCATTTAGTTTGTAATCGTTCCCCTCATGCTTCTACATATTGTCCCTCGCTGAAAATCCTTCTGCTCTAATGGATATTTTTTACCTCATAGCATATAGGCTGTTCCTGAAGGGGGCTGGCTGACCCACTAACACCCCTTAATAACTGACAGTAAAGGACTGGGTTTGGCCCCTTCAAAGGTTTTCTCTATATTGACACCCTGTGATCACATATCTAACAAAGAAGGAAGGGCCAGGAGAGAGAGAGAGAGAAAGGGAGAGAGAGAGAGTGGGAGAAAGGGAGAGAAAGAGAGAGTGTGAGAAAGGGAGAGAGAGAAATGGGAGATAGTGGGAGAAAGGGAGAGAGATAGAGAGAGTGTGACAAAGGGAGAAAGAAGTGGGAGAGAGAGAGTGGGAGAAAGGGAGAAAGTGAGAGAAGTGGGAGAGAGAGAGTGGGAGAAAGGGAGAGAGATAGAGAAGTGAGAGAGTGGGAGTAAGGTAAAGGAAGGAAGAGTGAGAGAAAGAGTGGGAGAAAGAGAGAGAGGGAGAGCGAGAAAGAGAGTGGGAGAAAGGGAGAGGGATGGAGAGAAAGTGAGAGAAAGTTAGAGGGAGAGAGAGTGATGGAAAGAGAAAATAGATAGAGAGAGGTACAGAGATAGAGAGAGGGGGATAGAAAGAGGGATAGGGAGAAAGAGAGAAAAATAAGGATAGAGAAATGAATAGGTTAAGAGAAATGAGAGAGAGAGAGATGGATGGATAGAGATACAATTAGAGAGAGGGATAGAGAGAGATATGTGGTTATAGTGAGAAGGGATATTGAGAGGTGGAGAGAGGAGGATAGAGAGAGACTGAGAGAGAGAACAAGATAAAGAGAGAATGAGGGGGATAGAGAGAGGGGGGAACAGAAAGATAGAGAGAAATAAAGAGAGAATAGAGATAGAGGGTGAGTAGAGAGAGTGAGAGAGAGAGGATTAAAGAAGGAGACAGTGAGAGAGGGATAGAGAGGGATGGAACGAGACATAGAGAGGGAGAGAGAGCTAGTAGTGAGAGGGTTAAAGGGGTAAACAAAGAGAGGGATAGACACAGACAGAGAGAATGGATACGAGGGAAGATCGTTACACTGTGATTTCACTAATTTACCTAAAATTAAGCACAATAATATAGGTGTTCAAATGCTGGATCTGCTATGTTTATTCATACTGGTGGACCCTCTGTATAGTAGCCATATTAATATGCAGTTACATGCAGCATTTCTTACATTTTTCTTTTATTTATGCAAACTAAGGTGCCAATCTTGTTACATATGTTAATATAATTTACAAAAATGTTAACGCGATTTATAGGACTGCCAAAATACATGATGACCGCTGGACGGGGCTGAGAGAAGACGACTTCCAGAGATGAGCACCTGTAAAGTATTAGCACCTGCGTTCAAGGACTGGGTCTGACAACATGATAAATGTGTTTTCCTACCCTGGTATAACTTCCATTGATCAGTGTACAGCAGGCTGGAGCAGCGCCACCTGTTGGCCAAAAACGATAAAGCAGGGTCTTCTTTGCATTGAGTTGGTGTTGCTGTTTATACATTCCATTTTATAATGGTAATGTTGCAACTCTGTACAATACATACACTATATTGCCAAAAGTATTCGCTCACCAATCCATATGCGAGTCAAGGCAGGTGAGCGAATACTTTTGGTAATATAGTGTATATATAATGTGTCTGGAAATTTAGGAATATTTGACTTCATACACTGTGATATAACTGAAAATGGGAGGGGTTCCCTAGTGGCGCAACAGTTATTATATATAACGGATTACAATGTTGTATCGACCTTAGCCGTCATATATATATAAATACTTTCGGTTTATATATAAAGAGCCTCTTGTATCCGGGCTCTGGAGTGAAACACTTTGGACCAGCTATAGGGTGGCCGCTCCCTTTCTTTAGAACGTTGTCTTTACCTCAGGTGGAGGAACATAGAAGGAAAATAGAGAGACAGCGCTCTCATTGCACAGCGTCAGTGGTTAATTACTTAGTGCAGTAGAAAGAGATTGGTTATACTCACCAATTTGGGAGCCTTATCTTGTCCAGGCTCAACTGCTGGGCATGCGGTGCTGCTTTATGGTGAGCGCCAAACCCCTTTCAGCAGCTTCCTCAGGTTCGGGTGGCAGTGTCTGTGGCAAACCTCACTAGTCTGCCATGATTGCTGAAAATGAAAAGAATATTTTTTTTAATTAAAAAAGATATTACGTTTTTACCTTGAATCCTATGGGATTCACCTGTTTAAACTTGTCGAACTGAAACACCAAAAATCAGGGCATTTCGCCGACATTTAAGGCTAGGGTCAAACGAACGCATTATTCGAAGTGACCATCAAAAAGTGCGTCCGAACGCATTGATGTATTTTTTCACAGAATGCGCTAAAACGGTCTGACGTGCATTTTCATGCTTGATTTTTTACGGATCGTCAATAAAACACTTTTTGCGTCTGGACGTTATGTAGGCTGGACATTAGCAGCGTCTGACATCTCCTAATCACGCACACACGCCGCTATGCTGCCGCAGCTGCGCACTCTGTACGTCAATACTAGCGGTTCTGCGTTCCCAAAAGAATGCGTTCATTTTCCACTTGCGTTGCGCGGCCGGACGTTTGTGCGGCCGTAATTCGTATATTGTCCGTCATTTGCTGCTACTGCGGCCGTGATTAAGTGCGCCTAAACGCACGTCAAAAATGCATTAGTCTGACCCCAGCCTTAGTGCAGTTCAGCGTTCTGTGAATAGAAGACACAATAGTCTTCTATGGGGCAATTTTAATTCCACTGAATTGCGTCGAACTGCGGCGAATTGCAGTTTGCTGTCAATTAGCCAGTATTTGGAGAATTTACATCTTAGTCAATAGAAGAATTGGCCTGAAAGTTCTCCGAACAGTGAAATTCATCGTCCGGTGCAATTCAGGGCCAATTTGGAGGTTAGTGAATAACCTCTTTGGTTGTGTTTGATAGAGACCCACTATGATGGAGTACAGGAGGTTGGGCAGGCTTAAGCATCTTGTGATTACAATGCCGGACTACATTTCCATCTCCATTAATGTATCCTCAGCTAAAGGGGTTATTGAGAGAGAGACAAATTTTGACGAACTGCCAGCAAGTACGATGCCTGTTCGATGGCAGTGAAATCCTCTATAGAGAAGCAATGGTTAATCTATTCAGAGACACCGAACAGCAGTGAAAAGTTGAAGTGCCCTGCTATTCGGTAGTTTCATTCGGCAAGTTTATTCAGGTGAATCCCGTAGGCTTCAATGTTAAAAATATTCCCGTTTAAATCCAAATCTAATAAACCGTTTATTATTCTAATCTGCAGCAAAAAGTCTCTTTATTTATAGATTATGTAGGATCTTTTCATCAAAAAAAAATTTCCGTCATATTTTTAAAGCTTTTTTTTTCTGTAGCAGACCTTTTTATTATCATGCATAGGACCTTATATATAAATTCCAGGCATTTTCATTCAGTAGTTTTTTGCAAACAGCGGTTCAATTTTGACACTTTCAATCGTATTGTTTGTTTTTATTTCTTTTTACTCCGTTCGTCAGCTTGTCGGCATTTTCCAGCGGCTGTTCTGCATTGTGATTTTCTGGCGGCTTGTCTGTATTTTCTGGCATCTTCGGTGTGGTTTCTCCAGCAGGTTTTCGGTGTGTGTTCAGCGGGATAGCGGTGGGTTTGCGGCAGGTTTTCCCTCCACTCCGGGGACCCTGCGGTGAATGTCCGTTATGCGTCTGCAGTTCGGTGCGGACGTATTTCGTGTGTGGGGCTCCATTGGTCATAATTATATGCTATAACGGACGTACAAATGTGCGGCAACACGGACGTGATCAGTGCGCTCGTCTGACACAAGCCTAAACTGTGCGGCAACACGGACGTGATAACTGCGTTCATCGGACATGGGCCTTAAGTGTATCTTGCTTGTTGTATTTACTGGTCGCAGTAGTACATTATACTAAATACATGTTAAGGTTGAGTGCAGCCTCTCCCGGTGCTATGTGTTTGTGTGTGTAAAATATATATATATATATATATATATATATACACAGCTGAGCCTTGCTGTCATTCCCCCCACTTCTAGATCTGGTATAAAAATTTACCATGTTTTTATATGTGGTTTATTCAAGGATCAAAGATCACAAAGAAAGATTTAAACTAGACAAACCATTCCGTTTACAACCCTGAACTTCGCAATACTCCAATGCATTTGAGAAAGTAAATACAAAAGATTTTTATTCCATGTGATATATATTCCTTTTAAGCCCGAGCAGGCACTGTCAGGGCTACATCTGTATCCTGCCATTAAGTAGCAGCTACCAGGTGCTTCCACAGGGCCTGAAATAAAGTGGGATTACACACAATACCTGACAGGTGTTATCTATATTTTATGGGTTATATTCCTGCTAAATAGCGCAATTAATTATTTACTCATGTGTTGTATATAGGTCTGAATCTAAAAATAAAGGATTCCATGGGAGCGTCATTTTTTTTCCCCTCTTCATACAAAGAAAAATGTGTTCTTTTCTTTGTTTGTTCGTATGAAGCCTAAAAATGTTATGGTGTTATTGCGCTTGGCATAAAAATAAATAAAAAATCTGATAAAATTATTATTTTAACACTTTCAAGTGATTTTTGTTATAACGTTTATTTGAAACACGAGGGCCTTTATTACATTCCAAACACTAAACCGGGGACGCTCACTTGGAAAATCTGCACCTACAGGTTTCCCCTTAACGTTGCCATTTCAGCTCCCTATTACTGGGCAGGCGCTGATTCAGCAGTTTGCCCAGTGAAGCAACGCTATCTCCCTGGATACTTACAGCACCGCCAACGAGCCGTCGCGACTATCACCTCCTGGAGTCCATAAGACTCCATGGAGAGTTGTGTTGCCGGCAGTGGCGTAGTGTAGGTTGTCAGCGCCCGGGGCCAGCCAAGAATTGTGCGCCCCCCCCCAACCTGTGGACACGTTAGCATGCCCCGATTCCCTTCCACCATTAGGGCATTGAACCCCTTAACTGTGATACGCTCATACACTCTGCACATTACATTGTATCACAGTGCTCCACAGCAATAAAACCCACAGTAATGTGCAGCTCGCACATGGATATATATATTGCCCCCAGCAGCTCAAACATGAATATATTTGCCCCAATGCCCCCAGTACCTCAAACATGAATATATTTGCCACCAGTAGCTCACACATGGATATATTTGCCCCCAGTAGCTCAAACATGGATATTTTGCCCCCAGTAGCTCACACATGAATATATTTGCCCCGGTAGCTCACACATGAATATATTTGCCCCCAGGAGCTCACACATGGATATATTTGCCCCCAGGAGCTCACACATGGATATATTTGCCCCCAGTAGCTCACACATGGATATATTTGCCCCCAGTAGCTCACACATGAATATATTTGCCTCCAGTAGCTCACACATGAATATATTTGCCCCCAGTAGCTCACACATGGATATATTTGCCCCAGTAGCTCACACATGAATATATTTGCCCCCAGTAGCTCACACATGAATATATTTGCCCCCAGTAGCTGACACATGAATATATTTGCTCCCAGTAGCTCACACATGGATATATTTGCCCCCTCTCCCCCCCCGCTCACCGGCTCTGAGGGCCCGCTGGTCGGTCGGGGGGGCGGTTTGGGCATCATATTGGGGCCCCGCTGGTTTCCCTGTGATGGACATCGTGCTCTTGGGCAGCCAGCGGTGCACTCTGTAAATGCCACGGTGGCGCCTGAAGCCCAGTCTAAGCACGTTGCACTGGCGCCGCCCCTCATGTGACACGTCACGTGAGGGGGCAGTGCAGGCACCACCGCGGCATTTCCAGAGTGTGCCGCTGGCTGCCTGTGTGCACTGACCGTCAGAGGGCAGGGAAACTGGCGGCGGGGCCCGCTATGGCACCCTTGGCGCCCCCAAAAAAACTGCGCCCGGGGCCACCGCCCCCCAGCCCCCCCACACTACGCCACTGGTTGCCGGGAATATAGCCCTGAGTGATCTCGCTCGATCGTGCAGGGCCACGGAGTGATTCGTAGAGGCAAACTGGGGACTATTTTGTCTCTAGTCTCACTCTGCTCCCGGCGGCCAGAAGCGGTGGATCGGGCCACCGTTCTTGTCGTGGGATGAGAGGCGAGTATCTGATTTTTGGGGGTTTTCAGCTGGTGCTAACTGATCCTGCAGAAGTGGAATCAGTTAGCACCAGCTTCCAACTGTGGCTAACCTTTCAGTTAACCGTAGCGGGATGTAATTAGTGTTAGGAGTCTGTAATTCTAACTCTAATTACTCTTTGCACTCCCCATGTTAAGTATAGGGAGTGCAAAGTACAAAAATCTCGCGGAAGCAAGCACAATCCCCAATGCACTAATTTTTTTTTAACCCATTAGCGTTCAGAATGTAATATGGGGGTCCTACGCTAAAGCCACTAAAGCGAACGGTAACGCTCACGTACCTGAGAGCTAACGTTAAGTTTGTAATAGGGCCCGAGATGTGTCTTTAGCAATTAAATATTGGTTATAAAATAGTGAATTTGGAGAATGATTGTTCGCTTAAGATAAATTTGCTCATTTAGAATTAGTTTTTCCTTTATAAACCAGTTCCCTCCCCTTCCATAACTGTGGCTGTTTTACACTGCCTGACTAAAAACAGTCACACACTCGAATATTTAATTGGACCACCTCTTGCTGTGATAACGGAACACATTCACCGTGGCATCGTTTCAATAAGCTCATGTAATGTCACAACATTTATTTCCGTTCAGAGTTGCATTAATTTGTGGCCAAAATCTTGTATTGATGATGGGAGTGTCGCGGCGCTGCGTAAAGTCGTCTCCGGCACATTATCCCAAAGATTAACCTCAATGGGGTTAAGGTCTGTAATGTGCGGTGGCCAATCCATGTGTGAAAATGATGTCTCGTGCTCCCTGAACCACTCTTGCGCAATATGAGCCCGATGAATCCTGGCATTGCCATCTTGGAATATGCCCGCTGTGCCATCAGGGGAGAAAAAAAAACATTGATGGAAAAACCTGCTCATTCAGTGGTCAATTTTTGGACATAACGGTGCTGAACCTAGACCTGACCAAATGAAGCAACTCCAGATCATAACAGGCTTGTGCGGTGTTTGGTGACTTTATTTTGGCCAGGAATTGTAAAATATAATAACATAATCGATGTGTGTTAGTCAATATTAAAAGCTTTCTCTTGGGAGATGAATGCTGGGCTCCTCTATACCCACATCCCTTTGCAGAGAGAACTCTACGTGCACTAGGTATTTGTGTGTGAAATCATACTTTTCGTCCCTATACCTTACACCATGGCAACAACGGAATTAATTATAGAACTAAAGACGTAGAAATAAAGACATCAAATGTCATGAGATAAACTCTAGCTGTGGGTTGGATGTTCTGAGAGACACATCTGAGTCACTTTGTAGGAGACAGAAGTCTGCAATGGCAATTTAATGATCAAGAGGCGTCCATGGGGAAAATTAACTAAAAGGTAGCCATTTTTATAGATAGGTATCACTGGGTTTGTGTGCTAAATCCATGGCTAATGCCGTATTGTAATACGTGGTATAATAATCTTATTTAACCCTTTCACACCCAATTTCGAGTTATCTCAATTTATGCATTGTAACACATTTAAAAGCACTCATTAGCATATCAAAAGACCATTTTCACAGCTTTTTAAAGGAGGACTAGTGCACTCGCTGCGGAGAAACAAAATCCTTTGTTTTATGGCTCTCCTAGCACCCTGGAGAGACATACAACCAGATGCAAATAGCAGCCCTAAACCTCACTTTAACAAAAAGTTGAAATAGATTACAGCTTCATTGGAGCTGCCAGGGAGAGGGCAGACACCGGGGAGCACTCTGGGGTCACTCACAGCTGAAGAAGGATGAGATTCAAATGGTTATAATGACTGAGATCTCTGTACAGTACAGATACAAGGTGTTACTGTAATCTCCATACACAGACATTATGTAACATACAGATATTATTTTTATATTCTGTTGGTATGTTTTGTGGAAACTGCATTACTAATAATCTCAATATGATCACTACTAATTCCCATAAGCAGGAGATTTGACCATTGTTATTATTTATCTTTATCACAGTTACTGTATCTAACACAATGGCCATTTCTGCCTGTATGATAATAATGAAGACCCCATTTGAAATTGTGTAAGATAAAGGACACCATCTAGAGCTCAGAGTCTTAAATTTCAACAATATTTCTGTGAAGTAGAAACAGATACATGAAAAATTCAAAATGAGCAAATTAACATTATTAATTTTTTTTACATATCTCTAAATTTTTATTTTACCCTATAATTAATTGTGAACTTCACATCCCATGTTTCAAATAAATGTTATGATAATATTTTTTCAACAAAAATTGGTTAGCAGTGAAGGGGTTATCATCGATGGTTGGAAGGAATTCTACTGTGCTGGCCTCGGAGAAGGCTTGGTGGCTCAAATAGACTTGAACAAAACTTGAAGGACAAAATCATACAAAGCCTATTATGGGACGTGAGTGAGAATTCAGCCAATGGCAGGTCATTAGTGCAATTTTCCATTCTCAGGGTTTTCATATACCTTTTTTGTTCTCTTTTTTCATATGAGTACAATTTCAGCATGTGCTAAAGCTGACAGCCAGAAGACTATAGAAAGGTTGTAACTGTATTTAACCCCTTTTACTGCAACGATAGAGTATACTCGATCTTCAAATGTTTCTATGCTGCTTTTAGGACTTTTTATTTTGGTACAGACAGAGGAATCCAACATAATGGTGAAATGTGTTTTAGTACCCCGTGTTTTATTCTATTTGTTTATGAGTCTATTTATATTAGTAAAGGTTAACAATTAACCTCTTCCTGACTGACTGGAGTTCTGTCCCTTCTTGGGATCCCTGGATGCAAGCCTCAACAATACGGGAGCATACAGGTTAGACCTTACCTTCAAAAAGGGTCATCAGCTCAGCTCGAAGAGCCAAACACATATGGGCTCCATCTATGGTGAGTAGGATTTTTATCCTTAAACCTATTCATTGACTATGATCAGAGTTACACTATGGGAAGACCTCCTTGTCCCGCTTATGTTGTATGAGGTGCTGCAACTTCTACCGGAGCAAAAGGACCAGAGTCACCCCGTAAAAGTGACCAGATTTGCAATATAGAGAGCCACTATTTTTGGCTCTGGGCCATTTGAGTGTGACTTCACATTAAGGCTGCCCGTCCACTGGGTCCGTAGTAGGCCAACCAACTTGGTCTTCCGACTACAGACAATGCCATTGCACAAACAGGTTCATCCACTGAAAGCATCTGTAGACGATACAGGGCAAACAACGGACAAGCCACCTAAGAAAAAAAAAAACATTGCAGGGGGAAAAAACTCTGGTGCTGAAAGGGTTCTCAGCACCAAAGACAGCAGCAAGAACAGCACCAGCGAACGCAGAAAAAAAAACACAGATGGCTGCAGGGAAAAAAAAAAAGACTGTCCTTAGGTTTCAGGACCAAGGACAGCACCATGGAATGCAGCCAGACTGAAGAGAAAAAAAAAAAAAAAAAACACACGGCCGTCGGTGACAAAGTACAAAAAAAAATACTCAAAAAAGTCCCAAAAATCAATAAATAAAAAGGTTTTTTGCTGCGGATGAAAAAGAATAAAAGGTTGAATTAAAAAAAATATATATATATTTATTTACATTGAATCCTATGAGATACGCCAGCTGAACCAAATCACTTCTCTATGGGACAATTTCCCTGCCATGGAATTGCAGTTTAACTATACTATTGTATACATCTTTTTTCATGTCATTTTTATCAGATCGCCCCAGCATTGTACGACAAATCCCATTGAAATGGAAAAGATCCCTAGTCTGTTGTAGTAACAAAAAAATCCATGGACCCATTAGATGGCCAGCCTAGCACGTGAGAAACACTATAGAGATTGTTCACTAACCTCCAAATTGGGCACGAATTGCACCGGACGATGAATTTCAGACCAATTCGTCTATTCACTGAGCTGTCAATTCACCGAATAATGGTGGATTGACAGCAAACTACAGAGCAATTCACTGCAGTTCACCACAATTTAGGCTGGGGTCAGACTAACGCATTTTTAACGTGCATTTAGGTGCACTTGATCACGGCCGCAGTAGCAGCAAATGACGAGCAATATATGAAGTACGGCCGCACAAAAGTCCGGCCGCGCAACGCAAGTGGAAAATGAACGCATTTTTTTGAGAACGCAGAACCGCTAGTACTGACGTACAGAGTGCGCTGCGTCCGGATAGCGGCGTATGTGCATGATTAGGAGACGTCAGACGCTGCTAATGTCCAGCCTACATAACATCCAGACACAAAAAGTGTTTTGACGATCCGTAAAAAATCACGCACGAAAATGCGCATCGTCTGACCGTTTTCGCGCATTCCGTGAAAAAATACATCAATGCGTTCGGACGCACGTTTTGACGGTCGCTGCGAATAATGCATTCGTTTAACCCTAGCCTTAGCGACACAGAAATTGCCCCAACGAAGACTATTCTATTCACAGAACGCCGAACTGCACCTAATTTCCATGAAATGTCCTGATTTTCTATGTTTCAGTTCAACAGGTTTAAACAAGTAAATCCCATAGGATTCAATGTAAAAAAGTTATATCTTTTTTTTATTAAAAATTTAAAAGACTTTATTCTTTTCATTTTCGGCAGAAACCCTTTTTTTTTTTTAGAACACCTTTTTGTAGTTTTTAGATGACATTTTTGTTTCTTATTTTTAAAAGATGTTTTTTATTTTCTAACAGACATTTTTATTCTATTGTTAAAGGATTTTTTTAATGTTTGTTTTTTGCAGTTCGGTGGCAGTCGGCGATTATCGGTGTACTTCCGTAGTTTGCATAGACGTCTGATAATTGCTTCAGTGTCACTAGTTTCGGGAGAGTGACCATTCGCCAAATAGTGAATTCACCAGATTTTTGGTGAAAAGGAATAGCCAAAATGCGACTAGACTATGATCATACACGATGATGTATTGAAATGTTTTTTTTTCTCGTTTTGAGCGCTGCCATTTGACAAAGCTTTGTACAGGATTTATCATACTTTTAAGTATTTTGGTTTCTTCCCCATATTTTATTATATTGAATAGTTTTGCTATTTGTGTAATATCTGTTTAGTGCAAGATTTTTGGATGATATTTTTTTTGCACACCCAAACTATACTCACATGTTGTTCTCCTTCCTTTAGTCTTAGTACTCTCAGAGTTCCTTAGCTGTATACTGTACTAGATCTTTAAAAAGTACCTGCTGGTATCCCAATATCGAGTATACTCAATGTGGTCTCATTCTGGGGCTATACAAAGGGATTTTGCTTATTGCAAAGAATGTGCCTGTAATGTTTTAGCACCTTGAGCAGGACAGTTGAGGTGCCAAAACACTTTGATCACTTTGGAGCTCCATTTTTCAGTGAAAGAAGAAAACAGAGCCAAAGCTGTACTATAGAGATGCAGTAGTGCGCTTTCACCAACAGATGTCGCCCTCTGCTCGTCAAATAGTACATAAAGTTTGAAAATGTGCTTTAGATATTTCCAAGCACAGTTTAAAGTATGGCTGCAGTAAAGTGAAGCCACTGGTTCCTGTTATTGATTTTACAGAAAATCACTTATTTATTTATTTATTTATAAAGGATTTTACCAGGAAGGATACATTGAGATTTCTCTCGTTTTCAAGTATGTCCTGGGTTCAAGAACATTGAGTGGTTACAGAAATACAAAATAGTAAAATGCAAGATATTAACACAAAACCAAATATACAGATTAACAGAAAAATAAATATGTAGGAAATAATGTCATTATGTTACATGTTTACAGGTGCATTTCGTATTGAGGTATGTTATTAGGGTAGTCTTAAGGGACTTTAGACTGGGGGAAGATTTGATGGTGTCTGGGAGTTTATTCCATTACTTCGGTGCTCTGTAGGAAAATGAGGATCGAGCCACTTTCTTTTTTTATTGTGGTATTGCAAGTAAGTTGCTAGTCCTGGATCTGAGGTTATAGGATGAGGGAACTGCCCAGGGAAGCAGCATATTCAGGTAGGGTGGTAGCTTCCCAGAAAAGCTCTTAAACACCAGGTTGGAAAGGTGAATGGTGCGTCTAGATTCCAGCGATGGCCAGTTTAGTTCTTTTAACATGTCACAATGGTGGGTCATGTAGTTACATTGTAGCACAAAGCGACAGAATGAGTTATACAATGTAGTAAGTTTCTGGAGGTGTGTTTGAGGGGCGGCTGCATTCACTACATCTCCGTATTCAATGGCTGGCATAAGCATTTGTTGTACAATCGGCTTTCCTACCGCGTGGCTCAGGCAGGATTTGTTTCTGTACAGGGCACCTAGTTTGGGGTAGAGTATAGATGAGAGTTTTTCGATGTGGGGGCCAAAAGATAGATTTGGGTCTAACCACATACCTAGATATGAGAGAAGTGACTGGTCAGCGTGCCATTTGATTTTGTCCTGACACATAGATGGGGTGTTTGCAATTTGTGTAGTTTAGGTGCGGTTCCAAAGAGCATTGTAACAGTTTTGTCAGTATTTAGAAAAAGTTTTTTTATCTGCGATCCACTTTTCTACCCCTGTGAATTGTTCTTGCAGCACTGCCTCCAACTGTGGGAGATTTGGTTTGCTGGCATAGATTACAGTGTCGTCTGCGTACATGTGTATAGTTGAGGCTTTGCAGACATTGGGCAGATCATTTATGAATATAGTGAATAGCAGGGGGCCGAGTATCGAGCCTTGGGGTACACCACACGTGACTGGGAGGGGAAGGGAAGTGCTGTCAGAAATGGACACAATTTGCGACCTATCAGACACATATGATTGGAACCAGTGAAGGGGTTAAAAATGCTGGAAATGCAAAAAGTGTCACAAAAAATAAAATATCATTGTGAAAGTATCAATGTTAATGATTAAAAACTAACAGGGTTATTCAAAGAGATCCGAATAGTGGCTGGTAACCGAACAGTGAAATTTAGCGTTCGGTTACCTTTCCTGGCCATTCGGCTAGTCAGAGAGCAGGCAGTTCGCCAAATCCTGGCGAATTACCTGCCCATACTGTGCCTGTTCGGTGCCTGTTCGAGGGCAGTGAAATCCCCATAGAGAAGCAATGCTTTGTCTATTCAGAGAACACAAACCAGCAGTGAATGGGTGCCGACTTGCCCTGCTGTTCTGTGGTTTCATGCGGCAGATTTATTCAGGCGAATCCCATAGGCTTCAATGTTAAAAATATTCCTGTTTTAATTGAATATCTAATAAACAGTTTATTATTTTATTCTGCAGTAAAAAGTCTATAGATCTATAGATTTCTTAGGATCTTTTAGGCATTTTTCAGGATTTTTTTCCATTTTTTTTTTAATTCGTTTTTTTTTTCTGTAACAGCCCTTTTTATTATCATTCATTGGATCTTATATGTAAATTTCAGACATTTTTGCTCAGTTTGTTTGCAAACATCGTATCACTTTTCAAACATTCAAGAGTACTGTTTTGTTTATTTTTCACTCCATTTGTCTGCGGTGTCGGGTTTTTCCGGCGGCTGCTCTGTGTTGTGATCGGCTCCTGTTCGGGTTTCTCCGGCGTGTCCGGCGGGGTTAATCCAGATGTTTTTGCCGGGTTTTGCGGTGAGTGTTCGTCGAGTTTGCGGCAGCTTTTCCCTGCACTACGATGGCCCTGTGATGCTTGCTGAATACACCGCAGGGTCGCCGAAATGGGATCGCCAAATCGCCCCGAATTGAAGAGAACGAAAAGTCACCGAACGTGCGGCGACTTTTCGATTCTATTTGAATAACCCTGTAAGCTTTGGTGAGCAGGGATTTTTACAAATGGTTAGCTAGCATTGAGAGGAAGGGATGCTCAAGTTTGAGTAAAGTTGTTGAATGAAGAAAAAGGATTAGCACAAAATGATAAGGATGTATCTAAGTAAAATCTGTTTAAATTAAATACCAAGATTGATGGTAACCTTTAAATGTCTGCTTGCAAATGTAAGTAGCTTAATTAACAAAATGGGGAGCTAGAGTCATTGGCATATGCTAAACAGTATGACATAATTGGTTTTACAGAGACTCAAGGAGGTGAAACACATGACTGGTCATTTAATTTAAATGGTAATACACATGGTACACAATAATCTGCCGAAGGGTAGCAATAACTATATTAAACTAGAAATAAAATTATTGTCAATGGATTAATTTTGTTTGTATTCTTACCTCATTAAAAAACAATGGTAATTGGTAAAATCTATGTATCATGATAGTCTTTTCATACTCATTTTGCGATGAAATGGTGAAACATCGATTCTGCATTGCAGAAAAGAAAATTCTACCCCGCAATAAAGATACTAGGGGTTATTCAGAGAGACGATCTGGCCCCGAAATGTCACCGAACAGTGAATTTCCCCATACGGTTACATTTCCTGGACATTCGGCTATTCAGAGAGCAGGCAGTTCGCCAAATTTCGGCAAGCTGCCAGCAAGTATGGTGCTGGTCGAGAGCAGTGAAATCCCCCATAGAGAAGCAATGGTTAATCTATTCAGAGAACACCGAACAGCAATGAAAAGTTGCCAGAGTGCCCTGCTGTTCGGTGCTTTCATTCGGCAGGTTTATTCAGGTGAATCCCATAGGCTTCAATGTTAAAAATATTCAATATCTAATAAACTGTTTATTATTTTAATCTGCATTAAAAAGTCTCTTTATTTATAGATTTTTTTTAAGATCTTATAGGCATTTATTAGGATTTTTTCGTCCAGTGATTTTTTTTTCCTTATTCTTTTTTTAAAAGCATTTTTTTCTTTTTGTCTGTAGGAGGACTTTCTATTAACATTCATAGGATATTATATGTAAATTCTAGGCATTTTCGTTGAGTAGTTTTTTGCAAGCAGCGTTTCAATTTTCACACTTCAAATCTTTTTTGAAACCTGTTCGTCAGGTTGTTGGCTTTTTCCAGCGGCTCGTCTGCGCTGTGTTCGACGGCTCGTCTGCGTCAGTGACGTTTCGGTGCTCTCTGTATTCTGCCTCCCTAGCAAAGCTGTGAGGCTTGGGTGCTTGAGACTAACTAAGTCTGTATTGACCAGTACTCACACGATGAAAGTTCAGCAGACAGTGTCAACTCAGCAAAACTGACACGTAAAAGATGAATCCAGTTGATGATCAGACTGACAATCTTTGTAATAGTGTACAGTGAAAAGACATTAGTTTCTGTCCAGCATTGAGCTAAGATGGCTGCTAGGTGACCAGTAATTTACCTCAGAAACTGACTGAACAAAAAGGGGTGGAACTAGCTGGATACAGCCAGGCTAAGGAAACCCAGCAGGAACAAAATAGCTATTAAATAACTGTAAGCAGCAAAGGGCAGATTCAACACATAACATTAAAATATTCAAAAACCCTGAATCATGGGGCATGACACTCTGATGCTCATTGAGGGAACATTTTGAGTAAAGCAATTAACTGAAAATAAAAGGTGTTATCCACTAAGCCAGCGTTGCAAATACCAGCTATAAAGGCCAGTATTGCAGTTCAGAGAAACACCGGCGCTTCTCAATGCTATAATCCAAATAGCAAAGGAGAAAAGCTTTAGGCTAGGGTCAGACGAACGCATTTTTCACGTGCGTTTAGCCGCACGAAATCACGGCTGTTCTAGCAGCAAATGACGTCCAATGCCGGGGAACACACGAAGTACGGCCGCACGAAAGTTCGTCCGTGCAACGCAAGTGGCCAACGAACGCATTTTTTCGAGAACGTCAAACCGCTACTACTGACGTACAGAGTGCGCTGCGGCCGCTAGCGGCGTGTGTGCGTGATTAGGAGACGTCAGACGCTGCACATGTCCGGCCAACAAAACGTCCAGACACAAAAAGTGTTTTATTGATGATCCGTACAAAATCACGGACGAAAAGGCGCATCGTATGACCGCTATCGCGTATTCCGGGAAAAAATACGTACGTTCGTTCGAACGCACTTTTTCACGAACAACGTGAAAAATGCGTTCGTCTGACCCTAGCTTTACAGTGCAGCTTCTCCTTGTGCTGTTTGGATTATAGTTATGAAAAATGCAGACATTTCTCAGCACTGCAGTACTGGTAATTTTAGCCAGTATTTGCAATGCCAGCAAACACCGGCGCTTAAACCCCTAAGTCAGGGCTGTCAGACTCACGGGTGTCGATGCTTGCCAATTCCCAGAAATCCTTCAATGGAATAGATGGCCACTGAATCATGGGAGTTGTACTTCAGAAACATCTGGGAAGCCAGAGTTTGACAGCCTGCCCTAATTGCTTTATTAAATTGGATTCACTAAATATCTCAGATGGATAAATCATGAAATATATTAAACAGATCAAAACCAACTTGGGTCAGCTTATGGATGTCTAGGGATATATAATGAAAATAAAATAGAAGTTTGTTGGATCAGCAGCATCATTTACAAAATGTAAATTCCCTGTTACTGTTACAAAATCCAGATAGAATGCAAAAAAGTAGATACTGAGGAACCGGTGTCCCAAGACAGCAGCGTCAACAACACAAGAGCAAAACAAACAGTTTAGTGGTTATTTAAAGAGAGCTGAATTGGCTCTAAAAATTGCACCGAACTGTGAATTTCCCCGTTCAGTGCAATTTCTGAGCCATTCAAAAAGCAGGCAAGTCGCCAAACTTTGGCAAATTGCCAACAAACAATGGTGCTGTTTGACAGCAGTGAACTCCCCATAGAGAAGCAATGGTTAATCTATACAGAGAACACCCAACAGCAGAGAAATGTCAATGAAATGCCCTGATTATTGGTGGTTTCATCTAACAGGTTTAATCAGGCGAATGCCACAGGATTCAATGTAAAAAAAAAAATATTCCCACTTTTATTAAATATTTATTCAACCGTTTATTCTTTTTTTACTTGCAGCAAAATCTGTCTTCGTTTATTTTTTAAAATTTTAAGTAATTTTTTGGGATTTTTTTGGCAAAAAAAAATCCGACTTTTATTAAATAGTGTTTAGTTTTCCTGTAACAGACCTTTTTATTATTATTTCATAGGACCTTATATATTAATTCCAATCAAAAGGAAGATCGGCCACACCGAATTCTTGCTGCCATTATTATATTAATTGCAGTAATTTCCGTGCAGTCGTTTTTGAGCAAACAGCTTTTAAAAGTTGCAGTGTTTTTTTCTTTTTTTACCCCGTTCGACAGCTTGTCAGCTTTTTCCGGTGGCCGGTAGGCGCTCTGTACGTCGGATCAGCAGCTTTTTCTGAATGCGTTTGTCGGTTTTGTGGCTGATCGTCGGGTACATTTGACTTTTTTTTCAGTAGCTTCTCGGATCGATCCGATATTTTTTCAGCGGTTTTGCGGCAGTTTTCCTTTCAATTTGGTGGTTTTGCGGTGGTTTTTCAGATGTGTTCGCCACATTTTCCTGCACATTGGGGCCCCTGCAGTGAATACTGAATTCACAGCAGTGTTGGTCATCAATTTGACTCCCTGAAGTGCATGGAACGGTGGAATTTCGGTGCTCTTTGAATAACTCTGTTCGTGATGTACATTAATGCAAATAGCTGAAGATGATAATATTGTTCTAATGGAATTTGAAGGAGGTTTTTGAGGACCAAGAGCAGGCTGACATTTTTCCAGTATATGTTATATTATTATACTAGTAAAGGTTGCAGATTTGCATATTACCATTAGAAAATACTACATAAAGAATGCAGCCGTCGAAGACAGAAAGAAGCTCCAAGGTGTTTTAATAACGTTTTGATGAAGAAAAGCCCCAGAGTCGGTGGATATACTTAAAGACATTATTCTATTAATAACCAAATCATTATATGTAATGAGCCTGGATATTTTGTTTTCTGTAATAATGCAAATGGGTGGTATAAAGTTGATGTGCTGACTTTATAATGGAAAACTCACCTGGGAAATTACAGCTTGAAATCTGTAGCTTGGATATTATCTGTAAAGTCACTAACCCCATAAGTCACATCAATTTCCAAAAATAAAAAAAAGCACTGATATCAGTGTAGTGAGGTGTTGCAGAAATTAAAATGGAATATGTAAATGCATTTTCTTAGTAATACATTTATTTACTTATTCTATTTTAAATTACAAATTTACAGATTTTTTTGTTTTATTGAAATAACAATTTAAACATGGAATATTAAATAAGTTTTTGAAGGTATAAAGAGTGTAAGATCAAGTTTTTGTAACATTTCACCCTACTCTCGACAAAGGGCCCTATTCCACAGTTGATGTTAAGATTATAACTACTAGAGATGTTCTACACAACAAATTTCCAAAAAGAAAGAAGGGGGTCCTGATCCACCAGCACTGATTTGAATATTTAATAGAGCATCACAGCAGGCAACATTTCTGTAAGGAGACGTAGCAAAGACTTACAACCTCCACCTTCAGAGAAAAGTGTTTGTGTTCGATACAATGATTCATATTTTGGATCTATTCATTATTTTGGGAGATCGGTAATTCGTACTTATGTTTTTATTAGTAATTTTGTTTTTATTAGTTACTTCGGAATGTGATACGGATGAATTAATTACTTATATTAGGGTAAATTGAAAAATGATACGTAATCCCCCTGTCCTTGGTGCTGAAACCTATTCAGCACCAAGGACAGCAGACCCGCGGTGCTGCTGTCCTTGGTGCTGAATAGGTTTCAGCACCAAAGACAGGAGGATCCTTTTTTTTTTACTCTAAACTAAGTAATTAATTCAAAACAAGAAACCCGGTTGACAAACTGGTATATTATTGATTATCAGTTGACAAACTACCTGTTTGTCTATGGGGTTTCTTGTTTTCTGTTAAGAATTGCAGGTTTAATCCTGGTTGGGTGTGTTATCCCTGGTCAATATCAGGGATAGTTGATTGTATTACCTAGGAGAGTTCCTCTCCATGGTTTGGGTTTTGGTTGTTCTGGTAAGTAATTAATTCACCAAGGACAGGGGGACCTTTGCGCCAGTACCCCATGGTGCTTCTGTCCTTGGTGCTGAATTGGTTTCAGCACTAAGGACAGCAGCTCCACGGGGCTCCTGAGCAAAATATCCCCCTGTCCTTGGTGCTGAAACCTATTCAGCAGCAAGGACAGCAGCTCCACGAGGCTTCGGAGCCCCACAGTGCTGCTGTCCTTGGTGCTGAATTGGTTTCAGCACCAAGGACAGCAGCTCTGTGGGGCTCTGGAGCAAAATATCCACCTTTACTTAGTGCTGAAACCTATTCAGCACCATGGAGAGCAGCTCTGCGGGGCTCTGTTTTCATTCTGTTTCGGACAGAACCAATTCGTTATTTTGGACGTGCCTCTGAAATACGAATTGGTAAATTTCATCCGAATGAAAAGAAATGCACATCTCTACTCTGCACTTCCTGATCACTTTAAATCAATAATAATAAATCAATAAAGTGGTCAGGATGAGTAGAGTGCTCATTTAACGTCTACTAAATACTCAAAACAGAACTGATGCGCCTGGACCCCCTTCTTCCTTTGCAAGTCGTATTTGCTTAGTCCTTCCCAGTTGTTGGAGTCTGGTTTTCATCCAGCAATTAACATCATTATAACATTCTAAATAAACTCACAAAAGCAGTTTGTGCCATAGTGAATATATGTGTGATATAGTAAATATTAGCATCAGAAAATTATGTTGGCAAAACTGGCACGATTCGTTTTAACGTAATTACGCCCGGCTTGTTTCTGCGATTGTGTAATGTCTCCGTGAGCTAGCAATGCCTCCTCATTAGCACAATTAATATTATGCTCTTTCAGTGACAAAGGGGCTTTCCTCCTTCGAATTAAAAGGTTTGCGATTTCCGTGGTGGTTCTCCCTTAACAAATCGTAAGGAAACTGACTGTGAACTTCTAAATGGAGCATTTGTGTGGCGAACTTATCTTCCAAATTGCAATCACATCGCGCTCTCTTCCCTTTGAAAATGTAGATGTAGAAATCTTTGTATCTCTTCCTACAGAACTTTTAATTATAGAGGATTTTTTTTTAATTTTTATATTTTTTACAGTACTTGATGATTTTCACCAGAGTAATTATAATTAATGAAGTGTCATTTTACCTCTAATACTGCAGCTTTCTTTGCTGTTTTTATGATCTGTTTTCTTTCCCTAATGATTGATTTATAGAACTGAGCCCTAGCAGTTTCTTTACGGCAAGGCGCTGGGTAACCGGGCTTCAGTTTCGCTGTCAGTTCTCTCTTTGACATTGGCAAGGTCATTTTGTCACTGAAGGCTTGAAAAATCTCCACTGTCTGTTGAAGTGGAGCTGCTTACGAATTCTGCTATATAGGTTCCGCAGGCTGTTTATTTAACTGTCTGTCAGTCAAGCTGCCTGTCTGTCTGTCTATTGAAACAGTAAAACAGAAATGCCTGCCCCCTGCAGATGAACGCTAGAGGAGAGCTAATGAAACATAATAGGTTCCGTGAAGGTGACAGCAGCTCCCCTTCACAGTTTCATAAGCAAATATTGACACTGCTACTGTATGCTTTAAGCTTTAGAAGATATATCATTTTATTCACATACACAACATGGCCACACATGCAAAGTCTCCACTCCTAATTATTATATTTTGCCTATTTCATGCACTGTAATTACTGACAGGCTTACAAAATCAAGAACGCTTGCACGTAACCCCGGTCCACAAATATTGGCAATGGCATGGATGTCTCGAAAGGACTCTGTGACTTTGTTATACAAATTCCACTTTTTAAACAAACCAGCTGATCAAATGTTTGCCTGTATGATAGTTATAGGTGGTATTTCTTGATCAGCTGAAATGCCTTAACTCGATCTTGCATTGTAATAAATTGAAAAAGATTAATTAGTATATCAAATCCCTATCTGCATACCTTTTTAAAGCAACATTACTGTGCCCCCCACGGAGAAACCAAATTCTTTGTTTTATCTCTTTCCAGTTATGCAATGTTCCTGTAAAAAAGGTGCACGTAGCAGACCTCTCGCTGACACAAAGTTCAAAAACTTTGCTGCTGCATTTCAAATGCCAGAGACAGGGCAGAAATGACTGAAAATCCATGGACAGTACAGATACAAGGTATTACTAGAATTTCCATACAGAGGCACTATGCAGGTATATATATATATATATATATATATATATATAATGACAGAGTGTGGGACTCTGTATATATCAGCAGGAAGCTGAATATTCCCAGGGCAGTATGGGGATAAGCCTCTTCCCTGGCAGCAGATACACCTGCAGCTCGTTAATGATCCCTTATATTAGTTCCGAGAGAACAGAGGAAGTCAGGCATAGACTGCATGTGTGTTACATGCTCAGCCCCTGTTGTGCTCCCTGGGGGGGTCTGAGCATGGTGGTGTGCTGCTAGCTGGTCGGTTGCCAGCACTTCCTGATGGCAGATTGGCATCTGAGGGGGCGGGGCCCTGGTGTGGTCACATGGAGCCGCCGGGTTTAAAACAGGGTGAGAGGAGTTGCCTCGTCGCCCTGACGTGGAGTTTAATTCCAGCAGCGCTAAGTTTATTCCTGGATTGATATCCTGTTACCGACCCATTTCTGTATGCGATTCCTGCTCCTGTTAATTGACCCGGCTTGTACTTTGACCACTCTATCTGCACGTTTGTATACCGCTGTCTGTGAGCATTGGCAATTTAACCCTATGCTTGCCGCTGGGTTTATTGCCCGCTGTCTGGGTTCTGTCCCATCTCGTCTTGGGGTATCACTTGTGACCTTTCGAGGTACCGTTACCCAACGTACAGCTCATGTTAATGTTCATGTGAAAACCGCGATTAAGAAAGATTGTTTATTTCTGCCGTTTGTTATTTCTAATTGCATCTCTGATAATACTCGTGAGAACAACCTTATATGCAGGTCAGTACCTTCTGGTATTAGCCAGGTATCTACTATCTGCAATTACAAACCAGTCCATACTGTTTCTGCATCTGACTGCCCTGCACCTTGAATACTTCACGGACTGTCGTTCAACGTATGGTGTTTCTGAGCGTGTCCTAGGTAATCTGTTGGTCTCGAAACCTTCAGAGCTTAGAGGCAATTCAGTTAGCCCTTGTGTCTCCTTGGATATTAAGTTACAGTCTGTAGTTTATGAACCTTTTGTGTAATTCAAGCAGATACTTTTGCCCTCAAGGATCTCAACTCCGCTACTCGTGTGGCAGCGTTACCGCTACCGTTACAATGAGTAATACTGATGGTTGGAGATCACAGAGCTGCAGAGAAAAGGTTTGCTGACACGCTTATACACAAAGATTGTAAAGGCTTGTTTTGTTTGTTTCTACTAGGATAGCTGCCCCAGTAGCCCGTAGTGAGTGGATTGCTGTTTAGTCAGACTCCTAAGAAAGTAGCTCTATCTGATTTGTGTTTAATTTTGACTGTCACTGCAAGCTGTTCTGATTAAAGGGGACAGTGTACCCAATTGTTAGAGACTTTTATGCTGAGTACAATACGAAGAGGTACATCCTCCAACTCCTGGGCTTTTCTGAGCGGCCTTACCACACATATATATATATAATATATATATATATATAAAAAATTCCCAGGGGGTACGCCGTACCGGCACCTCACCACCAGCCAGAACTAACAGGAGAGAGCATGATGCTTCTCCCTCCTCCTGCAGTGGCAGGCAGAGAATCGGAAGTGCTCGGCAGCTCATGTTGCTCCTGAACGCTTCCGATTGTCAGGAGTGTATGTAGGGACTGATAACCCCCCTCCCCCAGTAAGTGACAAAGGAGGGCTGCTCCCCCCTCTCTGCAGCCACTGAAACTTTGAACAGCATGGCGAGAGGGCTGCAGCAAGTTCACACACATCTGCCAGAGATGCGGATTGTCGGGCAAGCGGTGTGATCAGAGGAGCTGGCACTGTAAGGTCGTAGTGAGTTTCATTGCTGTGGATCTCATACACTGTGCATTACTGTGAGTTTCATTACTGTGGAGCTCATACATACTGTGCATTACTGTGAGTTTTATTATTGTGGAGTTCATACTCAGAAAAACTGAGTTTCATTGCTGTGGTGCTCACAAATGCTAAGGGATTATCCACTCCGTGCCATCGTTGCAAAAAAAACCCCAAGAAAAACAGCTTTTTCTTGCAACAGAGGCACTTAGTGGATAACCCCCATAGGGTTACAACAATAGTTGTAGTTCATTTAAAGAAACACAGTATTAAAAAATATGGTTCCCTTTTATAGTGTCTTCCGTTAAGTGAACTACAACTATTGTTTATCAGGACATGAAAATAGTAATAATAATCAGTTTTTCCCTGGGCGTGAGAGTACCCCCACCTATTTTTCCAGAAAAAAAAGCACTGGTATATAATATATATATACACATATATATATATATATATATCTCAAACATGAAAAGAGGTGCACACGGACTCTCTTCAACGGATATAAAAATATTTATTAGAATGTCACAGCAAAGTCCTCGGCGGGACTTTTCTCGAGTCAAGACAGTCTTGACAGGGGACTGAAAAGTCGACTTTTCTGTGACATACTAATAAATATTTTTATATCAATTGAAGAGACTCCGTGTGCACCTCTTCTCGTTTTTTCTGTGACTAGCACCGGAGCAAGAATATCAGGGTTAATGTGTGCAGGACCCTCCCTCTTCTATATATACTGTATATTATATATATATATCCCATTCTATTGTAGTAGTACGATGCATTACTAATAATCTCATTATGGTCACTACAAATCCCCATAAGCAGGAGATCTGACCATTTTATTATCTGTTTTTATTACAATTACTCTATTTGACAAAACAGTCATTTCTGCCTGTATGCTAATAATGCAGACCCCATGAGAAAATGTGTAAGATAAGGGACACAATCTACAAATCAGTCTCATTCCAACAATAGTTATTTAACCCTTTGTTAAAGGGATGAGGAGTGAGGTACATCATGGGGATACCCCGCAGCATGTGGAGGATGTCCACCACATGTCATGGGTTCCATGCAGCTTTGGGGGGGAACCTCCAGGGGTCTGGGGGGAATTCTGCGGTGGTCTGACTTCCTGGAAGTCAGACCCCGCCTTGGGACTTCCCTGAAATGTCATCATGTTTTCTGCCACCTCCTGTGAACCAGGAAGATACGAATGAAAAGTTGAGGATAGTCGTTCACTGAAGGCTAGCGAAGAAGCAGGATTAATCCAATGAAGGCAGAAAACGAGGAAATAGTTGATTTTATTTTAAATGCTTTATTTAAAAAACTACTACCCCATATTTTTACCATATGTTTCTCTGTTCTAAACAGCCTCGGGAAATGAAGAGTTATTCAGGTTCTTCGTGAAGTGGGTTTCTGTGGCTGAGGAGTCGATCTCAAGCCTACGATCACCATATGTATCTGTCTGAGTGGCGCACAGCCCGCCAGAATAATGGACCTCTAAATGTGTAATCACATCTTTTCTGAATGATGAATCATACTTCACCATCTGGCAGTCTGACAGAAGACAGTGGGTTTATCAGACGCCAGGAGAACGCTGCAAACTGACTTCAAAATCACAATATCGAGCAAGACTATAAATATATAGGTACAGATGTGACCCGCGCACACCACAGCGGTGAAAATGCTTGTCCTACATGTGAATATCAATGGAAATATAATAATAAATGCCCTCTCTTACTGCTGCTAATCAAAAGAATGTAAATTTCAAACCCCTTCAAGGCACTGAGTGTATTTAAAATGATGTGACCCACTTGTAAGAAATGTGATGGATCCAACACGTGTCGAAGGATCACTGATATATAGAAAATATGATTGAAAACTCAGAAGCACTGCCTCCATCCCTTGTTTCTCTTCTCAGACGTGTGTAATTTTGTTAATTTAATTTGCCTTCTGTATTGTGAAGCACTGGAGACCCAGTATTATGGTTGCTATAGGAAAACGTCCATAGCAACCAATCACTCTACCACCTAACCCTACCCCAAGCATTAACCCAGAGACCAGCAACCTTGGCATTAAATGGCCATTGAAGTGTAAGCTCACCTGCCACGTCAAGGCACCTCTTGGTAAGGTGAGTCCTACCTGATGAAACCATAGCCTCTCCTCTGAGCAACTGCACACTCGCGCTGCTTCCCAGCTACGAGGCAAAATGGTGGGTTTTATTTATACACTCACCAACTACTTCCACTTTGGGATTTAGAAGCAGAATCAGTTAGTATTAGCTCCAAGCTGAGGTTAACTTTTGAGTTAACCGCAGCTGTGAGTAATTTAGCACTAGGACTTTGTTATCTCACTCTGCATCTCACTCTGCTCCTGGCGGCCAGAAGAGGCAGATCGAGTCGCTGTTTTTGCCGCAGGATGAGAGGTAAGTATTTGATTTTTGTGTGGATTTTTAGCTGGTGCTGACGGATTCTGTAGAAGTGGAACCCGTTAACCACAGCTAGGACCTGGTGCCAACGTTTGAGTTAACCACAGCAGGACGGCAATTAGCTATAGGACTTTGTAATCCTGACCCTAATTAGCTCTTTCACTCCCTATGTTAAGCATAGGGGGCGCAAAGTATAGCAAGCTGACGCTGAAAAGCGCAATCTCCGAATCACTAACAGGTTTTTTTAGCGTTCGGAATGTATTATGGATGGCCAACGCTAGGACCACTTAACCTAAAATTCACACTCACACAGCTGAGCGCTAACGTTAGCGTTAAGAATGTAATATTGAGATATATATATATATATACACATACACTTTAGCTAAACTTTTGCTACTGTATATCCAACACTCTCCTTCACAAAATAGTTGTGCCCGGTGCAAAAGTCCCAACAATAAATAGAGGTATACCATGAGAGACACACTCAGGAACTCTTTAACAACACAATTTTATTAAATCTTTAAAATAACATATAGCCCAACGTTAAAGATCGTCATGAACCTTGATAAAGGCTTGAAAAAGACTTCCTGAGTGCGTCGCCTGGGGTATAGTTACATAACTATAACAAATTTTGACATCTGAACATACATATATTGGGCTCAAAACTACAAAATATACAGGTGAAACTCGAAAAATTAGAATATCGTGCAAAAGTTAATTTATTTCAGTAATGCAACTTAAAAGGTGAAACGAATATATGAGAGTTCAATCCGTGATTTGTCATAATTGTGAGGATTATGGTTACAGCTCATGAAAACCCCAAATCCACAATCTCAGAAAATTAGAATATTCCATGCAATCTATAAAACAAGGATTGTACATAGAACAATATGGGACCTCTGAAAATTATAAGCATGCATATGTCCTCAGTACTTGGTTTGGGCCCCTTTTGCAGCAATTACTGCCTCAATGCAATGTGGTATGGAAGCTATCAGCCTGTGGCACTGCTGAGGTGTTATGGAAGACCAGGATGCTTCAATAGCGGCCTTCAGCTCTTCTGCATTGTTCGGTCTCATGTCTCTCATCTTTCTCTTGGCAATGCCTCATAGATTCTCTATGGGGTTCAGGTCAGGTGAGTTTGCTGGCCAATCAAGCACAGTAATCCCACGGTCATTGAACCAGGTTTTGGTGCTTTTGGCAGGTGCCAAATCCTGCTGGAAAATGAAGTTAGCATCCCCATAAAGCTCGTCTGCGGAAGGAAGCATGAAGTGCTCCAAAATCTCCTGGTAGATGGCTGCATTGACCCTGGACTTAATGAAGCACAGTGGACCAACACCACAGATGACATGGCTCCCCAAATCAACACAGACTGTGGACACTTCACACTGGACTTCAAGCATCTTGCAGTGTGTGCCTCTCCATTCGTCCTCCATACTCTGGGTCCTTGGTGTCACGGTTCCCAGATCCCACCACGCAGTCCTTAAAGCCCAACACTCCACAGAGTCCAAAAGCTACCAACAGGGTAGCCGTAGAAGAATCCCTAACTGTCTGGTCCTTAGGATTGGCCAGGTATACTAGCTAGACAGAAAGGGTTAATCAAAGACAATGTCGTAATACAAAACCAGGTCAGCAACACGGAGGTAGTCAGACAAGCCAGAATCAGGAATACAGAGTATAGAATAGTCAAATGGAATAGCCAGGTCGATATCAGTGAAGAAGCGTAGTACAAGGAAATAGTCTAGGGCAACGGAAGGCAGAATAGTCAGAAAACAAGCAGAGGTCAATAACAGGTTAAATCACGAGAGAATTCAGGTACAAGGAGCTCAGGTATGGATAACCACGATCTGGCACTGCTTAGAAGGAACTGTTGGTTTTTAAAAGACCTTCACCAGACCACGCCCCCCTCTCAAGCCGCACCTCATACAGCCACCTCCCTGCCTGTTTCAATTTAAACCGGGTGTTGGTGAGCGAGCAGCATCAGACATGCTGCCTTCAAGCACACCGGAAAGGCTGGAAGCCCCCAACGTTACACTTGGTTTCCAAATGAGATGCAAAAGTTGCTCTCATCAGAAAAGAGGACTTTGGACCTCTGAGCAACAGACCAGGTCTGTTTTTCTTTAGCCCAGGTAAGACGCTTCTGACGTTGTTTGTTATTCAGGAGCGGCTTGACAAGAGGAATATGACATTTGAAGCCCATGTCCAGGATCTGTCTGTGTGTGGTGGCTCTTGATGCACTGACTCCAGCCTCAGTCCACTCCTTGTGAAAGTCCCCAACACTTTTGAATGGCCTTTTCCTGACAATCCTCTCCAGGCTGCGGTCATCCCTGCTGCTTATGCACCTTTTTCTTCCACACTTTTCCCTTCCACATAACTTTATTAATGTGCTTTGATACAGCACTTTGGGAACATCCAACTTCTTTTGCAATAACCTTTTGAGGCTTTCCCTCCTTATGGAGGGTGTCAATGATGGTATTCTGCACAACTCTTCAGGTCAGCAGTCTTTCCCATGATTGTGATTCCTACTGAACCAGACTGAGAGACCATTTAAAGGCTCAGGAACCCTTTGCAGGTGTTATGGCTGAATTAGCTGATTAGAGTGGGACACTTTGAGCCTAGAATATTGCACCTTTTCACAATATTCAAATTTTCTGAGATTGTGGATTTGGGGTTTTCATGAGCTGTAAGCCATAATCATCACAATTATGACAAATCATGGCTTGAACTATCTCATATATTAGTTTCACCTTTTAAGTTGCATTACTGAAATTAATTAACTTTTGCACAATATTCTAATTTTTCGAGTTTCACCTGTATTTATTTACCAAGAATATATACAGATATTCAGATATCAATACAAATGCTCAAATATTTAGGAATCAAAACAGCTTAAAGAAATGTTCTACGACTAAAGATCCAGAATCACAAATTTATGAATCTACAGTTCTCGTGATGACGAGGAGAGAAGAGAAGAGGCATAATTAGGGCAGAGCAGACAGGCGGCTGCCCCGGGTGCAGCTCAGAGAAGGAAATAATTGGGAAATGTCTCACTATGAAAATCGACTAGAGGACGAGCGCTGGTTGTGGCTTAATCATAGATATATATAGTACCAGTCAAAAAGTTATGGTGCACCTGCATGGAAGTGTTTTGGGGGGAGTTTTGCGCATGATTTTCTTTGATTTTAACCATATAAACTCATCTGTAACCACTCAACCACTGATTACATGCTATGTGTGCTTAAATAATCTGACAGCCCTAATGAACTGCAATCAACATTTGGTTTTAAACATAATGGCTTCCCAAAACAGGAAGTCCTCTATCTGAAGGCTTTGCTAAAATAAATCGGTGAAATGCAGAACATGGTCTTAGCGGTCTTAAAGGGACGCTCTAAGCATCGGGACCACTCAATGAAAATGTAAATCCTCGCTCCTTACTGCCCTGTCCGTGGGGCTTTTGGAGGGCTGATTCAGCACTGGTAGTGAGCTACTCTGAGCTTCAGGCATGTGGAACAGGAAAATTGGCAAATTTGGGTCCCACCTTCCTCCCAGCCAATTAATCTTTAACCCCTCTGTCTCCTTTTTAACCTTAAAGCATTGTTTCTCAATTACAGTCCTCAGATCCCCCTAACAAGCCAGGTTTGCAGAATATCTGAAGCACAGCACAGGTGATGTGATTTTCTGAGCAGTGATTGCAGCAGTCATTCTGCATACTCCAAAGAAATCATTAAAACCTGGCCTGTTAGGGGACCCTGAGGACCAGAGTTGAGAAACACTGCCCTAGAATGTCTCATTAATATTTAAGAACTCCTTCTATAAAATGTTCTGTTCATCCCTATCTGTTCCAACTTCCAACCTTGCTTATTCTATACAAGTGTACAAGTTGAACTTGATCTATGAAATGTATGCATATGGAAGTCCTTGTTACCTTATAACTAAACTAACCTCTCTCTCTAGTCCTATATGATCATATTGCATCTATTAATGTTTCTATAGCAAACCCTGGGAGTCCTATCACCTGCCCTAAGTTAAAACGGTCACAAATCTCCCCTTATTGTCTCCATTTTATAAGGATTATGAGGCAGGCGCTGAATCCAGCAGCCTGCCCCATAGCAGCCGCTAACCTCTAGGATGTTCGCGATGTTGCTAACGTGACGTCGCAAGCATCTCCCTCCATGGAGTCCATAGGTCTCCATGGAGGCTTCTGCTGCCAGATCACATGACCGTCAGAATCTCGTGAGATCCTGCAGGTCTTGGTGTAATCGCAGAGTGAGACTGTGGAGTTTTTTTCCCAGTCTCACTTTGCTCCCGGCAGCCAGAAACAGTGGAGAGGAGAGTTGAATATTTGATTTTTTTTTGGGGGGGGGGGTTCCAGCTGCTGCTAACTAATTCTGCAGAAGCAAAATCAGTTACCACAAGCTCTAAGCTGTAGAAATTTTTTTGAGTTAGCGGCAGCGGTTTGTAATTAACGTTAGGACTATGTGATCCTAACGCTAATTACTCTCTGCTTACACTTTGCACTCCCCATGTTAAGCCTAGGGAGAGTAAAGTACAGTAAGCTGGCACTAAAAAGCACTATTACCGATCGCTAACGGATTTTCTAACCCATTAGCGATCAGGAGGTGATACAGGCGCCCCGTTATCACCTCAAATAACCTAGCGTTAATGCTCTTTTATGTGAACTCTAGCATTAAGGAGGTGAACAGGCCCTGGATGTTTTAAGGGTTTTTTGATCCACCTGTGACTTTGAAAATTCCCAAGGTTGGGATTTTTAAATTTAACCCGTCCCTACGTCCTGTCATAGTGGTATACGTTTAGCTTGTAACGGACAACAAATCATTGCTTTTAATGGCCAATTCAATTGTTCTTATTGTATTGAAGCTAAAACTCATGGCCTGACGTATAAACCAATGTTGTAGGTATATCAGTGCTCAAAATTTCAGGTCCCAAGCTACAAGCCAGGCCTTAAGATTTACTCGCCACCCAACCCTTACCGTTAACTCTGCCCCTAAACACACCCTCTAAAATGATTGTTTAATTATCATTAACTAGTTGGAAAGCCTGCCCAGAGGGCAGTCTATTGTTAATACTGCCCCAGCTCGTGGATATTTGCCCCCAAGCTCAGACCCCAGATATTTGCCCCCAAGCTCAGACCCCAGATATTTGCCCCCAAGCTCAGACCCCAGACCAGACATGGGGTGGCTGTTCGAATGCTCTATCAGCATTCGGACAGCCGCCCCTGGAGCTCCGTCTCCGCATACTTACCTTCCCGAGCGGCGAAGGGAAAGTTTCCCCGCTTCCGCTCATTCCCACGTGACCGCGGCTTGGGTCCTTCAAAGAGCGGAAGCGAGGGAACTTTCCCTTCGCCGCTCAGGGGTTGGATGCGCGCGGCAGCCAGGTAGAGGCTACGAGCGCAGCCTCTACCCGGCTGCTGTGTGCATCTTGTAACCGCCGCGGCGAGCGCACGGCCGGCTCGTGCCATGGCGGTTGCATGCGCGCGCAGCCAACCTCCGCTGGTTGCGCGCGCATGCGCAGAGTAGGCTTGGCGACGGACACGCCAAGCCTTACTCTTTTATAGTATAGGATAATATAACAAAGCAGTGTGAACATAAGTCAACTTTTTACGTGCGCAAATCCGACGCGCAGATTCGTGCGCAAATGAACGTTGTGTGCAGGAATCGGTGGGCAGACAGTTTTTTCACGGGATTCAGCCAATCAGAATTAAGAACCACCATTTTCTAAAGTTAGGTTGTTGCGGCTGTCAAAGTCAATCTGCGTATATGTGCTGCAGCAAAAAAAAAATTGACAAATTATTAATTTTTGATGTCTGGGTATGTGTAGAATGTGTAACTGTATTGTGCTGTATTTTTTTTTTTATTGCTGAGTTATTTAGTTTCGGCCACAACGATCATATTTGCAGTTAACACCAAATTTTCAAAGACGTTACGAAAATTCACGCAAACGCTCGTACGACTTTGCGCGAAGATTGTAATACCATCCGCACTAACGCATTTGCGCTCACAATGTTAAGTATAGGATGCGCACAGGAACTTGCACTCGCGCTGGGTTCGCGCAGGGTCACTCGCGTTGGACGTTAACGCGCGCAAATGCGCTGCGCAAAGCGTGTCATAGGGGTCGAAGTTTCCTCTCTGCTTATTTCCTTATTTATTACTTTGTTTAGCAACTGTCTCTTGCAGAAGTAACTTAAAATTTTACAGTAGAAAAATAGTGAAATACAATGGGAGAAATATAACGTTTCTCCCTCTTCTCTTTATCTTCCATAAAGAATGTTTAGTATTTTCCAAAATATTGTTTTCTAGACACTGTAGCATATGCTTCTTTTATAACAAGCCAAAAACAAAATCACATTTTAATAAACTAACACCACATGGCGATGTCATGCATTTCCTTGGTAAATGCATGTTTTTCAAAATAATACACTGATCAGAATGTATTAAGCCTCAGCATTCTGAAATTATTTGGCTGGCTTTTAAAGACGTTTAGTGTTTTAGGAATCCTTTCAAGCTTTTAACAGAAATGTTCTAGGTCTATACATATGTATTATTTTTTGCCGTCCAATGTTTTACATTATTAGAACCATGAACTTTTTTTTTTTTAGATTGTGTTGGCCCGTCAAACAAATAGATTTTTGAGTTACTTTAACTATTTCAGTGAAGTGTTACCTGGGTATTGCGTTGGATTTGAGAATATATGTGGGTGTGTCACGTCCCAAGTCTGCATCCATACTAGTCTTAACCTCTGGCAGCACTTTTTCGATAACTGTTTGTGTACTGGGAGGAACAGTAAGTACAACCACGTGACACACTTACCTGAATAAAGGGGCTACACCCCACTCCAATCTACACTTCATCATTGATACTCAAACCCTCACAGAGTGAAGTGCTGTGCTCTGCTGCTCTGAAACCCCAGCAAAACCCTGAACCATATTCAACCTTGTACCTGTTCCTGTATATCACCAGCATCCTTCTGCCAAGCACTCACTACTATAACTTCTGGTTCCTACATCAGCAACCACCCTTTCCATCATCTGCAGTATCCATCTAGCCTGGTTGGTTTCAATCTGCTCACCGTCCTCCACCCTTCCCTATCTGTGTGTGTGCGTGCAGTTCACTGCAACTTGGGCCCATATTACCCTCACCCCAACCCAGTACCATCCCTGACAGGGAGGTTACAGCTTGAATTAACCCCTTAGTGACCAGGCAGTTTTACACAAATCCGTCCTTTAGTGACCGTTGCTGTTTTTACGTTTCTGCGCTGTTCGTGTTTAGGTCAAACCACACATATTATACACCATTTTCCCACCATTAGATGGACGTTCTAAAAATACCATTGTTTCCATCATATCGTATAATTTACAATAAAAAAATATGAAATATGATGAAAAAATGGTAAAAACACACTTTTTAGTAATTTAGTCCCCAAAATCTACAACCGCCAAAAAAGACCCCAGCTAAATAGTTTCAAAATTTTGTCCCGAGAATAGAAATACCCAATTTTTACATGTTTTTGCTTTTTAACCCCTTCACTGCTGAGCCAGTTCACCTATATGCACTGAGCTCATTCTGACTGTTTTATGCTCATTATTTTTGGATGACAGCCTAGGTACTATTTAACTAAACCCCCTCAGAAATAAAAAAAATAAAAAAATAATTTTAAATTAAATTATTGAAACTTATATATTTATTTATTTTTAGCTTTTTTTTTTTACACTAAACCTAGTCATGTTTGGTATCATTGGAAAGCCCATGACCCTCTAGCTGCCACGGATCGGGAGATAGTGGGATCCAAAGGACCCCCCCTATCTCCCCTTGGCAGCTAGAGGGTTAGCTGGCCCACTGACATCCCCACTCATATGGTGGGGATGTCAGTGGGTTGGGGGTAACCTGGAGGCTTGGCTGACATCCAAGATGATTCAGGTGATTCAGCACCGATTGCCGCCGAGTCGGAATCCAGCAGTAAAACGGTTAACTTTATACATCGCTGAAAGGGGGAGGCTCTCCCCTTTCCAGCGGTGCAAAAAGCATCACTGTAGGGTTAATGGTTGGGGAGATAGAGGGCTCCAAACGAGCCCCCCTCCCCTTCCTGGATTTCAATGCAGGCGCCAGGGGCCTGTTAGTGTCCGACCCGTCTCCTCGCTCAAGTAGATCTGCGGGAGCTTTTCTCTCCTTCACAAGCCTCAATCGGAACTTGAGGGAGTGCTGTGTGACTCTCCCCAAACACCAGACACAACTTAGAGCAGGGAACGGGATCCAAGATTCTACTGGACTTAAGGGCCGTTGTTGAAGTTGTCTTACAGCAGAGGTAAAAATCACTATGTCGGCCTTTCCTCAATTAAGAGCTGTTACTGCAGTCAAGATGAGTAACGCAGTTGGAAGATGGAAGTACTTTTCCCGTCTTCCCATATTACATTTGAAATGGGGACCAGTTTATATGGGAAACAAGGAGGAAGCAGAGGTAAAATGACATGATCAACACAGTGAATTGTCTACACAAAGGGGAATGGAAATCACCTAAGGAGATACAGACATCTGAGTAGTTTACAATAGAGAGGATTAACACATTATCAACATCAACTCAACATCAATTCAATCTAAGGACAAACAATTATACAGACAGTACTAACAATAGTTCTTAAAAGGATTAGTAAAACAACCATACTCTTATGAAACAACCAGGTTTTAAGATAGCAATACATTTAACAAAGGTAACCCTTATGTGCCCACTTATGCCCACTGTTAGTTAGTGTTGTCTTTGCCACCACCATTCACACTTCTCTAATGGGCACCAAGGCCATATATAGTGTGAGCAAGATTGAAACATGTGCCATGGAGGATGAGGGCACAAAGATGGAGGGAGCTTTGGTTACCTTGACCTTGCCCATACAATCTAGTGTCTTGCTCTGACTTGAATAATCGTATTAACTGATACCCTTTCAACCCTTCTATAGCTGCTCCTACCCTTTTACTGTTGTGCTACTAGAGAAAGCCACTGTATTCCATGGCCCTTTATAATGCTGGCAAAAACTATATGGACCATGAAGGACTGTGGAAGGTTGCCATCTTCCTAGAAACTATAACACAGTGATGGCGAAACAAGGTACCTCAGATGTTGTTGACGAAATATATGTCCCATGATATTTTCTGCCATTCGTGCCTGGTTAACCATCATGGAACATGCAGCTCAAAATCATCGGAGGTGCCAAGGTTCACCATCACTGCTAAAGAACATTAAGATTTTTATATAGCTTTGGTTTATCTCCGTTAGTCCACTTTTCAACATTGCCAATCTTACTGTCTATTCAATCAAAGCATTGTTCTGGTAGAGAGCTAGATGAGCCGTAGCATACACGAGACTCAATGATCCAGTTTCCCATTAAGTCCTCTGCCATTTCCATTGACCTCTGGGCACTTTGTAAACGCTGTTGTAACTAGATATCCAATGTGCTATGCAGTTTTCCTCTACTCTCCACATCAAGCTGGTGTGTGTGGAAAGGTTTGAGCAATTTATTTTGTTCCTGATAGTTCTCTGTTTGACCAGGTAGGGCTTGAAGAAACGTATTTTAGCTGGTGGTTTTCCTCTCCAAGAAGGAGTGCAGGAAAAGGCAGAAAACACCTGGTCTGCTATATCGACATTCGAAACCTTAGGAATGACAGATCTTAGAAACCTAAGTTTATGTGAGATCAGAGAAAGAAAATGATCGGGTACAGTCCATGCAATTACTATGTCTAAAATAATGAATGATTTTTCCTTTTATGTGCAATCTTCTAAAATAAATCTTCATGGATCTTATAACGAAGAAGACATGGAAGACCACACAGTGTAGTATTATACAGCAGACCCATGTGAGCTAGGCTTGTGCACCGATTTTTTTTTCGGTTCGATTCGGTTCGATTCGTTCGGATATTTAAACTTTTCGATTCGGCTCGTTTCGGCCGATTTCTGTTTCGATTCGGTTCGGCTCGACTCGTTTTTCGTGTACATTTTTTTTTCGGAATATCGACCATTTTTCGTATTTTCGTGTCACTTTGCTCGTTTTTTGTATCGACTTTTCGTGATTTCGGAAATTTTCGTTTTTTCGGAACGTCTGTTCTCCTCGTTTCAAAGCTGTCTAACTCTATTCGTTTTGATGTAAACTACTATGGTTTACTTTTTTATACTTTATATATTTTTTTATAATAAATTTTTGGTTTGTTTTTCGGATCCGATAATTCATTCTGTCGATACGATAATTCTGGCGATTCTATCGGGTTTTTTTTTAATTAAATAAAGATCCTTTTTTTCTTATGAATATACATTTCACAACTTTATTTAATCACATTAAAAAATGGTATGAAAGCCAAGGAACAAAAAAAAATGAACAAAACGATTTAAAAAACGCTAAACTGACCCGAATGGTCTGACTTTAAAAATAAAAACCAGAACAAAAAGGTTTTAAAACGGAAAAATAGTTGATCAAAATGATCTGAAACGAAAAAAAAAAAAAAGATTTAAAACAGACCAAAAAAAAATTAACCCTTTCGCTGCTGAGGCATTTAACGGCTTCCCTTCACGCCTGTGTGCGGCACTGCGGTCTGCTGCTGAGCTAATTTTTAACAGTTTCGCTCCTCTTGTTTAAACGCGTTTTGAAGCCTTATTTTATAATATGACCCAGACATGTTATATATCGTTCTTTCCGGCAGACTCAGCAGATGATTCATAATATATCATTATCTTATGTATGCGTCATGTCCTGTCTGTTATATTATAACAAAAAATGCAATAAAATTAGAATTTTCAATGTTTGTTTTACAAGGTGTAAAGTATTTTTTTCACATTTTAACATGCGAGTGTTTGCGGTTATATTTTATGAGTTGCGTTTGTTAAAAAAAATTGAAATGGGGACTTGTTATATTTTTTTGGGTGAAAATTACACTATTTTTAACAAACGCACCCCATACAAAAATCCTTAGTGCAGCATCATTGTTCACATTATAATTGAAATGGGAACAATATTGCTGCATTAACAAAACAAAACAAAAAACCTGTTTATTTTTTTTTTATATTTTAATTTTTTATAATTTTTAACATTGTCATGTTTGGTATTGTTGGAAAGGCCATGCTCTGGTCGATCCAAAGATACCAAACATTAACCAACCGGTAGCTGCCGCGGATCGGGAGTTCCAATGAACCCCCTATCTCCACCATTGGTCACAGTTAGGGGTTAACTCCAGAACTGATGTCATTGTGACGAGGTCTTGGGACTGTCGGCAGCTGCCGTTCCCCCACGCTGTTGTCTTCCTGCAAAGACGTGACCATGTTGGCGGGCAGCGTCTTAGCGGGCAGCGGTGGGAGAGAGTGAGCTCATAGCTGGGAGGAGGTGTTGCGTGAAGCTGCAAACAGGGACAAATAAACTAGACCTGAGCCGCACTGAGGATCTTTGGGTTGTGTCGGAGAAGACTTCACGCAGTGCTGCCATCAATATTTTTTGATAAATTCTTGGTTATACAATGAATGTGACTGTGGACAAAAATCCGTGTTGTTGTGACATCGCCTAAGCTTAACAAAACCAGGCCACGTCGGTAATCAAATCTCAAGGCAGTACAACAAGGTTGTGTTAGTGTGTGACATTTTTTGGCCAGGCAGGAAGTGTAGAATGTGCACAGTCACATTCATGGCCACAAATATGTTGACAAATTTATGACAAAGGGTCCATAGAAATGTCAATACATTTATGTACATATAATTTTAACAGTGTGGAAACCAAGCAATACATATTAACTTATTAAGTAAGGAAAAGCAACGCACACAAACAGGAAAATATAGAAAAAAAATAGAAAATTTATTTACAACATGGGGAAGGGAAGGGAACATGCCAAGGATGGCAAACTGCCCAACAGGGGCACAAACAAACATAGTGTAGTGGAACTGGAAGATGGCCGCCATTGTAAGCCAGGCGAACATCTTGTTCAGAATATTGGTTCACTTGAGATAATTACTGGCATTTGAGGAGATGTTGGAGCTGGTCCGCATCTTTGATTACAAAGATTATGACTGCCGTAAGGGCCCTTACGGCAGGAAGAATAACACCCGCAAGGATCGTACACCATCCTGGAGCTGTTCGGGAAGGACCGGACGAAGGACCAGCTCCGAAAACACTGGTCCGACCTCAAGGCACGCGAGCAGGAGCAGCTGAGGCACATTCCGGTTACATTTGGGAGGAGGCTGCCACTGGTCTCACTGCCGCTCCAGGATGTCAGCGGCATTGCTTATGTGCTCCCGCAGTTCCTGGAGCAGTTCCTGGATGGCATCAATTGTTGTCACAGCAAGGCGTAGCTCGCCGATCGCCTCCCGATTCCTCATCCTGACACTGGAGGACGTGTCCGGTCTGGCTTCTCCTCCTATATATCCAATAAATGAAAGAAGGAAAATACAGTAAGTAAAGCAGGTTTCTGTTTTTGACTGAAAGTCTTGAAAAAATATAACAGTAGTATATACCAGTGCTGGAGGCCTCCTCCTGCTCCTCCTCCTGCTCCTCCTCTTCCTCCTCCTGCTCCTCTTGTGCTATACATAAAAAAATTAAATTAAAATACAGTAAACAAAAAATGTTTCTGTTTTTGACCAAAAGTCGTTGCAAAATAAAACAGTATATACCAGCGCTGGTGGTCGCCCGTGGCTCCTCCTCCACTGGGGCACTGGTGCCCGCCGGGGCAGATGCTGCCTTCTTCCTGTCTTCTGCCAAATCCAAAAAATAACACGTAAATAATGCAGACTGGAAAAAATGGTATATCTATACAATATATTGCCGAAAGTATTGCGACACCCCTCCACTACCCCACTACCAGCTTGACACACCATTACTCCCATCTCATAGTTCTAAAGTCACAAAATATTTATTTTTTTCCCCTGCACATAGACATATATTACCGTTCAATTATATATTTTTTCAGAAGTAAACATTACGTTTATTCAATAAAAACTATTATTTGTGTTGTGTGCATACAAAGCGCATTGTGCTGACTGCTTTTAGTTATTTTATAGAAGGCCTCAGCCTCAGTTTCACTTTCAGTTTCTGCTAATAAAACTGGATATAGCAGAAACAACAGAAATCCGCCATTTTGTTTTGAAATTTGCATCTAAAGCGTTCAATAATGACACTGCTGCAGCAAACTGAATTGCTGCGCTGCAACAATTCAGCAGCTGCTGAGGATGTATTGAACGCGGCTCTCTTTGGATGCACTTTCAGAAGAACTACATGTCCCATCCTACCACTTAGCAGAGACGCAGAGATTTTTATTGATGCGCAGGTGGGAGCCAATATTGGACAAGCTGCGGGTCATCTCGTATGCATTACTCAATCACAACAACCCCCCCCCAGCACACTACAGACTATACACACAGTGCCAAAAGAAATCCAGCATTGTAACTTCATCTACATACATCAAATGTCACAATTTTCACGAATACGTAAAATCACAAAAAAGAAGAGCTATGGCAAAAATGCATGTATGACGAGTCGTGAAAACGCACAGCTATACACAATCACATTGCATGAAAAAAGGACTAGATAAATCAACGTATTTCTGTGCACATTAGCACATGCAAGCACATTATTATTATTATACAGGATTTATATAGCGCCAACAGTTTGCACAGCGCTTTACAATATAACATGACACTTACGTTTGGCTATGACACACCGGATGTGCCTCAGCTGCTCCTGCTCGCGCGTCTTGAGGTCGGACCAGCGTTTTAATTGCTGGTCCTTTGTCCGGTTCCCAAATAATTCTGCGATGGTGGTGCGTAGCTTATCTAGGATACGGTTCTTGCGCGCGTTATTCTTTCTGCCGTAAGGGCCCTTACGGCAGTCGTAATCTTTAAGATCAAAGATGCGGACCAGCTCCAACATCTCCTCAAATGCCATGTTGCTGGCCCGCTTCTTCCTGGGTGTCTCTGGGGTAGAAGCAGATGAGGAGGTGTCCGAATGGGACTCTCTGTCTCTTCCTTCAGCCATCATAAATAATTTCTATATTTTTTGGCAATTGTCAAAACTCTCTACAAAAATGGCTCAATAAAGTTACGACATCCGCCGGCGCATGCGTGACCCGCGGACGAATCGGATACGACCCGATTACGACTTTTCGTATCGACAGAATTATCGGATCATTGGAAACAAAAAAAACAAGTGATATAACCGGTAATAGTTAAATATACGATGTCCAGAATTACCAAAATGGAACCGAAATCACGAATGGAACCGAAATCATGAATAGAGCGAAAATAAATTTCGATTTGACACATTTCAAGTCCATTCGAAAATTCCGAAAATATTTCGTTTCGGCTCGGAAAACTTTTCGGATCTGCCGTTTTCGGATCTAAAAATTTTCAGAAAATCGGCTGCATCCGAAAACACGAATCGGGAAATTTCGTGAAAATTCCGAAATTCTGAAACCCGAAACGCACATCCCTAATGTGAGCTCTTTACTGGTTCATAGACTCTTGTCACTTTTTTTGTTAGAGCAGAGAACATCACCATTCGGCAAGAAAATGTTGTCTACTGCTTCTATCTCCTGGAGGGCATAGCATGTTCTTAATAGGATGCTTTCAGCACTCGATAAAGGCCAACAACATGTAAGCCTGTAAGACACGCTTGGGTGATAATGTCAGAAAATGGTCTGGAGCCAGAATGCGCACATTGTTTCTCTTACAAGTGTCATAAAACACCCTGGAATGCAAGAATAAAAACAACATCTTAGCTGATGAGACAGCTCAGCTTGCCCGTGCTCCAGGTGTAGTAATTGTTCTGAATCTTGTGGTTGCTTGGACACCTCTATCTTTCATCCTTCTGAGGATGACATAAAACGAGCACCATCGAATTAAAAATTTATTTCTAAGAATATACTGGGAAACAGGAATCAAAGCTCCAACCATCCTCATGATGGATAAAAATATTGGAGTTAACCTCCCTGGAATTATTGCAAAAACCAATTAATTTGAGACAAGCACTTCCCTCCATCCTGCCACCATGTCCCCAATTCTCATATAGATTTATGTTCCATCAGGATCTCCCAATCCTACTGTATTATCTACATATTGTAAAAAAATTCTCTCTTCTATCTGTTCAGTCGTGTCTGACTCTCGGTTATTCTATGAGTCAACTGTCACCAGGCTCTTTGGTCTAGTTCCGGTTTGTTTAATAGGTCAATGCTCTGGCTGGTATCAGCTCTGATGGTGTCCATCCAACGTGTTCTTTGGCGTCCAGGTTTTCTCTTTCCACTATGCATTCCAAGCATAATATCCTTCTCCAGGGAGATTGATGGCCTGATATGGCCAAAATATGCAAGCCTTAATTATGTAATTTTTCCTTCCATTGAAGGAATATATTTATGTTTTTAATGAGGGGCTTAAAAAATGTAATTCCTATGGTACTAGCCAGACTGAAAAATTTCTTGCCACTTCTGATTCCAAGCGGTCAGTGACCAGTGGCGGAACAAAGGGCCCTGGTGCAAGATTTTTTTTGGGCCCCCAATAAAAAACACTAATTCACAACCCCTGAAGCAACCACAAAAAGTAAAGTTGAAAAATAGAAAAAAATAGATCGAAAAAAAATATATTTGAGTATATTTATTTATTACAGAGAGCCCCCAGCTCACACATGGATATATTGCCCCCATCTCACACATGGATATATTGCCCCAGCTCACATTGATATATTGCCCCAGCTCACATGGATATATTGCCCCAGCTCACATGGATATATTGCCCCCAGCTCACATGGATATTGTCACGGATCCCTCTGATTACCAAAAGTGTGGTCCCTTTACGCAGACCGCTCTCTACCCTTCCGATCCTTGAATGGTCGGCGAAACTAGAAAGACAATTAACCAGACAATAGATAGACAAGGGGTAACACCAGACAGAGGTATGGAATAGAGTATCGTCACGAATCCTTCTGACTACCAAGATATATATCTCTTTCTGTAGCTCCCTTTCTACTCTTCCGATCCTTGAATGGTCGGCAAAGCTATGTAGACAATGAAGCAGGTAACAGATAAAGAAAGGGAAATACCAGACAGGGGTACAGAACAGATCACAAGTCCTCCCTAGGACTTTAGTAATAGCAGAGGTAATCTGATGCGTGCTTAGGATGCCACATAGACTGACCTCAGTACCAACGTTAAGGGCAGAACCTAGAGCAGAGTAAATGCCAATACCAGGGGTCATACACAGGAGGGTTCGTTTGCCAATACCAGGAGTCATACACAGGAGGGTTCGTTTGCCAATACCAGGAGTCATACACAGGAGGGTTCGTTTGCCAATGCCAAGGGTCATACACAGGAGGGTTCGTTTGCCAATGCCAAGGGTCATACACAGGAGGGTTCGTTTGCCAATGCCAAGGATCATACACAGGAGATAGCCAAAAATCACAAGAGCTCTGCGGGAGGTGAATACCACGTCAGGGCACCGGTGTATGGGAGAGACTGGGTTTTAAACCCGGCGGGTCCGCGTCACAGCGCCAGGCCCCGCCCCTCGGCGTCCCACGTGAGCGGGCCCGGAAGCGCTTACATTCGGCGCCTGGCCAGCGAGCAGCGAGGAAGCTGCTGCCAGGCGCCCCATCCCCTGAACCACCGTGACAGATATATTGCCCCACTCACATGGATATATTGCTCCAGCTCAAATGAATATATTTGCCCCAGCTCACATGGATATATTTGCCCCAGCTCACATGGATATATTTGCCCCAGCTCACATGGACATATTGCCCCAGCTTACATGGATATATTGCCCCAGCTCATATGGATATATTGCCCCAGCTCATATGGATATATTGCCCCAGCTCATATGGATATATTGCCCCAGCTCACATGGATATATTGCCCCAGCTCATATGGATATATTGCCCCAGCTCACATGGATATATTTGCCCCAGCTCACATGGATATATTTGCCCCCAGCTCATATGGATATACTTGACCCCCAGCTCATACAGATATATTTGCCCCAGCTCACATGGATACATGGCCCCAGGCCAGCTCACATGGATATATTGCACCAGGCCAGCTCACATGGATATATTGCACCACCTCACCTCTCCTCTGCCGTCAGGTCTGCTCTGCCAGGCCCCTCCGAGTTATTGCCAGCGGCCGCATGCGAGTTCACGTGAACTCCGCGATCTCGTGAAATCGCGTCTGGCTGGTGCATAGATACCAGGCGAGCGGCATAGCTTTATGCTGGCGGCTGCTCGTAGGAGGATAGTAACGCAGCCGCCGGCAATATTTTCTCCGGAAGGGCAATTGCCCCATTTCCCCCTCGATCCACCCCAGACTCTGGCAGGCCCTCTCTGACATCAGAGGGGGCCTGCTGGTGGCCATCTTGAAGTCCCTGCTCGCTGGCAACTGGACTGTGCTGGGCCCCCCCAGGCTGAGGCCCCGGTGCGCCCGCACCGGTGGTAGGTCCGCCAGTGTCAGTGACGAATTCCACAGTTACAAAGCACAAAATTTCCATATGCTCTGCTTAAATTATCACTCTCCCTTGGCGAGAGGGCAAGTGTAAATTTAGAGCCCAGTTCTAGTGTATTATCCGCTTGACTACAGCACTGGAATCTCTCGGAGCTTTATAAATAAAATATGACAATTATTATTCATGATTAGTATGGGGCTTTTCAGCTTTTTATCATCTGCTAATGGCACGTTATTTTTGTTGACATCACTAGGAAGGAATGGACCCATCTACTAACCTTTAACTTTTTGATGGTTGATAACTACGGCACATTCTTGTTGGTGGTGCGGTTTTATTTTTCGTTTGCGTTTTAGCAGTAGCCCAATTTGTGTGGATTAATGACCTTTTCCTGGACTGCTCAGAGTGTCCTCTGACCTTAGCCATGATGATGAATGCTACTGAAGGATTTTCCTGTGACTGTCTTTCCCCTTTTTGATACCCTAGGGACATAGGTGTCCTTTCAAATCTTTTGTTAGGCTCCAGCTGCTTGCTGTGAGCATTTGGTTTGTATACACCGAAAGAAAAGATTAAAAAAGGGATATGAATCATTGATCATCGTGTTGTTGTAGACCTATAAGTCAGATCTTTGTAACGCTATGACTGTGTTTTAAGGTGTTTTAAAAAGAGGGAAAGAGCTTCACCTTCTGTTTAGCTACACATAACATGTTTATTGTTTTCTTGTATTTCCAAAGACCTCTTGGAATCTTGGCCAGAAAGTGATAATCTTATGACTTTTCAGACAATGCAATATTAGGAGCTTTTTTTTCATGCTATTTCTAGGCGTACAACAGGTTTGGACCTTAAATTATTATTCTAGATTATTTTTAAAACAATTTACTGTTACAATGGCATATTGCAAACCCTTTCCTTTGCATCAGTGATACGGCTAATAATAATATACTCTACCTGTTGACTAATAATGATGTGCTGTGTCCGTGTTCTCTTTATCCCCTTCACTACCAAGTGATTTTCCAAAAACACTGTCGGGAAGCAGTTTTTTTCTTGGAAAATCAATTTTAAGTAATTATTAGACATGTGCACAGCACAACATTTTGTTTTGAACTAATGGATTAGTCCTAAAATGCAATTTATTTAGTTACTAAATAAATTCGTTTTCAGTTCTGTAGTATGAAAACTATTTTCATTCATCCGAAAACCAGTGGATACAATTACTACTGTAGTGGCTCCTCAGAGGGCTGAGATCGCTGCTTGTTACAGTATCTCTCACTCTCCGCACAATGTGTCAGGCAAAGCTGTTACAGTAACTGACTGCTGCTCATCGCAGCGCTCAGAGTTTCAGTAAGACTAGTAAATAATATTTTTATATATAGGAGGTTAGAACAATATTATTTCCTTGTTTTACTGAAATTCTGAGCGCTGTTACAGTCAGTTACTGTAACAGCTGAGCCTGATACATTGTACTGAGAGATAATATACAGTCATGTCCAAAATTGTTGGCACCCCAGACATTTTTCCAGAAAATCAAGTATTTCTCACAGAAAAGTATTGCAGTAAGACATGTTTTGCTATACACATGTTTATTCCCTTTGTGTGTATTGGAACAAAACAAAAAAGGGAGGAAAAAAAGCAAATTGGACATAATGTCACACAAAACTCCAAAAATGGGCTGGACAAAATTATTGGCACCCTTAACTTAATATTTGGTTGCACACACTTTGGAAAAAATAACTGAAATCAGTCGCTTCCTTTAACCATCAATAAGCTTCTTACACCTCTCACCCGGAATTTTGGACCACTCTCCCTTTGCAAACTGCTCCAGGTCTCTCTTATTGGAATGGCGCCTTTTCCCAACAGCAATTTTAAGATCTCTCCACAGGTGTTCAATGGGATTTAGATCTGGACTCATTGCTGGCCACTTCAGAACTCTCCAGCACTTTGTTGCCATCCACTTCTGGGTGCTTTTTGACGTATGTTTGGGGTCATTATCCTGCTGGAAGACCCAAGATCTCAGACACAAACCCAGCTTTCTGACACTGGGCTCTACAGTGCGAACCAAAATCCTTTGGTAATCCTCAGATTTCATGATGCCTTGCACACATTCAAAGCACCCAGTGCCAGAGGCAGCAAAACAACCCCAAAACATCATTGAACCTCCACTATATTTCACTGTAGGTACTATGTTTTTTTCTTTGTAGGCCTCATTCCGTTTTCGGTAAACAGTAGAATGATGTGCTTTACCAAAAAGATCCATCTTGGTCTCATCTGTCCACAAGACATTTTCCCAGAAGGATTTTGGCTTACTCAAGTACATTTGGCAAACTGTAGTCTTGCTTTTTTATGTCTCTGTGTCAGCAGTGGGGTCCTCCTGGGTCTCCTGCCACAGCGTTTCATTTCTTTTAAATGTTGACGGATAGTTCGCACTGACACTGATGCTCCCTGAGCCTGCAGGACAGCTTGAATTTCTTTGGAACTTGTTTGGGGCTGCTTATCCACCATCCGGACTATCCTGCGTTGCAACCTTTCAATTTTTCTCTTCCGTCCACGCCCAGAGAGATTAGCTACAGTGCCATGGGTTGCAAACTTCTTGATAATGTTGCGCACTGTGGACAAAGGCAAATCTAGATCTCTGGAGATGGACTTGTAACCTTGAGATTGTTGATATTTTTCCACAATTTTGGTTCTCAAGTCCTCAGACAGTACTCTTCTCCTCTTTCTGTTGTCCATGCTTAGTGTGGCACACACAGACACACAATGAAAAGACTAAGTGAACTTCTCTCCTTTTTATCTGCTTTCAGGTGTGATTTTTATATTGCCCACACCTGTTTCTTGCCCCAGGTGAGTTTACAGGAGCATCACATGCTTGAAACAATCTTATTTATCCACAATTTTGAAAGGGTGCCAATAATTTTGTCCAGTCCATTTTTGGAGTTTTGTGTGACATTATGTCCAATTTGCTTATTTTCCTCCCTTTTTTTGTTTTGTTCCAATACACACAAAGGGAATAAACGTGTATAGCAAAACATGTGTTACTGCAATACTTTTCTGTGTGAAATACTTGATTTTCTGGAAAAATGTCTGGGGGGTGCCAACAATTTTGGACATGACTGTAACAAGCAGCTGATCTCAGCGCTCATAGCCACTAGATTTAAAGCGCTAAAAAAAGGCTCCTCTCTGTATAATGTATAAAACATCCACCTGCATTAATTAATACCCCTTTCTGTATAATGTATAGAACATCCTCCTGCATTAATTAATGCCCCTCTGTATAGAACATCCTACTGCATTGGCATGTGCAAGGTGCAGAACTTCAGAATGCAATGCTTATTCAGCACAGAAGAGGGAACTTTTACTTAAACTTTGTATCTCTGTGGGGGAGACACAGAATTATAAAAGCAGGGGAGAGGGGAAATATTAACGTAAATCGGTCTGAAAGCTCAGAGAAGAAATGACTGGTGCAAATTTATTTTTATAATAAAATAAAGCACTTTAAATCCAGGGAAAACATTCAAATAAATCATACTGAAGGCTCATAATGTGTGACGGTTAGCCCCTGCTTGGGCCATCGTGGTGGCTTGGAACATGGGGTAAAGCCCTTAAGGCAGGTGAGTTACTGACTGGACACAAGGACAGACTAATTTCTCCAAAACCAAGGAGCACCAAAAAACAGAACTGAATTGCCACTAAACTCTGAAGGTTTCAAGACCGACAGACCACTTAGGACACACTCAGAAACACAATGATTCGCCTGACAATCCGTGAATTGAGCAGGCTGCAGGGCAGTCAACAAACAGACTTGGTGATACGGGAACTGGACTCCACATTAGGGCTTTGCAGGAACCAGACAGAAACTTAGAACAGGAGGGCCAGGAAGAAAACTAAAGGGATCCCTATGCTGGGCAATAATCCCTATCTAGAAAACCCTCACAAAGATATAACAGATCAAGATGGACAAGAAGGGCAAGGGATTAACAAGACAGACAAAACATCCTGCACTGAGGAGGTCCTTTTAATGGCCTCAGAGACTATACTAAACTAAGACAGACAAGGTACAGAAAACATGAAACATATATGAATGGTCAGGCAGGCAAGGTTGGCAACAGATCAGCAGCATACAGAGTACCAGGAGTAAGCAGAAAAGGATCGTCAGGAAACACAGCCAAGGTCAAAACCAGAATGCACTATGAGACAGAAATGCTTTGCAGCAACACATGGAACACGAACTAGACAGAACCACCATGAAACTCCACAAACCATCAATGAGGCTCTATGCTGCTGGAATATTTATAGGGAGTGGGTCTGTGTGATTGGGCCATGTGACCCCAGACCAGGAGATCACATCAGAACCCCAGAACAGCCCCAGACAGCACGGCCAAACACACCACAGGGGAAAAACAGACATGAAGCCCCTTCACCACCAGGGGGCGCAGCCAAAACCAGGGAAAATGTAACATAATGACAGAGTAACTGTGAGAGCTGGATACTAAATGTATCAGACGTAAAAAAAACTTTATAACAAGCAGCACTTATGAGAGGAGAGGGACTTTATATAAAACGTGTATGTAACGTTGGGGGCTTCCAGCCTCTCCAGTGTGCTTGAGGGCAGCATGTCTTATGCTGCTCGCTGACCAATGCCCGGTTTAAATGGAGACAGGCAGGGAGGTGGCTGCATGAGGCGCGGCTTGAGTGGGGGGCGTGGTCTGGTGAAGGTCTTTTTTTTTTTTTTTTTTAAAACATAGATTTTTATTAGAATTTTGCCATCAAAAGTACAAATAAATACTCAAAATAACCATAACAAAGGGTAGGAGGGGGGGGGAAGAGGGGTGTTGCAGCCAAAATAAAAATAAAACGTGTGTATTAGGATTGGTAGCCCGGTCACAGTCCACATGCCTCATAGATTTTGTGTATGTCCCAGAGTACCCAGGGATCTGATTTGGGTGGGTGCATGTCTTCCGATGCCACAATCCGTGAGTCAAATCCACGATATTGGTTTAGTAATTCAATAACTTGTTTTTTAGTAGGTATTAATGTGGACTTCCAGTTTCGTGCTATAAGCAAAGAAGTCGTAGAAATGAGGATAAATAACATCTTTCTTTGAGGTTTCGGGAGGTTGATCATACCCAATAAAAGAATTTCCGGGTTTGTGAGGGATCGGCATACCGAGGACCTCGGTCGCCAGTATCGAGATGTCCTTCCATAATGAATTTATTGTAGGGCAATGCCACCAAATGTGACTCATAGAACCTTGTGCTAGGAAGCATCTCCAGCATACATCTGGTTGATTCGGCACGTATTTTTTGATTCTGTCTGGTGTGAGATACCATCTATAAAGGATCTTTCGTTGTGTCTCTAATAAGGTAACACACGGGGTAGCTCCCACTGCAAACATATAAGCCGTGGCCCATTGGGTTGGTGTAAAAGATTGTTCCAGTTCCCGTTCCCAACTTTTTTGAAATGTCCAAGTAACAGCTTTTTGTGGAGTATTAAGCACTCTGTAATACATCGAAATCGCTTTAGTGGTGGAGTGAGAGTCCAAACAGAATAGTTCTGTTTCTGAGAGTAATGGAACCTTAGCAGACAGTGTAGTAAATATCTTCTGAGCTTTAAGATATGAGTGTATCTGCATATATGATAAAAACATTGCATTTGGAACCTTGAATTTAGTACACAATGTCTCAAAAGGTAGAATGGAGGCCGCTTCAAAGAAATGATGAAGGTTTAACACTCCATACTGAGCCCATCTAGCATAATCTCCGTGAGGGAGGAGATACCTAAAAGATTCCACAGGTGTAGCCATAGAGATCGGATAATGATTTGTGAAAGAGCGAAACCCTTTCAGGGTTATCCAAAGAGATTCGAAAAGTCACCGCACGTTCGGTGACTTTTCGTTCTCTTCAATTCGGTTCCTTTTGCCAATCCCATTTCGGTGACCCTGCGGTGTATTCAGCAAACAGCACAGGGTCCCCGAATTGCAGGGAAAAGCTGCCGCAAACCTGACGAAAACTAACCGAATGCACGCTGAAAACAAGCAAAAACATCTGGATTAACCTTCGAAAAAGCCGAACATGAGCCGAACAGGAGCCGAATCACACAGAGCCGAAGCAGCTGTGACGTAGAGGAGGCAGTGAATAAATTAGAAAAACCATTTGTATGAATCTGGGAAAAAGAAACGCTGTTTGCAAAGAAACTACTGAGCGAAAATGTCTGAAATTTTCACAGGAGGTCCAGGGAATGATAATAAAGAGGGCTGTTACAAAAAAAATAAGCAAACTGAAAAAAAAATAAAAAAAAAATCGGACTTTAAAAAAAAAAAAAAAAATCTGAAAAATGCTTAAAGTATCCTAAAAAATCTATAAATAAAGAGACTCTTTGCTGCAGAATTTTATAATGAACGGTTTATTAGATATTGAATTAAAACGGGAATATTTTTAACATTGAAGCCTATGGGATTCTCCTGAATAAATTTGCCGAATTAAACCACCGAATGGCAGGACATTAGGGGAACCTTTCACTGCTGGTTTGTGTTCTCTGAATAGCCGAAGCATTGCTTCTTATGGGGATTTCACTGCCCTCGAACAGGCACCGAACAGGCACCGTATGTTCAGGCAATTCGCCAGGATTTGGCGAATTGCCTGCTCTCTGGATAGCCGAATGGCCAGGAAAGGTAACCGAACGCTGATTTTCAGCGTTCGGTTACCTTTCTCAAGCAATTCGGATCTCTTTGGATAACCCTGTTTGTCCCATATTTTAAGGTGTAACACCGTACTGGCCAGTGGGGAGTCTATTCGTGGTCTATCCTTAATGGGAACCCAAAGTAAGGTAGTCAGATCATGTCCCTCCATATATGCTGCCTCAATGGATAACCATTGTGGCGTGGGGCGTGCGTGAAAGGACTCCGATAAAGATGCCAAGCACGCTGCCCAATAATAGTGTTGTACATGTATCATGTTCAGGCCTCCATCTCTGTGTCTATAACTCAATAGCTTCCGAGGAACTCTAGGCCTTTTGTTGTTCCAGACATAGGAGGTCAAAACAGACTGAACCTTGACCAGAAAATATCGGGGTAAGCTTAGGGGTAGGGCCCGGAACACATACAGTAGTTTTGGTAAAATAATCATCTTTGCGGCCGCCATTCTACCCAGCCACGAGACTTCTTTCATTCTCCATCTATGGATAAGCACTCTTATCTCAGAAAGAACACGTTCATAGTTATATTGAAAAAGATCAAGCTTCCCTGAGATTCTAAGACCCAAATAAACCAAATAATTAGAGCGCCAATCAAATTTATATTGCGCTTTAAGAGTGTCTAGAAAAGGTTGTGTCATATTAATTGGCAGAGCTTGCGTTTTAAGTAAGTTCACTAAATGAAAGGACACCTTGCTATATCTGGTGAAGGTCTTTAAAAACCCTCAGTTATTTCTCAGCAGTGCCAGATCATGGTTATCCATACCTGAGCTCCTTGTACATGAATGCTATTGTGATTTAACCTGTTATTGACTTGGCTTGTTTTCTGACTCTTCTGCCTTCTGTTGCCCTAGACTATTTTCTTGTACTACGCTACTACACTGATATTGACCCGGCTATTCCATTTGACTATTCTGTACTCTGTATTCCTGATTCTGGCTCGTCTGACTTCCCCCGTGTTGCTAACCTGGTTTTGTATTACTACATTGTCTTTTGCTTAACCCTTTTCTGTCTAGCTAGTTTACCTGGCCAATTCTAAGGACCAGACAGTTAGGGATCTTCTACGGCTACTCTGTTGGTAGCTTTTGGGCTCTGTGGAGTGTTGGGCGTTAAGAACTGTGTGGTGGGATCTGGGAACCGTGACAGTGTATTATAGATAAGGAAAGGGGGATAGTGCTCCTGGATAATATAAAATGTATCAGACCTAAGCCCCTATTATGTGGAGCGGGAGGGGAGATAACACACGTTTTATAAAGTCCCTCTCTTCTCCCAGTGCTGCTTGTTATAAAGGGGTTTTTACTATCCAGCCTTCCTCTGTCATTAGCTTTCAGAGTGATTTTTATTTGAATGTTTTCCTTCTCCAGCTGCTTTTATCATCTTGTCTGCCTCATAGACATGCAAGGGTTAAGTAAACGTTTCCTCTCCTGTGCTGGCTGTCTGTGCTGTGAGTGAGTATTCTGGAGCTCTATCACTGTCAGATTTTCAAATAGGGGTCGGGAAGGATTACGCATAGAAACCTTTTCTGTAGCTTTGCGATGTTGCGCTCTTCATTGCTGGTCTCCTTCACTCAATGTAATATCACAAAAAGGACTGAAACTAAAATGTAGTACATTTTATTTTAGTTTCTTTCATTTTTTGTACTGAGCAGTTTCGTATCTCTGGAGTCCTACGAAAACTAAATTATCCCAAAATTCGGACTAAATCGTTTTAGTACTAAAACGAATGCACATGTCTAGTAATTATGCAATAAGAAATATTTGGGAATATTCCCAATGTAATCCTTACTGTAATAACCTATTTGGCAGGCAAATGTCACCATCTGCTGGCTATGAGGAGTTACTGCAGTTCTAAGCTCCAGGATCAGCTGGGCATCTGTCAAACAGACACATTCTCAGGTGGTTTTAAAAAGTGATTGCAGCTCAGGCATCATGCCCAGGGTGCTAAAGCATTAGAGTCATATTTTGGTACCCAGATGAAAATGAAATTAATTTGCAACAGGTACATTTCATTTGCAATGACAAAGCATAACTCCAGATTGTGTTTACATGATCTCAGGCTGCTGTGTCTGCTGATAATGATGATCATGTAAATACAATCACGGTAGTGAAGGGGTTAAGGAAAGTTATTGTATTGTATTGATGACTAGCATTATAGAAAATTAATTTTAAAAAGTATTGCTTGCGCAACCCCCACTCCACTTTATGGGGGTCAATCCATTTTTGAAGTCTGCTTGCAGTGTACCTATCAGTTCTTTTCCTCTCTTTTCTTTGCTATAAACACAATCCCACGAAGGATTGTTTTCTGGCTTATTGAGGTGCTTTGATTACAAAGCATTTAGGCACTGCTACAAGTTATACAGACTCATACAAATACATTTTTTCTTTGACAAATTTTTTCAGAGTCCTCAGGGAATTGACTTTTAATATTGTTTTCCGTTTTACACTTGTATGTGCTTTTTTTTTTTATTCACTGGCTTATTCTCATTTTTATTGCACTATTGCGCTTTCACCTTGAGCCACTTGGTATCTCTGCTTATATAATGAGGGCTTTTTACTTGTTTTTCTGATTAAAAGTTAAGTTTTATCCTTATGTACTGCTTGTTCACCTAGGCATTGACATATACCTCTCCATTTAAATTTACGGGTTACCCCCTTATTGCATTAGGTGTATGGATGTGCGTTTCGTTTCGTACCGATTCGTTTTACTCATGAAAAGGGCCGATTTGGTACTTCGGATTCGTCTCATGTTCCGAACTGGACCGGCAACGAAATACACAAAATCCGAAATATTTCGCAATACGAAAAAATTTCGTTATTTCGTTATTTCGTATGGACATGAAATTTGTAAAATCATTTTTGTTCTATTCGCGATTTCAGTTCCGTTTCGGTTCATTTCGGGCAACGTATTTTCCTATCGTTTCAAGTCCGTTTCGGTTCCGTTGATGATTTCGTTATTTAGTATCATCAGTCACTTTTTTCACTTGTTCCAGTGCTTTCTTTCTGCATCAATAATATATTTATTTCAAATATTTAATTAGCTTTTCCCTAAATCCCCAGTCTAACAGTACAAGATATTGATATTTTATATGATTAAATAAAGTTGTGAAATGCATATTCATAAGATAAAAATGATCTTTCCTAAAAAACGATACGTACGAAGGAACGAATCGGCAGGATTACCGTATCGACCGAAATATCGGAGCATCCAAAATCATACATCTAAAGTCAAAACGAAATGGACCCTTTGAAATGAAGAGAACAGACGATCCAAAGACCGAAATTCCCTGATTTCATGAAACAAAAATCGATCTGAAACAATGAGCCGAAACAAAACGATCCAAAACGAAAATGGGCCGAAACGATCCGAAACTAAACTTTTAAAAAACCAAAAGAGCTGAAACGAAACGAAAAAAATGCGTGCACATCTCTAATTAGGTGTTTTCTTCCCTAAACAATATCATTGAGAGACTTACTATTCCACTTCTCCAAAAACAGAGTCAGACAAGCCAGGGCTAGGGTAGGAGAAAGCAATGGAAGTCAGTAACAGGTCAAGGTCGGTATGCAGAAAAGACACAGGCAATAGAAATTAAAGCACTTCCGGGCCAAGGAGAACCACTACAGGATGCTGACCATATGGATTTGAAAGTCTATGTAGTGAAGGAAGTGCTGTCAATGGCTGCCATCTGTTAATGTGAGGCAAATGATGCATTACACTAGGGCTCTTGATGCTATATATATATATATATATAAGTGTCGTCTTATGTACATGCCTTTTGTATCATTATTATTTTTCAGTAACTATTAAAAACAGTTTCGAAATATAGGTCTAATGTGATTTTTCCACACATAACATCGAGGTATTACTGCTGTACATTCTAGGTGGAAATAACAACCATGTATTTTTGTAAAATTATTAATTTGTACAATTTTGTGTGACTTTAAGTCTTTGTAATGTATTTAATATCTGATTTAGAGAGATAGAATAAACAGTTAAATGTGTGCCTTAAATGTCCAAAAGGAATGAATAATTGTGCGAAAAGAATCTAGGTTATCTATAATTAAATTTAATGTCTAGCCAAGTAATAAAATGTTCAAAATGTTGATGTCACCCTTGAACTATTGTCTTTCCTTCTGAGTACAACTTCTTTCAGGGAAAAATGAACTCTAAAATACATCTAACTTTGCTGTCATTGAACAAAATATATACAAAATCACTTGTATTTTAGCTCATGTAATAAAGGGGAGCACAACATGTTGAAGAAATCTCCAATTCTGTATATACAAACTTGTGTTGATTATTACTGCATTCAGTGTCAGACGTCAAGAATCCAGCACAGATTTCCCAAATATAATTCTGTTTTTCCATGACATGTAAAGATGTAGAAATGCACCATATTCACTACAGGGAGTTGTTAGAAGTGCATCTATGACTCAGCATTAAGTATTCATATTTTACTTGCGTTCTGTTTTCTCATGAAAAGGTAGACAGGCTAATGCTTGCAGTGGGTGAGAAAGACTGTATACATTTTTTTATGTCAAAACTTCTCAACTCAAATTAATGTATTTTTGACCCAAATTTGGCTATAGATGGAGTTGTCATTAGAGATCATGAATCGATTGGAGAGTGGGACCAGTAGGCCACGTTGACTTGATAGTCAATAACGGTTTTTGCCCGGTTTGCCCTGTGACCATCATCTTCCTTTTCTGTAATGTGCTATTTTTACAGATTTCTCTTATCTTACCATGTTTCCTCTGTTGACTATACAATCACTGTCATCACAATCAGGATCATTCCTGATGGACTCTTGTTACCATGGTATTGTTTGCTCATTAGGAATCTGATATTGTGTTGTGGATTTACTTGGATATTCTACTTTAGAACACACCAGTACAGAGGGATTGCCCTTGCAACCCAATATCTCTTGTTGTAAGCATGAAAGGTTTTCCTTGCTCACTACATAAACCTGTCTACAAGTTGTTAGTGCATTCCATTTATGATTAATATTATTACTTAAAGGGCCACAACCACCAAAAAATGAAATGTCCTTATTTTGTTTATTTTATGCTGATAGCTTACTCGCACATTGTTTTTGTTTTAGCCAAGAAAATATTTTACTCTATCTATTGTGTGATATTTTGTGTCATAAACTGCCCCTCATAATATACAGTTGTGTTCAAAATTATTCAACCCCCACTGAAATTGAGTGTTTTGGCCAGTTTGACATTGATTTTGATCATTCAGTCATCTTGCTTACAATTAAATCAAAGAGGCACGTGTAGGTCAGACAAATATAACATAACATTTATAATGAAATAACCACAAATGTCTTTTCTGTGCTCACATCATTCAGTTTTATTCAACCCCCAAGTGACATTCAATCTTAGTACTTAGTACAACATCCTTTTACAGTTATAACAGCTTTTAAACGTGAAGCATAGCTTGACACAAGTGTCTTGCAGCGATCTACGGGTATCTTCGCCCATTCGTCAAGGCCAAAAGCCTCCAGTTCAGTCACATTCTTAGGCTTGCGCACTGCAACTGCTTTCTTTAAGTCCCACCAGAGGTTCTCAATCGGATTTAAGTCAGGTGACTGCGATGGCCACTCCAAAATGTTCCAGCCTTTAATCTGCAACCATGCTCTAGTGGACTTGGAGGTATGCTTGGGATCATTGTCCTGGTGAAAGGTCCAACGTCTCCCAAGCCTCAGGTTTGTGACGGACTGCATCACATTGTCATCCAATATCTCCTGTACTGAAGAGAATTCATGGTACCTTGCACACGCTGAAGCTTCCCTGTACCTGCAGAAGCAAAACAGCCCCAAAGCATGATTGACCCCCCGCCATGCTTCACAGTAGGCAAGGTGTTCTTTTCTTCATATGCCTTGTTCTTCCTCCTCCAAACATAGCGTTGATCCATGGGCCCAAACAGTTCTAATTTTGTTTCATCAGTCCACAGAACACTATCCCAAAACTTCTGTGTTTTGTCCACATGACTTTTGGCATACTGCAGTCAACTCTTATTCTTTGGAGACAGCAAGGGGGTGCGCCTGGGAGTTCTGGCATGGAGGCCTTCATTACGCAGTGTGCGCTGTATTGTCTGAGCTGAAACTTCAGTACCCACATCTGACAAATCTTTTCTCAGTTCCTCAGCAGTCACACGGGGACTTTTCTCCACTCTACGCTTCAGGTAGCGCACAGCAGTCAAAGTCAGCATCTTCTTTCTGCCACAACCAGGTAGCCTTTCAACAGTGCCCTTTGCCTTGAATTTGCGAATGATGCTTCCTATGGTCTCTCTTGGTATGTTTAACATCTTTGCAATCTTCTTATAGCCATTGCCCTTCCTGTGAAGAGTAATCACCTCTTCTCTTGTCTTCCTGGACCATTCTCTTGACTTCACCATGTTTGTAACCACACCAGTAAATGTCTAGAAGGAGCTGAGTATCACAGTCATTTTAAAGCTGCCTAATTGGTGCTTATTATGCTTTATTGCTGCTCCGTGACATCCACAGGTGTTTTCAATACCTGATTGAAAACACTTGAATGAACCTCTGTTCTTCAGAGTGGTAGTCTTTAAGGGGTTGAATAATTGTGTCAATGAAGAATTCACAAAAGAAACATTTACTACTGTATTACAAAACCAATTGATGTCATTTTAGTTGCACATGGTTCTTTAAAAAGTCCTTGTAGGATTTCATTCTGAATACAATTACAAATGTACACTAAATTCCCTAAAACCCTTTACAGCATTGGGGGTTGAATAATTTTGAACACAACTGTATTTACAAGCTTGTTCCTCACTGTGTGGCATTGGGCATAAAATGGACTCTATGGGTCAGAATTCCAGAAAACTGACCTATTGACTTGAATTGTGTGGGATGTATACAAATAACATCACCGGGGGGTACCATTGTGTGTTCTTAGCCCACTATCAGATCTCATTCGGCTGCCATCTCTTATCTTGGGTACCACAGACAAGTAGATGAGTAGCATAGAAAGCACAATAGACCCCCCTGCAGTCTTGTCAAAACATTCTCCCCAGCACCACATTGCCTCCGCACTACTGTAGAAGCTATACTACAGCTGTAAAGTGAAACTTGAGCTAAGATTTTTTCAAATGTTACATCACGGGAAAAATCCATAAAATGGAAACAGGAGATAAAAACCTAACTTTATTTTTCCTTTTTACATGCAATTACTTCAAACAACACAAAAAAACATGTGTTCTACAATGTGGTTCGGTTTTTGTCGCAATGCACAAGTATTCTTTTTACAGCTTGTGGTAGTGTCCCTTTAACCAGTGGTGTATTTTGGCCTAGGCCGACTAGGCCCAGGCCTAGGGCGGCACTTTCCAGGGGGCGGCGGCCCGCACAGGGTGGCCCCACCCCTAAATGTTTTTTTTTTTTTTTTTACTTTTGCAAAGTATTTTACCAGGAAGGATACATTTAGATTTCACAAATTTTCAAGTATGTCCTGGGTAGGCAAGGCCTAGGCTTTCACTTTCTAGGGGGCAGCAAAAAACCTCACCACTAAATGGGTTACTCACAGAGCACCGAAATGACGCCAACTTTTTGGTGTTCTGTAGTTCCCTGCACTTAGGAGAATAAAATTTCCCCACCCTGCGGTGAATTCATCATTGGGTCCCCAAAGTGCATGGAGTCGGCCGCTGAATGCTGCCACCGCAAACCCGTGGCCTGCTGTTTTCAAAAGAACTACTGAACGAAAATGTCTGGAATTTACATATAAGATCCTATGATTGATAATAAAAAGTTCTGTTACAGAAAAAAGAAAAACCGCTATAAAAAAAAGGGGGAAATTTTGCCCAAAAAGATCTGAAAAATGACTAAAAGGTACTAAAAAAAAAATCAATAAATAAAGACTTTTTACTGCAGATTAAAATAAATGGTTTATTAGATATTGCATAAAAACGGGAATATTTTTAACATTGAAACCTATGAGGTTCGCCTGAATAAACCTGCTGATTGAAACCACCGAACATCAGGGCATTTCACTGCTATTTCTCTGAGTCTCAGTACCACATGACTGGCTGAACCACGTGAAACGCACATGCGCAGCTGCCCACCCTTTCGTTAACACAGACTCTATTCTGGACTGAACACCCACCGGGAAGGGAATCAAAGCTACAGTGCACCATCTGGCAGTGGCACCCCACTGCTGACAAGATGGATCCACAGCATAATTGCTGTGTGCTCATATACACTCGGTTTGGGGGGAGTTTTATTGCAGTGGATTCTGATGCACTCATACACACCGCAAATTGCATTGCTGGGAGTTTTATTGCTGTGGATTCTGTGATACACACTGCATATTACTGTGAGTTTTATTGCCCTGGAGCTCTGGGATACGCTCATACACACTGCACATTACTGTGAGTTTTATTGCTGTGCAGTTCTGTGATCTGCTCATACACAGTGCACATTTCTGTGGGTTTTATTGCTGTGCAGCTCTGATATGCTCATACAGAGTGCCCGTTTCTGTGGGTTTTATTGCTGTGCAGCTCTGTGATACTCTCATATGCAGTGCAAGTTTCTGTGGATTTTATTGTTCAACCAATTAGAGCGGCTGTGATCCAGTATACTTGTAAGGTACCAGCGTGACAGGCAAGGTTCCGAACCCAGGATGCAGTGACACACGGAGACCAGGTTAGGGAAAACAGGGGTTTATTGTCAGGTTTCAGATAAATAATAAGTCCAGGTTATGCAGAATGAAGGGCAGCACTTAAGGAGAGGGACCAATGGAATAAGCAATCTTAGGTGGGCACGAAGGGATGCTGGAAACAATACAAGAAGACACAGAGGGCAGACACACGGAGGAGACTTACTGGGGATACGAGACAGGACAGGAAAAGGGCTGGATGGTTTCTTGAATGCTGGTATTTCAGGAGGCAGATGAAACAGCGGGAAACCAGGATGCAGGGGTCTCGGGTGAAACCTCTGGAGGTCACGGGATACAGGGGTTTGACAGAATAGTCTCTGGATGCAGAGGGTAAGCACAGGATAGTTCTGGGTCTCAGTGTGCTTCGCTTGCTGGCTCTGGAACCATAATGCTGAAGCATTGCCTTCTGGGTGCTCCACCCTTAAGTAGGCAAACAGTCACTTGATTGCAGGATTAACAGGTGCTTCCAGTGCTAAGAGCAAGGTTGGACATCCTGAAGGCAGTGTTATGGAAGTGCTGCCCTGCACTCATGACAACGCAGCATCAGGTTTGCCTTTCTTCCGTTTACGGCGGGCTTTACGTGGGGTGCTGGGGGGCTCCAGACAGGGGTCCTGACAATACTTGACATGCGAGGCTGTTCTTTGTAAAAATGCTTGAATTTAAACATTTCATAATTTTATTTATCTCAATAGATACATTTGAAATGGTATACAAAATATACAAGTAGGCACTTGTTATCCACTTTTAATATAAAGAGAGGAAAAGGCGGAGCTCTAAGAGGAAAAGGTGGAGCTTAAAGAGGAAGGGTGGGGATTAACCAGGAAGAGGTGTGCCCTTGACAGGAAGGGGTGCCTCAAATTTAAATTGGGGGGGGTGCACGAGTTTAGTCAGGCCTAGGGCAGCACAAAACCTAAATACACCACTGCCTTTAACTCTTACTATTTCTTATGTACAAGACACAATCCCATTATACCTTTCAGGCTCATGAAATGGAAATAAAAAGGAAATTTTTATATAAATCTATATCTAAAGACATGAAACATACTAATGTAATTTGGAAATCGTCAATGGTTTCAGTCTGAAAATGTGGTTTCAGATCGAAACCACTGGACCTTAAAGGGATAAAAACCATGATGAGATGTTACTATTTAAATTTAGATAAATTGGTCTTGATGAAAATTCTTGTTCTTAGATAGAAAACTGGATAAAAGATAGAGGACAGAGTGGTTACAAATGGTAAATTTTCAAGGTGGACATCAGTGGTAAGTGATGTCCCTCAGGGGTCTGTTATAGGACCAATTCTATTCTATTTATTTATAAATTACTTTGAAATAGGCAGGGCCGTCATCGTGCAGGGAAAAGCTGCCGCAAACTCAACGAACACTCACCACAAAACCCAGCGAAGGCACACTGAAAACCCGCAAAAAGATCTGGATTAACCCTGCCGAACAGGCTGGAGAAACCCGAGCAGGAGCCGATCACAGCGCAGAGCAGCCGCCGGAAAAAGCCGACACTGCAGACGAATGGAGTGAAAAAAACAAAACAGTACGCTTGAATGTTTGAAAAGTGAAACGCTGTTTGCAAACAGACTACAGACGAAAATGTCTGAAATTTACATATAAGATCCAATGAATGATAATAAAAAGGGCTGTTAGAGAAAAAAAAAACGATTTTAAAAAGAACAGAAAAAAAATGTTTGCAGAAAAATCTCAAAAAATGCCTAAAAGATCCTAAAAAATCTAAAAATAAAGAGACTTTTTATCGCAGAATATTATAATCAACAGTTTATTAGATATTGTATTAAAACAGGAATATTTTTAACATTGAAGCCTATGGGATTCTCCTGAATAAACCTGTCGAATGAAGCCACCGAATGGCAGGGCATTTCGGCAACTTTTGAATGATGGTTTTTGTTCTCTGAATAGCCGAAGCATTGCTTCTCTATGGGAAATTCACTGCCCTCGAACAGGTAACAAACAGGCACCGTATGTGCAGGCAATTCGCCAACATTTGCCGAACTGCCTGCTCTCTGAATAGCCGAATAGGCGGGAAAGGTAACCGTACGCTGAATTTCAGCGTTCGGTTACCTTTCGCCAGCAATTCGGATCTCTTTGAATAACCCTGATAGACTCTAAGTAACAATGCCCAATGTCAATCAGCAGCCGCTAAGGCCAGCAAGACATTTGCATTCTTGAAAGGGAAATACACTCTCGCACCATTTATTGTTTTTTGGCTTTGGGAGAATTATTTCAACAAAATTGGCTGATATTTCGAGAAAAATGTCTTCCAGAACCTTTTGATATTTATTTGGAAATATCTGCCATCAGAATTACATTGAACCCTGGGTAGATATAGCAGATCTAGACATGTTGAATTATAGGTGCTTTGCACCGGCTTATTGCAGCCACCGGACGCAAGTTATTTGCATCATTTATGGTCAAATCGGACGGCGGCGTATATTATATTTTATCCGCTTCTTTACTAGATGACAAGTGGTATTATTTTAAAATGCGCTCTTGGGAAAGTAAAATCAGCATTCAGGAATTTATGACAGTAATGGATTATCCGGTGACAGATATTTTTGTGAAATTGCGTGATAATAATTTCTGAGCTGCAGTGATTAAGTCTTTGGCTACGACCTAACTAAAGAAACCATATTGCCTTTACACGGCCAGCCTGGCAATGCGGTGGCTGTTTGTGCTGAGGCGGCAGCTCTGTTTGCTGTAGGCTTCATTGTTGGCCGGAGGATCTTAAACCTCCAAGGACATAATACGAACAGAATTCCGAGAACGGATCACAGAGGGAATTCTGATGCAGCTGTTGAAATAAAGAGGTTACGTTGTGATAATCGAGCTGTTGCAGCTGAACGGATATAGTACATGGGGCCATGTTGTAGAGTCGCCTATTGTTGTATCTGTAGAAGGGTTGTAATATTTTTTATTTATTGCTGTAATCTGTAACCTGGCAAGAACCCCAGGTGTTGGATTTAACTCCTTGTATTCCGCTAATCACCAGCAAATGCGTTAATGCGGAATTATCCTATGGGTTTTGTGCGTCCAGCTCTCCGTTTTATGCTGATGCTAACACACCTGCACCACTGGGGACAGATTAATTTGCTGTATGCATTTTCTGATGGTTTAACACTCGTACCTGCTCAATCTTCAAAATCAAACTGTGTCTGTTGATATTGATTGAATGAATGCTTTGGGGTTTTGCAATGGTAAAATCTATTATTATGAAGTGTCAAAACATTTGAATGGGATAAACACATCGAACACCACGAGGATGAATATACAGCTTTTATACATTAAAGGCGCACTACCACTAACATAAGCTGTAACTAGATCACTTGAGCGTTACAAAATAAAAAAAAATCACACACTGCTGTTTTTTTATTCTTTGAACTAATTACATGTAAAAAGGAAAAATAAAGTTAGGTGTTTATCTCCTTTTTCCACTTTGTGGATTTTCCCCATCATGCAACAGTTACCAAAATCCTATGGCAAGTCTCGCTTTACAGCTGTGGTACAGGATAAAACAGTAATGAGGAGGTAATGGGATGAACAGAATATTTAGGCAAAAACGGCAGGGGGTCTATTGTGTTGTCTATGCAATCTAAGATAACAGATTGCAGTTGAATGAGTTCAGATGGTGAGCTATTAACACTTTAACCCTTTTCTGCTGTAGGTGGGCCATGGAGCTGCATAGCTCGCCGGCTAGCTTCAATGGGCCTCTGTGCGCCCACCTACCAGTTGATGCATGGTGCGCACTATTGACTGCCGTGGGAAGGCTTGAACTCAAGCTGTCATCCTGCAGCCAAAACCATGCGCCAAGCATCGGTTGCGTGGGTGGGCCTGAGGTGGGGTCCCCCGCAGCAGCTGGCTGGCAGGGCATCCTAGTACGCCCCATTGGCATTAACGCCCCACCACCGAACAGAACCCACCCAGCTACAAGGGGCTAATCTATCCTTTGGGGATGTTATTTACATACATTCCAAACAATGCAAGTCAATAGGTCGGTTTTAAGGAATTCTGATCCATAGAGTCCATTCAGTGTCCAATGCCACACAGTGAGGAACAAGTGCTGTAAAGAAACTGATTGGGGGACAGGTTACACCACAAAATGGCAGTGACACATAATCATACTGTCACACAACATAAAATAAACAAAGTAAGAACATTTTGTTAATTGGTGTTAGTGGCCCTTTAAATTATGTGTATGCATTTAATAATTTTAATGTGCTAACGTCTCCAACGTCTGAGGTTTTCCTGCCTCAAGTCATATAACAATGAGCTAATAGAGTGTGCATTGTGATGGCTTATACACTATCTTCTTCTACAGAGCTGTGTAGAGTTCAAACACTTAGGGCTCTATTCCATAGTTGGTGCTAATGTTAACGTCTCTATATATAAGCGATAGCACCAGAAGTGTGTTTAATGTATGCCATCCATATTATATTCCTGGCGCTACCCCCGTTGGTAATCCGTTTGGGCATCATGATTTTTTCGCGTGCTTCCTATACTTTGTGCATCCTATACGTAACATAGGGAGCAGTAATTAGTGTTTTGATAAGTAAGGTATTACAAAGTGCCAGCGCTAATTACCGTCGGGACGCCAAAGCCAAAGTTTTAGCACCTTCTAAAAGCTGGTGTTAAGGGTGGGGTCAGAAGAGTGTCATTGGAGAGCGGAAAGAACGTCCATGAGAGTGGACATTCCTTCCACTCGACGCCCATCTGGTCACCTCGCTGAGTGCAGTTAGTGCGCTCAGTGCTGCAAGGCTCGATCCTTGTATGGAGGATTGCGCTTTGCAGCTCAGTCAATGCTATGGGAGGACTTGTGATTTCGATATGATAACATATACACGCCCATCATGAGTTTATCAACATGTTAGAAAATTAAACCACAGCAAAATCCACACTTCACTTATTTTCTGCACTTTTTCAGCAAATTTTCCAGAATCCACTATCAAGTGTGTAACCTAAGCATATATGTTTAAAAAGGGGATCTGGAGCAGCTGTGAAGGTTTGCAACTTTATTAATGTCTAAGCCAAAATAAGGTATCGTTTGCACACAGCCATCTGGTGTAATTCTTTTAACCAAAAATCTACGTTTAGCATTTAGAGGTTTGTTTATTTTAGTTTATTTTCCTGCTTAAATAGCAATTTTGATCATGATCTATTAAATGCAATTAGACTATATATATATATATATGTGTGTGTTTAAAATAATGTGTGTCTGTACATATACTGTCTATATTGTGGAGGGAAGGTAACCAGGGAGGCAACCAGGGAGACAGCACCCTTTCCTATACTAAGCATAATGGGCAGGCACTTCTCAAGACAAATCGACACAACAAACCAAAGGAGGTCACTCCATTACACAATCACACTATAACAGATCTCCGTACACCGACCGGGTCACAACGGTCAACGCTGTTTCCTTGTCAGACCCCCGTTCTTCTACCAGCAGGCTTTCGTGCCTTTCTCCAGTCCTTAGACGAAGCTTAAGGATGGGTACATGTAAAGACGTGTTGATCTGAGAGTTTTAGATCAGCCACCACTTAACATCTTTATTGAGTTAAATATATATACAGTCCCAGGTGGACCTAGAGACCAATGGAAAATTACACCCTGACACCCCCCCATCCTCAACTGAACCAGACATGTCCAGACATGAACCAACAAGGTGTCCTGTAATCACAGCCTGAGCATCAGACTTTCTGAATACTTTAGCTAACAGAGGAGAAGTTACATAAGTAGACAGTCGTCCATATCAAAATCTGCCACAGCCTAAGCACATTCCTGAGAAGGGATGCTGTAAAAGGCTAAGATAACACACCCAGTACCCATCAACAGATAGCAACAGATACACATAGACCATAACGATAGACAGACAAATAACATTATTCATACAACACAGTGTACACAAACACCCTACAGGCAAAGGGTGATTTAAACATAGGAGAGGGCAGGGAAATAATATAGAACATTAGGCCTGCACTTCCTAAATACATCTCTAGGCCTATGTACCCCAAGTTCAAAGTGACACGCGTGACGCACACCATCTGAAAACTCATACAATTTAAACATTTTTTTTTAGAAATTTCAAGACCTCAACAGATTCTTAAAAACCTAACTTGGACAATAAATTATGGGAATTTAGTTCACAAAATATGGCCATATCTTGCCTAAGCCTGTCATAGCGTCAATGTATCCCATCGATGGCAGGTCCTAAACTAAATACCAACCTACTGCAATAATAGGATTAACTCACTGAGGACAGAATCTTTCCTGGAGCTCCCAATGATTCATGGGTAAATAGAAGCTGTAATAGTAATGGAGAGGGGTGTTGACATGGCCTGAAACATTGCCACTTCTCATACTAATAAAGTCTCTGCGTTCACTACTGGAATACCTAGATTCCTCTAGGTTCCTTTTGCTTGGTTTGTCTTTGTTTCTCTTCCAGTCCTAAATAATAAAACACCAATAAAGCAAATGAAACCATTGCTCCACTGAGCACTAACTAATGTTTAGTTACAATGTAACTACAGTTATTTACCTTTCTGAAACTGCAACAGTCTCCCTGGATCTATTAGACCAGATATTGGTCTGCAACACCCTCTGGGAAATAGAAACACCTATCATGACAAAGCTCTGAGCTCTGTCACACAATATACTGTGTGTATATATATATGTCATAACGTGAAGATAATCCTCGAGTGCTAGTATTTTACATCATGTAAGTTATATAGAAATTATTAAAACATGACTGACAGACTTTCCAGAAGAACATTAAAATTTATGAATTTATCTTTTTGCTGAATATACATCAGCTGTTATTATCAGACATGTCACTCTGATCATATACACAGTTACCCACTGATAGGTAATAAAATATTGCATAAATCATTGATTTCAAGATAGAAGATTAAATAATATTTCACTGTACAGAATTCCTGAGGTTCATATCCAGATGTCTTCCCGGTTTGAAACTGGAGCGATCCACAGGAATCTTTCCTTTCGGTGCCTGAGGGTGATAACGTTTTCTCCGGCGTACCATCTCGCCATGTCGCTTCCTCGATCTTCCTTGATTTACTTACACAAAGCTTGTCAGATGAGAAGTCAAGATGTATGAATGGGAAAATGATAGACGTAAAAAGAAAAGTTAATAATTGCAGAAAACCTTAAAAAGAAATGGAGGAGGCACATAAATAAAGATGTGTTTACCAAATTCACGAAGGCAGAAAATAACAGGGGGTAGAGGTAAAGGCAGACCAGAAGCAAAAAAATCAAAATAAAAATCAGGAAGGTGCGCTGCCATCCTCGGATGTCACACGTTATGGAGTGATAGAGTACTCACAACCCTTGCAGTCAGCAAAATGCTAATCCTGTCCCCAGCGCACCATAACTTTGGGAAATAAGCCATGGAGCGGAAGAAAGAAGTGAGAAAAGAGGAAAGAAACATGGAGGGGGAATAAAAGCTCTGTAGGGGATGGAAAGGCTACACTGCACATTCAATGAATTATGAAGGAAATGAGAACAGGGAATTAATTTATGTCTCAAGGAATGAGAGAAGAAGAAAGGACAAGGTGGACACAAGACACCGGGGGGGTTTTGGGGAGGGGTGTACAGAGAGTCCAGTGGATAATGAGCTAGGCAAATGATTTGGTTGAGATAAGGGTCAGTGATGCCTTCAAGCCTGAAAGTTATAGAGATCTATGTTCTACTTTAATTTCTTTATTTCCTTTCAAGTTGCCAAGTGGATGCCAAGGAACATGAGTCTTGTAACTTAGCAGTATGATGCCTTGTCTGCTCCTGAAAGCTAGCTTGTCAGAGACTTTAAATTAGGTCCTTCTGGATGCTTTCACACAGAAACCACAGGACCTCGGAAAGTCCGTAAAAAGACGCCCAGCAGCATCTTTCATGCAATGTTGTGTTGCCTTTGCCTGGATTTCCACCTGCCAAACCAGGCTTGAGGGAAAACTATCAGGGTTATTCATAGAGCTCCGAATAGGGGCCGAAAGGTAACCGAACGCTGAAATTCAGTGTACGGTTACCTTTCCTGGCCATTCGGCTATTCAGAGAGCAGGCAATTCGCCAAATGTTGGCGAATTGCCTGCACATACGGTGCCTGTTCGGTGCCTGTTCGAGGGCAGTGAATCCCCATAGAGAAGCAATGCTTCGTCTATTCAGAGAACACAAAACAGCTGAGAAAAGTTGCTGAAATGCCCTGCCATTCAGTGGTTTCATTCGACAGGTTTATTCAGGAGAATCCCATAGGCTTCAATGATAAAAATATTCCCGTTTTAATTCAATATCTAATAAACTGTTCATTATAATATTCTGCAGTAAAAAGTTTCTTTATTTTTAGATTTTTTTTAGGATCTTTTAGGCATTTTTTGGGATTTTTCTTTCCGTTTTTTTTAAAATCGTTTGTTCTTTTTTCTGTAACGGCCCTTTTTATTATCATTCAATGGATCTTATATGTAAATTTCAGACATTTTCGTTCTGCAGTTTCTTTGAAAGTGAAACGCTGTTTGCAAACATTCAAGCGTACTGTTTTTTTTTTTCACTCCATTTGTCTGCGGTGTCGGGTTTTTTCCGACGGCTGCTCTGCGCTGTGATCGGCTCCTGCTCGGGTTTCTCCAGCATGTTCGCGGGGTTAATCCAGATGTTTTTGGAGGTTTCAGTGTGCGTTCGCTGGGTTTTGCGGTGAGTGTTCCGCAGGTTTTCGTCGGCTTTTCCCTGCACTACGACGGCCCTGTGGTGCTTGCTGAATACACCGCAGGGTCGCCGAAATGGGATCGCCGAATCAAGCCGAATTGAAGAAAACGAAAAGTCACCGGACGTGCGGTAACTTTTCGATTCTCTTTGAATAACCCTGTATGTAAGGGAGTTGCCTCTGATCTCAGAAGCCTTGATATCTTCTGTTTATGGCTATACATGCATTTTGTATATACGTCCTGCCTCACTTTGTTTTGTTTTCACTGCCGTCCCTGATTTGTACTGTTTAGCTTGGATCCTGATCATAAACACACCTGTTACCATAACCTGTCTGCTCGCTTCGTCTCACCAGCACTTAGGGTCTGCCAAAGTACTTGCTGCCTCAAACGCGACACATGCTCATAGGTTGATACACTTTGATACAAAACACATTCAGGGTTATTCAGAGAGAGCTGATCTGGCCCGAAATGTCACCAAATAGGGAATTTTACCCGTATGTTGCAATTTTGGGGCCATTCGGCTATTCAGAGAGCAGACAGTTCACCAAATTTTGACGAACATCCAGCAAGTACGGTGTCTGTTTGAAGGCAGTGAAATCCCCATAGAGAAGCAATGGTTAATCTATTCAGAGACACCGAACAGCAGTGAAAAGTTGCCGAAGTGCCCTGCTGTTCAGTGTTTTCATTCGGCAGGTATATTCAGGCGAACCCCATAGGCTTCAATGTTAAAACTATTCCCGTTTTGATCCAATATCTAATAAACTGTTTATTATTTTAATCTTCAATAAAAAGTTTCTTGATTAATTGATTTTTTTAGGATCTTTTAGGCTTTTTTCAGATTTTCGGTAATTTTTTTCTTCCGTTTTTTCTTAAAGCGTTTTTTTTTCTGTATCAGAATATCTGTCTTTTATACTAGTTTTTACTATTCTTTCTATTGTGTTGTGTATAGGTTTTTCACCTTTTTCTGGTGTCCAAGTTTACCACCTTCAATTTCTCCCTTTACCTCCACATGTCCCATTATGCTCTGGCAGCTTTAAGGCTGACTGGGCATTATGGAATAAGGTGTTCCAAACCATCTGGGGTGCAAATGTTTACCATCACTACTATTTTCCTTATGAGTTTACTTTTCCACCAAATTGTTTTTTATTGTATTATTACACTCAAAACACAAATCAAAAAAGCTCAAATGACTGAGAATGCGATAGATCATATTTGCTTTTTACCACTTTCCTGGCTTGGTTTTTGTTGCCTTTGCTTAAATTTGTTCCATAGGGAGATACAGTAATGTTTGAGGGACTATAGTCTGGTTAGGACGTCAGCACATTAGACAGCTCCTTCAGCTACAGTGTGCTGCAGGCCTGGGAGCTGTCCATTGTCCTGAATCAGTTCAATGCACTTTCTATACAATACATATTATTAAAAGGGTAAAAACAATATGTATACTGTATATACAAAGTTTGAATCAAAAATAAAAAAGATAACCAGATTTTAATCTGACATTGATGCAATACCGTAACATGCTAAATTAATAATAACACATATAAGTAATGAAAAAACTGCGTTTATTGATACCAAACAAAAAAAGGAGACATAGACCATATAAAACCAATCATATATCACAAGAATAGAAGGCTATAGCTCCATATGTTTATATGCACTCCACATGAGTATCAGGCTTACTCAATGTACCATATAATAGTGAAGAACAAAAAGACAGCATTCAATAATTATAAAACAAGTTATGAGTGAAGAAGATAGGCAAACCTATAAGATTAGGCAGAAAGAGGCAAAGCAATTTATAAGGGCTTCAAATCCAAAGCACACGCAGAAGAGAAAATAGCTCAGTCAGTAGAAAAGGGGGACAAAACATTTTTTAGATACATAAACGAGAGAAGAAAAGTAAAACAAGGATTAGTTAGATTAAAAACAAAGGAAGGAAGGTATGTAGAAGAGGATAAAAGTCTCGCTGACTGCCTCAATGAATATTTTTGTTCAGTCTTTGCAGAAGAAAAGGAAGGAAAGGGACCTCAGTTAGGAGAAAACACTAACGAGACAATTACATATCAGTTTACAGAGGAGGAGGTTCTACAGCAGCTGTCTAAAGTAAAGACAAATAAGTCAATGGGGCCTGATGGGATCCACCCTAAATTATTAAAAGAGCTCAGTGATGTAATAGCAAAACCGTTAACAGATTTATTTAACCAATCCTTGTTAACGGGAGTCATCCCAGAAGACTGGAAATTAGCAAATGTTGTGCCCATTCACAAGAAGGGTAGTAGGGAGGAATATGGGAACTATAGGCCAGTTAGTTTTACGTCAGTAGTGGGGAAATTAATGGAAACCATGTTAAAGGAAAGGATTGTTGAACATCTAAAAACACATAGATTACAGGATCAGAAACAACATGGGTTTACCTCAGGGAGATCATGCCAAACTAATCTTATTGATTTTTTTGATTGGGTAACAAAAATAATAGACACAGGTGGTGCAGTAGACATTGCTTATTTAGATTTCAGTAAGGCTTTTGATACTGTTCCGCATAGAAGGCTTATCAATAAATTGCAATCTTTGAGCTTGGATTCCAATATTGTTGAATGGATTAGGCAGTGGCTGAGTGACAGGCAACAGAGGGTTGTGGTAAATGGAGTTTATTCGGTACAAGGTCTTGTTACCAGTGGGGTACCTCAGGGGTCAGTACTTGGACCCATTCTATTTAATATTTTTATTAGTGATATTGCAGAAGGTATTAATGGAAAAGTATGTCTTTTTGCTGATGACACAAAGATTTGCAACAGGGTTGACGTTCCTGGAGGGATCAGCCAAATGACAAATGATTTAGGTAAACTAAAAAAATGGTCGGAGCTGTGGCAATTGAGTTTTAACGTGGATAAGTGCAAGATAATGCACCTGGGACGTAAAAACCCAAGGGCTGAATATAGAATATTTGATACAGTCCTAACCTCAACATCTGAGGAAAGGGACTTAGGGGTTATTATTTCAGAGGATCTAAAGGTAAGTAGTCAATGTAATAGAGCAGCAGGAAATGCTAGCAGAATGCTTGGTTGTGTAGGGAGAGGTATTAGCAGTAGGAAAAGGGAAGTGCTCATGCCACTGTACAGAGCACTGGTGACACCTCACTTGGAGTACTGTGTGCAGTACTGGAAACCGTATCTCCAGAAGGATATAGACATCTTAGAGAGAGTTCAGAGAAGGGCTACTAAAATGGTGTACGGCTTGAAGGAGAAAAGTTACCAGGAAAGGCTTAATGATCTTAACATGTACAGCTTGGAAAAAAGACGAGACAGAGGAGATATGATAGAAACATTTAAATACGTAAAGGGAATCCACAAGGTAGAGGAAGGGAGTATATTTAAAAGGAAACAAAGTAGCAAAACAAGAGGACATAGTCTTAGATTAGAGGGGCAAAGGTTTAAAGGTAACATCAGGAAGCATTATTTTACTGAGAGGGTGGTGGATACATGGAACAGCCTTCCAGTTGAAGTGGTAGAGGCCAAAACAGTAATTGAATTTAAGCAAGCATGGGATAGGCATAAGGCTATCCTAAACAAAAGATAAATCCAGGTAAAGTATCCATGTAATTGGGCAGACTAGATGGGCCGAAAGGTTCTTATCTGCCGACATTTTTCTATGTTTCTATATAATAAGTCACCATACTCCTACAGGGTTATTCAGAGAGCACTGAAATGTCACCGGCATTTTGGTGGTTTCCCGTTCCCCACACTTCGGGTATTCCAACTTGCCGATCCTGCGGTTAATACAGCATTCACCGCAGGGTCCCCAAAGTGCAGGGGACAAAGCCATCGAATGCATATGTGATATTCGATTTACCACCAACGCTAAGTAAATTAAAACCTCACATGGCGATATTCCTAACACATCTTGATTCATTAGTAACCACAGTGTACTATAGCAAAGTAACAACAAAGTAGCAAATCATTAAAATGATATTGTTATTATTTCAGAGATGGAAAAACCGCAATTAAACAAGCGCGGATTTCTTGAAGTATCAGAGTCTGCTTGCAAAGAACATACACTTAATTGAATAAGCGCATTTCCAGAGCTATGTTTGCAAGAGTTATAGTAGTTAAGAGAAACATGCTCTAATGGGAAACACTTGAACAAGTCATGGATGACAAAAGAAAATATCAGGGTTATTCAAAGAGAAGCGAAAAGTTCCTGCACATTCGGTGACTTTTTGTTCTCTTCAATTCGGTGCAATTCGGCAATCCCATTTCGGCGACTCTGCGGTGTATTCAGCAAACACCACAGGGTTGTCGTAGTGCAGGGAAAAGCCGCCGAAATCCTGCCGAACACTCACCGCAAAACCCAGGCGAATGCACATCGAAACCCCCAAAAACATCTGGATTAACCCCGAAACTCGAGCAGGAGCCGATCAGAGCGCAGGGCAGCCGCCGGAAAAACCCGACACCCCAGACGAATGGAGTGAAAAAAACAATACGCTTGAATGTTTGAAAAGTGAAACGCTGTTTGCAAAGAAACTACTCAGTGAAAATGTCTGAAATTTACATATAAGATCCAATGAATGATAATAAAAAGGGCTGTTAGAGAAAAAAGAAAAAACTTTTAAAAAAAATTAAAATTAAAAAAAATCTGAAAAATATTTTTTGCAAAAAAATCCCAAAAAATGCTTAAAAGATCCTAAAATTTTTATAAATAAAGAGACTTTTTACTGCAAAATATTATAATCAACGGTTTATTAGATATTGGATTAAAACGGGAATATTTTTAACATTGAAGCCAATGGGGTTCGCCTGAATAAACCTGTCGAGTGAAGCAACCGAATGGCAGGGCATTTCGGCAACTTTTCACTGCTGGTTTTTGTTCTCCGAATAGACGAAGCATTGCTTCTCTATGGGGATTTCACCGCCTTCGAACAGGTAATGAACAGGCACCATATCTGCAGGCAATTCACCAACATTTGGTGAAATGCCTGCCCTCTGGATAGCTGAATGGCCAGGAAAGGTAACCGTATGCTGAATTTCAGTGTTCGGTTACCTATCGGCCCCAATTCAGATCTCTTTGAATAGCTATATATATTAAAGGGAGGGAAGCACAATACACTTTCATGACCCATTTTCAAGTCCTTCACTTTTCACAATGTGTTTTTTTCTGCAAGACAGTTCTTAAATCATATAGATTTGTTCTTTTTTCCCGAAGCGTATGAGGATTAGCCAGGAATGCTTGATATGTTATTTATCTAAGGCTCAAACAAAGGAGCCTAAGTATTGTTCACTCTATTCCCTTCATACGCCTCACATGTCTTTTGTTATACGACATGCTAAGAACCCACTTTCTTTTTTTCTGCATGCTTACATGTCAATGTTATATAGTATCACTCGCATTGAATCCTACTGGGAAACCTTAAGAGAACGGGAAGAGCTTTGAACTTTCATTCATTCAGCCCTAACCCCTAGAATTGCTCCTGGCTGCTTCTTGGACCTATTTCGAAGCAGCCATACTGCGCAAAGTACAAAGAGGAGGCGATCAAACAGCCTTGGAAATTCAAATAAAGGAAAGGGATCCAAGATTCTGCTGGACTTAAGGGCTGTAGTTGAAGTTGTCTTATAGCAGAGGTAAAAATCACTACGTCGGCCTTTCTGTAATTGAGCGCTGTTACTACATTCAAGATGAGTAACGCAGTTGGAAGATGGAAGTAATTTTTCCGTCTTCCCATATTACATTCGCACAAATAAGGTCATGGAAGGTTAATAACTAATAATGCATCTTCTGCTCTGGAACACTGTCCAGCTCCCCTCACCCTTTCACAGTCTTATTTGACCTTTGATTAGATGGATACGTTGTGCCCTATGGTATGTGCCATATTTAGAGGCCGCAAGAGATATTCTCACAATATGTTTCCTGGCAACTTAATAACAGAAGCTAAATGTTCCTCTTAATGTAGGCATGTCTTTTAACCTCTTCACTACCAAGATGTTTACTCCGAACGTCGTATTACAATGTCTGCGCTAAAAATGCGCGTTAACGTTTACCGTGGGTGAACCTGCGCGAACGCTGCGCGACCGTACTGTACTGCGTGCATCCTATACTTAACATTGTGAGCGCAAATGCGTGTGTGCGCTGGTACGCGGATGGTATTACAATCTATGCGCAAAATTTAACGCACAGCGTTTGCGCGCATAATTTTAACGTCTTTGAAAAGCTGGTGGTAACGGCAAACCTGGCCGAAACCGAATACACCAGCCCAAAAAAAAAAAATACAGCAAAGTATAGTTACACATTCTACACATACCAAACAATAAATTTGAGAAGTTGTGCGTGTTTTTTTTTTGATGCAGCATATATGCGCAGATTGACTTTGACAGGCGCAAAAACTTAACGTGAGATACTTAAGGTTCTTAATTCTGATTGGCTGAATCGCGTGAAAAAACAGTCCGCACACCGATTTCTGCGCGCAAATTTAAAGCGCGCGCTTTTTTTCCGCATCTTTTTTACGCGCGTTATTTTTTGAAAGATGAAATAATGCGCGACGATTGGAATACCAGCGTTAATTTACACGAGTTAATGTTTAACGCTTCGCGCAAAAATTCACGTGTTTACCGTGACTATTTTTTGCATCTCTCATTACAGGCTGGTCATATCTACTGAAAAATGTGCATTTTGTGTAAATTTTTCTAACATAACTTTGAGGTTTATAGAAGTTCAATAGGTGTACACCATTGGTGTGTGCAGCTCATTTCATAAGGGTGTACACCCATGGAATATTTATTAATTACATCCCTATGATTGGAGAATTTTCGACAAAGCAATTATTTTTAGTTAGGAATATCCAGTGCTTATGCAGTGACACAGTCAATGTTCTTTGCATGTATCATGAACTAGCGAAGGAACATCTGAAATATCTATGTAGAGGGTCAGAGATCAATATTTCATAATAAGGAACATTAGGGTATGCCTAGGCACACCAGGCACACCCTGTGCGCATGCATATGGTGCACACCCTAATAGAACACGCCAGTGATGGAATGCCTGAGGTGCTGAAAGTTTAGGGGCACATTCTGGATTCCATTTGTAAATAAATGTTGTTTGCAGTAAACTAAATTCCTTTGCATTGCTGCAGAATACGATCACAACGAGTTTACTTGCTGCTGGGCTCCTGCAGCTTCCAAACATTGCTTATAATTGACCTTGGTAGTGAAGGGGTTACAAAGTCCTCTAAACATAAAAAAAATTTAATCAGTTATAATTTGTTTTTTCATTAATATATGATTGGCTTCCTTGACTATATATCTGTAGGTGGTTTTGAACCTTGCAGCTGTGGTTCCAATTGAACCTGTCATAAAAATAATGTTCCACGTTGTATCTAATTAAGCCACATGTGTAAAACATACTATTTGGATCAGCGTTGTATGTCATTGCGATACGCTGGTACACAGCTCCAATAATGAGCAAATGAGGATACCTCCCTGCTGCCACACAAGTGCACTCCCATGGCCCATTGAGCAGTCCTGCTTGGGAAACACATCCCCAAGCAGTTAACTCTATGACATCCTATTAACAACTCATTAATATGCTCTGGACTAGGGATGAGCCGAACACTCCCCGAGTTCGGTTCGAACCCGAACCCGAACCCCCATGCAAGTCAATGGGGCTGAAAATTCGTTTTTTTAGAGTGCCCTCCAAGAGGGCATATATGCTACATATTTGCCATAAAAGGTGTATGGGGGTCCGGGTAGTGCCCTGGGGGACAGGAAACAAGGACAAAAAGTAAAAAAAAAACGTTTTTAAAGGGACAGTGAGTTTTTCCATGAAATAAGGGTTAAAAATAAAAATGAAAAATTCCTTCAAATATCGTGCCTAGGAGGTCCCCATAACCTGCCCGTGAAGTGGTGGATTTCTAGGATGTATAGAAATATGTAAAAACCAAAAAATGACATTTCAAATGACGGTAAATGCTTTTCCTTTAATCTATCCATAAACAACTGCTTGGGGCGGCAGTCTGTATGAAAAAAGGAGAATTTTTTTGGGACACGCAGAAAACGTTTACTGATTTTTTGCCGATGAAAAGCAGGAGAATGGAAACTTCTAGACCAAAAAGCCGATTTGGAAAGTGAGATAAATGGGAGAATTTTTCTGGTTCGGCTATTTTGACCTAGAATTTTCCATTCTCCATCTCCAGTCATTCTCCTGAGTTTCACCTTTCTCTGAATAACCCTGTCAGGGTTATTCAGAGAGCGGTGAAGAGTAGGAGAATGACTGGAGAATGGAAAATTCTAGGTCAAAATAGCCAAACCAGAAAAATACTCCCATTTAGGCTAGGGTCAGACTAGCGAATTTTTAACGTGCGTTTAGGCGCACTTAATCACGGCCACACTAGCAGCAAATGACGGGCAATGACAGCCAATATACGAAGTACGGTCGCACGAAAGTCCGGCTGCGCAACGCAAGTGTAAAATGAATGTATTTTTTCGAGAACGCAGAACCGCTAGTACGGACGTACAGAGTGTGCTGCGTCCACTAGCGGCGTGTGTGCGTGATTTGGAGACGTCAGACCCTGCTCATGTCCGGCCAACATAACGTCCAGACACCCAAAGTTTCCTGGTTTGGATCCGTAAAAAATCAGGCACAAAAATGCGCATCGTATGACCGTTTTCGCGCAATCCGTGAAAAAATACGGCAATGCCTTCGGACGCACTTTTTGAAAATGCGTTAGTCTGACCCTAGCCTTATCTCACTTTCCAAATCGGCTATTTGGTCCAGATTGTTCTCTTTTCCTGCCATTCTCCTGGTTTTCACCTTTCTCTGAACAACCCTGAGAGAGAGGTGAAAGACAGGAGAACTGGCAAGAGAAGAGAACAATCTAGACCAAATAGCCGATTTGGAAAGTGAGATAAATGGGAGAATTTTTCTGGTTTGGCTATTTTGACCTAGAATTTTCACTTATTCAGTTATTCTCCTGCTTTTCACCGCTCTCTGAATAACCCTGTGAATGTTTAATCCCGAGGTGAAAAATAACATTGCTTTAGATTTTTTTTCAAACACCAGTTATATGCAGCATATTAGGATGTTTTAGGGAAATTAATTCTCAAATCTCAATCAGAAGCAGACACCACCCCACCCTCAGTATATTGTACAATGTATCAAATTGATTACTAGACTAAAAACACCTGGTGTTATGCCCGTTTGTGAACAGAGGTTATTTAGAGTTGATAATCTTTCCACGTACACATTAGTTTTTAATTCAATATCTAATAAACCGTTGCTTATAATATTCTGCAGTAAAGAGTCTCTTTATTTCTAGATTTTTTAGTATTTTTTTAAGAATTTTCTATACTTTTTTCAAAATTTCTTTTTTTTTTCGAACCCGAACCGAACACGCCCAAAAAGTTTGAAATTCGCGAACTTTAGACCTGCCAAAGTTCGGGTCGAACTCCAAACCCGAACAGCTCATCCCTACTCTGGATAACCAGCAGGGAAGCAGGTGAACATCTAGGATCCCCCAGATCTCTGATGACACACAATCCTTAGGCTAGAGGACACATAAGTGTCAACAGGTTTTGGCGGTTTTGTGGCCAAATGAGATTTTTATGACACCAAATCAAGCTTATGCATTTAACAGGAAAACATATATAGAAATAGTATGATGAGCTTTCATTTGAAGCAATAAGAGAAACAACACCTGAGGAATTGAGTGGAGGGGGCTTATATGACCCTCTGATGTTAGAATTGTGTACAAGCACTGTATCAATTAATTCTGAATTGGTCAGTTGGTATTTCAGTAGGAGTTATTTTAAGGATTTCACAGGATAAATTATGGTTGTGGTGCCTGTGGAACCTGCAGGCGCAGGTTTTCCTCCTTAGCGTCCATATTTTAGCTGAACATTGTAATATGGCCCGCAGTGGGGGGGGGGTTTACCACTGTTTGGCAGCTTGTCATTTTTTTCTAGCAGCTGGTCAGCGATCTGATTGGCGGGTCGTTGACTTTTCTCGGATGCATTCGGCAGGTTTTCAAAAGTTTTTCGGATCGATTCAGTATTTTTTCGGTGTTTTTTCCAATCGATTCAACAGTTTCATGGCGGTTTTCAGATGCGTTCAGAGGTACAGATGCCTTTCAGAGGTGGGTCATTCTCTGCACTTCGGCTACCCTGCGACGAATGCTGAATTCACTGCAGGGTCAACGAATTGAACTTGCCAAACTATGGGCAACGAGAGAACACTGAAATGTTGGGACATTTCGTTGCCATCTGAATAACCCTGTATATCTCTTTCTGCTGTCACACAATCTGTTCAACAGATCTGATTGATGGGAAATTCCATGAAACAGTTACAAATGTTTATGTTCTAGGACTCAGAAATAGTCCTCCTTTGTTAAATTCGCAAATGATTGTCTTGGAGTTTGATGTGACAAAGCATTGAAAAATGTCAGTAATTGTCAATGGAATCCTCAACTGTATACAGTGTGATTCTGCCGGTATGTGACCGTCTTGGCTGTGTAAGTATCTAAGTTTCTCTATTTCTAGTACTGTATGTGTTTTCATTTTATGTAAATGGTTGAAAATCGAATGTGTCGCAATCCAAATTGTCACTATAATACCATCTTTTTTTGCATTGTCTTTTACCTATTCGATGCATATTTTACTTTTTTCTCAATGTGTTGCTTCTATATTTTTCAATCTCACTCTTACTCTTTATTATAGTTTCTTTTATGACAGAAAAGCTGTTGCTGGTGTTTGATTATTTATGTTTATATTCACTCACTAGTCACTATATTAGGTACACCTCGCTAGTAGTGATGAGCCGAACACCCGTGTTCGGTTCGCATTCGAACAATTTCAAAAGTTCGAGTTCGAACTCGAACACGAACCGAACTCAAAAGTTCAATTTTTAGAGTGCCCTCCAAGAGGGCATATATGCAAGATATTTGCCATTAAAGGTGTATGGGGGTCCGGGTAGTGCCCTGGGGGACAGGAAACCAGGACAAAAAGTAAAAAAAAAACGATTTTAAAGGAACAGTGAGTTTTCCATGAAATAAAGGTTAAGAATAAAAACAAAAAAATCCTTCAAATATCGTGCCTAGGAGGTCCCCATAACCTGCTCGTGATGTGGCGGATTTGTAGGATGTATAGAAACATTTAAAAACAAAAAAAATGACATTTCAAATGACGGTAAATGGTTTTCCTTTAATCTATTCATAAACAACTGCTTGGGGTGGCAGCCTGTATGAAAAGGAGACATTTTAGGACACGCCGAACAAGTTTAGTGATTTTTTTTGGCTAAATTATGGTGAAACGTATCCAGGCTTTGGATGAAAGTAACAATAGGTGCTTTAAAATTGGGCTATTGTCGGCAACAGTGCCGTCACACTGTAACCCCTCTGTGGTATTGTGGAAGAGTGCAGGGTTGGACCCAGCGGTCCAATATTAAAATGATAAGAATCTGGTATAGGCGTCAGTTGCAGTGCACCCAAATATTGTGCCTTTGGTGGCAGCAAGTGCCTTCACACCGTAAGTAACCCTCTGTGGTATTGTGGAAGAGTGCAGGGTTGGACCCTGCAGTCCAATATTAAAATGATATGAATCTGGTATAGGCGTTAGTGGCAGTGCACCCAAATATTGTGCCTTTGGTGGCAGCAAGTGCCTTCACACCGTAACCCCTCTGAGGTATTGTGGAAGAGTGCAATGGTGGAGGTTTTGGTAATGCAGAAGAGATCCCCGATCTATTCAGTTACATCAGCAGCTATAACAAAACCGGGTCAGCAATGCTTAGGCACTTGTACTGCGCTACTGTATATGGTGAGAATCGGCGCACACCAGTAGCAACAGGAAGCAAACAGAACAGGCAGGGAATACACAGAGAGAATAGTCAAATGGCAGGCAAAGTCGGCAACTGATCGGGTCCTTAGAACAAGCAGGGTCAGTAACAAGTATACAAACTGATTCGGTAAGCTAGCGATGCGGCAATAAAAGCTGAGACACACTGAGCATGTAGCGATGCACAGCGTAGCGAAGCGAAGAGAAGCAAACATTTTGCAGGCTTGACTTCACTCTGCTCCACCTCGCAGCGTGTCTACACTGCATTATGTTTGCTACTCACCGCACTGGACAGGAATCCACTAACTAAATTAAAATGTACACACAAAACCGTTTGATTTTCACAAAGCACATGTTATATAGGCAAAAAAAGTTTATACTCAATAAAATACATCAAAAATTACTGTTAATTTAATAGGAATAGCATAAAAATATAAAAAAAGGTAACCCCTGATCATATATATTATAGGGACACGGAGCGCTGTGTATAGAGTAGGGATGCATTGATACCACACACAGACATATATGTATATATCAACATGCAGACCTATATATACGTATATATTAACACGCAGATATATATATACACCCACCCACAGACCTCAGACCATATATACACATATTATTATTATTATTATTCTTTATTTATAAAGCGCCAGCATATTCCGCAGCGCTGTACAATAAGCACAGTATAGACAGGGTTACAATACATTGAACAACATTTGACAAACAGTACAGGAGGAGATGAGGGCCCTATTCCCGTAGGAACTCACAATCTGGGAGGGTGGGGTTGGAAACAGGAGGAAGAGGACTGTAAGGTTAGAGTGATTGATGATTGCGTCAGTGAGTTGGGTGGTAGGCTTCCCTAAATAGGAACGTTTTAAGGGAGCATTTGAAGGAGAGAAGTTAGGGGAAAGTCTGACAGTACGAGGGAGAGCGTTCCAGAGAGTGGGGGCTGCGCGTGAGAAATCCTGCAGTCTATCATGGGAAGAGGTGATGCGGGGAGAAGCTAGGCGCAGGTCACTGTTTGACCTTAGGGAGCGGGCTGGGGTGTATTTGGTGATTAGTGAGGACAGGTAGTGGGGAGCTGAGTTAGTGAGGGTTTTGTAGGTAAGGATAAGGATTTTGAACTTAATTCTGCAGTGGATGGGGAGCCAGTGAAGGGACTCGCAGAGGGAGCGGCAGAGACAGAGCGGCGGGTGAGGTGAATTAGTCTGGCGGAGGCGTTCAGGATGGATTGTAGGGGGGAGAGGCGGGACAGAGGGAGCCAGATAAGAGATTATTGCAATAGTCGAGTCGGGAGATTACCAGGGCGTGTATGAGTTGTTTTGTGGCGACAGCGGTAAGAAATGGCCGAATTCTGGAAATATTACGCAGTTGGTATCGGCAGGAGGAGGAAAGAGACTTGATGTGGGGGATGAAGGAAAGAGCAGAGTCAAGTGTAACTCCAAGACAGCGAACTTGGTTTGATGGGGAAATGGTGATACCCTCCACCGTGATAGAGAAGTCAGGAGGTGGGGAGGCATTGGGAGGGAGGAATAAGTAGGAGTTCAGTCTTCGACATGTTGATCTTTAGGTGGTGGGAGGCCATCCAGGAGGAGATGCCAGATAAACAGTCACTGACTTTTGAAAGGACAGGGGGAGAGAGATCAGGGGTAGAGAGGTAGATCTGAGTGTCATCAGCGTAGAGGTGGTAATTGAAGCCAAAGCTGTTGATGATTTTGCCCAGGGAGGAGGTGTAGATGGAAAAGAGCAGAGGACCAAGGACAGAGCCTTGAGGTACACCAACAGATAGAGGCAATGAGGAGGAGGAGTTACCAGCAAAGGACACACAGAAGGACCTGTTGGATAAATAGGATTCGACCCAAGCGAGTGCAGTGTCACTGAGACCCAGAGAGTTGAGGGTCTGTAGAAGGAGGGGGTGGTCAACAGTGTCAAAAGCAGCCGAGAGGTCAAGCAGGATGAGAATAGAATAGTGGCCGTGTTTTTTAGCAGTTAGGAGGTCGTTGGTGACTTTGGTGAGGGCAGTTTCAGTTGAGTGTAGGGGACGGAAGCCAGATTGCAGGGGTCAAGTAGGGAATTGGAGGACAGGAAGAGGGAGAGGCGGTTGAAGACTAGTTTTTCTAAGAGCTTTGATGTGAAGGGAAGCAGGATACAGGGCGGTAGTTGGATGGAGAGTTGGGATCTAGGGATGGTTTCTTTAGTAAAGGGGTAACTAGCGCGTGTTTGAAGGCGGATGGAAAGGAGCCAGTGGAGAGAGAGAGGTTGAAGATGTGTGTGAGAGCAGGGGTGAGGGAGGAGGAGAGGGAGGAATTAGATGCGAGGGAATGGCGTCGAGCGGGCATGTGGTGAGATGTGAGGAGGACAATAAGAATTGACTTCCTCCTCAGTGGCTGGAGGAAGCGGCAGAGGTGGCAGAGGGACCTGTGGGAGTGGAGGTGGCAGATAACTATCGGATGTTGCGTCTGATATTTAGAGTTTTACTGAGGAAGTAGTCTGCCAGGTCTTGAGCGCTGAAGGCAGCTGTGGGGGGAGGTGCAGGTGGGTAGAGGAGGGTGTTGAAGGTGGACCAGAGCCGTTTAGGGTTGGAGGACAGCGTAGATATAAGAGATGAGAAGAAGGATTGTTTGGCCAAGTGGAGGGCAGAGGTGTATGACCGGAGAATAAACTTGAAGTGAACAAAATCAGCTTCAGAGCGGGATTTCCTCCAGGCACGCTCTGCAGTGCGGGAGCATCTTTGCAGGTAGCGAGTCTGGAGGGTGTGCCAGGGCTGAAGCTGGCGGCGTGGGGCCTTACAGAGTCGAAGAGGAGCAAGAGTGTCTAGAGCAGAGATAAGAGTAGTGTTGTAGTGATTAGTGGCAGCATCAGGGCAGGTGAAGGATGAGGTATGAGGGAGGTGGTGAAGTAGGTTGGAGAATTGATGGGGGTCCACAGCATGTAGATTTCTGCGAGTGTGTGTGCGGGGTGGGGGAGCAGGGTGTTTAGGAAGTCCAGATAGGTTGAAAGAGAGAAGGTGGTGGTCAGAGATGGGGAAAGGGCGACATTTGAACTCAGAAATGGAGCAGAGGTTGGAGAAGACAAGGTCAATAGCGTGACCATCGCGGTGGGTAGGGAGGAGGAGGATGTGTGAGTCCAAGGAGGACGTGAGTGAAAGAAGTTGGAGGCAGCAGGGGCGGAAGGATCGTCAATGGGAATGTTGAAGTCGCGAGAATTAGGCATGGAAGATTAGAAGACAGGAAGTGAGAAAGCCAGGTAGCAAAGTGGTCAAAGAACTGGGAGGTTGGTCCAGGTGGGCGGTAGATGACTGCCACCCTGAGAGCCAGAGGAGAGAACAGGCGGATGCAGTGTGTCTCGAAGGAGGAGAAGGAGAGGGAGAGTGGAGGGAGATGCTGGTAGGTGCAGGAGGAGAGAGAGCAGGATTCCGACCCCGCCACCATTTCTCTCACCCGGTCTGGGGTACGCATACGCACATGGGGGGTGGCATGTGGACAATCTCAACTAAAATGCGCCCCCCCATTTGGCTGATCCCTCCAGAAGAAATGTTGAACCTGACAGAGCAGAGAATATATATATTATTCTCTGCTCTATCGGGTTTCAACATTTCTTCTGGAGGGATCAGCCAAATGGGGGCGGGCCATTAGTTGCCAAAATGTGTGTGTAATACAAGTCTGGATATATATATATATATATATATATATATAAGAATATATATATATATATATTATATATTCTTATAAATATATAAGATATATCATACCTGCCCTTACCTTCCCCTATAAATTTGCTAAAAATACACACACAAAAAAAAAAACTACTGCCTGAGACCCCGTGCAGCCCACATGCCACCCCCCTCTGCCTGGCCGAATGTATCTAATATATATAATTAAATACATTCAGCCAGGTAGAGAAAGAAAAAAAAAGAGTTTTATTTTATGTTCCCGGGGACATATAAAAATGTCCTCGGATTTTATTTTTTTTAGAAATGTGTCGCCTTACTTTAGCCTGGTGGTCAGTGGGGGCTCCCTGGATCCTGGTTGTGAGGGGGTCTGCAGTGGCCGCAGGTTCAGTGGCTCCTTCCCTGCGCTGCCTGTCTCTGCCACATGCACCCGGGTGGCTAACCCGCACAGTCGCAGCTCTGTCATCCGACGGCCGCATGCTCCTCAAGGGGATCCTTGGGAGGCCCCGGCAGGCTGCCCTCTACAGTGCCTGATTAGAGGGCTGTGTCTGCCTGATGTTTTAGTAACAAGAATGTTTTATCGCATAGGCTTCAATGTTAAAAATATTCCCGTTTTAATGCAATATCTAATAAACCGTTGCTTATAATATTCTGCAGTAAAGAGTCTCTTTATTTCTAGATTTTTTAGTATTTTTTAAGCATTTTTTTATACTTTAACCCGTTCGCTGCTGAGGCTTTTCCCGCCCCTGTGCTGAGGTCATTTTTACCGGTTTTGCTCATCATGTTTAAACGTGTTTTGAAGGCTTATTTTAGTATATGACCCAGACATATTATATATCGTTCTTTCCGTCAGACTCGGTAGATTCATAATATGTCATTATTATATGTATACGTTATGTCATGTCTGTATATTATAACAAAAAATGCAATAAAATATGTATTTTCAATAATTTACAACGTGTAAAGTGTTTTTTTTAACATGCGAGCAATTGCGGTTATATTTTGTATGGGGTGCGCTTGTTAAAAAAAGTAGAGATGGGGTCTCGTTACATTTTTTTTTGGGGAAAATTACACTATTTTTAACAAACGCACCGCATACAAAAATCGTTAGTGCAGCATCATTGTTCACATTATAATTGAAATGGGAACAATATTGCTGCATTAACAAACCAAAAAAAAGAAAAAAAAAGTGTTTTTTTTTTTATATAATTTTTTTTTTAACTTTTTTTTTTTTTTTTGACAAACTTTTTCACAGTAGTGTTTGGTATCGTTGGAACGGCCATGCTCTGGCCGATCCAACCATACCAAACTTTAACCCCTAGCTGCCACGGATCGGAGATAGGGAGTTCATTGGAACTCCCTATCTCCACCGTTGGTGGCAGTTAGGGGTTAAGTCCAGGACTGGCGCCATCGTGCTACGCACGATGACGCCAGTCCTCAGGGGGAGTTCCTGGAGGCTTGGCCGACATCCAAGATGTCGGCCAGCTCCGGGAAAGGATCGCGAACCGGCGCTTTTCAGCGCCGATTCGCGATCCAGCTCCACAGGGGTTAATGCCAGGCACCATTTGGAAGGGCAGGCTGTGCCCTTCCAAATGATGCCTGGGTTAACCCCCGCAGAGCCGCCGATCGGGAGGGAGAGAGGTCCGAAGGACCTCCCCCCCTCCCTTTCAGGCGCCTCCTCCGCACATGCGGGGGGGCGCCTGAATTAGGTGTCATCACGCTGCCGCGATGACACCTAATACCAGCGGCTTCGGTTCCGGATGCGCGGCTGACATCGAGGATGTCAGCCCGCACCGGAGGGGCCAGAGATCGGCCGGAACCTGGCCGAACGCTGACCCCAATGGGAGGACGCGCTGAGCGCGTCCTCCGCATACCAGCGGTAATGCGGAGGACGCGCTGAGCGCGTCCTCCGCATTAAAGTGGTTAAAAAAAAAAAAAATCGAACTTTTGGCGAACGTCCCAAAAAGTTTGAAGTTCGAGAACTGTCGAACGGCCGATGTCCGATGCGAACTCTGAACAGATCGAACCGAACAGCTCATCCCTACTCGCTAGTACCGGGTTGGCCCCTTTTGTCTTCAGAACTGCCTTAATTCTTTGTGGCATAGATTGAACAAGGTGTTGGAAACATTCCCCAGAGATTTTGGTCCATATTGACATGATAGAGTCACGCAGTTCCTGGAGATTTGTCGGCTACACATCCATCATGCAAATCTCCCGTTCTACCACATCCCAAAGGTGCTCTACTGGATTGAGATCCAGGGACTGTGGAAGCCAATGGAGCACAGTGGACTCATTGTCATGTTCAAGAAACCAGTTTGAGATGATTTGAGCTTTGTGACATGGTGCATTATACTGCTGGAAGTAGCCACCAGAAGATACAGGGTATACTGTGCTCATAAAGGGATGGACATGGTCAGCAACAATACTGAGGTAGGATGTGGCATTTAAACGATGCTCAATTGGTATACATAAATACAGAAAAAATGGCGTCGCACCCATACTCACCGGAGCGGCAGCAACTGCCAGGAGTAACAGCCCAGTTAATGTATAAAACATAACAAGGAAAAAAGTGTCATCTGCGCTCGTTTCTATGTGTTCCATGTACAACAAAACACTGAGGTTTTTGTTTGTTTCAATGGCCATTGCAACGTAAACTCACTCGCCACTTCAAGGCACCTCTTTACAGAGTGAGTACCTAACAAATGTAGAAAAAGGCCGCTCTACTGAGCAGCTCCATGCCCCTCCTGCTGCTTTTCAGCTAAGGAGAGGCAGAGACATGGTGGGTTTTATTTATACACACACCAAACACTTCCCATTTGGGATTAAAAACAAAAACATGGAAAGAGGAACAGCTGCAGAACGACGGACTGGTGTTACAAGCATGATATACATAAATACAGAAAAAATGGCGTCGTGCCCATACTCACCGGAGCGGCAGCAACTGCCAGGAGTAACAGCCCAGTTAATGTATAAAACATAACAAGGAATAAAAGTGTCATCTGCGCTCGTTTCTATGTGTTCCATGTACAACAAAACTGAGGTTTTTGTTCGTTTCAGGCTAGGGTCAGACGAGCGTGATTTCTACGGACTGTACGTCCGTGCACACGGACGTACGTTAGTACGGAAGACGCAGTAGTGGCCAGACAGTCCGTTTTTTTCACTGACGTATATATTTTGACGGATGTAGGAGGGAAAATAAATTAGAAAGCAAAACCATTTTGTCCGTGAAAAATGCTGGACGTATAAATGCAGTCCGTCTGACCACGTTCCATCACTCACACACAAAGCTATGCAGACGTTGTGGACGCAGCGCACTTTGTGCGGCCGTTCTAGCGGTTGTACGTTCTTGCCTGCCTTGCGTCCGTGGGCCGCGGCCGTTGTGCGTCCGCAGTTCAGTGCGGACGTACTTCGTGTAACGGGCTCTGATGGGCTTCCTGTCATGCTATCACGGACGTACTTTTAGGCGCAATCACGGACGTGAACACTACGCTCGTCTGACAGCAGCCTCAATGGCCATTGCAACGTAAGCTCACTCGCCACTTCAAAGCACCTCTTTACAGAGTGAGTACCTAACAAATGTACCAAAAGGCCGCTCTACTGAGCAGCTCCATGCCCCTCCTGCTGCTTTTCAGCTAAGGTACTAAGGGGCCAAAGTCTGCCAAGAAAATATCCCCCACACCATAACACCACCACCACCCTGAACCATTGATACAAGGCAGGATGGATACATGCTTTCAAGTTCTGCATACCTTGGTTGTAATGAGTCGTTATTTGACTTACTGTTGCCTTTCTATCATCGTGCCCATTCTCCTCTGACATCAACAAGGCATTTTCGTCCACACAACTGCTGCTCAGAAATTTTCTCTTTTTCAGACCATTCTCTGTAAACCCTAGAGATGGTTGTGGGTGAAAATCCCAGTAGATCAGCAGTTTTTGAAATACTCAGACCTGCCCATCTGGCACCAAAAAGCATGCCACGTTCAAAGTCACTTGAATCTCCTTTCTTCCCCATTCTGATGCTCAGTTTGATCTCCAGCAAGTCGTCTTGACCACGTTTAGATGCCTAAATGCCTTTAGTTGCTGCCATGTGATTGGCTGATCAGCAATTTGTGTTAACAAGCAATTGAACAGGTGTACCTAATAAAGTGGCCGATGAGTCTGTGTGCGTGTGTGTATATATGGGGAGTGTGGCACAGGAGCTCTGGGATGCAATGCATTGAATTGCTGTGACGTGCAAGTGGCTTCTGCAATAATAAACAAACTAATTATAGTGTGGAGGTTTTTATCTCACTTTTTGTCCTCCACCACTACACATGTAAGTACTGATTTACCCTAGGAGTCCAAGCATCCACTGCAGCTGGTCATCATGCCTAGCTCCTAGCTGATGAGGGTCCAATAAACTCGAAACAACGCTGTCCTAGGAGTGGCTTGACCAGTTGCATAACTTTATCTCTGCTAGAAACCCACAGTGTGGCATGGCATTGATTTTAGGGTTCTGTGTAATAACAGATCCAGGATGCAAAAAAGTGAGACAGTGGTCATTTGCATATCCTACCCAGAGTTCCTTGCAGCACATGGTGAGTGTGGCACAGGAGCTCTGGCATGCAATTCTTTGAATTGATATGATGTGCAAGTGGCTTCTGCAATAATAAACAAACTATATATATATAAATATATATTTCAGAGACAGTGCAAACCAGGAGTCAGCAATCTCGGGCCTCCAGAATTCTTGGAACTACATTCGCCCATAAGGTCCATGGAACATAGGGAGTGAATGAACACCATAGGAGATGTAGGTCCAAACATTTGAAGGTCCAAGTTTACGGACCCCAGATATAAAGCTTTAAAGAAATAATAAATTCGACCACGTTCTTAAATAATTAACAGGTGAAAATCTGGACAATGACCGATGTAACATTGCCTCTTGAAAGATACATTTTTTTCTTAATTCTTGGTACACTGTGCTTTCTTTGGAAGTGAAAGAAATGTTATTGCCTCTGGCATTGAGTAAAAAATACACAAGGTTTTAAATAATCAAATAAATAAAATAGATTAAAAAAAATAAAGAATCCAGGTAATGACCTTCCAGATCCAGGAAAGCATTGAAATTTTAATAGCTGTATTAAACAACCTAGTGATGCAATGGAAGCTTCCATAGCAACATCAGCTATCATCCGTTTGCATTCTGAAAGTAGGAGCACAATAAAATAAATCACCATCAAAAGTCATTTTTCTACATCTACATGTTGATCGTGTTGGCAATTTAATGCAGCCTCTGTGTCTAGCAGTTAACTTTTTTTTTCCCTGCTTAGGATAATTGCCACCAATTACTGAAGTATTGCTGTATGTTATTAAACCATGTTTCTTTTGGCCTAATCAAGAGAACAAGAACACAAACACTATATATAGTGCTATTTTATGTTTCCATGTACTAGGTGTACTTTTTTATTTCAATGTCGTTGCTTTTTAATCCCGCGCAGCTAGTTAGTAACATTATACCATTGATATTTCTCCGTATTAATTTAGTAAAAAGAAATCCATTAAAAGAGAACTGACACAATTACACTGTTGATACTTTATATTAAATCATATGTATTAGTGAGTTACATAGTTACCGCTGTCTAAATAATATTAATGTTCGTTGTTTTTTTTTCAAATAGTAAGGCAGCAGTTCTGAAAAAACAAATCAACCCTTATTAAAAATAAACGACCTCTGAAAACAAATCAAAGCATGTGACACTTTTTCAATAATTACATGTCTGTATGTTCTTTATGCATTATTGTTATTATCATTATCCCTTTATTTATATTGTGTTTTAATTTTCTTAATATACTTAATTATCCCATGGCTGCTTGTTTTACTAGAAGTAGCATTAACTCTTTCACTGACAAGATAAAAAAAATTGCTTAGAAAATGGAATCCAGAATGTGCCCCCAACGTTTTAGCACCTTGGGCATGACTATTTTCATGTAGACATATTTATATTTCATGCAATGGAAGAGCACAGGGAAAACAGCTGCCCTGCAACATGTATGATTCATATGCTGCAACAGGGAAATCAGGTACCAAATCAAAGCCGGTGAACAGGTGCCACTTTGATTTCTTACCTGCACTACATTCATATTTACTTTCTACAGGCTTGTATTTTATATGCCTTGCCTCTCTGCATTTATACATGATATGTGTCCGGGAAAACATGGAGGATCTGGCAACCCTCGGCATGCCAGCCTACATGCAAAAACACCTTTATCAGCTACAAAGTCCATTTAAGTCTTGAAGGAAAAACGGGCCACTAGCTGTACTATGGCGATGTAGTAGCACTTGTTGGCCAGCAGATGGCACCGTATGCCTGTCCAACAGCGCATAATATTTGAAAATGGGCTCTTGAGAGTTTCAAGCACATTTTCCCTGCATGGATAGAGCAAAGCTGTGCGCCACAACACCATTTGGTCTTGGCAAGCAGTTTTATGTAAAAAAATGTAGTAGTGAAGGGGTTCCCCGACATGCGGGGGAATCGAACACCGCCGCAAACCCGCCAAACAGCCACGCCAACCTGCTGGCCGCTGTCACCAACCCGTCGGCTGCTGCCACAAACCTGCCGGCCGCTGCAAACCCGCCAGACAGCAAACCTGCTGGACAGCCATCAAACGCAGCCGATGAGCCACTGAAAACATTACCGAGCAGCCACAGATAAAAAGCCAACAAGCCGCCAGAAAGGTAGAGAAAAAAAATATGATAAAAACATTGCAAAAAAGTCCCAAAAAATGCCTAAGAAATCCTAAAAAAAATAAGAGACTTTTTGCTGCAGATTAGAAGAATAAACAGTTTAATAGATATTCAATAAAAACTGGAATATTTTTAACATTGAATCCTATTGGATTTGCCTGATTAAACCTGCAGATTGAAACCACCGAACATCAGGGCATTTCACTGACATTTCTCTGCTGTTCGGTGTTCTCTGAATCGATTAACCACTGCTTCTCTATGGGGATTTCACTGCCTGCGAACGGGCACCGTATTTGCTTAGTTACATAGTTACCGCTGTCTAAACAATATTAATGTTCGTTGTTTAGAGCAGTTTATTTTGGATGCAGTACATTTAGTATGTTCTTCATTATTTTTGTAGCAAACGCTATAAATTCGTATAGTAAATACTTTAATTACTTAATTTTCCAATCAATTACTGCAATTAAATTTCCAGTTTAGTATCAAAAAGATAATTATTTCACATTGAAGATTATAAAATGCAGTTGTTTTTTCTTTGTTGTTTTATTTCTCTTTTTTTTGTTTACAGTATAGTTGTACCTTAGAAACACAATGTTATTGAAATAGCTCTTGGTTTATTGTGAAGTACCATCTCCTAATTCCCTGTTGGCATTTTGGTGTTACACGGAGGTTACTGCCTTAAACCCACCTTTGAAAGAAGAAGAGAGAGACGTGTAATTAAATCACAGAGAAACGGTGACATGGATATAAGAGCACGGCTGGTGGTAAATAGAAGGTTAGTTTTATAACACATCAAAGCAAATATTTCACAAATCAGAGGACTCCTGGACGCACGGAAAGGAAACAGCAGGAAACATGGAAAATCGTGCTCTTTATTATGAAAAACGCCATGCAGGGTGGAAACAAAGGAACGGACATTGCAATGCATAGGATCAATGCAATATTTTCAATTTAGCCCCGAATGGAATGTAATAAATAAAGTTAAATGTAATTAAATATGTTGATACCATGTAAGACTTCATATATTGGAAATTAGCAGACTATTGTGGTGATCCGTCATAGGAGAATGGATCAGATCGAGTTTACTCGATACAGGGATCCTGCAGGAGCTATTTCAAAATATAATTATGATCAATCATGGTAGTTAAGGGGTTAAAAGCATAGATATAGTGAAAATATTTATATATTGGAGCTTAGCAGGCTGTTGCGGAGATCAGTCCTAGGAGAATTTATGTAAGTAGGTAATATTAATCCTTTTGGCATGATACTTCACTGCATGACATGCAATTTAGGCATCGGCGAACACTAGTTCTTACCTATTGCCATTTAATTGCTAAGAAGTAGAAGATATTGCCTTGGATTATTAGGATATGTCTTTCACAGGCTTTTACAGCAGGGTTTCCTTGGATATTAAGAGTAGGGCAGCCATGGTTTCTTATAGTAGGGCTTCAGTGGGTTCTCAGAGTAGGGCTGCCATGGGCTCTCACTGGTCCCTAGGACAAAGTTATCTTAGCATCCTACAGATAGAAACATAGAAACATAGAAAAATGTCGGCAGATAAGAACCTTTCGGCCCATCTAGTCTGCCCAATTACATGGATACTTTACCTGGATTTATCTTTTGTTTAGGATAGCCTTATCTTGCTTGCTTAAATTCAATTACTGTTTTGGCCTCTACCACTTCAACTGGAAGGCTGTTCCATGTATCCACCACCCGCTCAGTAAAATAATGCTTCCTGATGTTACTTTTAAACCTTTGCCCCTCTAATCTAAGACTATGTCCTCTTGTTTTGCTACTTTGTTTCCTTTTAAATATACTCCCTTCCTCTACTTTGTGGATTCCCTTTACGTATTTAAATGTTTCTATCATACCTCCTCTGTCTCGTCTTTTTTCCAAGCTGTACATGTTAAGATCATTAAGCCTTTCCTGGTAACTTTTCTCCTTCAAGCCGTACACCATTTTAGTAGCCTTTCTCTGAACTCTCTCTAAGATGTCTATATCCTTCTGGAGATACGGTCTCCAGTACTGCACACAGTACTCCAAGTGAGGTCTCACCAGTGCTCTGTACAGTGGCATGAGCACTTCCCTTTTCCTACTGATAAGGGCTGTCATGAGAAGAGCAGAGACCCTGTGGGTTACCAGAGTAGGATTGCCATGAATTCCTGGGCTAGGGCCTCCCTACTGTTCATACACTAGAGGTCATGACGTCCTATGGTAAATTTGCCATGAGTTCATTGAGCAGAGCTTTAACCCTTTCGCTGCTGAGCCATTTCACGCCTGTGTGCTGAGCTCATTTTTACCCCTTTCGCTCATCATGTTTAAACGCGATTGATTTGAAGCCACATTTTATTATATGGCCCAGACATATTATATATCGTGCTGTCTGGCAGATTCATAATATATAATTTTTTATATGTATATGTCATGTCCTGCCTGTATATTATAACAAAGAATGCAATAAAATTAAAATTTTACATAATCTACAGCATATAAAGTGTTTTTTTTCACATTTTATCACATGAGCGTTTGCGGTTATATTTTCTATGGGTGCGCTTGTACAAAAATTAGAAATGGGGACTTGTTACATTTTTTGGGGGAAATTACGTGATTTTTAGAAAACGCACCCCATAGAAAAAAATCATTAGTGCAGCATCATTGTTCACATTATAATTGAAATGTGAACAATATTTTTGCATTAATAAAAACAACACACAAAAAAAACATTTTTTTAAAAATATTTTTTATTATTTATTTATTAATTATTAATTTTTTAAATTTTTAGTTTACTTTGTACCTGGTCATGTTGGGTTTCATTTGAAAGGCCATGCTAAGGCCTTTCGAATGACACCCTCCTTGACTCCCTAGCTGCCACGGTTCTGGAGATAGGAACCCCCTATCTCCCCCAGGGGATTTCCTTGGGAGCAGCTAGGGGTTCCCCACGCTATGCGCGAGGACGTTGGTGCAGCGAGGCGGGACCCGGGGTGGAGCCGCCATCCAAGATGGTGGCCCCCACCAGAGCTAGGTCGCACTTCGGTGCCGCAAGGAGCCGAAGTGCGTCCCGGTGCTTGAGGGGTTAAAGCCAGGCACCACTTAAAAGGGGAGACTCTCCCCTTTTAAGCGGTGCCTGGCTTTTGGCGCTGTTCCTTCCCGATCGGGAGGGAGAGGGATCCGAACAGATTCCCCCCCTCCCTTCCAAGCTATCTCCCGGGGGGGTCGCATGGCACGATGAGGTCATCGACGTCAGGAGGGTCTTAACTTCCGCATCTGAGGACGCTGGAGTCAGACCGCCATGGGACCCCGGACAGAGAGGAGTATCTCCACCGTGGGTCCCGCAGAGCTGATGACGTGTGGGACACGTCGTCAGCATACAGCGGGAGTAACAGAGGACGTGTCCCACACGTCATCAGCAGTGAAGGGGTTAATAGCAATTTTCACACCATCTCTAAGGCTACACATAAAGACCCTCATCTCCTCTTGTCTCTGCTCACCTAAAGTAAATACATCAAAACGCGTATAAGGGGTTATTCATAGAGCACTGAAATTTCGGTGCTCAGTCGGCGCACTTTGACGAGCTGAATTCGCCGACCCTGTGGTGAATACAGCATCCCCGTAGTGCGCCGAATCAAAGTGCGCTGCATGCCACCGCAAGCATCTGCAGACTGCCGACCGCATCCAATAAACTGCCGAAAAATCACCGAAATCATGCAAATAAACACTGAGAAAAAAAAAACAACTGAAATGATAAACCACCGAATGTATCCACAAACCCACCGAACGCGCCTGATGATCCACTGGACGGACCGTGGAATGACTCCGAACAGGGGTAAAAAAGAAAAAGAAAAAAAGCCCACAAGGTTTATAAGGCGTTTTAAACAATAATAATGCATGAAAATACCTGGAAATAATATATAAGATCCTATGATTAGCAATAAAAAAGTCTGTTAGAGAACAAAAAAAATATCATTTAAAAAAAATCTGAATTTTTTTTTTTGCCAAAACAAATCCTGAAAACTGCCTAAATAAATCCTAAATAAATAAAGAGACTTTTTGCTGCAAATGAAAAGAATAAACGGTTGAATTAATATTTAAGAAAAACGGGGATTTATTTTACATTGAAAAATCTGGGATTCGCCTGTTTAAACTTGTCGAATGAAACCACTGAAAATCTGAAAACCAACTTTTCGCTGTTGTCTGGTATTCTCTGAATAGATTAACCATTATTTCTTTATGGGGAGTTCACTGATGCCGGATTGCACTGTATTTCTCTGGCAATTCGTTAATATTTGGCAAATTGCCAGCTTTCCGAATAGTCGAATTGCCACGAAATTTAACTGTACGGGGAAATTCACCATTCGGTGCAATTCGGTGGCCATTTCGACTCTCTTTGAATAACCCCTCAAGTGTAACTCTTTATTACATAGAGAAATGTAGCAACTTCTAAATATAAGTATTTCACGCATTTTGTGCTCGCCGTGTACGCTCAGTATCTAGAATTTGTACAGTGATCACATTTCTGATGGCAGAAATGCAGATATAATTTTAAATGCTTACAAAATGGAAGAAAATAAACTACAAAGGTAACACTGACACCCACTCTTGTCTGATTTTATCTTGGACTTGATTGGTCCCATGGTAAATGTTTACATAGCACATAGAGTACCATAGTATATTGCCTTGAGCAAGATGTATCTAATCATTCTCAACTGAAAGCTGCCTTCTGTTTGTGCAAGTAGTGTTGTATGCTGGTGGTTCTGAGTTGCTTGATGCATCCTGTCTGTCACCTGTCCTCTTTGCTATAAAGCTTCACTGTGCATATTGTTACAGCCTCACCCAGATATAATTATTTTCTTTTTTCTTTTAATTTTTTAACGCTATGCAGAATTTTATCTCTATTTTTAAAAAGTAGTTACATTATCTAAGCTCTCAGTAAATAAAGTATAATTTTGATGACTCCACTTTTACCTGTGAACCCTCCCCTACAAGTTCCAGCTCTTATACTGTACAACCTTATGAATGGAAGGTAACAAAAAAAAGTTAAATGTAATTAACCCCTCACTAGTGTGGGATTTTCCATAAAACCACTGGAAGGACCAGTGGTTTTATGGAAAATCCCTTTCCGTTATCCACACAGTAAAATATGCAGAAGTGTCTCTACTATCAGGGTTATTCAAAGAGCTCCGAATTGCTGGAGAAAGGTAGCCAAACGCGGAAATTCAGCGTTCGGTTAACTTTCCTGGCCATTCGGCTATCCAGAGAGAGGCAATTCGCCAAATCCTGGCGAATTGCCTGCACATTCGGTGCCTGTTCGGTGCCTGTTCGAGGGCAGTGAAATCCCCATGAAAAAGCACTGCTTCGGCTATTCAGAGAACACAAACCAGCAGTGAAAGGTTCCTGAAATGCCCTGCCATTCGGTGGTTTAATTCGGCAGGTTTATTCAGGCGAATCCCATAGGTTTCAATGTTAAAAATATTCCCGTTTTAATTCAAAATCTAATAAACCGTTCATTATAATATTCTGCAGTAAAATGTCTTTTTATTGTTGGATTTTTTAGGACCTTTTAGGCATGTTTTGGGATTTTTTTGCAAAATTTTTTTACATTTTATTTTTTAAATTGTGTTTTTTTTCTGTAACAGCCCTTTGTATTATCATTCATTGGACCTCTTATGTAAATTTCAGACAATTTCGCTCTGTAGTTTCTTTGCAAACAGCATTTCACTTTTCAAACATTCAAGCGTACTGTTTTTTTTTTTCTTTACCTCCTTCGTCTGTGGTGTCAGTTTTTTTCGGCGGCTGCTCTGCGCTGTGATCGGCTCCTACTCGGGTTTCTCCAGCATCTTCGTCAGGTTAATCCAGATGTTTTTGCGGGTTTCGGTGTGCGTACGCCCTAATTTTGCAGTGAGTTTTCGGCAGGTTTGCGGCGACTTTTCCCTGCATTACGGCGGCCCTGTGGTGCTTGCTGTATACACCGCAGGATCGCCGAAATGGGATCGCCAAATCGCACCGAATTGAAGAGAACGAAAAGTCACCGAACGTGCGGTGACTTTTCGATTCCCTTTGAATAACCCTGTATATATTTACACTGTCAGTAAGCCCTATTTCACAGACGCCCACTGCTGGCCCAAAAGCGCCACTGCAAGTACATTACAGCTCGGGCTGTGTTGCCTTTAAAGAATAATGGATCTCAAAGCTTTTGAAAGAATTTCAACATATCATTTGTCATGTTTGATGTCTTAAAATTTTAGGGACACATTCCGGAGCCCATTTGCACTCAGATTTGGTTTACAATACGATAAATTCCTTTACATTGCTCCAGCATAAGACCAGACCGAGAATACTCGATCTAGGAATTCTGCAGGAGCTTTGTCGAAATCAAGTATAACCAATCATGGTAATGAATCGGTGAAGTGTGTTGATTTCTTGAAAATCTTCATATATTGAAAATTGGCAGAGTATTGTGGTGATCTGTGGATGAAATTATTTTCTATCTGGCATGAACTGTCACTGCATAACATGTAATTTAGGCATCAGTGAACATCACTTGTTAGCACTAGAAATTGAATTACTAAAAAGTTTAAAATAGTGCAATGGATTCTTAGGATAGGTCTTTCACAGGCTTCTAAGGTAGGGTTGCCTTGGATTTTAAGAGTAGGGATGCTGTGGGTTCTTATAGTAAGGCTACCATGTGCTCCTCTGGTAGGACTACTGTGGTTTCCTAGGGCTGGGTTGTTGTGGCTTCCTAGGGTAGGGCTGCTCTGGGATCATAGAGAAGTGCATGACCCCACATTTGAATCCAATTCTGAATTCTTGAATGACCCCAAAAATGAATTGTTCCATGCCCAGCTTGATACCATGTAGCTTGCTGTTACGAATTGATAGACCTATGAACATTCTGTATGAATTCTTAAGTTTACATGGTTGTTAAACCCGTCACGACCGAGATCGAGATATATCAGGCTTCAAAGGTACCATTCGATGTCCGATATAGAGATATCTCGATCTGCAGCTCTGCAGTCCAAAAGCAAATGCAATTTGTTTGATGTAACTAGTTTCATTTGCTTTCGGGCTTCAAAAGGATCCCCCAAAGTTTTAGTCCTGTGGGCTTAATGCCCAAAGAGCTAAAACTGTGTAAAATCGGCGACTGAATGTCCCAATATATTGGACATTCAGCAGCCGATTCAGGGAACACAAGCTGCAACTGTAATGGCTGTAACTCAATTTGGCAGTAGATGGTACCATCTACTGGCCAAATATGTTATTACAGTAAGAAATACACTGGCAGGGTTATTCAGAGAGCGGTGAAAAGCAGAGGAATGACTGGAGAATGGAAAATTCTAGGTCAAAATAGCTGATTTGGAAAGTGAGATGAATGGAAGAATTTTTCTGGTTTGGCCATTTTGACCTAGAATTTTCCATTCTCCAGTCATTCGCCTACTTTTCACCACTCTCTGAATAACCCTGTGGGAATATCCCCAATAGTTCTTACTGTGTAATGGATTAAAAATGATTTTTTTAAAAACCATTGGTTCCTGACAATTTGGAAAATCACTTGGTGGTGAAGGGGTTAAGAGAAAAGTTCCTCCTGAAAATCTGCAGTTCCTGTAAAGCAGTCAGAGCTATACTACGAGATCAGAAAAATATACTTTTGCCTTGAATTATCAGCAATATCAGGTTTGATTGCAGAGTACACTATAAATATATTGACACAAACATATGGCAAACCTCTTTTGAACGTATATCTTTGACGGTTACCCTTTAGCACGTTGGCCCCTTGTGTCACACCACAAAAAAAAGCCTAGATAGCAATATCTATTTTTATTCTTTTATGTACCAGGAGCAATATTTTCTGCACAGTTTGATTTGATACATGCACCCTTGTTTTTCTTTGATTATCTCACAAAGACTGAACTAGAAAGACTAAAGAGTGATATCTCTCTTTTCCAACCGGCACACGTCTCTCCGAGTCTACAAGAAATTCTACCCTAAACACAAAATGCCTTTATAAAAACATATATATGGAAAAAAAGAAATAAAATTCAACGGTAGCAGCGTGAAAAAACAGAACAAAGCCATAATCCGGATATCTCTGATTCTCTTCGTCCATCGACCAATAAAATTCTGGGCTTAAGCCGTGATGAAAGGTAATGATCTGACGTGGGAGGAAATCTAAAAATATCTTGCATACATTGAAACATAGAATTTTATAATTTTTTTGCTCCTAGGTACAGAGGAATTAGAATCAATAACGGCAGCTATTCCTGAACTGGACTATAACCTTATATTACTATTTTCAATACATATTATAATTCGCAAAGCGTAACTAATTGTAGACCAGTGAGTTGGACACGTTATTTTATTTTTATCTATTCAAGCTCCGGTGATTATGGAAAGTCAGGGGCATAATCTTGTAAATGTGTTTTTATATACTAACAGATACACTGCCTGGCCTAAAGGCTGGGGTTGCTTCTGTTGGTCAGGTTTAGATTCAGCAATGAGAAGTGGCCAAAAACTGAGGTCAGCCAACTCTCCCCGAATATACGGAATGAGCAGGTTTTTCAATCAATGGGCTTTTCTCTCCTGATGGCACAACGGGCATATTCCAAGATGGCAATGCCAGGATTCATCGGGCTCAAATTGTGCAACAGTGGTTTAGGGAGCATGAGACATCATTTTCACACATGGATTGGCCACCACACATTCCAGACCTTAACCCCATTGAGAGTTTTTGGGATAATGTGCTGGAGAAGACTTACGCAGCGCTGCGACTCTCCCATCATCAATACAAGATCTTGATGACAAATTAATGCCACAATGGACGGAAATAAATGCTGTGACATTGCATAAGCTTATCGAAACAAAGCCATGGCAAATACAAGCCGGAATCAAAGCAAGAGGAGGCCCAACAAAAAATAGTGTGTGACCTTTTTTTTGGCCAGGCAGTGTACTGTCAGACCTCTCTCAGATGTGCCGGTTGCTGGCAGACCACGGCGCTCCTCTTTTCCAGCTCCGGAGCTGGTGCACTCTCCCTGCCAGCCTCTCACCATGTGCGCACGAGTCTCTGGTAAGTCCCTTTTATGCCGCCGCTGGCCCATCACATCTGTTGTTATCACGCACAGAACTCATACCTCTGGCTATCCTTGATGACAACAACCAATCAGAATGAAGAGCACACTATTTAAGCTCCTTAAAATCATTTTGTGGTGCCCTTTCATGGTTTCAGTTTGTTCTGACCCTTAAGCGCTACTATTGTTACCTTTGACTGTCTAACTGTGTATCGACCCGGCTTTGGCTATGTATTGTGTACCTCTATATCCCTTTTGACTCAGCTTGTATCTCATATATTCTCATACTCACCTAGAACTTTTCTCTTTTCCTCTCATCAAGCCTATTGTTTGGTTCTGAGCCGTATTTCCTTTTGGTATTTCCCTATTCCTTTCCTGTCGTTGATTGCCTGGTGACTGGTGTTTCCCTTCCTTTTTTGCTATCCCTGCCTTCTAGGTCAACCACTTTACCACCATTGCCAAGTCCAGCCATTCTAAGGACTGGTACCGAAACTGGGTAAAAGGGCTTCTTAGTCCTTCGTATCGGGCTTTTCCCGGAACGCAACCCAGAAATCCCCACAGCCAGCATTACATACACGTTGTATTTTCAATTTGCAAGAATGGTGTGGTCAAGTAACACATTATCCTAAAAATTACATTATAGCCTTTGATTTTTTATTTTAAATAATATTTTTTGAAGGGTGCAGAGAGACCAACATCGATCCAAAATGATCGTAAGTATCGTGTGACTTTAATAAATGCTTGAAATAATTCTCCGGGTGTCTCCACTAGCATACTGCAATCCGACATGGAAAAGAACGGGTAAACGGATTGAAATCTGAGACTTGCCTATAATAAAATGATTATGGGCAAGGATGAGATGCCAAGTCATGTTGAATATTAATCGTAAACTGAGCAGTAGTTTAAGTGTCTTAAAAATGTGATGTTACTATGATTGATTCCATGAAATTCTCGACATATTGAACATTGCTAGGAAGCTCTCCAAAACATATTTTAGAAAGGTTTTCAGATGATGTATGACTGGAACAGAAAGATGAATGAAAATGAGAGGAAATTTAAGCCTGAGTTTGAAAATTGCTTGTTGTCTAGGCGTATAAATACAAGATTATTGGACTTGTAAATGCCATTACATCTTATCTTCTCTGCTATAATCAAGCTACTGGACTTCATTAGAGTTTCATTCGTTTTTTTTTCTCGTTTATCCAGTGTTTAATGTTAGAGCGTATAGGTTTAGGATAATTACTGTAATCATAAAATAAGTAATGTTTTATGTTAAAAAAAAAGCAATGTTGAAAACAAATGCAGAAAGGGACGTACAGGGCGCGATGTACTATAAAATATGAAAAACAATTGCATGTGTTAAAAATCTCAATAAGAAATAATTGACCTTTCTATTCTGCTCTCTAATTTATATATTTTTAAGGGTCAGTAATCAGTCAATTAAATAGGTCTTAGAATAATGCAAATTTGGGGAGAAGAAATGGGGTCACACATACAGTACAGGCAGTCTCGGTAAGCGGATGACGTGTGGGGAATGTCCTCCGCATACAGTGTGAGCCTCCTAGGACGTTCCCCACACGTCATTCACATTGAAGGGGTTAAAAGGTTCATCCAAGTAAAAAAAAAATGAAATTGAATCCCGGCCAGAGCACCTCTCCAGTAAGTGTCCTAACAAGCAAGACACCTACCGGTACACACTTGTCTACCACACAATGGGCCATATTACATAGTTGGTGCTAACTTAACCAGAGCTGTTGTGAACTTACCAGAGCCATTATAGCCTACGGAGCTGTTAACAACAGCTCTGGTTAACCCTTTAGGGACCGGGAGGTTTTACACAAATCTGTCCTTTAGTGACCGCTGCTGTTTTTACGTTTCTGCGCTGTTTGTGTTTAGGTCAAATTTTCGTTTATGCAACCCACACATATTATACACCGTTTTTCCCGCCATTAAATGGACTTTCTAAAAATACTATTATTTCCATCATATCGAATAATTTACTATAAAAAAATATGAAATATGGTGAAAAAATGGTAAAAACACACTTTTTCGTAATTTAATCCCCAAAATCTACAACCACCAAAAAAGACCCTGGCTAGTTTCAGAATTTTGTCCCGAGAATAGAAATACCCAATTTTTACATGTTTTTGCTTTTTAACCCCTTCACTGCTGAGCCAGTTCACCTATGTGTGCAGAGCTCATTCTGACTGTTTTATGCTTATTATTTTTAGATGACAGCCTAGGTACTATTTAACTAAACCCCCCCGGACAATTTTTTTTTTTTTTTTTTTAAATTCTTTTTAATATATTTTTAAATTTTTTAGCTTTTTTTACGCCGAACCTAGTCATGTTTGGTATCATTGGAAAGGCCATGATGTCCAACATGACCCTCTAGCTGCTACAGATCGGGAGATAATGGGATCCAAACCACCCCCTATCTCCCCTTAGCAGCTAGGGGGTTAACTGGCCCAATGACATCCTCACACATATGTTGGGGATGCCAGTGGGTGGGGGTTGACCTGGAGGCTTGGCTGACATCCACGATGTCAGCCCCCTCCAGGTTTGAATCTCGATTTGGCGATCCGGCAGCAAAATAGTTAATCCTGCAAACCGCTGAATAGGGGAGGCTCTCCCCTTTCCAGCGGTGCAACTTGCAGCGCTCTATCTTCAATGGTTGGGGAGATAGAGGGCTCCAAAGGAACCCCCCTTCCCCCCATTGATTTAAATCGGGACACCTGTTGATGACGTCACCACGCAGTGTGGTGACGTCATCAAGCTTGCCGGCCCCTCTAAAACAGAGGGGCAGGCTTCCTCCCTGCCGGAACTCCGAGGGAGCCAGTGAGGGAGGTAAGTATTAGGGCGGGAGGGAGGTTAAGATCTGCTGACGTACGATGTACATCCACGGGTCTAAGGGAGACCCGTGGGCAGGACGTACATAGTGCGTCAGCGGTCCCTAAGTGGTTAAGTTAGCACCAGCTTTGTAATATAGCCCTATATCGGCTGTGGAATCCAGTGGTAACGTCTCTACCCTTCGACCGTGGAGAAACAAGTCAAAATCCCATTCAGCACATCCCTCCAATAGAACTGTGGAGAAGCAAGTCTCGACTTTACGAGAAGCGGGTTCAACCTAACCACCAGGTTGCTGCTCTACAATCATCGAAAGACAACTCGATCCCACTCAGAAGATGCCACCAGTGAGTGTCCTTGGGCAAGACACCAAACGATATGGATGCGCTGACCTCACAAAATACTTGTACATCTCATAGATTGTAAGTTCCCTTGGGAACAGGGTCCCCCTGAATCAGGTCATCATCCATGTGTCATATTCTAATGTATCAACCCCTTGTACATTGATCTTGTAAAGCGTTGCGGAATTTGTGGCGCTATAGAAATAAAGGATAATAATAATAATTGCGCTATTTCAATACAGACTGTAATTTCAATTCTTTGTAGCTCCACATTCTGATTGAGGGACCTCAAGATCATTTTTAGAAATCCTTGAATGATCTAACAGCTAATATCTACATGCAACTGAGCTGAGAGACTTTGTGAATCTAGCGAACAGACTGATGTGGGTCATTACTGCTTGTTTAAATGCTAGACAAGTGATTGTGGGAATATTAAACAGATAATGTGATAGCCGGTACCTACAGCTGCCAGTAGTAGAGACATAACTGACAAGCCTATCTTGCAAATCCCAGAAGAAAGCCTACCAACCTCTAGAGAAATACTGTATACTCGATCCTTTCAACCTTGCTTGATTCCACTGGGATTGCAGAATTCTAGATCCTTCATGTTTGGCATCAGCAATATTCTATAAATTCCGCACGGAATAATGGTCAAAGAGAATACAAGGTTGGCACAACTCCTAAAAAATGATTAAACTTGCTTCCTATTGCCCATCCGTTGCTCAGATATGCTCCTGGAGGGGACTTGTATCAAAATTTGTCACGTAACACTTAATAAAAAAGAATTGTTTTATTAAAATGCGGTTCCTACATAATAAATCACAGCATTGTACAGGAAGCAAACACATGGGACCTCGCTCTGTGTTCCATATTTAGCTTAATCACAGCAAAAATCCCTCTACTGTAGAAAAGACAACCCTTTTCATTTTTTTTCCCAAGAAGAGCATATTAAAACTTAAGGATATTCTTCAATCTAGGACTGCTCTTTCAAGCATAATATAAAAAATGCATTAAAGGAAAATATAATTAAGCGATATTTAGATCTACTGGTCCGGATCAAAAAACAGTCCCTTTCTGCTTTCCATGATAAAGGCACAGAAACTCACAATGTTAAAACTTAGCAAGCAATGGCAATACTCTAGGTATCTCATCTTCACCCATGATCCATGTTTCCAGGGTGTTGTAGCTGTGCATCCCTTCATACTATGGGGAAAGGACTCAATCACTAACATAGGAGGATGCTTGGATGCATAACAAACACTCCTACAGCTAAGACACTTACCAGTCAAATTCCCTTGGTTGAAGATTCCTCCATTTGCATATTTACTAATCGAAAGCTACATGCCAACAATTACACCTCACCTACTAGACAGAGAATGGAAAAATTCTATTGACACAATACTCGTAAACTCGCTTTGTAAACATTACTCCATCTGTCCACCATAAAGCGTATCAGACAAATAACTGATCATTCTTTCCCAACCATTCATATCCACAAATAGACGTCATCCATACCTACTCCTTACACCAATTCCATGAGCTACAAACATTCCAAACCCATTCTGATACCCAGGAGATGCACCACAAGTAACTGGAGATGCAGTGCTCGATCATATTGTACTCATTCCCATCATCATATACCCAACACTGCTTTAAAATGAAAGATACTACATCCTGCCATTGAAAATAGAAAACTATAAAAAAAGTCTCAGTATGAGATCCTTACCTTTACTGTCTTCTGTGCCTTTAATTCTTTCTCTTAAGCCAATGACAGGATTAGAAGAGGAGGCAATATCCCTGCCTCTATTTTTGGGCTGCACTCTGCACCTGTCCCAATGGAAATTGTATGGATGACATTACAAAGCACTCACAAGTGTAAACTGAGCATGTCCAGAATGTCTTGAAATGGGGTGGTTTTTATAAATGCCCCAAGATCCTGACATGCTCAGCTACTCTCAAAATATACTCCAGATAACTGGTAATTAGGGAGGAGGGGAAATAGTTTATTAAGCATTTAAACACAGTTATCACTTCGTTTTGCATGTTTACTCACATTTTTGGTTATACTTCGGGTATAAAAGAGGCAGTCAGCAGACACTAAAGGGGTTATTTAGAGAGGTCCGAAATGTCACCAAAATGTAACCGGACACTGAAATTCAGCATAAGGTGACATTTTGGGGCCATTCGGCTATTCAGAGAGCAGGCAGCTCGTCAAATTTTGGTGAATTGCCTGCATGTATGGTGCCTGTTTGAAGGCAGTGAAATCCCCCATAGAGAAGCAATGGTTAATCTATTCACAGACACGAAACTGCTGTGAAAAGTTGCCGAAGTGCCCTGCTGTTCGGTGTTTTCATTTGGCGGGTTTATTCAGGCGTACCCCATAGGCTTCAATGTTAAAAATATTCCCGTTTTAATCCAATATCTAATAAACCGTTTATTATTTTATTCTGCAGTAAAAAATTTCTTTATTTATAGTTATTTTAGGATCTTTTATACATTTTTGGGGATTTTTTCGGCAAACTTTTTTTCCGTTTTTTTAAAATAGTTTTTAATTTTTCTTTAACAGACCTTTTTATTATCATTCATTGGATCTTATATGTAAATTCCAGACATTTTCGTTCAGTAGCTTTTCTGCAAACAGCGTTTCAATTTTGAAACTTTCAAGTGTACTATTTTTTTTGTTTTTTTACCCGTTCGTCAGCTCATCTGCTTTTTCTGGTGGCTGCGTTGTGATCGGCAGCTCGTCGGCTTTTTCCAGCGTGTTCGGCGTGGTTTTTCATGTGGTTCCGGCAGGATTTCGGTGAGTTTTCGGTGAGTGTTCGGCGGGTGTTCGACGTGTGTTTGGCGGGTTTGCGACGGGTTTTTCCTGCAATCCGGGGACCCTGAATGCTGAATACACCACAGGGTGGGGAACTTTGATTCCCCAAAGTTTATGGGAAGAGCAGGTGCTCTCTGAATAACCCCCGTCGTCTTTGCTGCTCTTTGCCATTTTGTCTCTTCTGCCTCTGTTTGACAATAGGAATTACACATTCAGCTTTTTCTCTACTGAATTCAAAGTTGCGCTGCCAATTCTGTCAATATTTGAAAATCCCTGCAAGGATAATGTTAAGTAAAGTTAACAGTCTCAGCACAGTCTCAGCACAAGCCGCTTTCCAGCAAGCTGGGCGATATGTTAAAGAATAAAGCACAGTCAAGGAAGAGTTACAATTGGTCTTTTGTAACAACTTGAATTTCCCTGAGAATCATACTGAGTAGAATTTGCAGTGGTTTATATGTATCACGCTCATATACATACCGTATATATCTGACCTTTGCAATTCTGGAAATAGAGCTGCTCTAGATATTTTGAAGTAAACAATCAATGACCGTCTCTGGAGAGACAATAATTAGAGACAAGTGTTTGAGATCCCTGTGAGATTAAAGGCTTCTGAAATGACAAAAACCACAACTGCTTATTGAGCATCCCTAATGCTAAATCAAAATGACTTTGCGTCTGTATGTATATTAGAACAATGGATGGTGTCCTACATTCAAGAGCCGCAATTCCCTCATGTCTTCTCCAAGACACAGAAACCTCTGCGAGGACAATGAGATGGTTTAAACAATTGTACTGTGGTTGTTAGCTTCAACAATAAACAACGGGATTAAGGGAGATAAGCACAGGCAGGTAATTTTCTGAGGTTTTACAGTCACCTTTAGATTATTGGGAGTATAGGGTACATCTAAGAGTCAAAACAGAAGCTGAGGTCAATGCAGACCATATTCAGGTGAAAACCATATGTGTATTCTCCCCAAGAGACTCTTACAACAAGCAGAGAATTAAAGGTTTTCGTAAACAGATGGAATTTTCAACAGATGGAAGAAGAGACACTGGAAAGGAAAAAAATCAAAACTTTGTAGGAAGCAGCACCTATCTGGGACCCTATTCCAAACTAGTTGATAAAATTAAAGACTGGAACCGTTATATGTAATGGCTATAGCCATTAACTTATCCCATTCACTACCAAGGGATTTTCACCAAGAAAACCTGTCTGGAACCATCATTTTTAATTAATTATACAGTAAAGAATATTTGTAAATATCCCCAATGTATTTCCACGTGTAATAACCTATTTGGCAGGCAGTTGTCACCAACCATCTGCTGGCCAAATAGAGTTACTACAGTTCTGGTCTCTGTGTAGGATCTGCTGAGATGTCACGGTCTCCAGCTGGTTTTAAAAAGTGGTAGCACACCAGGCATCATTTTCACGGTGCTAAAACTTTAGGGGCATGTTCTGAAGCCCAAATGCAAATGAAATTAGTTTGCAACAAATGTATTTAATTTTCAAAGATTCAGCATAACCCCCTTATCTTGGGTTGCAGTGTCTGCTGCTTCCGCTACTGTACTGTGTACACAATATCAAAGCAGTTAAGGGGTTAACAGTTCAAGACGCTATTCCGATTGAGCATTAGCGGCGGATTACTGTAAAATTTATATAAACCATAATGCAGCACAGATTACCCATTTTCTTCCCTTTTTCTTTATTCAGCTCCTACTATCACTGACCATGTGAACTACGGCCCAATTCTGCCTCCCTAGCAAAGCTGTGAGGCGTGGGTGCTTGAGACTAGCTATGTCTGTATTGACCAGTACTCACACGATGAAAGTTCAGCAGACAGTGTCAACTCAGCAAAACTGACACGTAAAAAGATGAATCCAGTTGAAAACATTAATGATCAGACTGACAATCTTTGTAATAGTGTACAGCAATGCAGGTGAAAAGACATTAGTTCTGTCCAGCATTGAGCAAGGATGGCTGCTAGGTGACCAGTAAGTACCTCAGAACTAAACTGAACAAAAAGGGATGGAGCCAGCTGGATACAGCAAGGCTAAGGGAACCCAGTAGGATCAAAATAGCTATGAAAAAATAGCTGATTTAACACATAACATTAAAATATACAAATAGACCCTGAATCATGGGGCATGACAGGCCTTTCCACAAATCCTAAAATACCACTCTTATCCAAGGTGATTGAAACAGGGTGAATGTATTTGTGAGGATTCTACAGGAATCTGAAGGAAAAGGGGGCTGAGAGGTTTCTACTCCATATTCACTCTTTCAGAAACACTGTCACTGTTTATCCTAGACATTAGTCACGGACGGAAAGTGGGACAGCCAGCGTCCACTTGAGATTCAAGACACAACATGAGGTCAGTGCAAGGAGAGTTCAATTGAGGTTATAGACGAGATCTTTTTCTTTTTTGAAAAGCCATTAACAAGAGTTAGATATTAGAACATCCAAGTCACGGCAGCCATGCTATGCGCTGATGCGCGGAATATGTCAGTCTAAGTGGTGAATGGAACCGGGCAGGCATCATAAAATACACAAACAGAACTCATAAATTGTACACAATGGAACTATAAATATCTTGGAGCCTACGGACGAGGCCCGTCTCCAGTGCACTGCAAAGGAAAACCAAGCACTAATTATGTGTAATTACTGTGAGCCGTACCGAGCCGATACCAGCTAATCTTCAGATTCTTCAGTAAAGATGCGTGCAGCCCACCTTGCACCAAACATAATGAAATCCACTCCAAACAATCTGGATGTTAAAATGCAAAAACAGGCACATGTATAATAATAAGCGTCTGCGCCGGGTGGGCGAGTACGTTGTGGAAGACATGAATATGACTAATAATGCTAGATGATAAATAGGCTCTTTTGACGGCATCTCACGACCGTCTGTAATTGAGAACATCTATTTGCTCCAAAATGTAAAAATATGTCTTTTTTAAGCTTCTCAAGCAGAAAGAATGCCAGGCTGAGTGGTTTGAAGCTGTGATTCAACTCCTATTACCCCCTCCATCGAATAATGTCTATGGTGGTTGTATAGGGTTGCCAGGTCGGCCATGTTTTCCTGGACACATATAATTTATTCATGCTTATGGGCAGTGCATGAAAAATGCCACCTCGCAGCATGTGCTGCAGGTAAGAAATATAAAGGACACTCTGGTGGCCGGCCTTGATTTCCTTCCTGCAGCACGTGATTTATACATCTTGCAGGGCAGCACATTTCCCCGTGCATGAAATATTAACCTCCATGATGGTTTTCCCGAGTGTGGCTCGGGGTTAACGATCAATGCTGAAAGCGGTAACCCCGAGCCACACTCGGGCTGGATACATACCTTTACCTGCGCTCCCTCACTGACCTCCGCGATCGCATTCTCCTCCAGCCGATCGTGGCGTCCTGCTTCCTGGTTCCCTTCTCGCGAGAAGGCAACCAGGAAGTATGATGTCACGATCGTCCGGAGGTGACTGCGGGGGACCGCGAGGGAGCGCAGGGACAGGTATGTATCCAGCCCGAGTGTGGCTCGGGGTTACTGCTTTCAGCATTGAATTTAACGCCGAGCCACATTCGGGAAAACCGCTGGGGGGGGTAAAAAAATTGTAACGATTCTGACATATAAAATATGACAGAATTGTAACGCCAGGGAGGTTAATACAAGTCCAGAAAATCATGGCCGATCTGGCAACCCTATGGTTGAAAACCAGCTGATGTGCCCCAATCCGTCTCTTATAGTGTTGATTTCTTTATAACAAAATCTAAAATAAAAATAAAAAAGAGCAGGAGTAACAGAATGCCTGAAACGTGTGTACGCCGAATATATTCATTGTGTTGACTTTGTACTGTAACATCTCGCTTCCCTAAGGTTAATTCATTGTGTCTGTGATCTTCTCCTATAAATACTCTGCCATTTCTCAGCTTGGATGATAGCCTGAAAAAGAAATCGCCATCTATCTTGCTTATGATTCTCATTGCAATGAACCATTCCGCGCACTCAGCCACTGTATTCACTCTGTATTTACTATGTTGAGTAAACGCAAGGACGAATCTGTCCAATCAATAAACTATTTACCACATCCTTCTGCTTTTGTTTGCCCGCGTACACACACAAGGGCCACTTTTTTATTTGCACATCAAGCGCAGACTGCAACCGACATGAATGATAAACAGGAGCAGGAATAAAATAAAAACTGCGTATTAGCAGCAGCAGCAGCAGCAAGCGCAGCTCTGGGCGAGCATTGTCCCTCAGATGCTCCTGTTCCAATGGAATTTTAAATACAAAAAAAAAAAGCAAAGTGGAAGAAGAAGAATTATTTGAATTTTAACATTTAAAGATAGTGGCAGACGGCCAGATACCCAATAGCTCTACCATTAATTAATACAGCTTTGATCAATACCAGTGTTACAGAAAAAAAATCTCTATTTATGGTTTGGATGGAGAAGGGTCAGTTTTCAGACAGTGGAGGAGGGAAAAAAAAGAGCAAGCACCCTCATTAAATTGTGCACCGACATAGCCTTTCCTTCTGAAATCAAAAGAATTATAAGATGCCAGCGACTCGTTTCTAATGGCTCTATAGATCGGGAATTTTGGACAATGCTGCTTGCTAATTGTGATGCCCATAAACTATATCCCAGGGTCAGTGATAGCAAGAAAGAATTCACTTCCATTCTAATGAGATGCAGAACAGAAATTTCATCAATGACTTACCATGAGAATTCAAATAGACATGTGCGTTTCGTTTCGTTCCGAATCAAAATTCAGACTAAATTTATCCGATTCGTATTTCGGAAGCACTTCCGAAATACGAATCGGATCCGTCCAAAACGAAAATGGAACAAAAGGAAACGAAACTAAATGAAAACGGAGCGGAATGAAACGGAATACAACGAATTGGTTCAGTTTTTCGGAATTAATTAGTTGTATTTCGTGGCACACTCTAAAAATTGTTCAGCAATTTCACCCAAAAAAATCCTAAAAAGTAAATAGAGAGACTTTTTGCTGCAAGTGAAAAGAATAAACAGCTAAATAAATATTTTTTAAAAACTGAGATTTTTTTTTACATTGAAATCCATAGGATTCGCCTGATTAAACCTGTCAAATGAACCCCTGAAAATCTGGGTTAGAAATTAGGGTTAGAATTTTTAACCCTAATGTCTAACCCTAGTTCTATCAATAATTTCTAACCCAGATTTTCAGGGGTTCATTCTAACCCTAATTTCGAACCCTAGCCTCTAGGATTCTAAACTTCTAAAATCAACAACTGTGTTATAGTCACTGGACAGACCATTCACTGTTTGAGGCTTTTACTTCATTTTCCAGTCACAGTACAGGCAGATTGTAAAAAAAAAACCAGTCAAATAAAACAAGCATAAATCAAAAGCCTACACCCTTTCTCCCCATTCTTAGAATACTGGGCAGCTAAGTCGCTCACCAGTAAAATCAATAAAGAGTTTGTACTTCTCTTAGGGCTCTTAAGGGCTTGTCTCTTCCTTTGCTGCTTCCAGTCAAAAGACTGCCCTCCCAGAGGGAACCACAGTACCTATAAAGACAGGGCAGTCTTAATCAGCAGTCAGCTTTGAATTAACCCTATAGAGGAAAAGGGCTATATCCATCCGCCTGCTGACAAAGCGGTGGTCTATCACCCTTCCCCTAATCACACTGTCACACATGTTACAGTAATGCTTGGAAGACAAACAAGACATGATGATACTAAAATATAAGTTATAGTACCAATATATAATCAATTCTAACATAGTCCTTTTACCTATACTATACTCCAGAAGGGACCTCCCTATCAGCACTTCAGTCCAGGAGGTTGGTCACAGAGATCTCCTTTCTGATGGTCTGGCAATGTGGGCCGCCTCCATACTCCATGTGAACAGCAGGCCCTTAAGGCTGCGGACACATGAGCACACTGAGTGCGTGCATGTGACCGCACTTCCCTGCGACTGTCACAGTTTTGTGACGGACTGGCAGGGAGGGCCACAAGGGGAAGCACGCGCACAAAATGCGCGCGCTACCACCGGATGGCAAAAAGCTCTCCCCGTCAAAAAGCTAGACGGATGCTGACGGGGCTACTGTCACGGTTCCCGGATCCCACCACGCAGTCCTTAAAGCCCAACACTCCACAGAGCCCAAAAGCTACCAACAGGGTAGCCGTAGAAGAATCCCTAACTGTCTGGTCCTTAGAATTGGCCAGGTATACTAGCTAGACAGAAAGGGTTAATCAAAGACAATGTCGTAATACAAAACCAGGTCAGCAACACGGGGGTAGTCAGACGAGCCAGAATCAGGAATACAGAGTATAGAATAGTCAAATGGAATAGCCGGGTCGATATCAGTGCAGAAGCATAGTACAAGAAAATAGTCTAGGGCAACGGAAGGCAGAATAGTCAGAAAACAAGAAGAGGTCAATAACAGGCTAAATCACGAGAGAATTCAGGTACAAGGAGCTCAGGTATGGATAACCACGATCTGGCACTGCTTAGAAGGAACTGTTGGTTTTTAAAATACCTTCACCAGACTGCGCCCCCTCTCAAGCCGCACCTCATGCAGCCACCTCCCTGCCTGTTTCAATTTAATCTGGGTGTTGGTGAGCGAGCAGCATCAGACATGCTGCCCTCAAGCACACCAGAAAGGCTGGAAGCCCCAACGTTACAGCTACAAATCATGATCCTCCATAGGAGGATTGCTCTTTGTAGCGGTGAGCGCACTAACTGCGCTCAGCGAGGTGGCCACATGGGCATCAGAGTGGAAGGAATGTCCACTCTCACGGATGTTCCTTCCTCTCTGAAAAACGTCCGTGCCATAGCCTAAGCTCATCAAGTGCTGGACCGACGTGCTAAACTCCCTGTGCACCTGGCTGAGCCATCTCTTGCAGCAAGTAAAATGTGTTAATGGACAACAGGTTTTGCAGAGTACAAAGGGGGTTTCAGAGTGAAAGGTGACGGAATGGAGGGTGACAGGGGAGAGAGATTGTAGAGTGACAGGATGGGTTGCAGAGTGACAGGAGGAGGGAGATTGCAGAGTGACAGGGGGGTTGCAGAGTGTTAGGGGAGGGGGATTTCAGAGTGACAGAGGGAGGGGGATTTCAGAGTGTCAGGGGGGTTGCAGAGTGACAGGGGGAGGGAGATTGCAGAGTTATAGGGGTTGCAGAGTGACGGGGTTGCAGAGTGACAGGGGAGGGAGATTGCAGAGTGACAGGGTTGCAGAATGACAGGGGGAGGGGATTGCAGAGTGAAAGGGGGGTTGCAGAGTGACAGGCGAGGGGGATTTCAGGGGGAGGGGGTTTGCAGAGTGACAGGGGGAAGGAGATTGCAGAGTGACAGGGGGTTTGCAGAATGACAGGGGGATTGCAGAGTGACAGGGGAGGGATGCAAAGTGACATGGCCTTCAGGGGCTGTTTGTTAATGTTAAAGGCATGTCAGAGTGACACCGCTGAGTGACAGCAGGGGTTCAGTGCATGTGTTAGAGTGTATATGTGAGTGCAAAGTGACACAGCAAGGCATGCAGTATAACACTTATATACACACAGATTTATTAATTATCGAGCTTTCACTTTCTAGCTGAAAGGTTTGGGAGGTTACTAGGTGAGGAGTGTGGTCAAGGAGGGGTGCGGCCAGGGAGGGGTGCCGGAAACATATTTCGCACAGGGTGCATTAAGGTGTAAAGCCGATCCTGCCCACAACCCCTGTAGGCATTTGGAGGCCCTATTGTAAATTACCCCCTGGCACCTTTGCCAGCCATAAAAAAAATTACCTAAACTAGTCAAACAGGAGACCATAGATTTTATACAGTGAACCAAGACGTGACGTAAGTTAATCAATAACATACTGGAAAAGAAATCTCAATCACAGCTAAGATGGGACATTTCTTCCCATATCCAGTGTTTTCTAGGCAGCAATTAACTCAACAGTCATGATGTACCTATAGGGAATAGAAATAAAATATTCAATCACGGAGCTAGCTATGTTACAATGGACGACACTCCGCAACAATAACAAAAAGTTGCACAAACACAATTAGCCACAGTGAGGAAGATGTGCCTGTCAATCAATGTCAGCAGAGCCGATTCAAGAAAAAAAATCCCCAAAACCAACGAGGTATAAATTGATAACATCTTGATACATAATCGTCAAAGGGCAGCATTATTGTGCCTGCGTAGCATTTAACTGGTTAAGCGCGGGCCGTCACACGAGTAGCTCTTTGATCAGTATCAAGAGGAGCGCATTGTTCTGGTAAAATGATTGTGACACAATTAGAACAGCTGGCAGATCAGCGCGCACAGAGCAGCACTCCTTCAGATGGGGTAATCTATCACAGCGCAGCGACAACACAGTCCCTTAGCCCGGCACTTTCTTAATTGCAGCATCTTCGGTATTTTGAGGGCTGTTGGATATCTCTCTCCAAGAATAAGGTTTTTCGTTCCTCAGTTAAATTGTCGTTTAGGTTACCGGTGACTGGATGTCAAGCTAAATCACTTCAATGTTCCATAGTTTTTAACAAACATCACTTTGTTACAGTTTCAATCGGTCCTGGAACCCGCTGTATCCCAAAACCTGTGTGCGCAACGCGGGAGACCAGCGATGGCCGGATAATTTTTAAATCAGGGAAAGTCAATGTACAATAACACGCTCTGATCACAGCTAGAAATATATCCTGATTGCCCTTAGTTACAAAGACGTACCCTTAAAATAAACTCTAAACGGTGAAAAAAAATAATAGAGGATGAATCGATGGAAGGCTTGGTGGCAGGACATGGGTGGGAAATGGGCAGATCACAGATGGCAAAGGAGAAAAATGGGCAGCAGCGAACAGAGTTATAATTAAGCCTAGCCAAATTTCTGTTGGCTGCTTCCCAAAAAACTGAGAGCTCTAAGGAAAGTGCATAGTTTGCTTTCTGGCCACTAGTTATGGACAGTTTTTTTAAAGTTGCAATAACTAAAATTCCCGAGGACAGATCACAGCTTGGATGTTAAAAGCAAGACACGAACGGGAAAACGTCTGCGTCTGCCTTTTAACGCTTTACGTCCATATTACGATCAAGCCGCTTTACCAGCAGCTTGAGTCATAATACTTTCAAGCCGCGACTTAACCCCAACGTGACCATGGGGTTTTACCATTGTCAGTTCGAATGTACCCACTGCTGTTTTAACATTGCTGCACTGTTTGTGTTAGGTCTAATTTTCCTGTTGCTCGTTTATGGAACCAACACATAATATATATGTTTTTTCTCGCCTTCAAATGGACTTTCTAAGGATACCATTATTTCCATCATATTGTATAATTTAGTATAGAAAAAAATTATGAAATATGATGAAAAATTGGAAAAAACTAATTTTTTCAAACTTTAATCCCCAAAATCTGTTTGTAATAGGTTGTTCTCTGTCTCCTGGGGGACATCCGATATAAAGTATATTAGACATTAAAGTAGATGGTAATGTACAGTAACCATGCTCTACATCCTACAGCTCAGCTTGTATCTTGCATAGATGAGTTAAAAATAAGCCTAGCTCTCGAGTCGTTATGCTGCACAGTTTGAGCGCTGAGCTTAGCGCCAGGTTGTGATCTGACCCCTGACTTGGTGACTATCTATGGTGTCTGGTGTGATGATAGTGCTTGGAGTGCACCCATTTCTTTTTGGGGCCTTCTTGAGTATGTTGGTGGCTGGGTTTATGCTTTTTGGTTTGGTTTTAAAAAATATAAATAATCTATATAATTTTTCGGAGTAGAAACACCTTAAGTAGTCCCAGACAGATCTGTTTTCTTTCATTTCGAATTGGAATTCATGTTTGTTCCCGTCTAAGGGCTCTATCACACTGGTCGCGCAAAAATGTGAGTGTGCGCAAAAACGCATTAACGCGAGGTGAAAAACCCTTTGCGCTGAACGTCGTATAACGACGTTCGCGCATAGGATGCGCGTTCACGTCTAATGAGAGTGACCCTGCGCGAACCCTGCGCTAATGCAAGTTCGTGTGCGCATCCCATACTTAACATTGTGAGTGCAAATGCGCTCGTGCACTGGTACGCGCATAGTATTACAATCAATGCGCAACTTTTTACGAAAGACGGGTGTGTCTGAGGCTACTATCAAGCAGAGCTAGTGGAAAGCCAGGACTGGAATGCAAAAATTAAGACATGAAAGGTGCTGCCAGGGTTGATGTCACGGCACCTTCAGCCTATACACTAATCTTTTCTGGATCTTGCGTAGTTCTGGTGCAACAAGTAGTGGTTCCCATAAGCACAAGAATAGTAAAGCGGAAAGGTAGAGAAAATGATTATGGTAATTTCTCCAAGTAATTATCTGCTTAATTATCTGCTGACAAAAAACGACCTTCATCATGTACTCTAGTTTCTACTTTACTGAGACCAAAACCCAGAATGTTTAAGCTTTTTACCATCTTTTTTTATGTATTTTATTAAGCATTGGATCTTCCTGACTGTCAAACCCAGGATCACATCGAAACAGAGGCCATTATCCACCACTTGCCCTATGATAATGCCTCTTTCTTCCCTTACCATGAATTCCCTAAACAAAATAAGGAATATATTCCAACAACCTTGCATGTATGCAAATGCATATCTTTAAATATTTAAACAAATGTAACAACGCACATATTTTAATCTATGCAGAACCTACTCTGGGCTCAGGGTCACAGGATTGGTACTTTGCAGGGTCAACTGAGCAATCCATGTGAACGGCTTGGGTAATAAAATATTCTATGCCACAAAGCAGATGTCAAAGCTATAAACATCTTAATAGATACTAACGAACAGTATATGGATATTTTGAATAGCAATGTATAACATAAATTTAAAAAAACTATATATACTGTATTTTTGATTTGAGGTTGCTTCAGTTGGTCAGATCTAGGTTCTGCACCATTACGTGCCCAGAAAATGAGGTAATGGCAACATGGGAATAGGGCCCAAGGTCAGCTGTCTCCCTGAATACACTGAATGAGCAGGTTTTTCCATCAATTGGTTTGTTCTTCCCTGATGGCAAACAGGGCATATTCCAAGATGGCAATGCCAGGATTCATCAGGCTCAGATTGTGCAAGAGTGGTTCATGGAGCATGAGACATCATTTTCACACATGGATTGACCAACACAGTCCAGATCTTAAACCCATTGCGAGTCTTTGGGATAATGTGCTGGAGTCTTTACATAGCTCTGCGACTCTCCCATCATCAATACAAGATTTTGGCAGCTAACTGGTGCAATTCTTTACAGGAAGAATTGTTGTGACACTGTATGAGCTTATCGAAACGATACCATGGCAAATGCCTGCCACAATCACAACAAAAGGCGGTTCAGCCAAATATCTGAGTGTGTGTCCTTTATTGGGGCCAGGCAGTGTATCTTGCACTGATGAGGATGACTTGATGACTTGTTGACAAAATAGTGTGATACTTATTTATCATGTGGCACATGCAATGCCAGCTAAAACCTTTTCAGGCTCCCAGGGAACGCGTCACCAAGGGACCCCATTTTCCTACTTATTTTCTAGAGGTCCAATGTGGCTGTTCTGTGAGAGGTATGCGCACCAGGATATACTCACTCCACCTTCCAGGGTGCAACAAAACACACCACCAGAGAATCAGAAATGAATCCCTATGGGAGCTCCTCCAATCATTTCTAAGGGTGGTCTTGATCATGTGGGATGCATAGGTAACACCAAAACATAAGATACCTGAGTATCTGCAAACTGCTGTAAGTCCTACACCGTTCACCTGAGTTGGATGTACATACCCTCAAATTAAAGCTGACAGTCTGCAGTTAAAACACATTGTGTTTGTTTCATTCCAACTCCATTGTGGTGGTGTATAGAGCCAAAGATGTTAGCATTGTGTCGATGTCCCAATATTTCTGGACCTGACTGTATTAAGGACAGAACTGAATCTCAGCACAGACATTTGTTTGCCGTCTGGTCAGTCACAAGTGCTAAAGTTTCTTGAAAGTTTTTTTTTCCCACATTGGCCACTCTCAGCTTTTGTAGACGTTGTTGTCACTTTATACGCTAAAACGCATTTTCACGCATGACAAATTGTTGAGAGATGTGGGTGGGAGGTTGTTATTTCTGGCTATTTTTCTCATTTACATGATATTGTGTGAATCTCGCCATTGTGTTGCAATCCTGCAAGTTTTTGTTCTGCTTCACCATGTTCCAATTTCATTTATTGTCAGTGTATCTGATATCATATTCCAATACATGTTTTCAGATGTTGTTTGTCATTTTCACAGGGAGCGCTTCCTCCTGCATTTAAAGAAGAACCGCAATGTTACAATTCTTCTTTTATAGCTTATTCGCTCAGGTATCACAATATTAGCAGAAGTGGTTTACTGGAGTGAGATATTACGTGGACTAGAATACACTTACCTGCTCAGCACAATCTGGCTCATTTATGTCACCGTATTAAGGATCATATTGCTCTTATTCATCAAAGAGCCAAGCCTGAAATGTATTGCAATTTGCTGTGACCTGCTCTTATGAAGTAGGTCTTTATAATGATGTCCTCAGGTTTTGATCACTCCAATCGCACAGGCCATGCGATTGGAAGAATGTTCAGCAGAGACGCATTCTCCAGCCTTTAGCCATATGGTTGTTGTCAATAAACATATTAATACAATGTCCTTCTTAGTCCTTATGCATGTGCGAAAGACGATTTACCAGAAAGGTAGCAGTATTCTACCGGACCCCATCTGGGATCAGAGAGTCACCCCAGACTCCCTCTTATATCTTATACCACCTGAATGCATCATGGGATGAGGCTACCCATGCGGACTTTTGGCAACACCTTGCCTTTGGGATGGTGGACAAAAAGTCAAAGAACAAATAGTTCCCAGAGTCCTTCCACCAGCCAGGCACAATCCAGCAAGTCTCATGCTCAACTCTCACTTGTCCCCATGGAATCCTATGGACCCCTGGACAGGATACCTACAGTGACATGAGGCAGCATCTATAGCAACTGATAAACATTGTAAGTCAAGCCGCTAACATAATGGCACACTTGTTCTAGAGTAGGTATAAAGGAGCTTACACCTCATGTCATCTTTTGCTATTTACCGGCTTGGTCAGATAAGGTCCCATAGTGTTTGCTTATCCATAGTTTGGAGTCTATATTTTGTCTCTTTGTACTAAAAGGCACTACACTAGGGAAGTTTTACTTCATCATCCAATGTCCATGTGTCCCAGGATCACCAAACACAGTAAATTTCTCCAAAGGAACAGAAGGAACAATCACTTAAAACATGGTGTACCAATGGACTTTATTATGGAGCTGCAACATTTTCTGTCTGCGATCAGGCACAGGAAACAAATTTTTTCTATTCAAAGGCAGCAGACTAAGGATAGAAGGATAAGCCTTGAGTGACCGGTCTTTCTGTTCCAGCTAAATGTATGTGACCAACGTTTTCTTCCTTAAGCTCTATCTTTTATGAGGAGAAATAGTCTATATTTGTCGCCCAGTGTCCCTGTCACTACATCATGTACTCGTGAAGACTATTTTCTGGTGTATAAGACTACTTTTTATACTTAAAAACATCCCCCAAAAATGGGGCGTCGTCTTATATGCGGGTTATACAATGTGAACCTTTAGTTCGTTTGGGCCAAGCTGGCTCGGGATGTCCCTGGTCTGTCGGCCCGCTGGATGTGCAGCACTACTGTGTGTGCAGTGGCTTCAGCTGCATACAGTGTGCCGCGCCGGGCCGGTCACGGTGAGCAATGTATTCTAATGGTGAATACAAAGCCTGCTCGGATTGGCAGAGGTTGTGACAACATTAGCCTGCCAATCCGAGCAGGCTTTCTATTTGGAGGAGTGTATCGCGCGCCGTGATTGGCTCTGCACGGTGTACTGTATGTGACCGAGGTTGCCGTGCATGCAGTGTTGCCGCACGTCCAGCGGGCTGACAGATTAGGGAGAGGATTTTATGTATGGGTAAGTCATAACCATTTAATTAAAATTATTTAAATCAAATCTGATGTTTTTAAATGGTGTTGCCTCGGAAGGGGTTAGGTCTTATACGGCGAGTATAGCCCAACTGGAAAATTAGGGGGTCATCTTATACACCCGATCACCTTATACGCCGGACAATTTGGGGATAGTATTTATACTATCTGTACTGTGGGATAAGGTGTAAGTAAGGGATTTTTTAAGCCATTTAAGTGTTAAATAATTGTGTAAAAGCTATTTTGCATTAACTTAATGGCTCGGTTGAGATTAAGCCATGTCATGGCAGGACATAGTCATGAGCCGACTCTTGAATGTCTCCAGGCCAAGATGATAGCCTTAAGGGAAGGATAATAACAATAGTGTAGATAGCCAAGCAACCATAAAAAACAAAGTTTTTAATGCGCTTACAAAAATTTAAAACAAATGGAGCATAACATCACCAACTCCCTGTCACGGATCCCCCTGATACTAGAGTGGTGGTCCCTATACGCAGGACACTCTCTACCCTTCCGATCCTTAGAGTGGTCGGCACGACTAGACAGACTACAAGAATGGCAGTACAGAGCACGTACAAGAGAGACGTCACGGATCCCTCTGCTTTATCTGACTAGTGGTTTCTAGACACAGAACAGTCTCTACCCTTCCGATCCTTGGAGTGGTCGGCACGACTAGACAGACACAGAATGATACACAAGAAATAGAATAATTAGCTCTCCCAAGACCCTAACAACACAAGGGGTAGTCTGATGTGTGCTTAGGGTGCCACACAGACTGACCTCAATACCAGAATTAGAAGAGTTGATGCCAATACCAGGGGTTATGCACAGAATGGTTCGTTCGCCAATGCCAGGGATCATACACAGAGTGGTTCGTTCGCCAATGCCAGGGGTCATACACAGAATGGTATTTTGCCAATGCCAAGGGGTCAATACACAGAATAGTCGTTTGCCAATGCCAAGGGGTCAATACACAGAATAGTCGTTTGCCAATGCCAAGGGGTCAATACACAGAATAGTCGTTTGCCAATGCCAAGGGGTCAATACACAGAATAGTCGTTTGCCAATGCCAAGGGGTCAATACACAGAATAGTCGTTTGCCAATTATACAAGAGCTCTGCGGGAAGTAACTACCACGTCAGGGCACCGGCATTTCTGAGAGCCTGGGCTTTAAACCCGGTGGGTCCGCGTCAGCCCGCCAGGCCCCGCCCCCCGGCTTCCCCACGTGTGCGGAAGCGACCGCAATATCATTCGGCGCCTGGCCAGCGAGCAGCGAGGAAGCTGCTGCCAGGCGCCGGGGTGCGGGGGCCACCGTGACAGAACCCCCCCCTCTACGGGCGGCCACTGGACGACCCCCAGGGGCGCGGGGATGAGCCAAATAGAAAGCCCTCACCAACCGAGGAGCATGAACCTCAGTAGCCGGAAGCCAAGAGCGATCCTCTGGGCCGTAGCCCACCCAGTCAACCAAGTACTGAAGGACCCCCCTAGAAACCCTGGCGTCCAGAATGGCCTCAACTTCAAACTCCTCCTCGCCCTCCACAGAGACCGGAGGAGGGGGACACGGGCCCTGGTGTACCGATTACACAAAAGTGGTTTCAAAAGGCTCACGTGAAACACATTGTGTATCTTGATATGGAGGGCAGAGCCAGAGCATAGGAGACCGGATTGATTCGCCGCAGAACCTTATAGGGGCCTATGTACCTGGGTGCCAGTTTCATGGAGGGTACTAAAAGCTTAATGTTGCGTGAAGAAAGCCAAACCCTGTCCCCAACTTGATACACGGGTGCCGGCCTCCTGTGTCTGTCGGCTTTGATCTTCTGGGTAACACTACTATCCTCCAGTGCCCGTTTAACCCTTCCCCAGGTTTCTTTCAATGACACTAAATGCTCATCCAGAGCAGGAATCGCGGTATCAGGAAACGTAGCAGGGAGCACGGGAGGATCAAAACCGTAAACAGTGAAGAAGGGGGAACGTCCTGTGGCTTCGCTTACTGCACTGTTCAAGGCATACTCTGCCCACGGTATCAGGTCTGACCAGTTATCTTGTCGTTCGGATATAAAGCACCTGAGATATTTTTCTATATTTTGGTTGGCTCGTTCCGCCGCCCCGTTGGTCTGGGGGTGATAGGCCGAAGAGAAGGATAGGTCTATCCCCACACTCTTGCAAAACCCTTTCCAGAATCTGGAGACGAATTGGTCCCCCCTATCCGAGACAATCCCAAGAGGAATACCGTGTAAGCGGACCACATTGGAAACAAAAATGGGCACCAGTTCGGCTGCCGAAGGAAGTTTCCGAAGAGGAACATAGTGACCCATTTTGGAGAATCGATCTATGACCGTGAGTATTACAGTATTCCCTCTAGACTCAGGTAACTCTACTATAAAATCCATAGCTAAATGCGACCATGGTCGTTCGGGGATTGGCAGAGGCTGGAGTAAACCAATAGGCGCTGTTTTGGGACTTTTATGTCTTGTGCACACTTCACACACGGTTATGTAATCTTTAACGTCACGGCGCACCGTGGGCCACCAAAGGAGTTTACGTATACTAGACACTGTTTTGGTGATCCCCATGTGCCCAGAGATTTTTTATCATGATACAGTTTTAATACCTCTTCCCTTTCGTTCTCAGGTACAAAGAGTTTCGCAGGAGGTCTCCCCCCAGGAGCTGTGCCCTGGGCGGTCTGCAATCTTAACATTAGAGGAGACGAGACACTAATCGTGGTAAGTGCTATAATCCTTTCCTGGGGTACAATGGGATGTTGATCTTGGATGTTATGTTCGTATGACTCGTACTGTCTTGACAATGCGTCTGCTTTAATGTTTCTCGACCCAGGTCTGTATGTGAGGACGAAATTAAAGCTGGAAAGAAACAATGACCATCTCGCTTGCCTGGCATTCAACCGTTTAGCGTCTCCAATGTACGTGAGATTCTTATGATCGGTTATGATGACAATGGGGTCCCTAGACCCCTCTAATAAGTATCTCCATTCCGTCAAGGCTGCAATAACTGCTAACAATTCTCTGTTTCCGATATCATAGTTCCTCTCTGCCGGGGACAACTTTCGGGAATAGAAGCCGCATGGATGCAAGGGCTTGTCGGGTGCCTCCCTTTGGGACAAGACTGCACCAAGACCTAGCTCGGAGGCGTCAACTTCAACCTGGAAAGGCAGAGCCGGATCAGGATGTCGGAGAACAGGGGCAGTGGTGAAAGCCTGTTTAAGTGCCTCAAAGGCTTGACTGGCCTGGGGTGTCCACTTCTGATTCACCACCCCCTTTTTAGTCATAGCCGTGAGGGGAGCTATCAAGGCCGAAAAATTTTTAATGAACCTCCGGTAGTAGTTAGTAAACCCCAAAAAACCTCTGGATGGCTTTAAGCCCTTGGGGTAAAGGCCAGTCAAGAATCGCTGAGAGTTTTTTAGGATCCATTTGGAAACCTTCAGGGGTTATTATATACCCAAGGAAGTGCACTGTCTCTATGTCGAATAAGCATTTCTCTAGCTTACAATATAACCCAGCCCTCAATAGTCTCTTCAACACTTGTCTCACGTGGGCGTGATGAGTCTCCTTATCAGGAGAGTATATCAGGATGTCGTCCAGATATACTATAACGAACGTTTGCAGAAAATCCCTTAAGGTGTCGTTTATGAGGTCCTGGAAAACGGCTGGCGCATTGCATAACCCAAAGGGCATCACCAGGTATTCATAATGCCCGCTACGTGTATTAAAAGCCGTTTTCCATTCGTGCCCCTTCTTAACCCTGACCAGGTTGTACGCTCCGCGTAAATCAAGTTTCGTATAAATACGGGCCCCTTTTAAACGGTCGAACAATTCTGTTATAAGAGGTATTGGGTATGCATTTCTTATGGTAATCCTATTTAAACCTCTATAATCGATGCAAGGTCGCAGGTCACCCTCTTTTTTGGAAACGAAAAAGAAACCTGCTCCTGCTGGAGAGGAGGATCGTCTGATGAATCCTCGCTCTAGATTCTCCCTTATATATTCCTCCATAATGTCATTTTCCCTTTGAGACAAGGGGTATACGTGTCCTCTAGGAGGCATAGTACCAGGGAGTAACTCTATAGCACAGTCATAAGGACGATGCGGTGGTAGGACCTCAGTCCTGGTTTTAGAGAACACCTCCTTTAGCGCCATATAACATTCTGGGACTTCAGTGGACAAAGGAGGTGCTGTGGCAATGTTGAGACTACCAATCACATTAACCCTGCCCAGGCACTTTGACTGGCAACTAGGACCCCAACACATTATATCTCGCTGGGCCCAGTCAATCACCGGGTTATGTTCTGTCAACCATGGGAACCCTAGAACGACAGGACATGAGGGAGAGTCGATAACCTGGAATCGTATGGTTTCACAGTGCAGAACTCCTGTAGTCATGCACACATCGATAGTGTCGTGTGTGATATGGGGACATGACAGGGGTTTCCCGTCTATGGCTTCTACCATAAGAGGCCTCTCCTTTAGAACCAGAGGTAAGAGGTGGTTGGCAGCAAAACATCTATCCATAAAATTACCTGAGGCTCCAGAGTCTAGGAATGCCTCAGTCTCGAGGTGAACCCCCTCCCAGGTGAGGGAGATGGGTAACAGAATCCGAGTTTTTTTTTTTCATCATCCACAAAGGAGGCATACAGAGAACCAATAACCTGGGTATTACTTGTCTTTTGACCTGATTTGCCACTCTCACCCCTGCTACCCCTGGGTCTCTGAGGACATTGAAGGCGGAAATGATCTGCCCCGGCACAATAAAAACAGAGCCCCCTTTCTCTCCGGTGAGCTCTCTCTGCCTCTGAAATACCCGTTTTACCTATCTGCATAGGTTCAATGGCCGGTACATCGGTCTTAACGGTCTCCAGGTTACCTGATGCAGTGGTATGCCTGGGTACTAAGGGTAAAGGAGGTAGGACCCTTCTGGGTCTGTCTCTGGTGTGTCTCCTTTCCCTGATTTGATCGTCCATGGCGATGCAGAAATCAACCAAATGATCCAGATGTTCTGGTAATTTTAGGGGAGCCATTCAAACATAAACGCCTCGTTCAGACCTTCGGTAAAGGCCAGGGTTAAAACGTCGTTCGGCCAGTGTACCTCAGAAGACAAAGTCTTAAATTCTATGGCATAGTCGGAAACCCTCCTATTACCTTGTTTGATGTGAAACAGGGATCTACCCGCATTGGTAGCCCGTCTAGAGGGATCAAAAGTACGCTTTAACTCGGAGGTAAAACCCTCATAGTCATATATGATGGGTTTCTTGTTCTCCCACAAGGGCGTGGCCCATAATAAAGCTTTTTCGGTCAAGTGATTAATCAGATAGCCTACTTTGGCTTTATCAGACATACAGGACCCGGGATTGTTTTCGAATAAGATCTCGAGTTGGGTCAGAAAGCCCCGGCATAAGTTCGGTGTTCCGTCATAACGTACGGGTGCTTTCATACTGAGCCTACAACCCTCGAGAGCGGCCGAACTGACCCTAGGCACTACTGGGTCTGGCGGGCTTGCAGTACCAGAACTGGATCGGTTTAGCAGGGTTTGCAGGGCAAGAGCAATCTGGTCCATTCTATGGTCCTGCTCTTCTTGTCTGGCTGCAATACGTGTCAATTGATTAGAGAGGTCTGCGGGATCCATGGCCCTGACGTAATGTCACGGATCCCCCTGATACTAGAGTGGTGGTCCCTATACGCAGGACACTCTCTACCCTTCCGATCCTTAGAGTGGTCGGCACGACTAGACAGACTACAAGAATGGCAGTACAGAGCACGTACAAGAGAGACGTCACGGATCCCTCTGCTTTATCTGACTAGTGGTTTCTAGACACAGAACAGTCTCTACCCTTCCGATCCTTGGAGTGGTCGGCACGACTAGACAGACACAGAATGATACACAAGAAATTAGAATAATTAGCTCTTCCCAAGACCCTAACAACACAAGGGGTAGTCTGATGTGTGCTTAGGGTGCCACACAGACTGACCTCAATACCAGAATTAGAAGAGTTGATGCCAATACCAGGGGTTATGCACAGAATGGTTCGTTCGCCAATGCCAGGGATCATACACAGAGTGGTTCGTTCGCCAATGCCAGGGGTCATACACAGAATGGTTTTTGCCAATGCCAAGGGTCAATACACAGAATAGTCGTTTGCCAATGCCAAGGGGTCAATACACAGAATAGTCGTTTGCCAATGCCAAGGGGTCAATACACAGAATAGTCGTTTGCCAATGCCAAGGGGTCAATACACAGAATAGTCGTTTGCCAATGCCAAGGGGCAATACACAGAATAGTCGTTTGCCAATTATACAAGAGCTCTGCGGGAAGTAACTACCACGTCAGGGCACCGGCATTTCTGAGAGCCTGGGCTTTAAACCCGGCGGGTCCGCGTCAGCCCGCCAGGCCCCGCCCCCCGGCTTCCCCACGTGTGCGGAAGCGACCGCAATATCATTCGGCGCCTGGCCAGCGAGCAGCGAGGAAGCTGCTGCCAGGCGCCGGGGTGCGGGGGCCACCGTGACACTCCCATGATCCAATTCATCTGAAGGTGTCTGAAGGTGTTGCTCGACGCGTTTCGTCACATGGACTTCATCAGGAATGTGAAGAGTCCCATCTCTCTCCTATCCCTCTAATATACCCAAATGAAAATCAATTAACCAATCAAAGAAAGCAGAAAAACCGGAAATACGAACGGATGAAAAAACGAAAAGCGGAAGTGACAATACAAACCGAATCGAAAACGAAACGAAAACGAAAAAACGTCCCAACCAGATGGATGGACTCCCGTTGTAGATGAACATAAGATGTGATATGAAATACAATAAAATAAATTAAAATACAATACAGAGGTTATAAAACTCAATTATGAACTGATTAAAATAGTGATTGGTTATTTGCGCAAAAAGCACACTAAATCTATATCACAATTCATATTGGCTTTTCATTAAGACCATCTCCATGAAAATATTGGAATCGGAAGTGCCCTGATTGTCGGATTTCTGCCCGGAAGGGTCCCCATGGCTGGCAGACCCAGGACGTGAGGAGAACTGTTCCGGCTAACAGGAGCCATGCGTTGTGCGGTGCACCATTCGATGGATAACTTCTTCCGGTTTATTAAGGCTAGGGTCAGACGAACGCATTTTCACGTTGTCTGTGAAAAAGTGCGTTCGAACGAATGGACGCATTTTTTCACGGAGTACGCGAGAGCGGTCATACGATGCGCATTTTTCGTCCGTGATTTTGTACGGATCATCAATAAAACACTTTGTGCATCTGAACGTTATGTTGGCCGGACATTAGCAGCGTCTGACATCTCCTAATCACACACACACGCCTCTAGCGGACGCAGCGCACTCTGTACGTCAGTACTAGCAGTTTAACGTTCTCGAAAAAATGCGTTCATTTTCCACTTGCGTTGCGCGGCCGGACTTTCGTGCGACCGTACTTCGTATATTGGCCGTCATTGCCCGTCATCTGCTGCTAGTGCGGCTGTAATTATGTGCGCCTGCATGCGCGTTCGCACTGCCTCAGTCTGACCCCAGCCTAAGCCGGAAGTACTTTGCGGGACGTTTTTTCGTTTTCGTTTCGTTTTCGATTCGTTTCGTATTGTGACTTCCGCTTTTCGTTTTTCAGTTTTTTTCGTCCGTTCGTATTTCCGTTTTTTCTGCTTTCTTTGATCGGTTAATTGATTTTCATTTGGGTATATTAGAGGGATATCAGATCGGACTCTTCACGCTCCTGATGAAGTCCACGTGACGAAACGCGTCGAGCAAAACTTTCAGACACCTTAAGATGAATTGGGTCATGGGAGTTGGTGATGTTATGCTCCATTTGTTTTAAATTTTTGTAAGCGCATTAAAAACGTTGTTTTTTATGGTTGCTTGGCTATCTACACTATTGTTATTATCCTTCCCTTAAGGCTATCATCTTGGCCTGGAGACATTCAAGAACCTGCTATGTGTCTTCCCAGTACCAGCAGCATGTGAGTGGTTATATCTAAGAATACATTGCACCAATTTATTCTGTATTGTGCTGTATTGTTAGGGGTATCACCCTATGTGTGATTTATTATTCAATTTGTTATTGTTGATACCGTATCTTGTCATAGTCATGAGCCACTTGTCTATGGAGACAAGGAACCCGTGCTAGCTTTGAAGGTCAGAATTAGGGGTGTGTTTTCTCTACATTGTGTGTACCATTGAGATAATTACCTTCCACCCATGGACAAGCTGTGAGCTCCTGTGGGGACTAGTGGACAGTAGGAAGCAGATCAGGTGGAAGTTTGGGCTTAAATCGGCAAAAACAAATATAGAAAGAAAATGCGATAGCAAGAAATTATGGGATAAAAACACAAAACAAGGAGTGATATGCCAATGAAATTATCAATGCATCATTGTACCTTTTAGTGTAAATTTACATTAATCTTGACTTAATTTAACAAACTCAGAAATAATTAATAGCTCTGTTTTTACTCTTAATTAAATCTTCGCAGTTCCCATTTCACTCCTGCAGATCTATTCACAATGTGTCAGATCTGCAAAGTGTCAATCAAACCCAGAAAACATTAAAATAAACATTTAAAAAAATAATAATATTAGTTTGCCTGGAACTGCAGCGAGGATTTCTAAGGACGTTTCCTGGAACCATCTCAATCTGAAGACTCGGGTTTTTGGTCCAGAGAATCGTCTGACCACTTCGATAAAGGGGCTTAAATAAATTAATCGTGTTTGTCATCTTATGAAGCCCGTCGTAAAAAAACCCAAACAAACAGTCCAACTCACACAGACATAACAATGTTAATTTTACAGAGTGCTAACAAGAAAAGGTCACCCCAAGGTCGCCGGTGCGTCACCGTATGACCACGAGTAATCTCGAATATGGTATTCCGACCCCAAAATTATGGGTTGCTTGATTTATAAAAAAAATAATAAAAAAAGGCGTTTCCACCAAGCAAGAAAAAGAAATAAGATGTGTAATATATTCATACACCAATATTTTTTTTTTTTAAAGATGTCTCCTTATAAATCATAGAGTTTCATTCAGCCAGCTGACAGCAAAATCATTACAAGGCGTTAGAGTTGTCTGCCTGTGTCAAATGTATGACTAAGTCAAACATTAGTTTTGACAGATGCCAAAGGAAACAGATCGACAATGAAATGTCTGCTATTGTTGAATATAAAAGGTTGTAGTTTCATTTGGAATTGTAGCGCTGTTTTTTTTGTTAATATGTATATATATATAGTTTTGTACTTTTTTTTTTATTTCACCATGTAGAACCGCAACATTTATAATTGTTCTTCCGCTTGGTTTAACGCCGACGTGCACTGCAACACGCAAAGCTTTTAAGGCGTGGGAATGATGTGGAATCGTAATTTTACATATAGATCAGCGGAATACAAACTAGAGATCTGGGAGCGCGGGGACGATGCAAATCCACATTACGGGAAATCTCTGGAAATGCCGATGAAAAATTACCTGCGCGGTAACTGAGTTGTCTTTGCAACCGCTCTGGGACTCTTTCCCTTTTCATAGAAGAGATATTTACTTCACAATTTCCTCTGTAGAGGCTGACGTCAGGATGTATTTTTGTCCTAATAAAGTCAGGAGAACATCGGGCACTATCATGAGGGAAAGGGGGGTTTGTGAGGGTCCTGAGGACGAGCAACAGCACTAATGGCCTGCTCTACAGTGGGGCCGGCTCAGGTCTCACAGGGTTTTAGCTTGCTTGTGCCATTACAGGGATGAATGCTCCATGTGCAAATCAGTCTGCTCTCACCCAATGAGGGTGGCCAGCCAGTGCTGATTGCCAAGGACGTCATCCCTGCACGAGAGGTGCAGCAACCCCCGACGATCGTTTCGGCCTTGTTAGGCCTCGTCAGGAGGGTGTAGCTGACACTATCATGAGGGGTCAAAAACAAGAAGTGAGGACTACAGGGACTAGAATGTTGTTATTGAGACGTGAAGACGGTCATTGGGTCGCTCAGATGTCTGGTTACAGAGTCAGGAGTTCGGCTTCCCTAAACAGAAGGGTCTTTAGGGAGCGTTTAAAAGTTGCCAGACTTGGGCACAGTCTGATATTGCCAGGAAGCGCATTCCATAGGGTCGGCGCCGCACGAGAGAAGTCCTGCAGTCTGGCATGTGAAGAGGTAATGATGGAGGATGCCAGGAGCAGGTCAATGTTGGTTCGTAGGGGACGGGCTGGGGTGTATTTGGTGATTAGTGAGGACAGGTAGTGAGGAGCGGCGTTAGTGAGGGTTTTGTAGGTCAGGGTGAGTAGTTTGAATTTGATTCTGCTGTGGATGGGGAGAAAGTGTAGGGATTGAGGCAGAGAGGGCAGCAGAGACAGGGTGATGGGTGAGGTGGATAAGCTGGGCTGATGCATCCAGGATGGACTGCAGAGGGGTGAGGCGGGAAAGAGGCAGGCCGGTTAGTAGGTTATTGCAGTAGTCCAGGCGGGAGATTTTAAGAGAGTGCTCAAATTGATGAGTGGTGTCAGTAGTCAGAAATGGGTGAATTTTTGTAATATTGCGGAGGTGATTAGGGATAGTGGATCTCCCTGACAGTTATCGCACATTGATTATCAGAAAATACTAGATATATAGGTTGTATATTTTATTGTTCATTTTTAATGATTATGGGGCTTTGATCATGTCGTTTTTTTCTAATACGATTGAGGTGATTTCCACATTTTGAGTTTCATTAGAAATATTTCATCTTGGGAAGATTCCTCCTCCCGTGATTGTGGAGCTACAAGATAAAAAATATTTTATTTCCCTCAATCAAAGCTGCAGACGGCTAATGAACATGAGATATTTTGGGATAATGTGTCGCTACGACGAGCTTGTGTCACATTTTCATAATTTCCTGATCCTGTTTACAGATCTTTGGCCCCAAAAATGACAAGCCGACCTCCAAATACCTGCTTCTAAGGACATCACGCCAAAAAAATAATGTTATATTTTATTTTCTTCGATACGGTGAGTGAGACTGATGTTAGGAAATTTACAGAGAAGAACGGTTTTATGATATTACTTGATTAGGAAATTTCCAAGTAGTTTGTGAGATTCTCGGCTACATTGTTCTTCTCTGCAAGCTCTGCCAAATGCTGTGTGTTCGAGCAATATTGCTAAATACTAATATACAGTAAGCTGGACAAAAAGAAGACTGAAGCCTGGTGGTATAGCGGAAAGTAATATAAGCTAGAAGAAAAAAAAATAAAGTCTGGTTTATAATTTCCTAACGCTGTTATTGCTGGCGATCTAAGGAAGGTAATGTTTTATTTCGCGCTTTCCAGCTATTCCACATTTTAAAGGAATACTCTATATATATATATATATGTTCTATTGTACCATAAATATATTCTATCTGCCAGCAACTGCTTCACGAATCTCTTTAATTCTTTAAAAAGGCTGCCAGGTAATGACATGATTTACTTTTCAGCTGGAAATTTGCAGCGCAGCTTTCTTTGTTCCTGTCTCCAAACTCTGTAACCTGATATCAACCTCCAGCCTCTGCACAAAACAGCAGAACTACTGCGAACAAGAAACAGAATCGGCAAAAAGCTGAAACTCCGGTATCCTTAAAGGATAAATGATATTAACTCTATTCAAGTAGAAAATTGGCGAATTGATAAATAATTTAATTAATTACGTTTAATGACCTTTAATCTTTTATATTCATGAACATTCTATCTACTGACCTGTTTTTAAAGATATGTACAAAATCATATAGAACAAGCACTCTCAGTAGAGTATTTCACAAGTTTAGCATTTTGCTGTAAATAACTCCTTTTAAAAGCTGTAGTTAACATCTTTCTTTTATTAAGTCTTAACCCCTTCACTACCAAGAGATTTTCCATATAACCACTGGCAGGACCCAATAGTTTTATGCGGGACTTTTTTCTGCCGGTTCATGCTGGTACTCAGAACTGGTATCTATCGGAAAAGCAGACGCTCCTCCGCTAGAAGCCCATGGTGGAAGATCTGCTGATTCCCTATGGAGGAGAAGATACAGGGGTCATTTGGACCCATAGCAGATAGAGGGTCATATGAGGTGTCATTGGAAAGGCCAAACATGAGCAGGTTTCATGTAAAAATAAATAAATATAAAATCACTTTTTTTTTTTACATAATTTTTTTTCCTAACGCAGCACTATTTTTCAATTATAAAAGTGAACAATGATGCTGCACTGTGGAGCTCTGTGATACGCTCATACACAATGCACATTACTGTGAGTTTTATTGTTGTGGACCTCTGTGATAAACTCATACACACCGCACATTACTGTGAGTTTTACTACTGTGGAGCTCTGTAATACGCTCATACACAACGCACATTACTGGCAGTGTTATTGTTGTGGAGCTCTGTGACAGGCTCATAAAAACTGTACATAACCGGGAGTTTTATTGTTGTGGAGCTCTGTGCTACTCTCATACACACTGCAAATAACTGAGTTTTACTGCTGTGGAGCTCTGTGATATGCTCATACACACTGCACATTACTGAGTTTTATGGCTGTGGAGCTCTGTGATACGCTAATACACACTGCACATTACTGAGTTTTATTGCTGTGGAGCTCTGTGATAAGCTCATACACACTGCACATTACTGAGTTTTACGGCTGTGGAGCTCTGTGATAAGCTCATACACACTGCACATTACTGAGTTTTACGGCTGTGGAGCTCTGTGATAAGCATGGTGTGTATTGTGGGAATAGTTTGAGGGAGCGGCCCCATTTCATCTGGCTCTATAAAATGGCTGCAAGCTGGCGTGCGCCCTCTGTTTATTAGTTCATGCGAGTGTACGCCATCTTTTCATTGTCTGCTCTCTGCCTGATGCTTTATGACACTTCATGGTGAGTACCCCCAACTTTTCTACACTTTCCATTTCCTAACCTGTATAACAGTTTGTAGCATCTTCAATTCACTAAAGTTAACTCAATTGACAGACAGGGGGATCCTCCTACTGGTCAAATTTTGCTACTGCAACATGTATCAAACACAGACAAATAGACTCTCAAGGTTATTCAAAGAGATCCGAATTGCTTGAGAAAGGTAACCGAACGCTGAAAATCAGCGTTCGGTTACCTTTCCTGGCCATTCGGCTATCCAGAGAGCAGGCAATTCTCCAAATCCTGGCGAATTGCCTGAACATACGGTGCCTGTTCGTTGCCTGTTCGAGGGCAGTGAAATCCCCATAAAAAAGCACTGCTTTCGGCTATTCAGAGAACGAAAACCAGCAGTGAAAGGTTCCCCTAATGACCTGCCATTCGGTGGTTTCATTCGGCAAGTTAAGGCTAGGGACAGATGAGCGCATTTTCTGCGGCCACCGTCAAAATGTACGTCGATGCGTGCGCACGCATTTTTTCACGGAATACGCTTAAGTGGTCAGACGATGCGCAATTCTGGACGTATTTCATGACGATGGGGTAAAAAGAAGTCTAGGGAAATCCGGCTGTTTGAACGTTATGTTGGCCGCACACTAGCAGCGTCTGACGTCTCCTAATCACGCACACACGCTGCTATGCGGCCGCAGCGCACTCTGTACGTCAGTACCAGCGGTTTAACGTTCTCGAAAAAATGCGTTCATTTTCCACTTGCGTTGCGCGGCCGGACTTTTGTGCGACCGTACGTCGTATATTGGCCGTCATTGCCTGTCATCTGCTGCTAGTGCGGCCGTGATTATGTGCGCCAGAACGCGCGTTCGCACTGCCTCAGTCTGACCCTAGCCTAATTCAGGAGAATCCCATAGGATTCAATGTTAAAAATATTCCCGTTTTAATTCAATATCTAATAAACAGTTCTTTATAAAATTCTGCAGCAAAAAGTCTCTTTATTTATAGATTTTTTTGGATACTTTAAGCATTTTTCAGAATTTAATTTTTTTTTTTTAAAAGTCCGATTTTTTTTTATTTTTTTAAAGTTTACTTCTTTTTTCTGTAACAGCCCTCTTTATTATCATTCCCTGGACCTCCTGTGTAAATTTCAGACATTTTCGCTCAGTAATTTCTTTGCAAACAGCGTTTCTTTTTCACAGATTCATACAAACGGTTTTGCTAATTTATTCACCTCCCTCGTCTGCGGTCTCAGCTGCTTCGGTTGCTTCGGCTGAATGCGATTGGCTCCTGCTCGGGCTTTTTCAGTGGTTTTCACAGGTTAATCCAGATGTTTTTGCGGGTTTTCGGCGTGCATTCGCCGGGTTTTGCGGTTCGTTTTCGCCGGGTTTGCGGCAGTTTTCCCTGCAATTCGGGGACCCTGTGGTGTTTGCTGAATACACCGCAGGGTCACCGAAATGGGATCAGCAAAAGGAACCGAATTGAAGAGAACGAAAAGTCACTGAACGTGCGGTGACTTTTCGAATCTCTTTGAATAACCCTGTATGTGTCCATTACAGACCCATAGAGTGCCATTCCGTGAGCTGCATCACATCGGTTGCAGTTTTAATCGTTGATATTCTGCGAATTTGGGGACATGTTCTGGTGACTAAAAGCAAATGGATTTTGATTACAATGAAATACAAATGAAATTCCTTTGCAATGTTTCAGAAAAAGACCAAATCGTGTATACTCAATGTTGGATTCTTCAAGGAACTGTTAAAGATCTAGGGTCATATTACAAAGCTGGTGCTAAATTAACCAGAGTTGTTGTAATTACGTAGATAATGCTAACGTTAGCGCTCACCTGTGTGAGTGTTAACGTTAGCTCTGGTGGCCCTAGTGCGGGAGCACCATATTACAATCCAAATGCTAACGGGTTAAAAAAAGTTAGCGATTCAGATCTTGCGCTTTTCAGCGTGAGGTTACTGTACTTTCTCTTTCTCTCTCTGTAGATCACTACGTCGACCTGCCGGATGTCACGAGGCGAGATCCTGCAGGTCATGTGACCGGCAGCGTTAGCCTCAATGACATCCTATGGACTCCATGGAGGGGATGCTTGAGGAGGCGCTTAGTGCTGCCGCAAGCATCCCAAGGCTTAGCAATGGGTTACGGCGCAGGCCGCTGAATTAGTGCCTGCACCGTAATATCACGCTAAAACGGGGACGCTAAGGAGAAACCTGCAAGAGCAGGATTTTCTCCTTAGCGTCCCTGATTTAGCGTGATGTATGTAATACGGCCCAATGTCTATGGAGTTATTAAGTTTACAACAGCTCTGGTTAAGTTAGCACCAACTTTGAAATACTGCCCCTGTATACTCAATCGTGGTAGTAAAGGAGTTAATAGGTGGCCTCTTGTACATTTCTGTTAAAATACAGGTCATCGGAGATCTGTTGGCAATAGCTTGGCACATTAATCAAAACTCTAACATAAAGTTTTTTGGAGTATTATAGAGATATTGAGCTGTAACTGTATCTAACATAGTCACCGGAGAGTTTGAAATTATTTAATTACTGCACTCGGCGAATATTCCGGTTTTTCATGTCACAACGCCATCCAGTGCGGCTGTTTCGCTCTATTCCTTGTTGGATTTAATTTATTAAATAAAAACTGTTGTTAGACAATTATAATTAATGTGTTTCGCGATTAAACCGACAAAGATAAATCAGCTCGGATTTGTAAACAAAGGACGCTGTCCCCCTTTAGGCAGGATAAAAGATCCCGATACGCCCGGGATTCTCGGTGGGATTTATTTAACATGATATCCGACAAACAACACCTAACAATCTGCATTTCAATGTGAACATTCCCCTACATGTATCTTAAGGGATTTATTGTAAAGTCCCTTGTCACTCGCTACAGGCATCGGCACTAAGTCACATTTAAAAGCGAGTGCTTTTGTTGATAAGGCCAGAGATATATCCAACAGAAAGCCACACATCCAGCATGGATGGCTTCTTTCCAGCGACTCCCTTATGTTACTCTTCGATTGACACATGGGGATTTTACTACAACTACATCTGGTTATAAGCCGCGCACTAGAGTGAACCCAGAGCGGTCGAGATTTACTTCTCTTTTCTTCGGTGTCGGTACAGAAAATATCCTTATTTAGATTTATTTCTTTTTCTTCTCCTTTAGTGTTTTCTGAATCTTAATGTAAACTGTACTTACAATAACGCATTTATTATTGATGATAATATTCCCCCGCATTGCTCAGCGAAGAAGGTGCCGTGATGAATGACCAAGACGTGTCATGATTAAAAAATGTCAGCCACCCCCTTCGCTCAGATCCAAGATATGGAGAGGTTGGCATTTGATCAATAAATTATTAACGATAATAAAACGTTTCTATAGCTGTTTAGAATTGTTGCCGCGTCCGTATTTATTTATTTTTTATAATAATTATGGATCCAAAATTCAAAGCTACGTTCTCGTGTTTCTGGAAGCAGACAACCTTCTACCTTTGTTGGAGGGGACGGTGCAGTCGTTCGTCTTTTAAGCGGTAGAGCATTTTCCATGTGTTATCTAAGCTACCTTTATGATGAATTAATGAGCTCATTGGCAAGAGCAGGATTTGCCCGTGACAACTCCCCAATTTGGATCGACGCCCCTGTAGTGCCTTCTAGGCTAATTATGGCCACCGGCCAGTTTTTGTCCTCAAACCACTGATCTCCTCTGCTATTCAGCTGTCGCAACCCGTCCTGTCACTTTCACTACGAGAAAATAAAGGTAGGCTATAAAAAAAGCATGGATACATTAATGTGGATGTTTGATACATGGTGGGGCTCGTACTTTATGTACATGAAAAGGAGAACAAGCACATGTGCAACAAATAAGTGACATATAAAAGAAAGGAAACATTTTTTAAACGTAATTCATATGATATATTGCTTTTTAACAAGGGGAATAAATCTAAGCTATATGAGTAAAGTCACTCTGTGTAAGTGATTGCATAAAATACAGCCATGAATCTATTATTAAGGGGACCAGAAAACATCAGCATGTCATATATATATGCAAAATCAAATGGAAAGAGAATGAAGGATGGGGGGGAAGCCCAGCCCTCCACATGGAATCCAGGGGTAATTGTGTTTCTGGGACATGATCCTCCCAACTTGGCATTAAAACAGGGATCTCAAACTCTGCCCCCACAGGTTTTTATTGCCTACAATCCCCCAAATTCCTTGAATGCATTTGATGGCCAGAGAATCAAGGGAGTTATAGTTCAGAAACATCTCAGAGCCAGAGTTTGAGATCCCTGCATTAAAGAGACACTTTAGCCACCATGACCACTAAAAATAATTTAAGTGGTAATGGTGGCTAGGGTGCCAATCGCTGCCTTGGCTGTCCCAGACTGCTGTGACAGACCTTTAACCCCCTGGATTCAGATGATGCTTGGGGGACATCCTCATGTATCCACTTTGTATGAGGAGGACGTCCCCCACACATTATCATTTTGAAGATTTCTCCCACCTGAAACTCAACTCTCTTTCCGGGGTCCCATGCTGGTCTGACTTCCTTGAAGTCAGACCTCTGGTTCTATACCGCTCATGACGCACTGACATCATTGCATCGGGCACGAGGATTTCAGTTTCAGGCCCACCCTGCCAGAGCAGGGGGAGTGCCTGCAGGGAAGGGCAGAGTCATTTGGATTACCCCTCTATCTCCCCATTGCCGAGAGATACTTGGTGAAGAGAGGCATTGCTGGAAAGTTCACAGTCTGTTCTTTCCAGCGATGCCTCTCTTTAACCACTTAGGTACCAGGCTGCGATTCGGGCACCAATCGGCACTAGATTGCGGCCTATTTCGGGGCCTTCATACATCAATTGACTTCACTGCGTCTAGGTGCAATGACATCAGTGAAATGAGGAAGTGGTGGATTGCTCCGCTCTCTCCACTGTTGGATCTGAAGTGAGGATGGGAATTTTTTTGGTGGGTTTAGATTGATGTGTTAAGTGATTGTGCTGAAGCCCAATCACTTAACACCAGCCTTTGAGAAATGTTATTCTTTTCAAAATAAAGTCAGGGCAGGCGGAGAGCGATCTGGTTGGAATCGCTCATTCTCCAACTGCTAGAAGCAAATTAACATCTCCCATACAAAGTATAGGAGATGTTAATGTACAGTAACCAGACGCAACATAGGGCCATTATACTGTAGGGCTCAAGCTTTGTGTCCTGGTTGTAATCTGGCCCTTGGGTTTTGTAAGAATAAACTGAGATCAGCCCTATTCATTTTTCATAGAAAATACGGTGGTCTCTCTTTTGCGTAACTTTTTTTTTCTCTCCTGCTATTGCATTTGACACAAAATAACCCCATTGATAAAAATTTAAAAAGCAGAAATTCAAGAGCATTGACAATATTGCCCAATTTGCTAAATTGTAATGAAAATGATAAGCAAGTGTAATCTTTCTTTTAATGCAGAGCAACATAATGCTTGGCAAGCAATGGCAATTCTTACATCAAACACATTTATCAAAATTACTCACAGACAGATAACTATCACCACGCTTTGTTACAGCGAGGAACTGGATTTGTGCTCCACTGCACTGGTACAATAGATTCTCTTCCCTTTAGGACAGAAGGACGGTGTGAGGATCGTGGGAATTACAGTTAAATAGTTGTGGCAATGCTAATTGTTGAATTGTTGGTTCCGCCTGACGTGGAAGCAATAGACTGCGATATTTATCTGTATCTATTCCTGTCGTTATTTAACTTCTTGTTCTCTATCACCACATCCTCCTTAACCCCCAGCAATAACCTGTATTATAATGCTTACATCCAACCACCCCCATTTACCTTAAAGGGTCGCTATCACCCAAAAATGAAATGTTCTTATTCTGTTTATTTTATGTTGATGATATCTTACCTGTGTTACAAAATATTTTACTCTACCAGTTATATTCACTAAAAGGTGAAACTCTGGAGAACTTTTGGAGAAGTGAAAATTCTAGGTCAAAATAGCCAATTTGGAACGTGAGATAAATGGGAGAATTTTTCTGGTTTGTCTATTTTGACCTAGAATTTTCACTTCCTCAAAAGTTCTCCAGAGTTTCACCTTTTAGTGAATAGACCTTTAAATGTGTCACGGTGTGTGTGTGTATCCAATTTATGATATTCTGTGTTGTAAACTGCCCCCAACAGTATCTTTATAGCACGTGTTCCTCACTGTGTGCCATTGGCCATAGCTTGTATTCTATGGGTCACAAGTCCAGAAAACCGATCTATTGACTTGGATGTGTGTGGAATGTATGTAAGCAGCATCTCCATGGGATACCATTGAGTGTTGTTATTAGCCCACTTTGAGATCTCAGTTAGCTGCCACCTCTTATCTCATGTAGCACATGCAACACAATAGATCCTCTGCAGCATTGTCTAAACATTCCGTCCTCCACCCCATTTCTTCTTCACTGCTGGTTTATCCTATACCACAGCTGTAAAGTCAGACTTGTGCTAAGATTTTAATAAATGTTGCATCATGGGAAAAATCCACAAAGTGGAAACAGGAGGAGATAAAAAAAACTAACTTTATTTTCCCTTTTTACATGCGATCACTTCAAACAAAAAACTACAGCAGCATGTGTTTATAAGGTGGTTTTATTTGTAATGTAGTTATAGCCTACGTTAGTGGAATTGTCGCTTTAAAGCACACCTTTAAGTCATACTTATCTACAGGTAAGTCAAACACAGCGAGGCTAACACAGACAGGGTTATCCAAAGAGATTTGAAAAGTCACCGCACGTTCGGTGACTTTTCGTTCTCTTCAATTCGGTTCCTTTTGCCGATCCCATTTCGGTGACCCTGCGGTGTATTCAGCAAGCACCACAGGGTCCCCGAATTGCAGGGAAAAGCTGCCGCAAACCTGACGAAAACGATCCGCAAAACCCACCGAATGCACGCCGAAAACACCCAAAAACATCTGGATTAACCTTCGAAAAACCCGAGCAGGAGCCGATCACACGCAGCGAAGCAGCCGAACAGGAGCCGATTAACACAGAGCCGAAGCAGCTGAGACGCAGAGGAGGCAGTGAATAAATTAGCAAAACCATTTGTATGAATCTGTGAAAATGAAAAGCTGTTTGCAAAGAAACTACTGAGCGAAAATGTCTGAAATTTACATATGAGGTCCAGGGAATGATAATAAAGAGGGCTGTTACGGAAAAAATAAGTAAACTTAAAAAAAAAATTCAAAAAAATCGGACTTTTAAAAAAAAAAAATAATCAGAAAAATGTTTAAAGTATCCTAAAAAATCGATAAATAAAGAGACTTTTTGCTGCAGAATTTTATAATGAATGGTTTATTAGATATTGAATTAAATCGGGAATATTTTTAACATTGAAGTCTATGGGATTCTCCTGAATAAATTTTCCGAATTAAACCTCCGAATGGCAGGACATTAGGGGAACCTTTCACTGCTGGTTTGTGTTCTCTGAATAGCCGAAGCAGTGCTTTTTCATGGGGATTCACTGCCCTCTAACAGGCACTGAACAGGCACCGTATGTGCAGGTAATTCGCCAGGATTTGGTGTATTGCCTGCTCTCTGGATAGCCGAATGGCCAAGAAAGGCAACCGAACGCTGATTTTCAGCGTTCGTTTACCTTTCTCAAGCAATTCGGATCTCTTTGGATAACCCTGAGAGTGACTCACCAAATTCCGGGTCAGCGCTGGGGTGCTCCACTGTCTGGGATCCGCAGTCCACCAATAGTGTACACCAATCAACAGGCCACACCAGGACCTTGACCATATAAAAATATTTATTGTGGAGCGGCCACAGGGATACTGAATGCAAGCGACGATTCGGCAAAGTGATTTAGTCATGCCTACTCCATCCAATCCCATAGACTTTTATATACATATTTGCTAGCAATCAATTAACGAACAATTAAAAAAACCTGAAAAACCTCATTCAGCAGATGGAATAGCTACTATTAACGCCTATTAACCTCATTATCTACAGGGCATTAACACCTTGGTGACAGTATTGGTACAGCAATCTGAGGCCCAATCAGAGCCGCCGATGTTTACCTCTGGTGAGAACAGAAGAGCTGGCCTATAGGAGGCAGGCAATGGCGGAGCTCAACAGTAAGAAGAATATGTGAGCTTTAAACCTCTGCCGACCTCCTAATAATTAAAGTATGCTTATTGCTAAACACTCCTAATCCCACAATCCCCCATCTAATCCTTCCTATAACTTCAACTAAACCTCCAATCTCTTATACATCTAGATCTTGCCCTACGGATATGTCTCCATAATGTCACATGTTGAAATCCTCAAGGACTGAGATGATTTTTGGAGCTGTAAATGGTGCTATTTATGTCAAAGGGTGACTCTGGTTGACATTTAAGGGGAAATTAAGTTGAAGGAATGGGATGAATAGCACAATTAGGGTGATGGGAATGGGGGATGACAAGATGGCAGGAACATCTGTTTCAAAGTGCATTTAGGAAACAGGCGGCAAGGGTAATACGATGAACAGTTTGTGTAATAACCATGGGAATGGGGACATGAAGCGAATGATGTTTTTCAAATGACACATTATGAATGGCTCTGATATTCTGCATGCATTGTAAATAAAGTTATTGAAAGGATAGGACAGACAACTGATGGCTGGACCTGTGAAAAGACTGTACTACTAGGGTGCATGGCAGGAATGCATTTCTGCAATTACTTATAATAATTATGTATTTACTCAGACCATTGAGCACAATGAGTGAATCAGAGCAGATAGGTTAAACTTTTTAATTAGAAAAATATTAAAAACATAGCAATAAGCAGTTTTGTATGTTCCCTTAATTAATTTAAAGTTTATTTTAGTGATGCATTAAATATCGCATAGATTTTATTTGGTACTTTTTATCTTCACAATTTACGTTGAAAATGAACCAATTATTTTTCTACTAAACAGTGGGCTGGCAACGTATTATTCCCAGTTGGCTGGTGTTCAGCAGTAGAGTTAGCAGTTATCAAACCCTGGCTCAGTTATGAGTAACCTGTTATAAAAGTGTCGAGACTCATAATCGTACGGGTAGGCATAGGTTAAAATGCGCATTAAACGTGTGTATAGGAAAAACATTTTTGTTCAGAATATTTTGGAATCCAAATATGTTGGGTTACTAACGCTACTTAGGGTAACCATTTTTTAAGCTACTTTTAGTGATCCAATTATTTGGAACTGGACGAAAATAATTGGATCGTTCAGATCAATTCGGTATTTCATTATTTGGGGGTGATTCAATTTGGCCATCGGCTCCCGAATCTAGTACTGCTGTCATTACTTCCTGTAACGTTGGTGAACCATAGCATGCAAAGGGATGGATCCTCATTTGAGCAGCCAGCTAGTCCAATGGCTCTCAATGGAAATGCTAGTGCATAGAGAGCTATTGGCCAGCTTAGGAATGTTATGAATGTTCTTGAGTTACATCCTGGAAGCCTGACCACTGCATATGGTTATGAAATATTCCCCCCATTTGGAGGGTTGACACAGTCTTCCAGGACAACACTCAGCGCCGACCCAAGAACTCCCTATTCACTATACTGCTTAAAGAAGGCACATGCAAAGTGCCGAAACGCGTCCAGTTAAACCCCCAACCCCCATTTTTGAGATTTTATATTCACATGCTGTACAAATAAATTTTTAAATTTTAATTTTATCCCGACTCTCATCAGTTCTTTCCAGATTGTGGAAGGCATTTCATAGCAACCCCAGAGGTGGTTTACCTGCCTCACTCCTTCTCCCCCCTCCCCTATACTCTTTCTGGTTTAATTTCAACGCAGAAGTCGGAGGTGAAAGACGCTCCAGGAGAGAGAGGTGAGGTACACACCGAACTAAGGGGTACCATCTGCTTACAAGCTGAGCCTGAGACAACCAAGGCTCCATCATCGGTGAGTTAGACTGAAAAATCAATTCTGACCGCCATTTTATTTACTGTGTTACGCTATGGGAGCGTTGTCTCCTTGTCTGTACTTTATTTGAGGCCAACAAGAAGGAAAAGAAGGGATACGCCACCCTATATCTGGTGTAAGGTGCTTCAACCCAGAGCCGGGATTCACTAGGCTCTGTAATCTGTGAGTGAGTTAGTCTCGTGTATACTCACCTGAATTGTATGAAACAGTCTGCACTATTGTTTCTCCTTTTTCTCCCCCCGCGCTTTTCTTTTTCCTTTTTATAACCTGTCCATTGAGGAGAAGAGCTGCGACAGTGGGACATTTTACTCTACAACATGGCCCATATGCTATGCAACGACTTGTGTGACCACAGAATCTGGTTTCATTTGTATTTTGCATATTTGCACGTGCACTTTACTGTGGTTTAGGACTTACTTAATTTTTTAGCCTGCCAGAGAACTATTAGCACCTTGTGTACCACTGCACAGTTTGTGTACGCACTTTATTGATAAGTGGATTTATAAGCACATGCACTTTATTATCATTCATCTTCCGCATGGTTTGATATTATCGATTGTACTGTGGATTGTGATTTTGGACACTTGATTGTTATTTGCACACTTAGTGCCACGTGCATGGCGCTCAGGACCTGATGGTTCTCTGCGATATATAGAGATACTTGATTCTAGGCTTTAATACGAGTACCCGGAGGCAGGGCCGGTGCTAGACTATTTTGCGCCCTAGGCAAGACCAGCTACTTGCGCCCCCCCCCGAAAAAAAACACTGCACATTACTGTGGAGCTCTGTGACCCACCCATAAACACTGCACATTACTGTGGAGCTCTGTGATACATACTCACCATACATTACTGTGGCCCTGCTGATTTGGCCCCCTCTGATTTTGGCTGCAGGGTGCGCCGCGTGACGTCTGCCTCCAGTGCATAGTGTCCTCATGGTTTGAGGCTTGGGGAGAGATTTTGGGGCCCTTACGGTTGGTGGAAGGGGTTAATAGGGCCACTCATTTTGGGGAAGGATGGAGGGAGAGTGAAGGTGGGGTATTTTTCTGGGGTGGGTGGGTGGGAGAGTGCTGGTGGGGTATTTTTCTGGGGTGGGTGGGAGAGTGCTGGTGGAGTATTTTTCTGGGGTGGGAGGGAGAGTGATGGTGGGGTATTTTTCTGGGGGGAGGGAGAGTGATGGTGGGGTATTTTCCTGGGGGGGGAGGGAGAGTGATGGTGGGGCATTTTTCTTGGAGGGAGAGTGGTGGGGTATTTTTTTCTGGGAGGAGAGTGATGGTGGGGTATTTTTCTGGGGTGGGGGAGACTGATGGTGGGGTATTTTTTGGGGGGAGGGAGAGTGATGGTGGGGCATTTTTGTGGGGTATTTTTCTGGGGGGAGGGAGAGTGGTGGGGTATTTTTCTGGGGGGAGGGAGAGTGGTGGGATATTTTTTTGGGGGGAGGGAGAGTGATGTTGGGGTATTTTTCTGGGGGGAGGGAGAGTGATGGGGTATTTTTTCTGGGGTGGGAGGGAGAGTGGTGGGGTATTTTTTTCTGGGGGGAGAGTGATGGTGGGGTATTTTTCTGGGGGGAGGGAGAGTGATGGTGGGGCATTTTTCTGGGGGGGGAGTGATGGTGGGGTATATTACTGGGGGGTAATGGATGAGTGGGGTATATTACAGAGGGGGTGTAGGGAGGGTGGGTGTGTCAGCCAGTGGGGAATGGGTGATGGTGGTCAGGGGTGTTTTCCAGGGGAGGGGGACCTGGCATGGGGATGTGTACAGTGTACTTTGCTTGTCCGAGCGTGCAGCCAGTGAGAGGAGCCGCCCCCCCCTCCTCCTGGTCAGGCTACCTCCAGGGCTGCAGGCATAGGGATTGGATGGCACACGTCATGTGGCGTGACATGTGACCCTGGCCGGCCGGCTCCCTTTGATTAGGTCATAGGGAGCATCGGATGGCCGGGGTATTGCAGGCGCCGGGCACAGAAGAGCACCGGCGGCGGATAGTGCAAGGGCTGACCTTGCTGACACCTGGCTCGGGGCCGGCTGCGCCCCTAGGTGGCGCTGCGCTCTAGGCAGCCGCCTAGCTCGCCTAGCGGGCGCGCCGGCCCTGCCCGGAGGGCCTTTTAGGCTAGGGTTTATGTGACTCACAGATTTACTACTGCGCCACTTGGACTGTTTTTTGTTTCTTCTATTGTACAAGACACTCTGCTGCCTGGGTCTTAGGATGAAATGCTGCCCCCCTCCCCAACAACAACAAAAAACAGGTGCTGTGTATGAGCATATCACAGAGTTCCACAGCAAATAAAGCTCATACACAGAGCGCATTACTTTGAGTTCTATTGCTGTGGATATCTGTGATACACACCGAACATTACTGTGAGTGTATCACAAAGCTCCACAGCAATAAAACTCACAGTAATGTGTGGTGTGTATAGTTGAGGCCCAAAATGCTGCCCCTGGCAAATGCTGCCTGGAGCCATGGCACCATCCGGCCTCATGGACGGACCAGCACTGACAACACTCATGGGGGTTTTATGACGGTCAACTCAGCCACCCATAATCATTTAAATGACATCAAATAGTCAAAGTGACTAAGGTGTCCTTTAAATACCAGTTTTTGAGAGCCATTAACTTTTATAACTGAGCATCACTCATTGGTCACTGACTCCAAGTTCATTTGTGCAAAATGTTTAAATGTGCAGTAAGTTAAGCCACAGGAGTTATGACTTGACTTGGAATAAAAGCTGAGTATTTAACATGTGCATCGACGGTCAAGCCGTAAAAGTTTTCTGTTGTCTGCTCACCGTAAATGCTAATGGTTCCAACGGAATTGTTCCAAAAAATGTGAAACAATGAAAAACAACCGATGTAGAAAAAACTACGAACTAAAACTTTGGTCTTATTTCGGAAGCTGACATTATCTACTGTTTAGTGACAAACCTCTTATTATTATGGTATTTAACTATCTGCAATTCAGTGATCTGGAACAGTTACAATTATAACAATTGACATTTGGCTTTGTAGGCTGATTGTCAGCAATTGTATGTTGGTTTCTCTCTGTGAATGCAATATTTATTAATATTCTGTGCTTGTAACCCATTTATGTTAATCTATATCTTGTTTTTGCCTTCACAGAGTTACAGCAATTCTGACGTATTGCAGAAAAAGGTAAATGGATTTAACTGTTTTGCCAAATTTGAGCTTTGGGGTTTATTCTGCACCCAGAAATTCAAAGACCAATGCCGAACTGCACCGAAGTGTTAGGGAAATGCTCTGATTTTCGGTGATTCAGTTCGACAGGTTTAAAAAGGTGAATCCTTTAGGATTCAATGTAAAAAAATATTATATTTTTTATTAAACCACTTATTTATTTTCATTTTCAGCAATCTGTCTTTTTATTTATTTATTTATTTTGAATTTTTTGGATTAGTTAGGCGAAAATTTTTATTCCCTTTTTTTTATTCTGTAACAGACCTTATTATTATTTTTTCAAGACTTTTTTTTATTATTTCAACACATTTTCATGCAGTTTTTATTGTTTTAACCCCTTCACGACGGGTGGACATTGCCCGACGGGCGGGGTTGATGACGGTGAGGCGTACAGGTACGCCTCGCCGCCAGGTGCCGCCGAAGGCATCTAATTTGGCCCGCCCATGCAGTCGATGTTCGGCGCGCGTCATTGGCTGCAGGGGGACGGCCTAAGTTCAGGCTGTCTCTCTGCAGCCAATGATGTGCGACAGCTGAAGGGAGGGGCCGAGGCGGCCCATCGAAGACAGCAGGGCTTATCTGTACGCCCTGCGTCTCCAAGGCCCACCCGCAACACGGGCGACATAGAACATCCTGCAGTGGGAAAGGGTTAAACACCTTTGAAAGAACAGCAGAGTTCTGTTTTTTTTTATTTCTTGTACTTCAGCAGCATTCAGCGGTCAGTTCGTACTCTTCGGCAGTTTTCGGCAGTCTGTTTTGCGGTCTCCGGCTGTGGTGTTCGGCGGGCTGATCGGTGGTCTTCAGTGGCATTTGGCAGTCTGATTGGCGGTTTTAGGCGGCACCACATTCGGCGCACTTCGAGGACCGCAGGGTCGGCAGACTAGAGTCGCCGAAGTGCGCCGAATGAGAAAGCATGGAGATTTCTCTGAAATTTCAGTGCTTTGTGAATAACCCGTTGTTGTAGGTGAAAATTTGGGATCTAGTGATCACCAGTCAGTATGGTTTAATATAAGAACAGGGATGGAGCCGCACCACACAAAAACAAAAGTTTTAGACTTTAAAAAAACAGATTTTTCTAAAATGAGATTTTGTGTGAATGAGTCATTATCAGACTGGAGGAGTTTAAAGGGAGTCCAGGAGAAATGGGATTATTTAAAGGAAGCATTATTGAAGGCCACAGGCAATCGCATTCGGCTTGTTAGCAAAAACAAAAAAGGGAAGAAACCACTGTGGTACTCTGCAGAAGTGGCCAAAATAGTGAAGAACAAAAAGATAGCATTCAATAATTATAAAAAAACTCAGAGTGAAGAAGATAGGCAAGCCTATAAAATTAGGCAGAAAGAGGCAAAGCAAGTTATAAGAGCTTCCAAAGCACACGCAGAAGAGAAAATAGCTCAGTCAGTAAAAAAGGGGGACAAAACATTTTTTAGATACATAAACGAGAAAAGAAAAGTAAAACAAGGATTAGTTAGATTAAAAACAAAGGAAGGAAGGTATGTAGAAGAGGATAAAAGTCTCGCTGACTACCTCAATGAATATTTTTGTTCAGTCTTTGCAGAAGAAAAGGAAGGAAAGGGACCTCAGTTAGGAGGAAACAGTAAAGAGACATTTACAAATGAGTTTACAGAGGAGGAGGTTCTACAGCAGCTGTCTAAAGTAAAGACAAATAAGTCAATGGGGCCTGATGGGATCCACCCTAAATTATTAAAAGAGCTCAGTGATGTAATAGCAAAACCGTTAACAGATTTATTTAACCAATCCTTGTTAACGGGAGTCGTTCCAGAAGACTGGAAATTAGCAAATGTTGTGCCCATTTACAAGAAGGGTAGTAGGGAGGAATCGGAGAACTATAGGCCAGTTAGTCTTACGTCAGTAGTGGGGAAATTAATGGAAACCATGTTAAAGGAAAGGATTGTTGAACATCTAAAAACACATAGATTTGTTGTAATAATAGACACAGGTGGTGCAGTAGACATTGCTTATTTAGATTTCAGTAAGGCTTTTGATACTGTTCCGCATAGAAGGCTTATCAATAAATTGCAATCTTTGAGCTTGGATTCCAATATTGTTGAATGGATTAGGCAGTGGCTGATTGACAGGCAACAGAGGGTTGTGGTAAATGGAGTTTATTCGGCATAAGGTCTTGTTACCAGTGGGGTACCTCAGGGGTCAGTACTTGGACCCATTCTCTTTAATATTTTTATGAGTGATATTGCAGAAGGTATTAATGGAAAAGTGTGTCTTTTTGCTGATGACACAAAGATTTGCAACAGGGTTGACGTTCCTGGAGGGATCAGCCAAATGACAAATGATTTAGGTAAACTAAAAAAACGGTCGGAGTTGTGGCAATTGAGTTTTAATGTAGATAAGTGCAAGATAATGCACCTGGGACGTAAAAACCCAAGGGCTGAATATAGAATATTTGATACAGTCCTAACCTCAACATCTGAGGAAAGGGATTTAGGGGTCATTATTTCAGAGGATCTAAAGGTAAGTAGTCAATGTAATAGAGCAGCAGGAAATGCTAGCAGAATGCTTGGTTGTGTAGGAAGAGGTATTAGCAGTAGGAAAATGGAAGTGCTCATGCCACTGTACAGAGCACTGGTGAGACCTCACTTGGAGTACTGTGTGCAGTACTGGAGACCGTATCTCCAGAAGGATATAGACATCTTAGAGAGAGTTCAGAGAAGGGCTACTAAAATGGTGTACGGCTTGAAGGAGAAACGTTACCAGGAAAGGCTTAATGATCTTAACATGTACAGCTTGGAAAAAAGACGAGACAGAGGAGATATGATAGAAACATTTAAATACGTAAAGGGAATCCACAAGGTAGAGGAAGGGAGTATATTTAAAAGGAAACAAAGTAGCAAAACAAGAGGACATAGTCTTAGATTAGAGGGGCAAAGGTTTAAAAGTAACATCAGGAAGCATTATTTTACTGAGAGGGTGGTGGATACATGGAACAGTCTTCCAGTAGAAGTGGTAGAGGCCAAAACAGTAATTGAATTTAAGCAGGCATGGGATAGGCATAAGGCTATCCTAAACAAAAGATAATTCCAGGTAAAGTATCCATGTAATTGGGCAGACTAGATGGGCCGAAAGGTTCTTATCTGCCGACACTTTTCTATGTTTCTATGTTTAACCCGCTTTATCTGCACTGTGCTGACATAGTGCAGTTTGTGGTTTAATATTAGTGCTTGGGGCTCTGGAATCGTATAACTATACTTAGGTTGCAGGAATAGATCAAGGTGTACCTTCTTCAGACTCCATATTAAATTCTGCCTTGATACAAATAAAACGACCTACTATAAACAACATTTTTTTCATTCCAAGTTCAATTAAAGCGCGGAGCCATTAATATTGCTCCTTTAATAAGCAGTAGTAGTTATATATCCCCAATCACCGGGAGTGGTTTGTGTCATTTCAGGAGACCTTTAAGCTAATAGGTATCTCATACACTCATTTCTAATTACCGTCTCCCTCTGGAATGGCCATTGATTAACTTCTACAAAATATCCAGTGCTGCCTCTGCCAGGTCAAGAAAGGTCGCATATATATGTATATCAGAGTGTTCAGAGAAACCACAGCAAATTATCCTCCGAATCATTCTAACGACATTGAATATATTTCGAAAAATGCCGGTTTTAACCATTACGCAGAAAAGGAGAATAAGAAAAAAACCATAAGCGTCCTTAAAGTGAAAACATTTAGATAGACGAGGCATTAAAAAAAATTCTACAGATAAAGCAAATATTTTGAAGTGTACACATCCTAAAAAAAAAAATAACGAGGAAAAATACGTCCACAAACGGCCGAAGAAGGCAAAATCTGCCTCTGCACTGATGGAAGGCTCTAGAGAAATCAAGTAACCAAGATGCCCGTACAGCACCGACTATAAATATATATATATAAAAAAAAATGTAAAACAAATAAAAGATACACTGATGTTGCAGTGTCTTTAGTAATTTTCTTTCAATCCGTGATATTCCATTATCAAACTGTGCTTTTAAAACTGCCGATGGCTTGTAATGGGAGCTTTTAAACCTTTTTTGCAGTGCAATTATTTATTTATTTGTTCTGTAAATTCAATAAAGTATTTCTAAGCAGCCTGCAATTTTTGTGAGTACAATCAGAGAGCTCGAACTCCAAGCAAAGTAAAATGCTGGGAGCTAATCAAATCAGCTGTATAAAAGCAGATAGAGATTTGCCGCCTCTATCGGATGCTCTCAGCCATCATTTTATTGGTATATATGTTACTTAAGGGGTTATTCAGAGAGCACTGAAATGTCGGCGACATGTTGGTGTTCTCTCGTTTCCCCCAGTTCCCTGCCTGCACTTCGGGGGAATCAAAGCTCCCCACCCTGCGGTTAATTCAGCATTCACCGCAGGGCTCCTGGAGTGCAGGGAAAACCCACTGCGAACCCGTTGTTATCCCACTGAAAACCCGCCGGAACCACTGGAAAAACCACGGGCTATATTACAATGTTGGTGCTAACTTAACCAGAGCTGTTGTAAACTGAAAACCTCCATAGGCTATAATGGCTCTGGTAAGTTTTCAACAGCTCTGGTTAAGTTAGCACCAGCTTTGTAATATGACACCACGCCGGAAAAAGTCGACGAGCCGCCAATCACAGCGCAGACCGGCCACCAGAAAAAGCCGACAAGCTGACGAACGGGGGAAAAAAAACCCAAAAAACTAGCCGTTCGCTGAATTTCAGTGTCCGGTTACATTTCGGGGCCAGATCGTCTCTCTTTGAATAACCCTGTTAGAGTCACACAGACACACTGACGGAGTCACACAGAGTCACACAGACACACTGACAGAGTCACATCCAGACAGTGAATTCCAGAAAGCGTTAGGATGGAGCACACAAATTAGTAGAAAAAAATTAAACAAAAAAAGCTTGAGTGGGATCTGAGGGAGCCGCGGGGCAGCAAGCTTTAGAAAGGCTCTGTGAGAAAGCAGTAACATTGCAGCAATAAACCTCTGCGTATTTTGCAATTTGATGTCGTGATGAGCTTCTGGTCTCTGGTTGTATCCAGACAATGAATAACAGAAATCAACAGACACTGACTGAAACGTACACCGACTCTGGCAAAGTCACTGACTGACACAAAGACACAAAAAGAGACACTGACAGACACACACAGTGACACTGACAGAAGCACACACGCAATGACTGAAACTCTGCATAAGATGCAGAGGCATTGGAAAAAAACTGACAAATACACTCAGACATTGAAAGACATACTCAATGGCACAGAGACAAAAACAGACACCACTACACACACTGACAGATACACAGAGACAGACAAACACACTTTGACACACTTACCTACACTGTCACACACACAGAAGCTAAGACAAACATAGACAAACACTGACATTTCCACTCACAGACACACACACAGACACTGATAGTAACACCCTCTCCCCACATACACAAAGTCTGTTAAAGAGCCTTTTCCACCAAACAAAACCCTGACACCACCACGAGCTCTGTGCGAGCCGAATACCGGCTCCAGAATAGAAGAGTGTGCACCTTGGAATAGCTCGAACTTGTTTTCAGAGGCACAAATTACCTGCTGCTATACAAAGTATAAGATACACTATATTGCCAAAAGTATTCGCTCACCCATCCATATGTGAGTCAAGGCAGGTGAGCGAATACTTTTGGCAATATAGTGTATGTTAATTAACAGTATGGAGGCACAGGAAGGAGCTATACACAAGCCGCAAGCTTGTGGCAAGAGTCGAACAGCAATTCCCACCATTAAGATAACCACGGAAGACTTTCTGTATAAGGTTTCCAGTATTTATCTTAACGGCAGTCATGGAAGAGGGTCATATAGTGGGTTCGGTAAATATATCACAGCTCTGGTTAAGTTTACACAAAGGTTGTACTAGAGCCCCACATCTTGTAACGACACAATAAACTGCTCTGCCAATTGCTCTTTGTTCTCTTTAAATATTTTCGTTTTTATATTTTATATTTTTTAACATCCAACACCAACTGGAATGTTTCGTTTTTCAGGTGAGAGATCAACTAAACAATTTTACATTGTTGCGGCATCGAACTGAATTAATGGTAAAATTCTATTGTCTGTACCGTTTCACCGAAAGGTCAATATAACAAGTTAGCACGCATGATCACTTATGCATGGATATTACAGACAAAAAGCACGAAAAAATAAATACCAACAACAGAAAGGTTGTTTTACAAAACAAGACAGATCTTTTGCATTCTATCCTTGTGATATTATTAAATGATGTTAGTAAATGATAAATTAGGGGCCGGATGGAAAATTCACTTATTACTTTTTTCTCTCTTTTTTTTTTTTTTTAAAGTCTTTGGAATATTTAGCATAAAACATTTACTGAGGGGCTATTAATCTCCTTATGTTAGAAAATGCTTTGCAATCTCCCACGGAGAGAAAAGGCTTGCAAAACATTACTAATTGAACGCTCTGATTATTTACAACGTTGTCTGTGCCGCTGTAGATTGTTGTTTCGAAGGTGCCTGCTGTAGATTTACTCGTTGACTCTGAAGTCTCATTGTTAAAAGCACCACTCCAAATAGAATAAATATACAGTAGATATAATAACGTCTCACATGCAGCCCTCTGTTACTGAATTAGAGCAGTGACGCCGGTTACTGGCATGAGCTGGGAGCGATGATAAAAATGGACACTTTGCAAGTAAAATGCAATTTTGGTGGAAAATTCGAAATCTCATTGACTGTTGGGGGTTGGAACTTGACATCTTTGTGGAAATGGAAGATTATGTACTTAAACCCATCGGGACTTAAAACACCCGAATCAGGTCAATGGATTGCACAGTGATTTAGTGAACGGATGACATGTCCCTGTATTAATCAAGCCAAGGTTGCATGCTCTGCGGAGAGTGGAGGATGCTATTGACTTTATTGGTCGGATGTTAATTTGGTTGAATGGGAAATGCAGCGTGGAAACACGGTGTAATATAAACGTTGTCATGTAGGTGCCCTATGTCTGTTAAACAGCCAATTTTGTTTTGAATTATTAGCGGAGGGGGAAGAGAATGTTAGCACCACCTTGATAAGGACCTTTTTCCTAAGTGGTCAGATTCTCTGCTGTCTGACGATGCAGCACACAGCAGTGTGTCTTATATGGTGTTTGTCAGATTGTTTATGACGCGATAGTATTTGCAGAGCAGATTTATTTTTGTAATTAGGTTTATGCTAATGGAAATGCAATAATTTATCATCTTCAAGACCAACAAAGTGTTTATTATGTTGCAAGGCGATGCAAAATTAAGTAAAGATTCAGTTACCTTCACTTTCGTTCCTGAGTCGGTTCTTCCCAAGAAAACGCAATTTCTGCACTACGGATGGAGTTGATTCTTTCAATTATATCACCTTGTCCCATGCACTGGAGAAGTCACTTAGTCCCTGCAGTTTGCAAAACGCCATTGTTTAGTATTGTTGCAAACAAGTTCATCTTCAGCATTCCCAATAGGGAAATCAAACAATAACAAGGGAAGCTTTCATCAATGAAGCTTCTCCTGCCATTCCTTGATCTTCCCTATCGGAATCACTGAAGCTCGATGTGGTTGCAACAAAGGCAATTTTTGCAGTTGTGTGCAACAAATGGTAGGCTACTACTGCCCCCCACCCAGTATTTTTACATCACTCGCACCTCACTGTGTGGCATTGATAACAGAATGGAGCGAATGGTTATGTAGTCATGGAAACAGACTCGCTCAGGGTTATTCAAAGAGATCCGAATTGGGGCCGAAAGGTAAGCAAACGCTGAAATTCAGCGTACGGTTACCTTTCCTGGCCATTCGGCTATCCAGAGAGCAGGCAATTCACCAAATCCTGGCGAATTGCCTACACATACGGTGCCTGTTCGGTGCATGTTTGAGGGCAGTAAAATCCCCATAGAGAAGCAATGCTTCGGCTATTCAGAGAGCAAAACCCAGCAGTGAAAAGTTGCCGAATTGCCCTGCCATTCGGTGGTTTCATTTGACAGGTTTATTCAGGCGAATCCCATAGGCTTCAATGTTAAAAATATTCCCGTTTTAATTCAATATCTAATAAACCATTCATTATAATATTCTGCAGTAAAAAGTCTCTTTATCTTTAGATTTTTTAAAACCTTTTAGGCATTTTTGGGATTTTTTTGTAAAAAAAAATCCGTTTTTTTTTTAATAGTTTTTTCTTTTTTCTGTAACGGCCCTTTTTATTATCATTCATTGGACCTCATATGTAAATTTCAGACATTTTTGCTCAGTAGTTTGTTTGCAGGGTTTCACTATTCAAACATTCAAGCGTACTGCTTTTTTTTTTTCTTCACCACCTTCATCTGCGGTGTCGGGTTTTTCCGGCGGCTACTCTGCGCTTTGATCGGCTCCTGCTCGGGTTTCTCCGGCTACTCCAGCGGGTTAATACAGATGTTTTTGCGGGTTTCGGTGTGCGTTCGCCCTGGTTTTGCGGTGAGTTTTCGGCGGGTTTGCGGCGACTTTTCCCTGTATTACGACGGCCCTGCGGTGCTTGCTGAAGGGTCGCCGAAATGGGATCGCCAAATCGCACCGAATTGAAGAGAACGAAAAGTCACCGAACGTGTGGTGGCTTTTCGATTCTCTTTGAATAACCCTGATAGCGTTGTATAGTGTGGAAAATGATATCACCAGGAAGTAGATGATAAGTATTTTAAGCTCCCTGTTTTATCGCTTTCAGTTTCCATCCCTTATCTCAGGTAGCCTGAAGAACAACAGTCTCCTGCTGCCTTATCTGAACATTCCCTCCTCTGCCTCATTAACTGTTAAATACTGTAGAAGCTAAACCACAGCTGTAAAGTAAACCTTACCATAAGATTTAGGTAAATGTTGCATCATGGGAACAATCCACAAAATGGAAACAGGAGATAAAAACTAACTTTATTTTTCCTTTTTACATTCAACTACTTCAAACAAAGAAAAAAACAGCAGCATGTGTTTTATAAGGTGGTTTTGTTTGGAATGCACAAGTAAAATCTAGTTACAGCTTTAGTTAGTGGTAGTGTCCCTTTAAATGTGTACTCAGAGCCTCACAAAAGCAATTTAAAATCAAGAATGTGAATGTCGTAGGATGGCATACTCAACATAAGACCTCAATAAATTTGGGACTCTGTCGGCAAATCTGAATATTGCCCGTTTTTAACCAACCTGATGGAACAGAACAATTTTCCAAGAAAAAAGTGTCAAAAATTGCAGGACCCAGATATGCTCAAATGGTAGTTGGCAAACCCAAATAACTTGCAGCAGTGTTCTCAGCAAAAGGCGAGTGACTTGGGTAGCAATGCAACCACCAAATGACATTTTGCATTCATTTTTGCTGCTTTAAATAGATATAGTTATTTTATCACCGTGTGCATACAACATAACGTTGGAATTAATTGTAACAAAACAAAGTATTACACACTACGATGTATTTATTCTGAACAAACTAGTAATTTAAAAAAAAATCAACAAGGGAATTGTATGTTTTTAGGCCAAAATAGACCTAATTGTAGAATTCTCCCACAAAGCTCTTTTTCCACAGTTTAATAATATAGGGGATATACTACAATGCGCCACATTATATTCTTGGTGCTAACGTTAGCACTCACCTGTGTGAGCGCTAACATTAGCCCTGGTGGCCCTAGCGCGGGCCACCCATATTACAATCCAAACGTTAATGGGTTAAAAACCCGTTAGCGTTTGGAACCTTGCGCTTTTCAGCGTGAGGTTTCTGTACTTTGCGCTTCCTATGCTTAACATGGGGAGCGCAAAGTGTTAATTAGCGTTAGTATTACAAAGTCCTAACGCTAATTACCGTCCGGCTGCGGTTAACCCAAAAGATAACCACAGCCTGGACTTGGTGCTAACAGATTCCGCTTCTGCAGAATCCGTCAACACCAGCAGAACCCCCCCAAAAAAATCAGATACTCACCTCCTGTCCCACGGCGAGGACCGCGGCTACAACCACCTCCTCTGTACGCCGGCAACAGGGAGAGACTGGGGGAAAAAGTCCCCCAGTCTCCTCCTACGGATCACTACGCCGACCTGCCGGATCTCGCGAGGCGACATCCGGCAGGTCATGTGACCAGAAGAGCAGAAACTCAATGGAGTCCTATGGGCTCCAACGAGTGGATGCTCGCGGCGACGCTTAACGCTGCCATGCACATCCCGCGGTTTAGCACAGGCTTATGATGCAGGCAGCTTTTCTAGCGCCTGAATCGTAATATCACTCTAAAACGGGGGTGCAAAGGAGAAACCTGCAGGTGCAGGTTTTTCTCCTGTGCGTCCCCGTTTTAGCGTGAACAATGCAATGTGGCCCAATTTAAAAAAATGGTAATTGTAAAAATAAAAAATAAATCGATAAGGGAATAGTATGTTTCTAGATTGAAATAGACAAGGTAAAATTCCTGGTGGCAAAAGAACAGAATTGGGGTTGTGGTTATGCAACAACTGAATGTATTTTTTCATTAACTTTTGTTATTCAGAAAAAGATACTTTGTATCCTCAGAATGGTAGAAACATTTACCATTGGGTTTTATTTTAACAAAGCATAGTAACTTCCTAAGGCTTTAATGGAATTTACACCTTTCCGCATGACTTGAGATATAGCCTCCAGTGGGGTGATTACAATACTCAAGGCGTTGTGCGTGCAAGCAGCGCATCCCACGCACTGAATAAACCCTGCTTTATTTATAATACAAAGAGTTTGGTAATGTAGAGGTTATTTATTACAAACAAACTAGACATTGTAGAAGTATTGATAAGGGAATTGTATGCTTTAGGTAGAAATAGACACATGTAAATATATAAAATTATCCCACTAAACTATTTTTGCAGAGTTTATGACGTAGGGATTACTACATTGTATGTACCGGTATTTATTTTTTTAAATGGAAATTGTAAAAAAAAAAAATTGACAAGGGAAAAAAAATTGACAATTCCAGATGAACTAGAATACCAACCCCAGAAAACTCACAGCTGGAACAAGTGAGTGACTTGAGGTTGGGTTAGGCTAGGGACAGATGAGCGCATTTTCTGCAGCCACCGTCAAAATGTACGTCGATGCGTGCGCACGCATTTTTTCACGGAATACGCTTAAGTGGTCAGACGATGCGCAATTCTGGACGTATTTCATGACGGTGGGGTAAAAAGAAGTCTAGGGAAATCCGGCTGTTTGAACGTTATGTTGGCCGCACACTAGCAGCGTCTGACGTCTCCTAATCACACACACACGCTGCTATGCGGCCGCAGCGCACTCTGTACGTCAGTACCAGCGGTTTAACGTTCTGATAAAAATGCGTTCATTTGCTGGTTGCGTGGTGTCGGCGCACTTTTGTACGCACATACTGCGTATATTGGCCGTCATTGGCCGTTATGTGCTGCTACTGCCGCCGTGATTTAGTGCGCCTGCACGCGCGTTCCGACTGCCCCACTCTGACCCTAGCCTTAAACAAATGCTATGCAGTGGTTATTCCAAATTCTTTCGTTTCCTGCACTTTGAGGAATCAAATTCCCCAACCCTGTGGGGAATTCAGCATTCACCGCTGGGTCCCCAAAGTGCAGGGAAAACCCGCCAACCGCATCCAAAAAACCGATGCAAAACGATCTCATCGATCGAAAAAACCGCCACAAAACCGCCGTAAAAAAATCGGAGTGACCTGAAAAACTGCCAAAAAAAGCCAAAAGAACAATCCGCGGAAAACCTGCCGACTGCATCCGAAAAAAGCTGACGATCCGCTGAACAGAGCAACCACCAGCTGTTGGAAAAAGCCGATAAACTGATGAACGGGGTAAAAAAAATAATCTGAAAAGCTGTTTGCAAAAAAATACTGCACGAAAAATACCTGAAATGTACTTCTAAGGTCCTATGAATATTAATAAAAAGGTACAGAAAAAAAGGTATTTAAAAAAATAATGAAAACAAATTGCCGCAAAAATACCTAAAAAATCCTAAAAATTAAATAAATAGACTTTTTGCTGCAAATTAAAATAATAAACAGTTTAATAGATAGTTAAAAAAGGGAATATTTTTAACATGGAAACATATGGGATTTGCCTGATTAAACCTGCCGAATGAAAGCACCGAACATCAGGGCATTTCATTTCACTGACATTTTACTGCTGCTCGGTGTCTCTGAATAAATAACCATTGCTTCTCTATGGGGATTTCACTGCTGTCGAACAGGAACCATATTTCACTGGCAATTCGCCAATATTTGACGAATTGACAGGTTTTGAATAGCCGAATGGCCCCAAAATTGCACCATAAGGGGAAATTCAGTGTAATTTTAAATAACCCTGTATTTCTTTTTCATTAACTTTTGTTGTTCAGAAATGATCATTTGTATCCCCAAAGCAGTAGAAAAAACAACCATTGGAATCTATTTTATCAAAGCATAGTAACTTCCTAAGGCTTTAATAGAATTTACACCTTTCCACATGACTTGTAATATAGACTCCAGTGGGGTGATTACAGTACTCGAGGAGTTGTGCGTGCAAGCAGCGCATCCCACGTATTGAATAAATCTTGCCTTGTTTCTAACAAACAGAGTTTGGTAATGTAGGGGTTACTGCATTGTATTTATTCCGAACAACCTAGGAATTGTAAAAAAAATTGACAAGGGAATTGTATGTTTTTAGGTCGAAATAGACAAATATGTAAAATTCACCCACTAAGCTATTTTTCCAGCTGAGCTCTCGTGGCCTAAACTTTGCAAATTCCCTTGTCAATTCTTCGTAATTCCTGGTTTAGCAAATAACCCCAACATGTGTTTTTCAATTCACAAATAAATGCATCAAGGAGAACAATAAGAGAAATAACGATAAATGCAAAATATAGCTCATAAATAACCTCCCGTCACTATCCCATTGTGGGTCAGTACGCGGGTTTAATGTGTTTTTAATTATTTTAAAATATTGTAATTTATACATATTATTCTTTATTAATCTACGATTTACATATCTGTATAAAAAGAATGCATTATACCGAAGCTGAATATTAAAAAAAACCAAAAAAAACGTTCCAGGCTTCAGAAGCCTGAAGCTGGAAATAAAAACAGAAGATATTATCTACAATAATAGTGTGATTTTAAATTTCTCACATTCATAGCTCAAGTGGTCATTCTTTATAGTGAACAATTCTCCCAAATGGTATAATTATTGAACTAATAATGCGTGTATTATATAGCGTGGTATTGCAGTCCTCCTGATTGCATTGTAATAAAAATTGTATAAGTAGAAGAAAAAATGTGCTTTGCGAATAAAAGTAAAGTGGTGGTAACAAAAGCCATAATTTTTTTAATACATGTTTTTCAGTCAGAAGTCAGGGTCTGTTATTATTTTTTATGAAGCTTCAGGGCTATGTGTTATACCAACAGACATTTTTAACATTTATTAAAGAATGTTGGACACATCCAGGGTAATTCAAAGAGAATCGAAAAGCCACCGCACGTTCGGTGACTTTTCGTTCTCTTCAATTCGGCGATTCGATTTCGGCAACCCTGCGGTGTATTCAGCAAGCACCACAGGGTCCCCGAATTTCAGGGAAACCCGCCGAAAACTCACCTCAAAACGAGGGCGTATGCACACCGAAACCCGCAAAAACATCTGGATTAACCCGCCGGAAAAACCCGAGCAGGAGCCGATCACACGCAGCGCAGCTGCCGGATTCCGACACCGCAGACGAATGGAATGAATAAATTAGAAAAACAGTTTGCTTGAATGTGTGAAAAGTAAAATGCTGTTTGCAAAGAAACTACTAAGCGAAAATGTCTGAAATTTACATATGAGGTCCAATGAAAAAAAATATGAGGTCCAAAAAAAAATCGGAATTTTGTTTTAACAAAAAAAATCCCGAAAAATGCTTAAAATATCCTAAAAATCTATAAATAAAGAGACTCTTTACTGCAGAATATTATAATGAATGGTTTATTAGATATTGAATTAAAACGGGAATACTGTATCTTTAACATTGAAGCCTATGGGATTCTCCTGAAAAAACCTGCCGAATTAAACCACCGAATGGCAGGGCATTTCGGGAAACTTTCACTGCTGGTTTGTGTTCTCTGAACAGCCGAAGCATTGCTTCTCTATGGGAAATTCACTGCCCTCGAACAGGCACCGAACAGGCACCATACGTGGATAGCCGAATGGCCAAGAAAGGTAACCAAATGCTGATTTTCAGCGTTCGGTTCCCTTTCGGCAGCCATTCGGAACTCTTTGAATAACCCTGATTGTCTGTGATTTAAATATACAGTATAATATCAATTTTAAATCCAAGGAACCAACAAATGGATTTATGGCACCTGCCATGTTCATGTATGTGACAGCAATACGAATGTAGCAAATAAATCTGCTAAAACACATTGCCTGATCAAAAACATAAGTCACACATGCTAGCATTTCGCTGGACCTCCTTGCGCTTTGATTCCGGCATGCATTCGCTGTGGCATTGTTTCGATAAGATCATGCAATGTCACAGCATTTTTTTCCGTCCAGTCACATTAATTTGAGGCCAAGATCTTGTATTGATGATGGGAGAGTCGCAGCGCTGTGTAAAGTCTCCAACACATTATCCCAAAGATTCTCAATGGGGTTAAGGTCTGGACCAATGTTCCCTCTAATTTTTGGGGGCCGTGAGCGCACCAGATTTTTCATGAGCAACAATATTTTCGTCATGAGCGCTTATTGACTATGGTAACCAATAGTTGGTTTTTTAAAAGTAGCGCAATTGATCGTACGTGTAAGTGAAAACTGTTCAAAGCTAAAACGAAGCAACCAGATGATTTGATAAAACTTATATCTGAATGAATGTATATTTATATTTTCTAACTCATGTGAGAAAAGAAAAGGAAAAACTTCCATCAATTAAGGTACATGAGACTTCTACAAATATCAGTCCTATCATTTATAAGAGTCTGATAACCTATATTTACCTAGATTTGTTCACGTCTGTCACCACTGGGATTTTTCCCTGCTTTTTTAGACAGCTAAACCAGATTTCCCTGCTTTTTTAGACAGCTAAACCAGAGATTCCCTGCTTTTTTAGACAGTTAAACCACTGGGATTTTTCCCTGCTTTTTTAGACAGCTAAACCAGATTTCCCTGCTTTTTTAGACAGCTAAACCAGATTTCCCTGCTTTTTTAGACAGCTAAACCAGAGATTTCCCTGCTTTTTTAGACAGTTAACCACTGGGATTTTTCCCTGCTTTTTTAGACAGTTAAACCACTGGGATTTTTCCCTGCTTTTTTAGACAGCTAAACCAGATTCCCTGCTTTTTTAGACAGCTAAACCACTGAGATTTTCCCTGCTTTTTTAGACAGCTAAGCCAGATTTCCCTGCTTTTTTAGACAGCTAAACCAGATTTCCCTGCTTTTTTAGACAGCTAAACCAGATTTCCCTGCTTTTTTAGACAGCTAAACCACTGAGATTTTTCCCTGCTTTTTTAGACAGCTAAACCAGATTTCCCTGCTTTTTTAGACAGCTAAACCAGATTTCCCTGCTTTTTTAGACAGCTAAACCAGATTTCCCTGCTTTTTTAGACAGCTAAACCACTGAGATTTTTCCCTGCTTTTTTAGACAGCTAAACCAGATTCCCTGCTTTTTTAGACAGCTAAACCAGATTTCCCTGCTTTTTTAGACAGCTAAACCAGAGATTTCCCTGCTTTTTTAGACAGTTAAACCACTGGATTTTTCCCTGCTTTTTTAGACAGCTAAACCAGATTTCCCTGCTTTTTTAGACAGCTAAACCACTGAGATTTTCCCTGCTTTTTTAGACAGCTAAGCCAGATTTCCCTGCTTTTTTAGACAGCTAAACCAGATTTCCCTGCTTTTTTAGACAGCTAAACCAGATTTCCCTGCTTTTTTAGACAGCTAAACCACTGAGATTTTTCCCTGCTTTTTTAGACAGCTAAACCAGATTTCCCTGCTTTTTTAGACAGCTAAACCAGATTTCCCTGCTTTTTTAGACAGCTAAACCAGATTTCCCTGCTTTTTTAGACAGCTAAACCACTGAGATTTTTCCCTGCTTTTTTAGACAGCTAAGCCAGATTTCCCTGCTTTTTTAGACAGCTAAACCAGAGATTTCCCTGCTTTTTTAGACAGCGAAACCACTGAGATTTTCCCCTGCTTTTTTAGACAGCTAAACCATATTTCCCTGCTTTTTTAGACAGCTAAACCAGAGATTTCCCTGCTTTTTTAGACAGTTAAACCACTGGGATTTTTCCCTGCTTTTTTAGACAGCTAAACCACTGAGATTTTCCCCTGCTTTTTTAGACAGCTAAGCCAGAGATTTCCCTGCAGCGTTAGAGAAGCACAGCCGCGTGAGATGCTGACAGCGCGGAAGAACGGGCGCGCGCAGAGTATTTATGCTCTGCCCCCTGTACGTGCGTTCCGGCGTGACGTCATCATCGCGCCGGAACGCAGGTACGTGTTCAGCTGCGCGACGAAGAGCTCCCCCCAGAACTTCGCCGTCGCGCAGCGCCTACAGCCTGTAAGTTACAGGCGCCGGACAGAGCGCTCTGTAACTTACAGCCTGAGCAGGATGTTCCGGCGCCCCCTTTCTACTTGGGTCGGCCACCCCTGGTATAGAGCCTCGCGGGTTGGCCACCCCTGCACTAATTTGTGCGCGCATAAATACACGTTGTGCGCGCTGTCATTGCATTCCGTGCGCGGCGCGCACGTTAGAGGGAATCCATTGGATTTGCCCCAGCTCACAAATGGATTTGCCCCCAGCTCATGGATTTGCCCCCAGCTCTCACATGGATTTGCCCCAACTCATGGATTTGCCCAGCTCATGGATTTGCCCCCAGCTCATGGATTTGCCCCCCAACTCATGGATTTGCCCCCAACTTATGGATTTGCCCCCCAACTCATGGATTTGCCCCCAACTCATGGATTTGCCCCCCAGCTCATGGATTTGCCCCCCAGCTCATGGATTTGCCCCCAGCTCGTGGATTTGCCCCCCAGCTCTTGGATTTGCCCCCCAGCTCGTGGATATGCCCAGCTCGTGGATTTAACCCCCCAGCTCGTGGATTTGCCCCCCAGCTCGTGGATTTGCCCCAGCTCATGGATTTGGCCCCCAGCTCATGGATTTGGCCCCCAGCTCATGGATTTGGCCCCCAGCTCGTGGATTTGGCCCCCAGATCATGGATTTGGCCCCCAGCTCTTGGATTTGCCCCCAGCTCGTGGATATGCCCAGCTCGTGGATTTAACCCCCCAGCTCATGGATTTGCCCCCAGCTCGTGGATTTGCCCCCCAGCTCATGGATTTGGCCCCCAGCTCATGGATTTGGCCCCCAGCTCATGGATTTGCCCCCCAGCTCATGGATTTGCCCCCCAGCTCGTGGATTTAACCCCCCAGCTCGTGGATTTGGCCCCCAGCTCATACCTGGTTAGTTGCCCCAGCGGGGTTTAAGGGGACCCAGATGCCGGGCAGCGCGGGAATGCCTGCCCGTCCTGAAGAGTCCGTCCTGTTAAAGGGGATGGCTGCGTGGCGTGCGTGCGCAGGTCACGCGGTCCGGCCAGTCAGGTGGCCTGATTAGCCGGACCACGTGACCGGCTGCGCGCGCACGCACGCAGCCGCTTAGGACGGACTCTTCAGAACCGGGCAGGCACTCACGCGCTGCCCGGCTCTGGGTCCCCTCAAACCCCGCCGGTTGCCATGCGCGCATAACCACAAGTTGTGCGCGCTGGCACCGCGTTCCCTGCGCGCGCGCGCACGCGCGCACGTTGCAGGGAACACTGGTCTGGACTGTGCGGTGGCCAATCCATGTGTGAAAATGATGTCTCATGCTCCCTGAACCACTCTTGCACAATTTGAACACGATGAATCCTGGCATTGCCATCTTAGAATAGGCCGGCTGTGCCATCAGGGGAGAAAAAAATCATTGATGGAAAAACCTGCTCATTCAGTATATTCAGGGAGACAGCTGCCCTTGGCCCCTATTTCCATGTTGCCATTAAGCACAGCGCTGGAGCCGTTCAGTAGAACGACTTGAGTGCTGCACTCTTTTTTTTTAATGGCATATTACATCCGAGATGCAAGCTGACCATGCAACACGGATGTAGCTTCAGATCACTGTACATTAGCGTCTCCTATAGTTTGTATTTGGGACTCCAATGTGACCCAAGCAGATGGAAAACTAGCTATTCCTACGCGCTTGTTCACCGTCTGCGCCTGACGTTATTCTAAAAAGAATAAAGTTTCTCAGACCCTGGTGGTAGGTTGTTGCGCTTCAGCACAATCACATAACACACAAAAGTAAGCCCACCTTCAAATCCCATACTCACCTTTGGTCCCACGGTGGCGAGAGTGTCATGATCCGCCATTTCCTCGCTCCACGGGAGAGGTACACTAAGAACAATTAGTTCCCAGCGTTTCTCCACATATTCCACTGCAAGAGCTTGCACGAGATCACATCCTGCCCCCATGGAGTCCTATGGACTCCTGTAGCAGATAACATCCATGGTGCTTAGTGCTGCTGGTGTTATCTTTTAACGCGTTGCCAGCATTACGGCTGGAGCTGCTGAGAAAGCAGCTCAGAAGTAATACAGGTCTGAAATGGCAGGCGATAAAGGAAAATGGCAGACACTCAATAGCTCCTGCCATTGAATGCCATGATTGGAATAGGACCAGTCTTTTTTGCCACAGGATAATGAGCTATTCCATTGTAGCTTGTTAACCTCAGTTGGAGCCAGAATTGGCTCAATTATTATGGAGGTAAATGATTTCGCTTTTGCAAATCACTTAACACTTAAAATTCAATATAGTAAAAAATCCCCCAAATTATCTCTGGTTCCACAATGCTGAGGACAGCCCAATTTGCCACCTCTTGTAGGTCATATGTAGTGGAACACTAGGACCAAATAGCTCCCACTCCACCTCCATGGTGACCCCACTTACGTGGGCCTGCACACAGCTCGTGCAGGACCACATTTGTCTCCATGGCATCTGCAAGAGCAAATACCAGCAGGGGCACCACTGTGCAGCTTCTCCTGTGTCTCTCGGGACCCTACCGGTCATGCCTCAAACCCGAGAAGCCTGCTTATTCATCATATGTTCTGTTGCTCCATGTCTGCATCTACTCAGGGGTTAATCACCTGTGCCAGCTCCTGAGTGGGTGTGCATATAACCTGGTCATACCCTTCTCTCAGGGCTCTCTCATTTTGTGTTTCCCCATCCTGCTTACTGTGAGGTTCTGTGAGCTGCCTCTCCCTGAGTCTGTCTGCATTCCCTATAATCCTCTGTACTGTTATCGTTATTGTCTACAAGTGTTCCTGCTTCATCTGCCTGCATTACAGCAAGTCCTTTGCGAAGAGCTCCTGGTTCCAGGTCTGTGGATCCTGTCTGCGGTCGACACTGCCTAGCCCACTATCCCTGGTGTATTGTGTCCACACCTGTGGCTATCTGCATTCAAGCATCGCTCCACCATCCTGCTCTCAAGTTACTTTGAGAAGAGCTCCTGGTCTCTACTTGGTGGACACTGCACAGTGGCATAACCAGAGTTATGGGCGCACGGGGCAGAAATGTATTTCCCCCCCATTATATAAACATCCACTCTGGTTGTAAGGATAATTCAATGAAGATACTGTACAATCCTGACACCCTGCACATTACAGAGCTCCATAGCAATAAAACTCACAGCAATGTGCAGTGTGTATGAGCATATCACAGAGCTCCACAGCAATAAAACTCACAGTAATGTGCAGTGTGTATGAGCATATCACAGATCTCCACAGCAATAAAACTTACAGTAATGTGCGATGTGTATGAACGTATCACAGAGCTCCACAGCAATAAGTCACAGTAATGTGCAGTGTGTATAAGCATATTACAGAGCTCCACAGCAATAACACTCACAGTAATGTGCAGTGTGTATGAGCGTATCACAGAACTCCACAGTAATAAAACTCACAGTAATGCGTGGTGTGTATGAACATATCACAGAGCTCCACAGCAATAAGTCACAGTAATGTGCAGTGTGTATAAGCATATCACAGAGCTCCACAGCAAAAAAAAATGGATGGTGTGGCATGGGTTAATATGGGGATGGATGGTGTGGCATGGGTTAATATGGGGATGGATGGATGGTGTGGTATGGGGATATGGATGGTGTGGCATGGGTTAATATGGGGATGGATGGTGTGGCATGGGTTAATATGGGGATGGATGGATGGTGTGGTATGGGGTATGGATGGTGTGGCATGGGTTAAAATGGGGGTATGGATGGTGTGGCATGGGTTAATATGGGAATGGATGGTGTGGCATGGGGTAATATGGGGATGGATGGTGTGGCATGGGGTAATATGTGGGTGGATGGTGTGGCATGGGTAATATGGGGTGAACGGTGTGGCATGGGTTAATATGGGGAAGGACGGTGTGGCATGGATTAATATGGGGATGGATGGTGTGGCATGGGGTAATAGGGGGATGGATGGTGTGGTATGGGGTATGGATGGTTTGGCATGGGTTAATATGGGGATGGATGGTGTGGTATGGGGGTATGGATGGTGTGGCATGGGTTAATATGGGGATGGATGGTGTGGCATGGGTTAATATGGGGATGAATGGTGGGGTATGGATGTGGTGGCATTGGTTAATGGGGGTGAATGGTGTGGCATGGGGGTATGGATGGTGTGTTATGGGGGCATGGATGGTACTATGCAGAGAGCAGCAGCACACAGAGATCAATACTTTACCTTGCAGGAACAGAACAGACACCCTGATGACGTTTAACAGGTCAGGATGGAGTCCAAACGTAGACCCTCTCCAAGGGTGTCTGCCTGAATCCCACACAAATCTAACTGTAGCAGGCACTTTGCATTGACGCTGCCCCCTCACATGATGCGTGCAGCATCACATGAGGGGGCAGCGCCAAAGCAACGTGCCTGCTCCAGTTTAAAATGCAGGCATGCTGCAGCGCTGCGGCAGTTTCAGGGTCAGTCTACCCCTGGGCAATGCCTGTGGCCCCAGTGGGCATAATAACCGGGGGGGCACCAGCAGCCGGCGTCCCACCTCAGCCCTGTGCCCGGGCACCCGCACCGGCTGCCCCCTCGGTAGTTACGCCACTGACACTGCATAGCCCACTATCCCTGGTGCTTCAAGACACTACCTCTGTACAGAAAGACTTGTCTATTTGTTTCCAGTGCTTTGTATTGTGTATAGACTGTTTGCTGCCTGCCTACCTTTCTGGAATACACTTTATATACTTATACAGCTTCCTGTGTCTGCCTGATTTGCTCTCCCCCAGCGCTTGGAAAAATAAACTTAAACCTAAGGCTCCGCCATGGCGCGATCCTGACACTACCTTTGTGGAATGCCAGAGTATGTCGGTGTTACAATAACCGGAACTTTCACCGGTGTTTGTACTACTGGATAGCACTGGCAGTTACTGAATAACCCTCAAACAATAGGAAATTTACCCCATTGATGCAAAGGAACCTTGACCCTCGTAAGAGTCGATACATCTATGTTTGGAACCATATCTAAGCCCTGTGACCTCTGGTATCTTGACTCTTGGTATCTTGGCTTTTCCAATATCAGAGACGCAGAAATAACACATACACAATGTGATTTCAAAACTGGCATTTCGCAGGAATGTATATGGGTACCTTATCTGTATGTGATGTGCAGCAAGAGCAAGGCCGAGCAGCTCGGTAATGCAATAGCCTTGCTGAAAGCACTTTCTCTAAGGCAGAGGTATTAACTCTTTACTATGGCCCCTTACAACATAGAAACATAGAAAATGTCAGCAGATGAGAACCTTTCGGCCCATCTAGTTTGCCCAATTACATGGATACTTTACCTGGATTTATCTTTTGTTTAGGATAGCCTTATGCCTATCCCATGCCTGCTTAAATTCAATTACTGTTTTGGCCTCTACCACTTCTACTGGAAGACTGTTCCATGTATCCACCACCCTCTCAGTAAAATAATGCTTCCTGATGTTACTTTTAAACCTTTGCCCCTCTAATCTAAGACTATGTCCTCTTGTTTTGCTATTTTGTTTCCTTTTAAATATACTCCCTTCCTCTACCTTGTGGATTCCCTTTACGTATTTAAATGTTTCTATCATATCTCCTCTGTCTCGTCTTTTTTCCAAGCTGTACATGTTAAGATCATTAAGCCTTTCCTGGTAACTTTTCTCCTTCAAGCCGTACACCATTTTAGTAGCCCTTCTCTGAACTCTCTCTAAGATGTCTATATCCTTCTGGAGATACGGTCTCCAGTACTGCACACAGTACTCCAAGTGAGGTCTCACCAGTGCTCTGTACAGTGGCATGAGCACTTCCCTTTTCTTACTGCTAATACCTCTCAAACCCCCCATTGTTTTCAAACTGTCAGGCAACACATGATGACTAACAAATGTTTTGCTGCAGCTAATTTTATGGATGCCTGGGTCTGGTGGAGACCTATTAATCCATTATTGCCTGTGTGATATCACGGTGGAAATTGAATGCACAAGTGCATCGCAGTAACCGCTGTAAAGCTAATTTCCTTTGTTTTACTGCAAGCCACAATTGGACCGTGATTAAAATCCCACAGAAGCTGTCCACAGAGTTTGTGCACTAATTGCAATATGCTCGTTAATAAACCTCACAGTAGCAAGTAAAGCGTACAATCCCCTACCCTTAAATTGCACAGTCATGCTTGGTTATGGTAAGATCTATAAAACCTCACATTTCACTGCTAGTGTAAACACACTTACCAAATAATGATATTTTATTTCTATTTTTACAAGATTAAAAGTTCAGCTGAGATGCTGCTCCTTTTGTATGTTACAGCAGCGATTTCTGTCTTCCTCTGTCCCTCTGTCAGCTGATCCTCCTCCCCATACTCCGTGGGCGCTTTGCACAAAACAAAGCCTCCCCTCCCAGGAAGGTAAAAAGGCAGCTGGTTCCTGAAGACTGGTAAAGAAATAAAATTAATCCTTTGTAAGAAGAAACTAAATCCATAATTTCAATGACTAAAACACTTATTTTGCCGCCTGGATTATTAAGGTTTAGTAAACACTAGAATGACCCTTTAACCACTTCACTACCAAGAGATTATCCAGAAAACCAGTCAGGAACCAATGGCTTTTTGGATAATCCCTTTTTTTTTTTAAAATTTAATGAATTATACAATCAATAAAGTTTGGAAATATTCCAGATTTATTCCTTACTGTAATCACATATTTGGCAGGCAGATGTCGCCATCTACTGTGCAAAAGGAGCTACTGCAGCACTAAACTCCCTGTTGAACCAGCTGGGGATATGAGGTTTTGGCACATATTCCCAGCTGGTTTTAAAGAGTTAACACCTCGGGTATCATGGTGCTAAAATGCTAGGACATGCTCCGGAGCCCAATTGAAAACTTTGTTTATAGTAAAGAGCGTTCCTTTGCATCGCTCCATACTCAATATCGGGGCTCCAGAAGTGCCTGCTAGATCGAGTATAGCTGATTTTGGCAGTGAAGGGGTAAAGTGTGCTTTTCCTCTCACCATGATGCAAACTCATCAAATGCTCATCAAACCACTCAGTAGCTATTTAGCACGAGCCGCAAACACACATTATGTTAAATCAACTCTATAGATTAGCTTTTCACCTATTTTTTTTTTTATTTTAGTACCAATTAATTTGATGAACGACGATAAAATAAACTCAAGGAAAAAAAAAATCAATGGCAAATGTAAAGTTATCACAGGTTTTATCGGCCCTTCGTGAATCAGGCTGCGCGCTTTCTTATTGTGGCTCAATGTGTGTGAAGAGCATTCAGGGCGATATTAAGTGCCAGAAGTTTCCACGGATAACAAACCAGATCTTTATTGAACATAGAGATTATAACACAGTTCGATAAACAACGTTTTTTTTTTTTTTTTACACTGGAAGTCCTTTCCAATAATCTGCAGAGTTTAATAAAGTTAACTTAGAGACGGGGATATTGCCCTTTATACACTGGAGATGAGCCTCTCTGTAATTATTGCCAATTTCAAACAATATTTGGCCCCAGTGTTATTTCTTGAGTACTTCTTTGGAAGTACTATCTTTTTAAAGGGCACCTTGTATTTAACTCTGGCAAAACATTGGAGCTTTTTTTTTTAGCTCTCTGCAGGAGCAAGGACATCCGATTTTGCTACTATTCACCAAGTTGGGGGACAGACACATCTCGTACTGCATGGAAAAAAAATGATGCACTTACTTTAAGGCTAGGGTCAGACGAGAGTGATTTCTACGGACTGTACGTCCGTGCACACGGACATATGTCAGTATGGAAGACACAGTAGTGGCCAGACAGTCAGTTTTTTTCACTGACGTATATATTTTGACGGATGTAGGAGGGAAAATAAATTAAAAAGCAAAAACATTTTGTCCGTGAAAAATGCTGGACGTATAAATGCAGTCCTTCTGACCACGTTCCATCACTCACACACAAAGCTATGCAGACGTTGCGGACGCAGCGCACTTTGTGCGGCCGTTCTAGAGGTTGTACGTTCTTGCCTGCCTTGCGTCCGTGGGCCGCGGCCGTTGTGCGTCCGCAGTTCAGTGCGGACATACTTTGTGTGTGGGGCTCCGATGGGCTTTCTATCATGCTATCACGGACGTACTTTTAGGCGCAATCACAGACGTGAACACTACGCTCGTCTGACCCCAGCCTTAGACGCCCACCGATGACCGGGTCCTACGCAAGGAGATAAATGACACACGACACAATAATATCACGTCTACTAAGCTGTGGAATGATATATATTTATTATCGGCCACAGCTATAAACCCACCAAATATAAAATAACACATAAACATATACCCATATACAGTAAAGTAATAGGCAGTGCTGACAGGGAACTCCACGCTTCCACCAAACCTCTCCTAAACCAAAACAACTTAACTCCGCTCCCGTCTCCCATACATCTAGTCCACCAAATTCCACCTTAAATAAAGCAACCCTACCTCAGCACTGCCTACAGGCCCCCGCTGTGACAAAGGGGAAAAAATTAAAACCCCCAAACCCTAACCAAAAACCCCATATAAAGCTAAAATAAAGGGAGGGAGGGGATCTCGCTCTCTCGATTACCTCAGGAGAAAAGGCGTGCAGAGCCACTGAGCACACGCCTTTTATACTCCTGAAAACCGCGCCTCTCCTCTTCCCGCTCAAACAGCCTGCACGCTCTAACCCCCTACTCTGACTAAAAAATCCCCCTTGCGTCCTGGCATCAGGGGCAACTTAAGGGCCCTACGCCTGAGTTGCTCCAGGCCTTCAAAACTTTAAAATATTTGCAATACATAAATAACATGATATTGTATAGGGAATGGAAATGTGGAGACAGCGCTTATGTATGTGTTTTATCTTGTATGTCAGGATAAAGTATTAGGTTGGGTGCTGCCGCTATAATATAAAGTGTCCACACAACTCAAAAGACACAATAAGATACATAAATAACATGACAACTCTGAAGCATTTTACATTGTTATAAGGGGTTATTCAGAGAGAGCCGATCTGACCCCAAAATGTCACCGAACAGGGAATTTCCGCATACGTCGCCATTTGCGAGGCCATTCGGCTATTCAGAGAGCAGGCAGTTTGCCAAATTTTGGTGAACTGCCAACAAATACGGTGCCTGTTCGACGGCAGTGAAATCCCCCATAGATAAGCAATGGTTAATCTATTCAGAGAACACCGAACAGCAGAGAAAATTTGGCGAAATGCCTTGCCGTTCAGTTTTTTCATTCGTCAGGTTTATTCAGGTGAATCCCATAGGCTTCAATGTTAAAAATATTCCCGTTTTAATTCAATATCTAATAAACCATATATTAATTTAATCTGCAGTAAAAAGTCTCTTTATTAATTGATTCTTTATAGGAAGTTTTAGGCATTTTCCCAAATTTTTTTGGACAACATTTTATTCCGTTTTTTTTTTAAAGTGTGTTTTATTTTTTTGTGTCACAGACCTTTTTATTATCATTCATAGGACCTTATACGTAAATTCCAGACATTTTCATTCAGTAGTGTTTTTGCAAACAGAGTTTAAATTTTGTATAAAAGAAAGATGTGCTGGAGTTGGCGCTTCTTGTCCTGTTAGTGGTTCCTTATGCTGCACCCCGTGGCTCAGAAGTGTGGTTTGCTCACAGTGTTACCGTCCTCCGTGTCCCTCAAAATATAAAATGACTCACATAGAGCAACATTGTATAATATGTAGTGCAAAAAAAGGAGAAGAATGTCGTACTCACATTTGCTGGTGTCTTAGGCTGGGGTCAGACCAGCGCACTTTTAACGTGCGTTCTGGCGCACTTAATTACGGCCGCACTAGCAGCAAATGACGGGCAATGACGGCCAATATACGAATAACGGCCGCACAGAAGTCCGGCCGCGCAACGCAAGTGGAAAATGAACGCATTTTTTCGAGAACGCAGAACCGCTAGTACTGACGTACAGAGTGCGCTGCGTCCACTAGCAGCGTGTGTGCGTGATTTGGAGACGTCAGACCCTGCTCGTGTCCGGCCAACATAACGTCCAGACACCCAAAGTTTCCTGGTTTGGATCCGTAAAAAATCCCGCACAAAAATGCACATCGTATGACCGTTTTCGCGTATTCCGTGAAAAAATACGTCAATGTGTTCGGACGCACTTTTTTACGTTCGCGTGTGAAAATGCTTTCGTTTGACCCTAGCCTTATCGATCAGGCACCAGATTTGTAGGCAGCCGGTGACTTCGGAAGGTGCTCCGGATCACCTATCAGCCTCAGCCAACTCCTCGGCGAATATAAGCATCCAGGACCCGGGATAGGTGTAAAATAAGGCAAATTTTATTAGTAATAAAATATACAGTATACCAAAACGCGTTTCGCCTAAAAAGCTTCATCAGTTGGTGCCACTGTGTAGCACCGGTAGCACCAACTGATGAAGCTATTTATGCGAAACGCAGGGTGGAAGCGCTTCCAGGTTGATCACTGTCGGTAGCACTGCGGTCTCGGGCAAGGTGTCAAGGTAGCGCCTGCCCAGAATCTAACGCTATAATGGGGATGTCATGTAGAAACTTGCAGGCGCAGGTTTTCCCCATTAGCATCCCCATTTTAGCGCTAAAAAGAGAATAGGGCCCTCCGCCAGGCTAATTCACCTCACCCGCCGCTCTGTCTCTGCAGCTCCCCTCTGCGAGTCCCTTCACTGGCTCCCCATCCACTGCAGAATTAAGTTCAAAATCCTTATCCTTACCTACAAAACCCTCACTAACTCAGCGCCCCACTACCTGTCCTCACTAATCACCAAATACACCCCAGCCCGCTCCCTAAGGTCAAACAGTGACCTGTGCCTAGCTTCTCCCCGCATCACCTCTTCCCATGATAGACTGCAGGATTTCTCACGCGCAGCCCCCACTCTCTGGAACGCTCTCCCTCGTGCTGTCAGACTTTCCCCTAACTTCTCTTCCTTCAAACGCTCCCTGAAAACATTCCTATTTAGGGAAGCCTACCACCCAACTCACTGACGCAACCATCAATCACTCTCACCTTACAGTCCTCTCCTCCTGTTTCCAACCCCAACCCTCCTAGATTGTGAGTTCCTACGGGAATAGGGCCCTCATCTCCTCCTGTACTGTTTGTCAAATGTTGTTCAATGTATTGTAACCCTGTCTGTACTGTGCTTATTGTACAGCGCTGCGGAATATGCTGGCGCTTTATAAATAAATAATAATAATAATAATAATAACTGTGGAATATACTAAAAGTTGGTGAAGCCTGTTTTTGATTGTTTAACAAAAGTTTTATTTGTTAGTACTTAGATGAACTAGGGTTTTTTTTTGTAGGGAAACTTTTTGTTTAAATTGCAGAACAGACTACGAAGATTGCACAGAGGCAGTAGTTAATCAATACCCCAGAGGACTGTGCTGTTTGGCAAGGACATAGTACCTTGTGTGGATGCAGGAAGAAAATATACATATTTTATGTTACTATATGCTGAGTACAAGGTTTTTTATTCTATTTCTTATTAAAAAAAAATATTAATTTAGCCGTAAGCAGAGCGAAGTTTAGAGGGTATGTATGTGTGTGTATATATATATATATATATATATATATCTATGTTTGTGATATAACTAAATATTATGAAAGGCTTGCCAAATAATGTTATTTCTCTCATTGAGTCCTATGGACCACTGCCTGTACTCCTTAGCAACGCTTAATAATTACAAGTCAAGATGTTTTCTGGCCTTGGCGGCTCCCTATCACCAGCTCGGCTGTGTAAAAAGATACTGTAGGGTGCCAAGTAATTGCTCGACTTGGGACAGCATCTACGCCGTCAATATATGGAAGTGGAGCTGCACAAGTTAATGACTCGCTTACACATACTAAAATCTCAATGGGAAAAGAGCCCAGGATTATAAGAAAGTAAGTAAACAGGTTAAGTTACAAAAATGCATATTTTAGCAGACTTTTGCCCTTTAACGTAACAAATGGTGGCTAATGTTAGTTAAAAAAGTGCTTTAAGAACAGGTAGTGATAGAACACTTCCATCCTGAGTCACGGATTCTATGAACAACAGAATGTAGCAAAGTGTCTTTCCTGGTAAAACACTTTCATCATTATTTGATTGAGATATCTGTCCATGCAACCCTCTATTAATAAGCTGTCACTTCAGTTAGAATCCGGGAGCACACATTATACATTCCAAATCCCACGGGGAGAAGACTACTAGATAAAAATCGTCTCTTATTATTATAGGATTATGTCCTGTTGTATTTATTATTATTGCGGTGGAGAGCATCAATGAAATGTATGTGGATGTCCCGCTAGATCCTTCCTCTGCTCTGAGGATATTTCATCTTGGAAGATGATCAGTCCTCAGGGTATTTTCTGAGCTAGAGAAGGTGAAGTGCAGCACCTACATATCTCCCATGTGTTCCTTGTCATGTCGTTTGTAAGTTCTTTTATCATTTTTACCTTTAGTGAATTGTTTTTTTTATTGCATCCTACACGCTGTACATAAAATACATACATGCTAAGGGCTCCACACTTTTACATAATGATACGAGACTCTACCTTACTGACTCCAGCCACTATCACAATAAAGCTTGAGGCTCGGATGTTGCAGCCGATTACTGTAATTTAGCATCTCCTACACTTTGTATAGGAGTCCTTAAATCGCAGCTACAAGGAGAAGAACATACTATACCAATTCCAATGTACATCGTTCTTCTTGGTCAGAAACGGTATTAGGAAATGACCACTGGCTCTCAGGACCTGGTGCTTAGTTTTGCAAAAACTCTTTAAAAAATCCCAAACGTACCTCTAATCCCTCAGTGCAGAGGGCAACATGATCCACCACATTCCCCTGATGAAGTCCACACCTTTACTTGGAAGAAACGTGTTGGATACCTGTATTTTATTCATTTAAATTGCTGTCAATAAAATAAACTTTTATCTGCATCCATGGAGTCCCGTTCGCATCTCTGGTTTCAGTTGGGAGCGTTCAGAAGGACATTTAGAGGATCTGGCGATGTGTATATGACCACCTATATATGATGTGCCTATATTACAGCGAGATTCTGTAAGTGAAGTCCTAGGGGGGCCCTTATAATCCAAATTATCCGGTTTACTACACCAATGTGTTTTTTTTATGTTTATATATTCTAGATCTCCCCAATCCTTTAAGCCAGTGGTTCCCAATTGCGGTCCTCAAGTACCCCCAACAGATCAGGTTTTCCAGATAGCTGAAGCACAGCATAGGTGATATGATTTGCTTCTCACTGATTGCAGGATTCAGTCTGCATTTCCCCAAGGTGATCTGCAAAATCTGGCCTGTTAGGGGTACCTGAGGACTGCAGTTGGGGTAGGGGTACCTGAGGACTGCTTTAAGCCATCATAATGTAGAATGGAGCTCCGGACAACTATTGGAAGTTGTTCTTTCCTTTTCTTTTCTTTTCTTTCTCTTAAAGTGCCATTACCACCAAATGAAATGTCTTGTATTGTATGGGAATTATTATAAGGACATCACCAGAGGATAGATTAAAAGTCTCTTAAACTCCCTATCATAAACTCATTAATTTGCCATCTCTTACCTTGGGTAGCCTGTATATTAACACAGACCTCCTGCAGCCAGCGCCACATTTGCATATCAGAAGCCTGTAGGCACATAAATGTGGAGTCCCCCCCCCCAACAAAAAAAAGAAACATGGAAAAATTACTTTCAAATTTTTGTTTTGGGGTGAACTTTTTTTTTTTTAGAAAGGATTTTGCCAGTAAGGATACATTGAGATTTCTCTCATTTTCAAGTATGTCCTGGGTGACAAGTATGTACCATTAGGTGTCTTGCCCAAGGACACTTACTGGAGAGGTGCTCTTACCGGTATCGAACCTGTGTTTCCACAGTCTCTCTCCACGGTTATAGAGCAGTGATGTTACCTCTACTCCACCCAGCCGGCACTTTAAAAAAAATATAATTTAAAAAAATTAAAAACAGTTTCTCTCTGCGCTCAAATTAAAAGAAGGGGCAGAATCTGTTGCCATAGTTGAGTTAGTGCAGTGGCATTGTTTGTATTATATGTAAAAGCATATATTGCCTCTGCCGCAGAAATTTTGAGAATTTCCCTTTTTACATTTCTTATTATTACACATTACATGGTCATGTTTGGTATCATTGTAAAGACCAGACTCTGACCTTTCCGATGACACCTCACTTAACCTTGTGCGGTGTAGAATTCAGATATGCGGGTTCCAAACTCCCTCTGGCTCTCCTCACTGCAGTGCCACGGTCTAGGTTGTTGATGAAACAATGCGTCGCATCATTAACTCCTCACTTGCTGGAAATGTGGGAAATGAGAAGGCGAGTTAGCACCGCATCACTGTTCACTTTATAATTGTAAACTGATTAACAGTGCTGTGTTATAAAAAAAGGAAAAATATTTTTTATTTGCTATTTTATTTTTACATATCTCAAACCAGGTTATATTTAGTATCGCTGGGAAGGACATAATCTGGCCTTTCTAATGATAAATCATATGTCTCTCTATCCCTTAGGGTTCCAGACATACAGGGGTCTAAATGATTGCAAAAAAAAACTTTTTACAGAGCAAGGCATCCCCTTCTGGCAAGTGCCTGTAGGAGCATGCCTACTCTGCCTAGTTATAAATCTGGCCCTGCCTGCAGCCTTATCTAAACATTCCCTCCTCCACCTTGTTAACTGTTAAATAATGTAGAAGATAAACCCCAACTGTATCATAAAACTTTTGCACAGATTTTGGAAAATGTTGCATTATGGGAAAATCCATAAAATTTAAATAGGAGTTAAAAACCATGCATTTTTTTTCTCTTTTTTCATGGAATTACTTCAAACAAAGAAAAAAACAGCTGCATTTGTTTTGTAATGTGTTTTGTTTGTAATGCGCAAGTAATCTACTTACAGTTTATGTAAGTGCTAGTGTCCCTTTAAATGCTGCAACAAGATCCTTTATTGTAAACAAGATTTTTTTTTTTTACCCAGGCATCAGCCTATTGTGTCATCATACAGTATTCCAGGTAAGTTTACGTAGACATTCTCACAAGTCACAAATATACAGATCATTCAGATATTTGGCTAAAAATGTCATAAAACATTATAGCTTTGCAAACATACAGGTTATACAGGCATCCATCCAGTGAAGCTGTGAAGAGTAAACAAGCATTGGTTCAAAGCACAAATGGCCAGTACATGCAAATAATCCAACTAGGAACTTCCCAAAAGTTCCGTCATACAGAACGTCTGTATAAACATACCATTTACACAGACTTTTTATTTAAAAGGAACATTTTATAGAATGCCGGTGCACATATACATATTCAGATTTCTGAAATAATCTACACAGTATGAAAGTTGCCAATCGCAAACATGGTATTTTGTTTTATTTTATTTGTATATATTGTATATTGTTATTTGTATATATATATAATTCAACCAGAAAGTTTGTTGTTTTACTTTAAGACCGAGAGTGCTCCCATGCTTGTGTGTATATACTGTATATATATATTTTTATTATATATATATATATATATATATAATAAAAATCACGAGTATAGCAGTCTGTAGTGATACCTTTTTTATTGGACTAACGTTACATTTAAAATACAAGCTTTCGAGAGTGATCCTCCCTTTGTCAGGTTAGAAGCTTACTGATCAGGATAATAGAATTAAACATTGGAACATTCATCGGGCACACGGTTGGGGGTGTTAGATGTTGTACATCACCAAATGGCATGGTCAGAGTGGGGAAAGGAAAAAAAAACAGCAAAAAAAACATTGTGTCTCAGGCACATAGGACAATGGTGATAAGATCATGTCCATCTTCAAAGGGAAAGTGAAAGGACAAAAAAAAAGCAAAAACATTGAGTATGAGGAAAACACAGAAAAATAAGAAAAAAAAAAACCAGGAGAGAGAAAACCAAGCCCCAACCAGAATTATGGATATTATGTGACTTTTATTATAGTGGTTTGAAAAAAACAGAATCTACATTAAGTCCTTGTTTTATACTGTTGAAATATGTGATCATTTTCATTTCATGTGTTATGCGTTCCCGGTGGTCTTTAAAATGTCCTTTGAGGATTTTAATTCTGAGGTTTTGGATGGAGTGGCCTGTTAGATTGAAGTGATGTCCCACCGGGGTACAATATGTATTTTCCTGGTGGTTCCTGATGGAGTGTCTGTGTTGGTTCATCCAGAGATTTAGTTTAAGGCTGGTTTCACCAATATAGCAGCCCTTATCACACGCGTGCACTGGATCATGTATACCACATTTGCAGACATGCAAAGGTATGAGCCCTTGATGTTGCGTGTGGCGTCATTGTGCTGTGCAGTGCTGCTGTCACATATATGTTGGCACAGTTTGCAGCAGGGTTTGTTACAGTGTTTGGTCCCATTCTGTATGTCGTCCTGTTCCTGAGTGAGTTTGCTAAAGACCAGTTTTTGCTTCAGGTTTCGGGGTTGCTTGAATGCCAGTAAGGGGGGCTGTGGGAATATTTCTTTGAGCGCAGGGTCCTCTGTGACCAGTGGCTGCAGATCTTTGACAGTTTTTTGAATTCCCTCTAGAGTTGGCTTGTAGGCAACAACTAGAGGGATCCGTGTGGTGTTTTTCTTTTCTTTGTAGCGCAACAGCTGTTCGCCGTGTTTTCAGGGCCGATTTGATTTTTTTAGAGATTGTCCTTTCCTTATAGCCCTTCCGCTGGAATGATGCAGATAGTTTGCTCAGGTGTTCATCCCTGTCCCGAGTGTCATATATATAAATATTTGATTCAGAAAAAACAAATATAACAGACATTATTACTATTATTGTTATTATAAATTATAGAAATGTAACTATACAAATAAATGTCTTATTATTTACTAATAAATTTCTATTCTCCAAATTGGTGTCTCAATGGATCTGCAGTGGTCTTTGCACTAGCAGTCATGTTTAAATTTTTGTATGACATTCAAAAAAACCTCTAAATACTAAAAATACTTAAAATGTAACTACTAGTATACTATGCAGTGATCTGATTTTTGCGTGACTGCCAAAGCCTGTGACCTCCCTTTTTACCCATACGCATCCCAAACCCCAATAACAACACATTGCAGGGTTATTCAGAGAAATGTGAAAACCAGGGGAACTGGCAGAAGAGAACAATCTAGATCAAATAGCGATTTGGAAAGTGTGATAAATGGGAGAATTTTTCTGGTTTGGCTATTTTGACCTAGAATTTTCACTTCTCCAGTCATTCTCCTGAGTTTCCCCTTTCTTTGTATAGACCTGAGAGACATTAGTTCTTCTGGAAAGGGCATAGGCCACAGCTTTTATTAACAAACAAAACATAACAGCAAATAAATAAACTGTGCCTTATAACTCTGACCCTACCGATCTCATCCTGTGGTAGGCAGTTCCACACAAATTTTAACCATGACCTAAATCAAGCAAGGGTCGTCTCCCCAGAGCCCACCATAGGCTGCATATCAGTAAATGTTACTGTCGCTGTCATGGAGTCCCACAGCCGGGCGGGTGGGAATTTTCTTGATATACCTCTTTAAGCCGACTGAAACAAAAGAGGTAAGTCCCTCCCCCTCAACACCTATATACCTGGTGAGTGCAACATTGTTGCAGCCCCACAAATCAGTCCACAGAAGCATCCTGTCCGGGGCATGCCAGCAGTCATGTTCCCCTTCTGTATAGATCCAGGGGATTATTTTCTTTATCAGAAAGGCAGAGATCATTGCTGAAAGCTACCCTCTCCTCTAAGTGCCTTTGGCCAGCCATGTTGAGGCCCTTGTGTTTGATGTCATCAAGACTTTGTACACTATGAAGAGAAGCAGTAAGGGGATGACGGCACTCAGGTACGATGCAACGGTGCTTCAGAGTGTCAGTAGCACTTGGGTGCCTAGGGGTCCAGGGAAGCCACCTCTATGAAGACAAAAAAGCAAGGAGGGGTCCGTCACTCCAGAAACAAGGACATATTTTATTTACAGCAGTAACAGTGACGTTTCAGGTAAACACTCTCAAGCTCGAAAAACTTTGAGTGTTCAGCCAAAATGTCGCTGCTGCTGTACATAAAATGCGTCCTTGCTTCTGGAGTGTTGGGTCCGTGCTTGCTTTTTTGCACCCTATGAAAACAGTGCAAGCTGCCCCCAGCAGTGAGAATTTGCAGCGATCACTGGCATTTTGACCTGTCTCTGCAGAGAAAACAAGACGCCATAAGCATGCCTTCCACAACCCAACGGGAAACCAGACGACACATCCAGCGCGCCCTCAACAATTTTAAGGGTTAATGATTCTAGAGCTTGATTTAGCACTCATGGTTTTAAGACAAATGGACTAGCGTTGCATGAGTGCATTTGTAGGTCAATGACCACTTAATATATGCAGGGTAGACATAAATGAGCTGCATGTTACCAATGCAAGCGAAAATCTAATAAGGCATATTGATTAGAATTAAGATGTGGTATTGATCTATTGGGATAATTACAAAAGATGATTATAGTGGTGACTGAATGTACTAATCACAATCATAAAAAATATTTGGCACAATAAATGTAACAGTAAATATGTGCACAGGACACAGAATGGTCACGAATTACGGGTCATATTAATGCAAATGTTTGATTTCCACATTGATGAAAATGAAGAATAATAAGTCTAATTGGATGTATTGTACTCCGAGCATTATTCACTAGTTAAGAGGACACTCACACACTAAAATACATATGTTGCAGCTGATTTTATTGTTTTATATGCATGAAGAATGCTAAGACTTCATTTCATTGAACGTCAAGTAAAAGTGAAGAAATAGCTTCAAATGAACCTGTAGAGCAGTGTTTCTCAACTCCGTTACTCAGGACCCACTAACAGGCCAGATTTTAAGTATAACTTGGGGGAAATGCAGTCTGAATCCTGCGATCACTGAGCATCAAATAATATCACCTGTGCTGTGCTTCAGATATCTGGAAAACCTGGCCTTAGGGGGACCTGAAGACCGGAATTGAGAAACTCTGCTGTAGAGGACTGATTCACTTTCCCTGTGATGTCTCAACAGATCACATTTGCCCCATTCCAGTGCCACTGTGCCATAATGTTTGTTTCCTTGTCGGTGTCTAGGCACGAATGGCCCTCTGCAATGACGTTGACTCTCTGAATTATCAGTCAGTTCATCAGCAGTCAATCAGCCACTGGACTGAGAAGAGGACTAACGTAGGATGGCTCATCCACCTTGTGATGTCACACACTCTTGCCACACCACCTTTTTTTCAGGCAGAATAGCATGATATATTGTACATTGTGTTATATGTAGACAATTTACCAAATGTCAGGCAACAACTGCCAGTGTAATACGTGTACAAGAAGAAAATTTCATATGACTGGAAAGAGGGAGGGGACACTGGAGAAGACGTCAGTAGTGTCAGGGTGGCAACGGAAAGAGGCATACTTCTTTCTTTATGTAAATCTTTAATAAAATATACATAGGAAATTTTCCTATTAATGAAAAATGCTACGACATATATACAGAGTTATTCAGAGAGAATCGAAAAGTCACCGCACGTTCGGTGACTTTTCGTTCTCTTCAATTCGGTGCGATTTGGTGATCCCATTTCGGCGAACCTGCGGTGTATTCAGCAAGCACCACAGGGCCGTCGTAGTGCAGGGAAAAGCCTGCTGCAAACCCGCCGAACACTCATGGCAAAACCCGGCGAACACACAAACAAAAACATCTGGATTATCCCCGCCGAACACACCGGAGAAACCTGAGCAGGAGCCAATCTCAGCGCAGAGCAGCCGCCGGAAAAACTCGACATCGCAGACGAATGGAGTGAAGAAAAAAAAAAACAGTACGCTTGAATGTTTGAAAAGTGAAACGCTGTTTGCAAAGAAACTACTGAAAGAAAATGTCAGAAATTTACATATAAGATCCAATGAATGATAATAAAAAGGGCTGTTACAGAAAAAATTATTTAAAAAAAACCCCGAAAAAATATTTTCGCCAAAATAATCCCGAAAAATGCCTAAAAAATCTATAAATAAAGAGACTTAATACTGCAGAATATTATAATCAACAGTTTATTAGATATTGGATTAACGCGGAAATATTTTTAACATTGAAGCCTATGGGATTCGCCTGAATAAATCTGCCGCATGAAACCACCGAACAGCAGGACAATTCGGCAACTTTTCACTGCTGGTTTTTGTTCTCTGAAAAGACGAAGCATTGCTTCTCTATGGGGGATTTCACTGCCAACGAACAGGCACCGTATGTGCAGGCAATTCGCCAGGATTTGGCGAACTGCCTGCTCTTTGAATAGCCGAATGGCCAAGAAAGGTAACCGTATGCTGAATTTCACTGTTCGGTTACCCTTCGGCCCCAATTCGGATCTCTTCGAATAACCCTGATTGTGATTAATTCTCTATCAAATGAGCCCACCAGGGCATGACATGTATGCTCTAAAGTCTGTAGAATTCCCGTAAAAATTCTGAAAGGAGTGCACAGTGAAAACTGTAGGATACAGAAACACTTGTATGGAAGACCTAGTTGTGAGTTGTCTAGGATACTAGGGATAAGGGGAAACATAGTCCTGGTGTACTGACCACACAAGAGATCTAAGGATGGTAGGAGATGAAGTGGATCTTGAGAGAACACGGTGGGTCTTGGGAGAACACGCTGGATCTTGGGAGAACACGGGGGTCTTGAGAGAACACGGGGGAATTAAGAGAACACGGGGTCTTGAGAGTACACGGGGGTCTTGAGAACTGGAACAAAGGGGCTTGAAGCAGAGGTGCAGGCTGAAGGAACTGGTAGATTAATAGATCTTTCAGGAGCGCAAATTAAAAGGTCTTCTTCCTATGAACAATTGGGCAACAATCATGAAGCCCTGACTGGAAGGAGGAGTAGCCTTTTATTCAGGAGACTGTCATGTGTTACTGTGTTCCACTGAGTGTGTAGGGAGAACCAGGAGTGGTGTGCAGAGGATTGACTGGGATGCGAGGCTACACCAAAAACCTGGACAGGAATAGAGATAATGCAGGAAAGGTCCTGCCTTCAGGTGTTGGCACAGGTCAGGCTATGGATAGGATCCTGACAGCCAAAGACGCATTAGAGGTTGTTTGTGCTACTTGCCATATCTCATAAGTACAAGCAAACGCAAACTTGATGTTTTATTTTTCGGGCTACTTTCTTCATTTTTAGTTTTTTTCTGAATATTGAGAAACCAGGATTTAAAACTCCAGCACCAGAAAATAACAAGTTGCATTAATTCAATTACAAACTATCAAACACCACAGGAGTTTTGCATGTTGAACAAAAGAAACAAGTTCATTAAGTTTTCCAAATTCACTTAGCTGTCAATTAGAAAGAAAGAACATAGCTCCATTGATGGCATTTAATAAATCTGCCTTTAAAACAGCACATCAAGTGTTATTTGTGAAGTGCTAATGTCTTTTTAGTGTCGTATTAAATTAATGCTGATTTATTTACTGATTTTTGCATCTTTTGCTTCTCAGAAGATCTGCCATATATCAGCAAACACCACTCGCGTGGAAGACAAGCAGACGTGTATAGTCTTACTTCTGATGAAGGAACCATGCTAAATTACTCCAACATTTTCCATCACGAGTGGTCACATTTCCCAGCTGTTTCTTAAAATATTAACATTTCCAACAGATTTTCTCTTTTTTTTCCAAGCCCTGTCACCTGACAGGAGTCAAATAATATTTACTTTGGGATTTGTGATGGGACTTCGTCTGTTTAATTGCCAAAGATTCCCACACACTTCATTTAACCTATTGGTCGGAGTTGTGGAATGGTCGGAGTTGTGGCAATTGAGTTTTAATGTGGATAAGTGCAAGATAATGCACCTGGGACGTAAAAACCCAAGGGCTAAATATAGAATATTTGATACAGTCCTAACCTCAACATCTGAGGAAAGGGATTTAGGGGTCATTATTTCAGAGGATCTAAGGGTAAGTAGTCAATGTAATAGAGCAGCAGGAAATGCTAGCAGAATGCTTGGTTGTGTAGGGAGAGGTATTAGCAGTAGGAAAATGGAAGTGCTCATGCCACTGTACAGAGCACTGATGAGACCTCACTTGGAGTTCTGTGTGCAGTACTGGAGACCGTATCTCCAGAAGGATATAGACATCTTAGAGAGAGTTCAGAGAAGGGCTACTAAAATGGTGTACGGCTTGAAGGAGAAAAGTTACCAGGAAAGGCTTAATGATCTTAACATGTACAGCTTGGAAAAAAGACGAGACAGAGGAGATATGATAGAAACATTTAAATACGTAAAGGGAATCCACAAGGTAGAGGAAGGGAGTATATTTAAAAGGAAACAAAATAGCAAAACAAGAGGACATAGTCTTAGATTAGAGGGGCAAAGGTTTAAAAGTAACATCAGGAAGCATTATTTTACTGAGAGGGTGGTGGATACATGGAACAGTCTTCCAGTAGAAGTGGTAGAGGCCAAAACAGTAATTGAATTTAAGCAAGCATGGGATAGGCATAAGGCTATCCTAAACAAAAGATAAATCCAGGTAAAGTATCCATGTAATTGGGCAGACTAGATGGGCCGAAGGTTCTTATCTGCCGACATTTTTTCTATGTTTCTATGTTTCTAACCTATTCACTACCAAAACTGAGTTAACTCGTGTAACTTGCAATGTAATGCATTGAAAAGCACTCATTAGCTTATCAAAACCCCTTTTCCCCACCTTTTTAAAGCAAGATTAGTGCCCTCTGGGGAGAAACAAAATCCACTGTTTTATCTTGCTCTAGGCACCCTGCAGAGAGATAAAAATTGCTGCAAATAGTAGCCCCAAACCTAACTGTAACAAAATGTTCACACACATTGCTGCTGCATTACAAAAGCCATAAAGAGGGCAGAATACAAAGAGAGCCCTTGGATTACTCACTGCTGTACAGTGATAAAATTCAGGGGTTATAATTGCTAAAAATCCTTGTACAGTACAGATACAAGGTGTTTACTGTGATTTACATACACAGACATTATGCTATATACAGATATTATTTTTTATACTCTTTTGGTATTTTTTGTAAGCCACATTGCTAATAATGTCATTATGATCACTATGAACCCCCATAAGCAGGAGATCTGACCACTTTTATTATTTATCTTTATCACAGTTGCAACATTATTATTATTATTATTATTATTATCATTATTATTATACTTTATTTATATAGCGCCAGCATATTCTGCAGCGCTGAACAATGGGCATGATATAGACAGGGTTACAATACATTGAGACTAAACAACATTTGATAAACCGATACATGAGGAAACAAGGGCCCTATTCCTGTGGGAACTCACAATCTAGAAGGGTTGGTGGTGGAAACAAGAGGAGAGGACTGCAAGGTGAGAGTGATGGACTGGTTGGAAACAGGAGGAGAGGACTGCAATGTGAGAGTGATGGACTGGTTGGGCCAGTGAGGTGTATTAGTGAGTTGGGTGGCAGACTTCCCTGGATAGGAATATCTTATAAGAGAGGGAGATATGTAGACAGTGGAGGGGTTGGTGGTACAGAGGCAGGAGTTCCATTTTAGGATGAATGCAGAGTAAAAGAGTATAAGAAACAGGGCGTGCATTGTGCAGCAGTATGTGGACCTTGCAGTTCCCTAATTCCAGCAGAGGGGAGTCGGAGCTGATGACAGAAAAACACTTCAGAGTTTGCATGGGAGAGACCAGAAGCCTGGGATTAGTATGAGTAATTAGAGAGAGAAGTGGAGACAGCTGGAAAGGATGCTTGAAATAAGATGCTGGTCCTGGGTGGGGGGTGGATGGGGGTGGATTTTGACTGCCAAATGTGGAAATAAAGTTTGGTCTGTGTGTTTCTGTATGAAAAGGAAATTACTACAGGTAAGTGTCTAGGTATCAGAGGCCTTTGTAATGGGGGAGGGGCACTGGTGAAATACTATCTAAAAATGGGGGGTTTTAGAGGATTATCAGCCAGAAATTAATAAATGCAGACACAAAATACAATTGCGATGATAGAATATTGCAGTGTGATGGATGCCATCGTGTTGAGATCTGGATACCTGGACTGTGATTGCGGGGACGTTGCTTGCAGGAGGATCATGTGGAAATTAAGTTTGGTCTGTGTTTCTGGCCTTTGATTGCAGGGACGTTGCTTGCAGGAGGATCGTGTGGAAATTAAGATTGGTCCGTGTGTTTATGGGCTGTTATTGCAGGGACGCTTGCAGGAGGATCGTGTGGAAATGAATTTTGGTCTGTGTGTTTTTGGGCTGTGATTGCAGGTACGTTGTTTGTAGGAGGATCGTGTGGAAATGAAGTTTGGTCTGTGTTTCTGTGTGAAAAGGAAATTTGACACAAAGGCTATCTCTGCCTGTATGCTGATAATGCAGACCCCATTGGAACTTTTATAAGATAAACAACACCATCTAGAGCTCAGAAACTTTCTTTCCAACAATATTCCTGTAATGAATACATGGAAAATTGAAAATGAGCATTCTCACAGAGGGAAAATATGGTGAATTCACCCACCGTATTTTGCAAAGATTGGTTTCTCCAAAACATTTATCTGACATCTGGGAAAACCACCAAATTACACTGAATTGGCATCGACGAATTCCACCAAACTGAAAACAAAGAAACCTATTATTCTTGTAATAGGAGTTTCAATTAAAAAAAATATGTCTAAATATTAAAAAAAGTCCATTTAAAAATAATTGTAAAAAGATCTGATTCAAATAAAAAAAACAGAATGTCATCTAAAAAATACAAAAGGTCTTTTAAAAAAATACGAAAATGGGTTTTGCAAAAAATACAAAAGAATTTAAAGGTATTTAAAAAAATAAAGAAGATATTATGTTTTACATTGAAACCTATAGGATTTGGCTGTTTAAACCTGTCAATTTGAAACAATAAAAATCAGGGCATTTCCTCAGAATTTCAGTGCAATTTGGTGTTATGTGAATAGAAGACATAATAGTCTTCTATGGGACAATTTCAGTCTCATCGTACTCTGCGACGAACTGCACTTCGGTGCAATTTGGGGTCTTCGGTGCACCTCGGCGAAATTTGGTGCCACTTCGGAGGTTATTGAATAACCTCTTATTGCTGATCTTTAGAGTGATTATGAGCTCATGCGCAATCTCATGGACCCAGATTCTCTGTCTTTGTACACCTATTGTGGAGCAGTACATACAGGCCCGGATTAAGATCTCTATGGGCCTGGAGCTGAATATTTTGGTGGGCTTTTTTTTTTGTAATTTAGTGAAATGAAAACATATTTTTGGTTATTTAATAGAGCAGATACGGGTATATCTAACCAGGCAGATACTGTGTGATTAATTTTTCATTCAGATTTCATTCATTTAAAGAGTGTAATTTTTTTTTCCCCATTTTATCATTCAAACCTTTGTAGTTACATATTCTATAGGGCAGTGTTTCTCAAACCTGTCCTCAGGACCCTCCGCTTCACCAGGTTGGCAGGATATCTGAAGCTCAGCACAGGTGATATGATTTGCTGCTCAGTGATTGCAGGATTCAGTCTGCTTTTCCCCCAAGGTGATCTGCAAAATATGGCCTGGTTGAGGGTCCCGAGGAGAGGTTTGGAGAACACTGCTATAGGGCATTCTTGTTAAAAAAAAATGTGAAATGGGAACTTGTTACTGCAGTTTTCTGAGTAAATATACAATTTTAACCAAAAAATGAAAAAAAAAAAAGGAAATATTTCCCTTGTGTTTTGGAACATGTTTTTTTTACGAATAATATGACTGTGTAAACATTGCTCACATTGCTCACATTGCTCACATTGCTGACATTGCTCACATTGCTGACATTGCTCCCAGCATGGGAAATGAGGTGAGTAATGGCAGTGGTATTGCTCATTTTATACGTGACAAATGGACAATGCCATCGCTTTGGAACTAAAAATAAATAAATATAAAAAAAATGTTTCTTTTAGATTTTACATGGTCAGGTTTGTTATTAATGCAAAGGCCAGACTCTGCCCTGTCCAATGACACCTCACTTGACCTTGTGAGATGTAAAGATTAGTGATGCAGGGTTCCACAGTTCCCCGCAGTGTTCCTCAGTCTTCTTTCAGTGGAAGTTCACTAAATTGTGCAATTGCCTTAATCTAGCCGTACACTAGTAGGTCGACATTTTGGATTAGGTGAAGTGGCCATTTTTTTGGACATGCAAGTTTTTCTGCACTTTTAAAATTTTATGTATTTACAAATCAGTTGAGACATAGGATTGTTTGACAAGGCTTTTGTGACTGGGAATGGTGGCGTAACTATCCTCGTGAGAAAGGCCTTGGAAAGGCTGATCTACACCTCCCTCTTTCTTCCTGATGAATTTAAGGATCATGGCAGGGAGTCAATGCCTAAACACTACTACATAGAATATAGCATGAAGATCTGGTCTGCCATGGAAAAGTTTGTGTCTGACATTGTCAACTACTACGACAAAGATGTTGACATGGTCAGCCAAGATCCTGAACTCCAAGCCTGGATAAAGGAAATCTTTGAAAAGGGCTTCTTGGAGCGTGAATCCTCAGGAATTCCCTCGTCATTAAGATCTCAAGCTGAGGTCATCAAATTTGTGACCATGGTGATGTTTACTTGCTCTGCACAGCATGCTGCTGTCAACAGTGGCCAGTTTGACTTCTATTCCTGTATGCCCAATGCTCTGTCCTCCATGAAGAAAGGGGTAATCACCTTCCAGTCCATCTTGGATGCTCTGCCAAAGCACCAGTTCCATCAGGAAAAACGACATAAAATTGGCAGGATAACACCAGACACAGGAACCCAAGATTGAGTGAACTCTGGAGCAAAGGGATGCAGTTTGTTGCAAATGAAAATTCCTTGCTCCAAAATGTTACCCTGAAGTTTCAACACATCCAACATGACAGCAGATGTATGTCGAAATTTTTGAAAAGCTTCAAGGTCCACTTTTTCCTTCCAGGAAACATGGAGCCCAAGTTGTAATGTATATGTAGTACCACTTTTTTCCAGGAGTGGGAGGTCTCTGTAATCAAATAGAGCTTACTGAGAGTGGACATGTGCAGTAGAGACACCTCTTTATGTTTTTACTGTGAGGGTAAGAGAACGCGATTTTCCATAAAACCACCGGATCCTGCCACTGGTTTTATGGAAAGCCACTGGGTAGCGATGCTGTTGAAAAAAAAGCAGCAAAGGTATGTGTGTACCATTAAAACAGATTTTTCTCCCGTATAGGTTACTCCATCTTCGATGCACAATAAATGTGTTGGAAATAAGGAGGTAAATTAAGTAAACTAATCTGGAAGCCCCGTGGGCTCTGCTTGGAGACGCAATGTGGACGAGTCTATACAGAGCCAATCACATTACTAGAGCGCGCGTGCTGGATGATGCATAAGTGATACAAGGGCCAATTATCTTTCCAAGAACCTGTAGTAATTGATTGTTTGTGTAAGGCTATTAGGCTGTTTGTTAAGTTGGTTGAACAAAATCCTGTTCATTCGCAGCACTTATTCTCCAGGAGCAGAATACGAGGGTTTGAAGGAATTGTCTGGCAGTGCTGGATAATGCAAGTATTAAACTAATTTATCATCATTATGAAAATTATTAAAGGACAGGGAATACGTTTCCACCACATAATTAAAAATGATGTGAACTTTCCTTTCTTTCTTTTTTTTTTTCTTTTTAACTGCTACCTGTTTATAGGTCATGAAGGCCTGTTTTAATTAAAAATATACACATATATGATCAGGCATTTGGCAATCTGCTCTCAATACGTTATCAGTTGAGCGGCATTACAACAACAGGGCTGCATTTCCTAAGGTTTATTATAACTGGGTGGTGGTAAAACTCTGGGTATGACAGCCTATTGAGTGGCCAATCTCCATGTGGTCAATATAGGGCAGCGATGGTGAACCTTGGCACTCCAGATGATTTTGAACTACATGCCCACAATGATTTGCCAAATGCCAATCTTAAACGGGTTATTCAATAAGCACCAAACTTGGCACCGGATTGCACCGGACAGTGAATTTCACCGTAGGGTGCAATTTTGTGGCAGTTTGTCTATTCAGAGAGCTGTCAATTCACCAAATACTGGTGAATTGACAGCGAGATACGATGCAGTTCGGCAGTTCGCCGCAATTTGGCGATCTTTAATGGCCGTGAAATTGTCCCTTAGAGAAGTAATGGTTAATCTGTTCAGAGAATGCCGAACTGCATTGAAATGTCAGAAAAATGTCCTGATTTTCAGTGGTCCAGTTCGACAGGTTTAGACAGGCGAATCCCTCAGGATTCAATGCAAAAAAACATTACCGTTTCTATAATTGTTTTGTTCAACCGTTTATTAGTTTCAGTTTCAGAAAAAAAGCCTTTTTATTTATTTATTTTTTCAAAAATTACGTATTTTTCTGGATTATTTAAGCAAAATTTTTGATTCACATTTTACTGCCATCGAACAGCACTGTACAATTTGGCGAACTGCCTGCTCCCTGAATAGCCGAATGGCCCCGAAATGTCACCGTACAGGGAAATTCCCTGTTAGGTGACATTTGGGGGCCAGATCGGCTCTCTGAATAACCCCTTAACCATCATGGGAGATGTAGTTCCAAAACATCTGGAGTGCAAAGTTTCTCCATCACTGGTATAGGGTCAACTTGATGTAGGGCAGTATTACAAAGTTGGTGCCAACTTAACCAGAGCTGTTGTTAACTTAACAGCTCCATAGGCTATAATGGCTGTGGTAAGTTTACAACAGCTCTGATTAAGTTAGCACCAACTTTGTAATATAGCCCATAATTGGGGGAAAATAATGAAATGACCTATGCCCATACACTTCATTCCAATCACATCTGTCATTGGATACGTTTCGTGTTGATGCCCTTCCTGATATGTGAATAAAGTACAGGTAGAGGAAACAACTCATACACGCCCTGGTAATCTCCCGACTCGACTATTGCAATAATCTCTTATCTGGCCTCCCTCTGTCCCACCTCTCCCCCCTACAATCCATCCTGAACACCTCCGCCAGGCTAATTCACCTCACCCGCCGCTCTGCCTCTGCCGCTCCCCTCTGCGAGTCCCTTCACTGGCTCCCCATCCACTGCAGAATTAAGTTCAAAATCCTTATCCTTACCTACAAAACCCTCACTAACTCAGCTCCCCACTACCTGTCCTCACTAATCACCAAATACACCCCAGCCCGCTCCCTAAGGTCAAACAGTGACCTGCGCCTAGCTTCTCCCCGCATCACCTCTTCCCATGATAGACTGCAGGATTTCTCACGCGCAGCCCCCACTCTCTGGAACGCTCTCCCTCGTACTGTCAGACTTTCCCCTAACTTCTCTTCCTTCAAACGCTCCCTTAAAACGTTCCTATTTAGGGAAGCCGACCACCCAACTCACTGACGCAACCATCAATCACTCTCACCTTACAGTCCTCTCCTCCTGTTTCCAACCCCAACCCTCCCAGATTGTGAGTTCCTACGGGAATAGGGCCCTCATCTCCTCCTGTACTGTTTGTCAAATGTTGTTCAATGTATTGTAACCCTGTCTATACTGTGCTTATTGTACAGCGCTGCGGAATATGCTGGCGCTTTATAAATAAAGAATAATAATAATAATAATAATAACTATGGTCATCGAGCCATCACTTCTCATTTAGGGCTAAATTACAATCTTCGCGCAAACGTTTGCGCCGGCGCAAAAAAAACATTAACGCGAGGGGTAAAACCATTTGCACCGAATCCCGTATTACATAGTCAGCGCAACAACCGCGTGCAATCATCTACTGCGGGTGAACCTGCGCGAACCCTGCGTGAGCTTACTGTACTTCGCGAGTCCTATACTTAACATTGTGAGCGCAAACGCGAATGTGCGCTGGCGCGAGTATAGCAGGGCTCAAAATTTAAAGTCCCAAGCTACAAGCCAGGCCTTAAGAGTTACTCGCCACTAGTTGCCCCACCTAACCCCTTATCCTGCCCTGCCTCTGCATTCCTACTCGCCCTCATGTAATTTCCACTCGCCAAAGGCGAGCAGGTGAGTGGAAATTTTGAGGCCTGAGTATAGTATTACAATCTATTTTGCGGTAATTACCGCATGGCCGTTGCGCGCATAATTTTAGCAACTCCTAAAAGCTGGTGCTAATGGCAAATCTGAACAACCTGGCAGAACCCAAATACACCAGCCCATAAAGAAAAATGCAGCAAAGTATAGTTACATACACATTCTACTCATACCAAACCAATAAAATGGAGAAGTTGTGTGTGCATGTATCATTGCTGCAGCATATATGCTCAGATTGACTGTGGCAGGCGCAATTTCTTAACGTGAGATAATTGTGGTTCTTAATTCTGATTGGCTGAATCGCGACAAAAAAACTGTGTGCTTACAGATTTTTGCGCGCGACGGTACTGCGTGAGCATTTGGGTGCGTCCTGTTTGCACGCGTTATTGATCGGCGGATGAAAAGACGCGCGAGGATTGTAATACCAGCGGTGAATTACGCGCGCAAAACGTTTACGCTTGGCGCAAAGATTTTTGCTTTGCGCAAGGGTTTTTGCGCGAAGATTGTAATATAGCCCTTAGGGTTTTAAAAAGAGATCATAACTGTAAAAAAACGAATAAGTGATACAGATTTTAATGTGTCTGAAATTCTAGTAGCGGATACTGGCTCGCATCACTTTTCTGCAACAGTAACAGGGGTAATTTAGGATTAGATTGGTTGAAAATACTTATTGAGCAGGAGGAGAATTGTAAATCATTAAAGAAAAAAAGAAATTCTGGGTCGTACATGTATTTTTTTTTCTCCTGCCAGACCTTTATTTTAAATATTGAATAGCTAAGGTGTTTTTCTTTCCTTTCCCCATTAATTTCCACAGGAGAAATCCAGCAGTCAGAAGGTGCATTGAGCATAATGTCTATTTTAAGGAAGCTTTGAAAGCCAAATCTGCAGATAATGTTCTCAGCGGCAATTTCTATCTCCACGTGCGCTGCTAAATGAATCCCCGGGTGAGCCATTCTCTTGTATGGTGTCCATCATCTATCCCTCTCCACCTCCAACACGCTTGTTCTACAAAACAGTGCAAAGCTTTGTAAAAGCCAGTTCCTAAGTCAGTTTTCCCTACAACCCAAAGCATATAGGGGAATATATAATCGAAGAGCTCAACGTAGAACAACTAAAAGCCTGGTGTTAAATTAAACGTAAGGTAAAGAATAGGGGCCAAATTACAATCTTCGTGCAAACGTTTGCGCCGACGCAAAAAACATTAACGCGAGGGGTAAAACCCTTTGCGCTGAAAGTTTGCGCCAGCGCAAAAAAAACATTAACGCGAGGGGTAAAACCCTTTGCGCTGAAAGTTTGCGCCAGCGCAAAAAAAACATTAACGCGAGGGGTAAAACCCTTTGCGCTGAACGTTTGCGCCAGCACAAAAAAAACATTAACGCGAGGGGTAAAACCCTTTGCGCTGAACGTTGTATTACATTGTCAGCACAACAAACACACGTAATCGTCTACCGTGGGTGAACCTGCGCGAACCCTGCGCGAGCGTACTTTACAGCACGCGTCCTATACTTAACATTGTGAGCGCAGATGCGTTTGTGCGCTGATACGTGGATGGTATTCTGCTTCCCTAAGCAAAGCTGTGAGGCGTGGGTGCTTTAGACTAGCTGAAGTCTGTATTTGACCAGTACTCACACGATGAAGTTCAGCAGATATGAATCCAGGCAGGGGGGTGGAATCCAGGCAGGGGGGGATTGGATCCAGGCAGGGGGGGATTGAATCCAAGCAGGGGGGGATTGAATTCAGACAGGGGGGATTGAATTCAGGCGGGGGGGAATTGAATCCAGGCGGGGGGGGATGGAATCCAGGCAGGGTGGAGGATTGAATCCAGGCAGGGGGGGAATTGAATCCAGGCAGGGGGGTGGAATTCAGGCGGGGGGGGGGGATTGAATCCAGGCAGGGGGGGATGGAATCCAGGCAGGGTGGAGGATTGAATCCAGGCAGGGGGGGATTGAATCCAAACAGGGGGGGATTGAATTCAGACAGGGGGATTGAATTCAGACGGGGGGGAATTGAATCCAGGCAGGTGGGGGGATGGAATCCAGGCAGAGGGGAGGGATTGAATCCAGGCAGGGGGGGGGGATTGAATCCAGGCAGGGGGGAGATTGAATCCAGACAGGGGGAGATTGAATTCAGGCGGGGGGGAATTGAATCCAGGCAGGGGGGGGATGGAATCCAGGCAGGGGGGGGGGATTGAATCCAGGCAGGGGGGGGGAATTGAATCCAAGCAGGGGGGGGTTGAATTCAGACAGGGGAGTTGAATCCAGGCAGGTGGGGGGAATTGAATCCAGGCAGAGGGGATTGAATCCAAGCAGGGGGGGATTGAATTCAGACAGGGGGGATTGAATTCAGGCGGGGGGGATTGAATCCAGGCAGGGGGGGGGTGGAATCCAGGCAGAGGGGGGGGATTGAATCCAGGCAGGGGGGGAATTGAATCCATGCGGGGGGGGTTGAATTCAGACAGGGGGGATTGAATTCAGGCGGGGGGGATGGAATCCAGGCAGAGGGGGATTGAATCCAGGCAGGGGGGAATTGAATTCAGGCGGGGGGATGGAATCCAGGCAGGGGTGCGGGATTGAATCCAGGCGGGGGGATTGAATCCAAGCAGGGGGGATTGAATTCAGACAGGGGGGATTGAATTCAAGCGGGGGGATGGAATCCAGGCAGGGGTGCGGGATTGAATCCAGGCGGGGGGATTGAATCCAAGCAGGGGGGGGGATTGAATTCAGACAGGGGGGATTGAATTCAGGCGGGGGGATGGAATCCAGGCAGGGGGGATTGAATCCAGGCAGGGGGGGGGGAATTTAATCCAGGCAGGGAGGGGGATTGAATCCAAGCAGGGGGGGATTGAATTCAGGCAGGGGGGATTGAATTCAGGCAGAGGGGAGGAATTGAATCCAGGCAGGTGGGGGATTGAATCCAGGCAGGGGGGGATTGAATCCAGGCAGGGGGGTGGATTGAATCCAGGCAGGGGGGATCTGGGGGCAGTAATAATGGGGCCTCACCTCTCCAGCAGCTCAGTGGGATTTCTGTAGAGTAAAACCAGAAGCAGCATGCTGCACTCACTCCCACTGCTATCTGTAACTCTACCGGGAGCCCTGCATCACGTGACACCCGGAAGGTGATTGTATCTGCTACATTCATCTCTGTGAGAGTGAGATGGAAGGGAGCCTAGGGGTCTGTAACCTTTACTTGGGGGAGCACGCCCCCCTCCCCTGACAGGTGAGCCCCCCCCTCCCCTGACAGATGCGTGCCCCTCCCTACCCTGACAGGTGCCCGGCCCCCTCGCTAAGCCACTGCACAGTGGGTCACTCACCACCAATTGTTCTCGGTGGGCCTCTCTGTCCCCTCTGCTCCTTCATGCAGGCTGGCAGGCTCCACCAGATGCTCGGCTCCTGCTCCGACTGCACCCTTGTTGTTCTGCACGTGACGTGGTCACGTGGAAGAAGGGGGCAGCACCAAGTCAGCGTGCCGTGTGGGAGCGAGTCACGCACGCTGCGTTTTCAATGTGGGAGGCACCTTGAAGGAGCAGTCACTCTGAGCACAGCCGGCATTCTGATCCCGGGCCTGCAGCTGAAGCTGGGGGTTAATAAACCGGCGGCTGCGGGTCCCAATGAGCGGCGGGGCGGCTTCTTTCCTGCGTAGGGTGGTTTTTTTTTGCCGCCCCATCAAAACTGCCACCCTAGGCTTAGGCCTTGTCGGCCTAGGCCAAGATACAGCCCTGCATAACCTGAGTGACAAGACCCATTGGCGGGAGTTGGGAATCCTCGAACTTCTGATCGGCTTTGCGCTGTTGTGTGACTGCGTATTTGTCCTTCTCTGTTTCAAAGATCTCTCCCTCCTGGTGCTCGGGTTTGCGCAGCCTCTTCTTCTTGAAGTAAGCATCTGTCAGGTGCTTTGAAACCTTGACACTTGAGATATTGACTTTTGTGGAAGTAGCGATAACAAATTTCTGGTGAGCTCTATGCTTCCCCCTGTAGTGTCCATTGAGGAGTATAAGTACAGTCCCAGGAATGATGAAGGAGCACAGGTTGCGTTTGTGCTGGCTGAAAGGCTTCTTGCAATGGCTTAACAGCTTCCTTGGAACATCTTCGCTAGGATATTAGCGAGGCAGTTTACGCAGTTTGACTACACATGTACTGCCGTTCTTATCCCCACCGACTGTCTTTCACACAGTAGCTCTAGCCTTCTCCTTTTTCTTCCTTTCAATCTTAGTTTCTGGGGCTTTGTACTTGCACTTGTAGAGGGCTTTCCTGGCAGAACTGGAACATTTCCCGATTCCGCGGACCAGCACTGGATTCCGGCTGGCATGGGGCCGGTTCGCCTTCTTCACAGCCTCGGTTTTCTTCTTCGAGGTGTGCTTTAAAGGGGAAAATCGAGCAGCTGCTTGCTGTGGATTGTTAGGTAGCTTTTCTCTAGGCGTACGAGAGGGTAAGGGTGCTACCCAGCTATCGGCATCATCCTGAGCGAATTCTTTATCCTCTCTTACCAGTGCTAGTTTGTTGTCATGATTGGTAGAATTTTAAACACTGTGGCTCCAAAGGTGTTATCCCAGGACTGAAAGGTATTTAATTTATCTTTGTCGTCATGTTGCCATTCATTGCTGGTCAATTTCTCCTTCACTGTGTAATGGTGTGGGCATGGTTCAAAATAGGTGTTGCGACCATTTGGCAAGATATGTGGTTTGTAGGAAGCAATCTTGGTAGGCACCTTCATTTCCCTTATACAAACATTGCCTATTATAACCCAACCTAGAGCAAGGCGTTGAGCAAATGGAGCATCATGTGGACCATTAATTTATTGCCGTACCTTATGTACTCTGAGGATATCCCTGCCCAGGAGAATTAAGATATCTGCATTCTTGTCAAGGGCTGGTATTTCGTTAGCTATAGCCTTATAGCTATAGCCAGATGAGGATTGTGTAGGGCAGCTTCTGGTGTAGGGATTTCTTGCTTGTTAGATGGGATCTGGTTGCACTCGACAAGTGTGGGTAATTCCAGATTGCCCCCAAGAGAAGCTACTACGAATCTGCTTGCTCTTCTTCCAGAGACCTCTGTAATGCCACTACATGCACCTAAAGTATAAGGGTAAGAATCTCCTTTTATGTTGAAAAGATCAAAGAGTTCCGTTCTTGCAAGGGACCGATTGCTCTGATCATCCATGATGGCATATACCTTAACAGACTTTCCTGGGTGATCTTTGTGATATATGTTAACTAAGCATATTTTAGCACAAGACTTGTCGCAAAGATCTTCACCGCATGCTGCTGTACAAGAAGACGACACTATAGTAACTTCCTGATTTGTAGTCTCCTCGCCGTGCATTAAGACGGGAGGGGAGTCTGTTGACGTTGCAGGCATGTACTGAGAAGAATGTAGCGCCTGCACGTGATCCACACTATCACATTCTATGCACTTAATAGGAAATTTGCAGTCTTTGGCAAAGTGCTCGGTAGAAGCACAACATCTGAAACATACACCATATGTCTTTAGGAGCTCCTTGCGCTCTTGGAGTGATTTCTTTCTGAAGTCAATGCACTTTTTGAGGGGATGTGGCTTCTTATGAATAGGACAAAGGCGGTTAGGATTCTCAATCTTTTCACCTTGTTTGCACTCGTCAGGAATTGAGGTAGGAGGGGGGGAGGACGTTAGTCTTCTTCACTGATACTAGACCCCTGCTACCTCTGTGATTAAAGTGCGAGCTGTCGGACATCTGAGGAAGGACCCCCGAGGCGTGGAACTCGTTGTTATGAAAAACTGGGGTCATTCTTCATTTCTGCAATGTCCCTTATGAACTCACAAAAGTAGGAGAAGGGTGGAAAGGAGATATGGTTCACTCTTTTATACTTTGACCCAATTGCAGTCCATTTTTCCTGGATATTGTATGGCAGCTTGGAAACTATTAGGTTTACCCCATGAGCAGTGTCCAGATAGCTGAGGCCAGGTAAAAAAGTGTCTGTCTTGGCCAGCTGCAGCTCCCAGAGAAGGTCACTGAGTTCCAAGTATTTCTGATTGTCCTTGCCAGAAATCTTTGGGAAACAATGCAGGCAATTCAACAGAGCATTCTCTATGACTTCAGGGCTGCCGTAGCATTGATCAAGTCTTTGCCAAGCAGTGTCGAGGCCGCTGTAGTTTTCAGGCTGGTTATCAAAGTTTGAAAGACTTGTCTTGGTGAGTTCACGGCGAGCCGTGTATCTAGCAAACTCAGACATGTCTGTTTTCTCTGACTTTGGGCAGGGGAATGAAGTTTGAAAGGCATTTGCAGTATTCTAGTTAAGTGACATAGGGTAGTATGCGGTTGCATCTGCATTTAGCCCTGGAGTCGGTTTAATGTCCATAGACTCAGGCAGGCATGGTTTTATAGCTGTATGGTTGCTAGGATTTTGATGAATTGCTGGAGGGTAGAATTGCAATTGAGAGTTCATGCATTGGGATTGCTGTTGCACTAGGGCGTGTGAAGAAAGCTCAAGGTCATTGGTTAGTAGAGTATTGTACTGACCTTGGATACAGAGTCTTTTCCCTGTTTTGGAAGGTTATCACAACTGTCAGGAACATTTGATGTTATGAGAGAGTCACTGTTTTGCTTTAGTACATAGTCTCTGGTGCGTTTAGTGGAATCTTCCTCATCCACGTTGCATAAGCTGATGCTGTCTCTTTCACTTTCCCTGACAGCCTGCTCTAGGACTTTTAATGTTGCTACGGCTGTGGCGTGCTCACACTGTTTCTCTAGGGCTTCTATTTCTGCGCTTTTGCGAGCTTCTTCCGTTTCCATAGCTGCTTTCTTGCGAGCGGCGTCCATTTCCATTTCTGCTTTTTTGCTAGCGGCATCCATTTCCATTTCTGCTTTTTTGCTAGCGGCATCCATTTCCATTTCTGCTTTTTTGCTAGCGGCGTCCATTTCAATTTCTGCTTTTTTGCGAGCGGTGACAATTTCCATCTCTGCTTTCCTTTTTGAAAAGGCTGCCTGTATTTTTGTAGTTTCTGCCTTTGCCCAGGCTTGGATAAGCTGCAGACTAATTGATGAACTCTTTGAATATTGTGAGGATTTTGACCTTGAGAGACATGAGCTATTTGAATGCTTGCTAGATGCTGAAACGTGAGAAGCAGTCTCTTGGAGTTGGGCAATTCTCTCTTCCGCCTTTACTCTGGCCTGATGGACTAAATTGTCTCTTTCTGAATTAAGACATTTTAATTAATCTATTTCTTGTAAAGCCTGTTCAGAATTTATCTTCTCTAAATTAGAGACATAAATGTGACAGTGGGCAAGATATTGTTCTTGAACCCAGGACATACTTGAAAACGAGAGAAATCTCAATGTATCCTTCCTGGTAAAATCCTTTATAAATAAATAAATATTGAGCATGAGCTGTAGAAAGCTGTCTTAAAACTTCTTTTAGTTTGGAAGCGTCACAAATAGGTTGTGTGATGGTGGAGACATAACTCATCACCTGTTCCCAAAGCCATGATATTTCCCGTGATCTCTCATAGTTTATGTCCATAAGTGTTTCAGTAATCTTCCATGTAGGTTTTGTATTGCGTTTGCTTCTGATTGGATTTATTTTCATTACGTCCACATCTGAAACAAGTTCCATTTCCTGTAATGTTAGAGAGTTTCTTCTGTCTGCCATGTTAACACAGAATTCTGCTCTCTGTTCACTGAAGGCTGTATACTAGTGCTGGTTCACTGAAAGCTGTGTACTTCTGCTGCAGCTGCTGTTAATGTCTTTTACTAACAGCAGTGATGCTGGACAGTGTTAGGCTTTTTACTATTCTGCTTCCCTAAGCAAAGTTGTGAGGCGTGGGTGCTTTAGACTAGCTGAAGTCTGTATTTGACCAGTATTCACACGATGAAGTTCAGAAGATAGCTTCAACTCAGCAAAACTGACACGTAGAAAGATGAATCCAGTTGAAGAGTTTAATGATCAGACTGACAATCTTGTTAGTGTACAGCTTTGCAGGTAAAAAGACTTTACTTTGTCTAGCAGTGAGAACAAAATGGCTGCTATGTAACCAGGAAGTAACAAACAACAAGACACTGAGCAGAGGGGTGGGAACTAGCTGATACAGAAAAGCTAGGGAAACCCAGAAGGGACAAAATAGCTCTGAAATCAATAGCATGTGAGCAGCAAAGGCAGATTCAACACAAAACAGAAAAATATACAATAAATCCTAAATCATGGGGCATGACAGATGGTATTACAATCTATGCACAGGAATTAACGCATAGCCATTGCGCGCATAATTTTAGCAACTCCTAGAAGCTGGTGTTAATGGTAAATTCTATCAACCTGGCCAAAACCAAATACACCAGCCCAAAAAAAAATGCAGCAAAGTATAGTTACACATTCTACACATACCAAACCAATAAAATGGAGAAGTTGTGTGTGCATTTATTATTGCTGCAGTATATATACTCAGATTGACTTTGACAGGCGCAAAAACTTAACGTGAGATAATTGTGGTTCTTAATTCTGATTGGCTGAATCGCGTGAAAAAAACAGTCCGCACACTGATTTCTGCACGCAACGTTACTGTGCGTGCATTTGTGCGTGTCGTTTAACGCGTGTTATTGCTCGATGGATGAAAAAATGTGCGAGGATTGTAATTCCAGCGTTGATTTCCGCGCGTTAACGTTAAACGCTTGGTGCACAAATTCACGCGTTGCGCGTGCATTTTTGTGTGTAGAATGTAATTTGGCCCCAAAAAGGGGTTGGATGGGTTTCTTGGAGGACTATCCCACTCAGGATGTGAATGTTTAATAAGCGTGGCAACGGTTTATTGATGTGAAGAGAAATCTCTTGGTTCAATAGTAATCACAGGTATATCGAAGGTTAAACATAATGGACTTACGCTTTTTTTCTTTTATCAACCAATATTTCATTATATATTAATATATATTTATATTAAACACCCCTATTTTTATATACAAATTATTTTGTATTTTATTGGTATTACCCAATTTATTGAAATTGTCTTTTTTAATTGTGCCTCAAACAATATATATACGTTGGATCCCTAGAGCTCGGTGTAGCTCTTGAAAGGGTGAGTTACACTCTTTCCCCTGGGGGCTGGACGGAATTCGTAACAAAACTGCAATACTGTGCCATGTGAATTTCTTCTCTTATTTTGAGATCCGAAGGAGGATAATATCAAAGGATTAGAAAAGAAGCTTGGCTACTTCTGGCTGTCGGACTGGCCTCTAACAGTTCGAAAGGCGATGAAAATAGAGCTAGGGAGCTCTTGAAAAGCGTGAGTGCATAAGACTATTGATATATTGTGAATGCTTTATATTGTTTCGATCTGCACTATTATATTTTCTCTCCTTTTTGCATATTGGAGGTTCTGTGTGTACAAATATTGTGCTTTGATAGAGGACTTCCTTTTGAACAACTTTCCCTCCATCGAAACGTAAGAATATTTTTTCTCTCTGCATCACTCTTTGAGGTGTTGTGGGAGATACACGAGTGTTTACTAGGGAGCGCTGTTCTTGCACCTGGCTTATCAACCAATATTTCATGTTGTTTCACCTCCTAGACCCAAACCCAAAAAGGGTTATTCATTCAATAAGTGACAAACTTGGCCCCGAATTGCACCGAACAGCGAATTTCATCGTACGGTGCAATTTCATGGCAGTTCATCTTTTCAGAAATGTGAAACACTGTGTAGTTTGCCGCAATTCGGGGATCTTCAGTGGCAGCAAAAATGTCCCATAGAGAAGTAATGGATAATCTATTCAAAGAACGCCGAACTGCACCGAAATGCCCTGATTCATTTTGACAAGTTTAAGCAGGCGACTCCTGTAGGATTCAATGTAAAAAAAAAAATTATCGTTTATATTTCTTTTTTATTCTACTGCTTATTCTTCTCATTTTCAGCAAACCGTCTTTCTGTTTATCTATTTATTTATTTATTGGAACATTTTGATGTATTTTTTTGTGAAATTTCTGATAATTTCCACGCAAAAAAATCTTTTGTGAAATCTCAATCCTCATTGAAGGCACTCTCCCCCCAGAACGTTCTTCATTTCATTACAAGATTATGGAATCATAGGGTGTTCAGTATTCTTTTAGTAATAATTTAGAGCGCAATGAAAAAAAAAACGCATCTCAGCCGTCTTAATCTGAGCAATAAGTCCTTCTTTATGTTTTGTCTGCAGTTGAAGCTGTTCATGTACTCTCCAGTCATGAATACGGCTGATTATCTTACAAGAGAGCCAGAATTACGAGCTGATAATCAGTGTCCATTCTGCAAGTGAAAGCCACAAAACACAACCCAACACATCATTTTACAGATAATTATTATACTTGTGCGTGATTTCAAGGATCCAGCGACAGACATGTCAGCTCATCCCGTAGCCTCCAGTCATGCACTTTGTTACCATCAGCTCCATCGATCACAGAAAATCAATTTTATAACAAAGCTTTTTTAATTTTTTTCTACCTTTTTGTCAAACAAGGTAGCCATCTCTCATCTGGAGCAACAACGTCAACTTCTAATGGGTTTACACACTGTAGATAATGTGGCAGGGGCACAAAATGATCATTTTGCCCTATTACCAAGTCACATGAATCATTCCCCTGTTGATTTTACTTGCAAGAAAGTTGACTGTGACCTCTTTCTCCCCTTATAATACTTATTGAGGCGACCTAACTGCTTTAATGTGCTAAAAGAGTCCCTTCTTCTCGCAACCCAACATGTCAACTCGCTAATGTATCTTAAATTGCTGACCGGATTCTGTAAATGCTCCAATTTTTTTTAGCCCTTAATGTACAAGGCGCAAGTTATGCCAAAAAAGTCTGAGCTTAGACCTCGGCGTCGGCTTCAAGGCTTGAATAACCAGCTGGCCAAGAGTAAACAACTTGTCCCTTGGAGACTTGTCATCGCCCTTTGCAGTAGAAGGGTGCATGGGCAGGTTGCCTTTGAATGCATTAACCAAGGCCACGGAAAAGCCGCAACAAAGGTAACGTCTACGGCGCCGTTTTCTTCTGAAGTCAAAACGTGATGCTGGCCACGGGCTTTGATGATAAATTATGAGTAGTCCCGTCCTCGGCTATCGCTGTCACTCATGGTCTGCCAGTAGGAAAAACATTCGGATCCATCTTGCTGTCATGCGTCGGAAAAATAAATATGTTCCATCCGCACATAGGACTGACATCAAAACAAAAGGTCTGATTTTTCAGCGCTCGTTCCAGATCTGTTGTGAGCAATATGGTATTTCTTGGCACGGTCTCTCCTATCTTTCTGTCATACACCAAATTACCATTAAGATAAACCCCGAGCTTACTGTTGTCAGCAACACGCAGCTCTAGGCCCTGCTTGTGCCAGCAACATTTTAATTGGAGCTGCTGTAATTAGAGTGAATTTATGAGCTCGGAACTGACTAAACATACATGGAGCTCAAACTGGAAAATCTCCTTTAAAAGAACAGCCCTGCTTAGTGGGGAAAAATGGCTGGCGAACAGCTTTAACTTTCCTTAACAAGCTTGCACTGCCAATATTTCTTTTTTTTATATACCTCTGTATAAATTATATAACCAAATTGTTTTTTTTTCTTTTTTTACTCAGGGTTGAAAGTGTTGTTCCTAAACATAGTGGCTTTCTGTAGTCAGCACAACCGTAAGGAATCACAACGTATTGAACTGTTGGGAGATGACGAATAACTCGGCAAGTTGTAGCCTCGCACGGCAGGTTTGAATTGAAAATAGCTTTAGTAGAGATTGTATTTGAAGCCTTGGTTTTGGGGGTTTGGTTCTAGCCTTCAAAGTCATGACTTGGTACATTGCGATACCGCGTATCTCTATTTCAAGTCTCTCAAAGTCTTTACAATTGTCCGTGTCTCTTACATTGTAATTTCCATTGTCTCTGTGTGCCTCTGTCGGTATCATTCCGTCTAGCAATGTCTTTGTCAATGGTCTATCAGGTCTATTCACTAAAAGGTGAAACTCAAGAAAATCGCCAGGAGAAGAGAACAATCTAGACCAAATAGCCAATTTTGGAAACAGAATAGACCTGTAAAGGTGAAACGAAGGAGAACTGGCAGGAGAAGTGAAAATTCTAGGTCAAAATAGCCAAACCAGAAAAATTCTACCAATTATCTCACTTTCCAAATCGGCAATTTGAACTAGATCAGTGTTTCTCAACTCCAGTCCTCAGGTCCCCCTAACAGGCCAGGTTTTAAGGATTCCCTTGGGGAAATGCAGACTGAATCCTGCAATCACTGAGCAGCAAATCATATCACTTGTGCTGTGCTTCACATATCTGGACAACATGGCCTGTATTGGGTCCTGAGGACTGGAGTTGAGAAGCACTGGTCTAGATTGTTCTCGTCTCCTGTCAAGTCTCCTGAGTTTCAAATTTTAGTGAATAGACCTGTGTGTATCTGCAGCAATCACGTGTTACTTTCAATGTATTTGTAAACATCTGCGTGTCTTTGTCAGTGTCATTGTGTTAATCAATGTCTTTGCCAGTGTCTATGAGTTTGTTGCTTTGTCAGTGGCTATGCATCTGCTAGCAATCACGTGTGACTTTCTGTGTCTTTGTAACAGTCTGTGTGTCTTTATCAGTGTCATTGTGTCAACCAATGTCTTTGTCAGTGTCTGTGAGTGTGTTTCTTTGTCTTTGTGTCTGCCAATGACCAAGTGTGCCTTTCAGTGTCTTTGTCATTGTTGGTGTGCCTCTAGCATTGCCAGTATTACTGTGTGTCTCTGTCAGTGTATGTATGTCTCTGCATCATGTCATTGTCTTTGTCATTCATGGATGGTATGCCTCTCTCAATATCTTTGAATCTGCCAGTTTTTTTGCCAGTGCTTGTCTGTGTTTGCCTATTTCAATAACTGTGTGTGCTTCGGTCAGTGTATCTCGGTATGTGTGTGTCTTTCAGGGTCTTTGTTATTTTTTGTGGTGTTTTCACCCATGTTTCTGTGTGTGTCAGAGTCAGTGCTTCTATCATTAAATGTGTGCGTGTTCATCTGTGTGTGTGTGCATTTATCTGTGTCTTTGCCAGTGTCTCTCAGTGTCCACTGTCTTTGCCATTGACGGTGTCTATCTCATTGTCTCTCCAGGCATATGTGAAGGCAGGGACTTTTTCAGCCTCATTACATTATCATCGTCCAATTACACGGCTAGTGTAATGTAAATTGGCCCAAGATTAGACAAGAATAAATGCTCACAGATACGGCTGGGGCCACACGGACATACTTTTGCATGGACGTATTTGTGGACACCACACGATGTGCATGAATTCACATGTGACGGACATCAAATGAGCGCTATAGAAAGCATCACGTCTGTATGCACATGCTAGCATTTTGATGCGATGAAAAATCCACGTGCTGAAAAATCCATGTGCTGAAAAAGTGCAACGCACACATGCTTCATGTATTGTTGCAATATGATCCATCAAAATTCCATTGCAGACGTCACAATGGACTGATGTGGGCGCGTCCTAAATTTTATGCTATGTTTAAACACTGGCTTCAGCTAAACAAAAAAAATGAATCGCCAATGTTTCTTATGAAATGGGAGACTATCCGAGTGTTTATTTTTTCGGAATCATTTTTTTTTTTTTGACTATATACTGTTCAGTGGGAGCCTCTGCCAAGTGCTTTATAACTGTTAAGCAATCTCTCATATTCCAACGGACTCACGTCTTCGGAACTGCACTCCAGCCGCCGTGCAAGCACTCAAGTGTAGGATTTTAGCCTGCTGAGACACAAATAATTTAAATAAAAATAGCCAGCTAAGTATAATAACATCTGTCTCTGTAAAAGCAACATGATGTAAGCTCGGGCTGCTTCCCAACTGCGATGTTCCAAATGCGCTTGTTGCTGAAGTATTTCTGATTCGACACGCTCCCTTCCATTACTTATAAAAGCAGATTGGTTTGAACACTGCCATTCCGCTTTTTCTATATCTGTGTTACAGACAGACACAGTCGGCAGGTATTACTGGTGCATTTAAAGACCTAAAACATGTTTATAGATACCCGTTACCGACTCTGTTATGACCAAGCTGCTATACTACTATAAAAATAGGGAGTCGCTAACTGATACCGGCATCAGCGCTTGGAGGTATCTCATTGCTGCACACCAAGAATGTATGGAGAAGCCACCAAAGAGAGGGAATTAGAGACTGTCACTATAAGGGGTTATCCGGGGTTGGGCTCGAGATGCAGAAAAGGCAAAGGGAAATACTGGGAGGCCAAAAATCCAATGGTGAGGTACAAAAGGGAAATCCAAGAGGCAAGGTCAATAATACAGTCTGAGGGTCAGAGTTCCAGGTGGCAATCAGGCAGGGTCAAAATACAGGCCAAGAGACAAACACTGGAATCAGGTAGGAAAATGTTTAGAAGTCTTGTAACCACTAGGGAAAGCACAGGATAACAGAGCAATGACTAGGTGGTGCTGAGGGTATAAAAAGCATGTCTAATTGATGAACACACACCCTTTGGCAATGTCACTGACTGGGAAGCTGGCCGATTGTCATAGTTGTCACCAGCTTCTGCAAGAACATGCCTATTAAGGTGGGTCTGAGACTGCCGGAGCCTCCCTAGGAGACGCTGTGTTGGATGCAGAATTCCAGCTTTCATGTCTGAGGGCACATGGAGGGCTGCAGAGTGGAACACATCCTGAGACCAGGGGCTGAGTCCTCCTTCCAGCTGTAGGGGCAGCTGGACTGGGGACCAGGGTGCATCGATGCCACCATGAGGTGGTCGGGCAGGCGGCCTGACATAAATAGTGAAGCATGGAAGGAAAGGTATTACTTTTTCATTGAAACAACCAGCAATCAAGATTCTTTCCAAACTAGCTGAGGATCCTGGACAAAGGTTCTTAAGATAACAACAGGACTAGAGCCCCAATTCATATCCAAGTTATGGAAAATGTAAAGAATCCCATGTACTTTTATCACGGTCACTGGTGGCTTCTCATTCCTTGGAAGAAATTAGTGATGAATAGGACCATTGTCCACACTCACTCTCTGAATGTTCTTTTGTCTCCTCGCATGTCATAAATTATTTGTTTGCACTGCCATTCTATTAAAATCTGTGTGTTTCTTTAGCTACAGCCACACTTTACTTCCTCTCTCTCTTCCCTCTGCTGTCCTGCCTGCTCCCCAGTCCTTATCCTAAGTTTATAGCTCTCCTTCCTTTCCAGCTTCTTCCACTTTTCTCTCTGACTAATCCCATGAAGCCCAAGATTTTGGTCTTTCCCCATGCAGTCTGCTATATTCTTTCTGGCCACCAGCTCCACACTCCCCCTGCTTCGTTTTGTTTCACATACCTTTGCCTGTTAGATTGTAAGCTCATGGGATGTCTGGCAGAGGGCTTGTATAAAGTGTTGTATTAGCAGGACAATTCTACAGACAGGGCCGTTTGTTCCTTATTTTTCATTATCTTTTAAGTTTCACGTTTGTGACTTCCTACTGTAAAGCTCTGCGGAATTTGTTGGCGCTATATAAAAACTGAAACTATTCTGTATATGAAAATGAAAACCTGTAGACAATTTGTTTTTAACCCTTTCGCTGCTGAGCCAATTCACTGCTGTGTGCTGAGCTCATTTTTATCTGTTTCACTCATCATTTTTAAACACGAGTTGAAGTCACATTTTATTATACAACCCAGATAAATTATATTATGTTCTTTCCGGCAGACTTGGAAAATTCATAATATATCATTATTATATGTATATGTCATGTCCTGCCTGATTATTATAACAAAAAATGAAATAAAATTTAAATTTTCAATCATCTACAGTTTGTAAAGTGTTTTTTTCACATTTTATCATGCAAGCCTTGGCGGTTATATTTTCTATGGGGTGCACGTGTTAAAAAAATTAGAAATGGGGACATTTTGATACATTGTTTGGGGGGGAAATTATGTGATTTTTAGCAAACCCCTCTTAGAAAAAATCATTAGTGCAGGATCATTGTTCACATAAAAATTGAAATGGGAACAATATTGCTGCATTAATAAAACAAAAAAAACCTTTTTTTTATTTTTAATTAATTTTTTATTATTATTTTTTTAATTTTATTTTTATTTTAAATTTTTTCACATTGTGCATGGTCATGTTTGGTATCATTAGAAAGGCCATGCTCTGGCTGTTCCAATGATATCAAACATTAACCCCTAGCTCATTGGAACCCCTATCTCCACCATAGGTGGCAGCTAGGGGTTAACTCCCAAACTGACTTCCTCGTGCTATGTATGATGACGCCAGTTGGCGCCGAAGCGCGATCCAGCCCCCAAGGGGTTAAGGACAGCCTCTGCTTAGAAGGACAGGCTGTGCCCTTCAAAGCGTGCTTGGCTTTTTGACGTGCCCCAAGCCGATTGGGAGGGAGAGAGGTCCAGAGGACTCCCCCCTCCCGGCATCTTCCCCGCACCTTCCCCGCCCACCTGGGTCCCAGAGGCTGGGCTGAGATCCAAGATGTCAACCCGCACCGGGGGGCCGCAGAGATCGGCCGCGGCTGCAAAGGGAGGACTCCGCATCGAAGTGGTTAATATATAATATTACGATTCTTTGAAACAAATCCTTGCTAATTTCTAGAGAAAATCAAAGGCACTTTTCTTCACTGAAGTCCAAATTCAGAAAAAACATGTGTGGCAGAGACAGAAACAAGCAATTAGCAAAAGGGAAAAAAAAGAACTTTGAGAGTGTTGAAGAATATCACCTCCAATGCATGATCAAAAATCCCCAGGCAGATATGACAGATATGGAGATGTCAATGTCATGAAAGCAAGGCATGCTTGTGGGGGAAAAAAATTATTATGAAAAAAAATAAGAATAATTATCCTGAATGCAGTTGATGAAAAGCACGTCTAAGGCTGGGGTCAGACGACCGCAGTGTTAACGTCCATGTTGCCCGCACATAAGTACGTCCGTGATAGCATACAATTGTGTTAAATGGAGCCCCACACACGAAGTACGTCCGCACAGAAGTGCGGGGGCTGACGGACGCTGCAAACGGACGCAGGTTAGGCAAGAACGTAATACTGCTAGAACGGACGTGCGGAGTGCGCCACGTCCACAACGTCCGCATAGCTTTGTGTGTGAGTGATGGAGCGTGGTCAGACGGACTGCATTTATACGTCCAGCATTTTTGACGGACAGAATGTTTTTTCATTGTAATTTATTTTCCCTGCTACATCAGCCAAAAAATACGTCAGTGAAAAAAACGGACTGTGTGGCCACTACCTTGTCGTCAGTCAGAAAGTACGTCCGTACTGCACGGACGCACAGTCCGTACAAAATGCGCTCATCTGACCCTAGCCTAACACATAGCTCAACTTCATGAAGCTTGTTGATTACTAATATTTACCTTGGTGAATTTAAGACTTTCATGTATGTACAGTGGATTAGAAAAAGTCTACACACCCCTGTTAAAATGTCAGGTTTCTGTGATGTAAAAAAATGAAACAAATATAAATCATTTCAGACCTTTTTCCACATTTAATGTGATCTATATACTATACAACTCAATTGAAAAACAAACTGAAATCTTTTAGGTGGAGGGAAATAAAAAACTGAAATAATATGGTTGCCTAAGTGTGCACACCCTTAAACTAATACTTTGTTGAAGCACCTTTTGATTTTATTCCAGCGCTCAGTCTTTTTGGGTATGAGTCTATCAGCATGGCACATCTTGACTTGGCAATATTTCCCACTCTTCTTTACAAAAACACTCCATATATGTCAGATTGCGAGGTTATCTCCTGTGCACAGCCCTCTTCAGATCACCCAACGGATTTTCCATCGGATTCGGGTCTGGGCTCTGGCTGAGCCATTCCAAACTTTAATCTTCTGCTGAAGCCATTCCTTTGTTGATTTTGATGTATGCTTGGGTCATTGTCATGCTGAAAGATGAAGTTCCTCTTCATGTTCAGATTCTAACAGAAGTCTGAAGGTTTGTGCCAATATTGGGCTCTATCACCTCCTTCAAGCTAACAATAACGTCAGCTTTAGCGCTAGCTTAAAGGAGGTCATAGAGCTGCGCCCACATCACCTTCGAATCACTATCTAGTTAAAAAACCTTAGTGCTCGTTAATTAGCGATGCGTAGGGCGAGTTTCCTGTACTTTTCACTCCCTATACCTAACATGGTGAGCGCAAAGTGCGAGCACAGAGTAACTAGCTTTAGGATCACTTGGTCCTAACACTAGTTATTAAGAGCTGACGCTAACAGAAAACTTACCACCAGCTCAGAGGTGTAGGTAATGGATTGCACTTTTGCAGAATCCATTACCTGCACCTCAAAACCCCCCAAAAATCACATAATCACCTCTCTTCCCACGTGAGGGACACGTGAGGGGTTATTCATTAAACTCCGTTGTTTTGTCTAAGTTCACCGTAGTTCTTTTTATCAGTAAAAATCACTGTTACTGCAGCTAAATTGAACTTCGGCTATTCAGAGAAGCAAAATTCAGCAACGGAAAACTAAACTCAGTTTTAGACTGGACATTACACCCACTCCAAAAAATGCATCACCTGAATTTTTCATTTTGCATTCCAAGCTTACGTCTTAAACCCCCTATGATTTAACCCTTTTGTGACCCCATTTCTTTTTTGGCAACAAGCTGAGCATTTTGCATTTTATCTCTGAACCGCAAACTGTGTTTACAGGGATTCATTTGGTGTAAAACTCTTTAATTGGCCCAATTATTGGAGATTTCGGAGTGACTCATCCAAGCTTACAGTGCAATACTCCGTAATGTAAGCCTGACAATGCTCATACACTATCGCTAAGTAGGCCAGAGCCATAGCCAGCCGTTCGAGTCATGAATATTCTAATGCAACTTCTCAGAGAACATGCTACAAGCTCGATGTACTAGAATGTTTTAAATGTAATTTGTTGGCTGTGTACATAGGAGTATAACAAGGCACGTATTGATACATTCCAGGAACCAGAACAGAATGTTTTTGTTTTGTTCTGATTTTGTTTTTCAAAACAAGTAGATATAGGGCTCTATTACAAACATGGTACTAAAATGTGAATGCTAACAGGGAAAACCTATGCCTGCAGGTTTCCCCTTAACACCCTCATTTTAGCGCCACATTACGGGGGAAGGCGCATTAGGCGCTGATTCAGCAGTCTGCCTCTTAACGCAGCGCTAACCTCCTGGATACTTGTGGCAGCGCTGGAGTCTATAGGATTGGAGTCTATAGGATTCCATGGAGGGTTGTGCTGCCGGGCCGCGAGCCCTGCATCATCTTGTGGGATCGTACAGGGCCGTGGAGTGACTAATTATCCCCAGTCTCACTCTGCTCCCGGCAGGCGGATCGGACCACCATTCTCACCATGGGATGAGAGGTGAGTAACTGATTTTTGGGGGGTTTCAGCTGGTGGTAAATGATTCTGCAGAATCAGTTAGCTCCAGCTTCTTAGCGTTTGTTAACTTTTTAGTTACCACAGCAGTGCGGTAAGACTTTGTAATCCTAACGCTAATTACTGATTGCGCTCCCCATGTTAAGTATAGGGAGCGCAAAGTACAGTAAACTCGCAGAAGCAAGTGCAAATACTGATGTGGTAACGGATTTTTTAATCCGTTAGCACTAGGGTTGTAAAATGGGGACATGCGATAAAGTCACTTACCCTAGCGTTAACACTCACATATCTGAGCACTAGTGTTAAATTTGTAATAGGGCATCAATCAGTGGCGTAACTACAAGGGTCGCAGCAGTAGCACTTGTGACCGGGCCCTGGCAATCCACTACTGGAGGGGGGGCACAGGCAGTGGTGGCAGTGGTTATTAATTAGGCAGCAGAGGTCATGCTATTTTTTATCTGGCTATCCATCATGAGTCTTACACTTCCTGGTGTCTCATTGCAGTGTCTGGTCACTCACTGTGATCGCTCAAGTGTAATGTGTCAGTATCTTTCTCTTGAAGCAAAATAGATATCCTGCAGACTTTTTTCATAAAATAGTCATAAAAGTATGCTCATCTGCAAGAAGGACTCCCCAAGGTCCTACAAATGTGTAACCAAACCACAATAAATCAAGATGGCACATCCATGAAATGATATATACCAAAAGTATAATAAAAATATTTATTAAATACAAAAATGTATAATGTCAGTAACAAACGTAATAGTAACACAATGCCAAATGTTACATATAGTTACAGCACACAACATGCAGCATATAGTAAGGCAGCTCCACATGCTGACTCAGCAAAAAGAAACACAAGAAAAACCAAATAGCTGAACCATATGAAATAAGCAATATTAGGGAAAGCACAATGCAAAAAGTAGGCAAAACATAAAGTGGGTCAGTTCTACCTTCAGATAGCCAAGACAAGGCACCCCAACGTTTCAGTGATCTATCGCCTAGTATCCCTATTTTATATCCATTAGCTATGGAATTTAATGCTATGGTGATATTAATATAATAGGGATACTAGGTGATAGGTTATTGTATTATTAGGTTTGGAAACCAGCAATTTTTGAATAGTGCAGGAGACATGTATTTTTGCAAAATACCTTTTTTGCAAAACATTGCAAAATGTTTTTAGTAAAAATTAAAAACTATCTCACTGGGGGGGGGTGCTTCATGGATTCTTGCACCGGGGTCCTGAGGTTTCTAGTTACACTACTGGCCTCAATAGAGAAGTTTGTAATAAAAAAAATTGTGTTCTCTATGTTTACATCAAAGTCACGGATACAGTTTTAGCCATTGTGATTGGGAGGCAGACCCATAGATTTATCAACTAGCAGATGGAGGACTCCCTTTTCTCTATAGGGTTAACTAACAGCTGAAGCCTAATTAGGACTGCCCTCCCCTTTAAAGGAGATGTGTTGTTCCTTCAATGTGCAGTCTTGTGTGCAGGGAGGAAAGCCTAATCCTGAGCCCAGGAGGAAGGTAAACAAGAGTTAGACAAGGATGTTACAGTGTGAAGTTAGCCTCCTCATCCAGGAGTATGTGTTTATTTTGTATTTGTTTATTTGTTTATTTTGTATTTGTGAAATTTTACCTTGAAATGGCTGCACAATAAAGCAGAAATACGAAGCAGTGATATTCGTATCCAGTGATGGTATCACACCGCATAGCATTTCGCTTTCTCGTGTGGTCATTTTTTTTTCTTTTGCAGGTGTTTTTATATACACATATATTTTTCTAGAAGCACAAAAATACTCAATGTGAAATAGAGTGGGGGTATGAAACTCATGTACAATGTGCTGAGGGGGCGTAAAGAAAACAAAAAGAGATTACAGGTCAATAACGAGCAAGAGCCGAGAAAATAGTCATGAGGAAATACATTGACGAGATGGGATTAGAATTGGTACGAGAAAGGTATTGGAGAAAAATAAAAACGGAATGATGGAAATTGTAGAAAATCCCAATAAAATCTTCTGAAAAATGAAAGGTAGACCTTATACAGAAACTGAGATAAAGTATTTATTTCAGCTTACTTGTCTTGGTCCATTTTATCCTTTCGTCTGTCTTCCTGTCTCAATTCGATGGTCTCTAGAGCATATTTCTAGCGTTATTCCATCTTTTTCCACGTTACCTGCGTATGTCGCTTCATTTTCTTCTCATCTAATCTCTGTGTGTTAGTCTGTTCTCCCATTTTATCTTTCTCGCACTCAGCAAATTTCCATTTTTTTCTTCCATGCTATGATGCATCCCTCACAGCAGCTTACTAAACTGGGAATTGCTTCCAAATCACCAGGAAATTGCAAGTTTCAAAAAGAGACAAATGGGGAAAAACCAAATTTCCCATCTCAGCTATTTACTCCAGCTCAGCAGTACTGGTTATAACTTACAGCTCCCTGGTTACTTCTCTATATATCCCAGATCACTCCATGACACTCACAGGGTTATTCAGAGAAAAGTGAAAACCAGGAGAACTGGCAGGAGAAGAGAACAATCTAGACCAAATAGCCAATTTGGAAAGTGAGCTAAATGGGAAAAATTTTCTGGTTTGGCTATTTTGACATTGAATTTTCACTTCTCCAATCATTCTCCTGAGTTTCACCTTTCTTTGAATAGACCTGTCAGGGTTAGACAGAGAAAGGTGAAAACCAGGAGAGTGACTGGAGAAGTAAAAATTCTAGGTCAAAATAGCCAAAACAGGGGGCGTGGCTTGGCTGCCGATGGTGATGGCCGCCTGAGCTGTTAGCTCCGCCACGAGTCATTGTAATCCGCTTACATCCGCAGACCCTGAGCTCCCCAGAGACACCTGGAGGACCCCCACGATGCCGGCTACTAATAAATCGCCGAAACGCGGTAAGCAGCGGGATGGTTCAGTGGCCGCGCTGTTTTCTGCGAAGAGGCAGGCGGCCTCGCAAGATGGCGGCCGCTCCTCTTCCCGCCACAAAACGCCGGTCTCGGAGGACGAAATGTCGGACGGGAACCCGGCAGAAGCCGATACAACGTCCATCCTCACCCATATGCAGGAAATGCGCACATATCTGGCTGGGGAGATCGATAGGAGCACGAAGATCATGCAGGCAGACCTCATGGCGCTAGGTACGAGAACGGCGGCGCTCGAAACCAGGGTTGATGACATGGCTGACGCACATAATGCGGTGGTGGACGGCACGAATATGTTACTACGCAGAGTGGAGGACATTGAGATACAGATGGAAGATTTATCAAATCGAATGTGCAGAAACAACCTCCGCATAAGAGGCCTCCCAGAGGGAGCGGGCGAGGGCTCCCTGGCTGATTTGGTGCGGACCTTCTACGTCCCCTGGCCCCAGACTTACCAGAACAAGCGTGGATTCTAGACCGGGCACACCGCGCTCTGCGCGCTCGGAGGGCAGAGGATGAGCGCCCGAGGGACGTGATCGTTCGCTTCTTGCACTACTCCACCAAGGAACTTATTCTGCACAATAATAGGGGCGCCTCCATTTCTTACGAGGGTACCCCCATTTTGCTCTTCCAGGATCTGACCCCAATAACGCTACAGCGTCGGAGGGAATGGAAACCCGTCGCAGACCTACTCAGAAACCACAAGATCCAATTCGCCTGGGGGCACCCCTTGAAGATCCTGGCCTTCCTGGACGGCCGCACCCACGTTCTACAACCCCAGATGGATCTGAGCAGATTCTTCAAAGCTCTTGGTATCACCCCACCGGACGACTTCGAACTCCCGAACCAACATCCTACATCCCTGCAACATTTCTCCAGAGAATGGAGAACCGTTGGCGGCAATGGGCGCGGTCGCTCTGGACGTGCCCCGACTTGAGGTGAGGTGCCCCGTTTTTCCTTTTTGCGCCCTCCGGACAGCCCTTTTTTCCTGGGAAGGCACAATGGGCCATCAGCAGGAGCGTCCCGTGCGTGGACCGCACAATTCCTCCCCTCACCCCTTGCACCCCCTCTCTGGGCCATCTACGCCCGACGGCGATCCTCTCCCACCCCCACGATGACCCCGGGACCGCACAGAGGGACACAGGTGGCTGGCGAGGACCCAGGGGGAGCCCCCTTTTTTACAGGGTCTTATAATCCAATGAACACTCGTGGCGGGCGAGGTGGTATCCTGGACTCTCAGCTCGGCTGGAGCCGAACTTTGGGTTACCTCCCCCCCCAATCCTTTTTTGCCTGGCGATATGTAAGCCCAGGCTGCTTTTGGTTTCCTACTCGGAGGCCTTTTTTGTATATAGTTCTATTTGTTTGATGGTTTTAGTGTTTTTGTTCTTTTTCTTTTCTTTCTTCCCTTGTTTTTCCACCAGGCTGCCCTTACGGGCTTATTCATTGCCCTGGGATGGCACGGGATGTGGTACAGAGTCTTCTTTTATGCTTTCTTTGAAAACACCCCCCGATGTCCGTTAAGATAACCTCCCTAAATGTGAAGGGCCTGAACTCCCCGAACAAGCTTGTTGACACACTATGGTACACTTTCAGGTTTTAAGGCCAACCTTACTAAATCGCAGGCGATGCCCTTACACATGTCATCAGAGATGGTAGCGGATATGGCATCCAGTTTCCGCATTCCAATTGTACGGACGTCTCTTAAATATCTTGGGGTTTCCCTGACTAGTGACCCCACACGTTTGTTTTCTGCCAACTTCCCACCCGTGATACGACAGATTAAGAAGGACCTAGAGGACTGGACTGAGAAGCCGATCTCGTGGATCGGGAGGATCCACTCTGTTAAGATGAACATTCTGCCCAGGCTTCTGTTTCTTTTTCAAGCGCTGCCGGTGGCGGTCACCCGGAGGGACCTGGCAGGAATTCAATCTGCGATAGATGCGTTCGTCTGGCAGAATAAAAGGCGGAGAGTAGCCCGTAAAATATTATATCGTCCTAAAACTAGAGGTGGTTTGGGTCTCCCTAACCTTTATATGTATTATTGCGCAGCACAACTGGCGCAGGTGGTTGCCTGGCACGCACCGGCGGAGGACAGACGTTGGGTGACACTGGAGACTGCGCTTACCTCACCTGACCGCCCACACATGCCTCTGTGGCTACCCAGACCTTCGCGCCCCTTGCCCCGCACTGTTTGCCTGGCAATAGCCAACTCCCTGCGCATCTTTGACCTCGCCTGCTCCAAATTCTCCTTAGCTACTACCCCGTCGCCTATGACCCCGCTTTTCCGCAACCCGGCCTTCCCCCCAGGGATGAACCTTCCTGAATTCAAAACACTAGAGGCATCGGGACTAAGACGTTTTGGAGACATATTGACCGGGGGTAAGAAGGTGACCTTTACAGACCTCTCCGCTAGGGCCTCACTGAGACCGTTTGACTACTTTCGCTTTATGCAGCTGCGGCATTTTATAGATTCAGAGGCCTTAGTTCCCATAGCCAACACACCCTTGAACTGGTTTGAGAAGCTCTGCTCTGCGGCGAGTGTCCCTAGAGGACTGATTTCGACTATATATTATTCACTATGTTCCGGCTCCAAGGAATGGGGCGAGCTAGCCTATTGCGCTCAATGGGAGGCCGATCTGCAGGAATCATTGACGGGGGATGAATGGGAGGAAATTTGGGAGGCTACAGCGAAGTCCTCTATTTGTGTCACCCACCAAGAACAATCCTTCAAAATGCTATTCAGATGGTACACGACCCTGTGCTTCTATGCAGGATGGGGAGGACTACTAGCGATTTATGCTGGTGCAACTGTGGATTACAGGGCACCTTTATCCACTTGTGGTGGGACTGCCCGAGGGTCAAGGAATACTGGGGGAAGGTGGGCCGTTTGCTGACTTCGATATTTCACAGACCTGTTCATGCGGACCCCTGGGACTTCTTGCTCTCTCGGCCGAAACCTGGTTTCACGAACCCCGAGCAATCCTTACTACGATGCATCCTCCTGGCGGCTCGCAGATCACTGGCTTCTCAATGGCTGTCGGATGTCCTGCCTACTATGCGTCTCGTGAAGGCTAAAGTATCCGATGTGAGGCTCATGGAGGAACTGACAGCAATCGTACGCCAAACTCTTCCCAAATTTGAGAAAACTTGGCATTTGTGGGAGGATTATTTGGGAGTCACAAGTTGAAATGTCTATCTCCGGTACTCAATTAAGTTTGTAAAGCCTGGTTGGAAATGACCACCTTTTCCCCCCCTTCTTCTTTTTTTTTTTTTTTTTTTCTCTTTTCTCCCTCTCTCAATTTCCCCCACTTTTTTCTTACGTTGGGTTTGTTTTATTATCGGTCTTTGTCTATACCCACTCTCAGATGGGGTTACGATTTGGCACCTGTCAATTGATCTCTGTATTTTCATGCGCTTGGTGGAAATGTTGGTTGTGCCATGTTCTGTGTAAAAACTCATAAATAAAGAATTTAAAAAAAAAAAATAGCCAAAACAGAAAGATTCTCCCATTTATCTCACTTTCCAAATTGGCTATTTGTTCTATCATTCTCTTCTCCTGCCAATTCTCCTGATTTTCCCCTTTTTCTGAATAACCCTGACTGTCTTTATTTTAACCAGTTATCTTCTTATTTCCATGTTTCTGAAACCGACTTTTTCCCGGTAATGTCCTTGTAAATACTCACATTTATCTCTGATTGCTATAAGCCGCTCTCATCATACCTCAAAGACCATGTCAGTCTCTAATATCATGGGCCAAGGGCTTTGTGGACCTGGCGTGGAAGTAATTTCCTATCTTCACCCCCCCCCAATATGTTTCTGTCCTCTTTCTCTATTTCTATGGGCACAATTACAATCTTAATCTAGGTTAAGTGACTTTAACGCAAGCTCCCCATATTACATTCCTGCCGGTTTAAAAAAATTTGTTACCGCATTGGTGATTGCGCTATTTTGCACGGGCTTACGGTACTTTACTCACCTATACCTAATATGGGGAGCGCAAACAGTAATTAGCGTTCAGATTATAAAGTCTTAATGCTAATTACCACACCGATGTGGTAACGAAAACGTTAACCATAGCTAGAAGCTGGTGCATGCTGATTGCGCTTCAGCAGAATCATTTAGCACCAGCTAAAAAAAAAACAATAAATCAGTTACTCCCCTCTCATACCACGGCACGAACAATGGCCTGATCCACCGCTTCTAGCCCACGTGAGCAGAGTGAGACTGGGGACAAAGAGTCCCCAGTCTCCCTTCGTGAATTACTCCACGGTCCTGATCGTTCTCGGCAAAGCGAGATTGCACAGGGCTCATGGCCCAGCTGGACAACCCTCCATGGAATCCTATAGACTCCAGTAGGTGATACTCGCGGCGGAATGTAAGCTCTGCCGCGAGTATCAGGGATGGTTGCACTGCATTACTGAGAAGGCTGCTGAATTAGCACTAGGGATGTGCGTTTCGGGTTTCGGAAATTAAGAATTTTCACAAAATTTCCCGATTCGTGTTTTCGGATGCGGCCGATTTTCCGAAAATTTTTGGATCCGAAAATGGCAGATCCGAAAAGTTTTCCGAGCCGAAACTAAATATTTTCGGAATTTTCGAATGGACTTGAAATGTGTCAAATCGAAATTTATTTTCACTCTATTCATGATTCCGGGTTCCGAAAAATACGAAAATTTCCGAAATCTCGAAAAGTCGATACAAAAAACGAGCTAAGTGACCAGAAAATACGAAAAATGGTCGATATTCCGAAAAAAAAATGTACACGAAAAACGAGTCGAACCGAACCGAGTCGAAACGAGCCGAATCGAAAAGTTTAAACATCCGAACGAGCCGAACCGAATCGAACCAAAAAAAAAATCGGTGCACAAGCCTAATTAGCACCTACCCCATAATATGGTGCTGAAATGGGGACGCAGCGGGGAAACCTGCAGGTGCTTGGTTTCCCCGTTAGTGTCCCTGTTTTTGCACTAACATTGTACTAGGGCACTATGTCTTTTCTAGATGCCTTGGTATCAGGGTGCATAAGGGTCCGAGTCCAGAATTCAGCAACACAGAGACAAAGGCAGGTATATAAAGGTTTAATATGGGTTTACTAAAAAATAATACAGGAACAATGCAATAATAAACACAGGAGATAGGGTTGGATTGAGGCTGGACTGGGGCACAAGGAAGCAGAGGCTGGACTGAGAAGATACAAGAAATACAGGGAGAAAGGATACACAAGACACAGGGACAGAAACAAAGGGGCAAGATAGGAATAGAGCTGGACACAGAAACAGAACACAAAGTGCACAAGGAGATTCACGTAACACGGGACCAAGGAAGAGGCAAGGACGGGCAAGGGCAAGACAGAGGGTTGGTTGCTGGCTCAAGACAATGGAATCAGGAGACCAGGCGGGTACGCTGGATATGCAGATGGCTGAAAGCAGAGTGAGTGATAAGGTATAGTTCACGTTGGGTGCACACTATAGGCTTAGGGAACACAGAAGACTCGCTGGGCTGAAGTACAAGGTACACTGGTTACTAGACTAGAATGCACAGTAAACAGGTGTTGTAGAGCTGGAGACTGCAGGCAAGGATGTAGGAATCTGGATGCTGAAAGTGGCTGTAGGAATCTGGAGACTCGAGATGCAGGGCAATGGAGGTTGGAGACCAGAGGCACGGGGAAGAAGGTGCAGGAACAGGATACAAGATGCAGGCGCCCTACTTTCGTTAGGTAGCAATAACGTGCTGCAGTTCTAATCCATAGCATCAGGGGCTTTATATATATATATATATAGCCCAAGGGAAGGAGTGCTGATGGTGAATATATATATATTCACCATCAGCACTCCTTCCCTTGACTGAAATCACCCTGGTGCTCATCCCGCACTCTACATATCCAGCAATAGTAATAATCCAGATGTCTCTCTTGGGTCTTACAGATAAAGCTCCAACACTTTATTCAATTGTCATTAAAACGTACAATATTTCGGCTCTAACCAAGCCTTTTTTAAGATCTTGATAAAGGCTTGGTTAGAGCCGAAATATTGTAGATTTTAATGACAATTGAATATAGTGTTGGAACTTTAACTCTAAGACCCGAGAGAGACATCTGGATTATTACTATTGCTGGATATATACACTATATTGCCAAAAGTATTCGCTCACCTGCCTTGACTCGCATATGATCTTAAGTGACATCCCATTCCTAATCCATAAAGTTCAATATGACGTCGCTCCACCCTTTGCAGCTATAACAGATTCAACTTTTCTGGGAAGGCTGTCCACAAGGTTTAGGAGTGTGTTTATGGGAATTTTTGACCATTCTTCCAGAAGCGCATTTGTGAGGTCACACACTGATGTTGGACGAGAAGACCTGGCTCCCAGTCTCCGCTCTAATTCATCCCAAAGGTGTTCTATCGGGTGGAGGTCAGGACTCTGTGCAGGCCAATCAAGTTCATCCACACCAGACTCTGTCATCCTTGTTTTTATGGACCTTGCTTTGTGTACTGGTGCACAGTCATGTTGGAAGAGGAAGGGGCCAGCTCCAAACTGTTCCCACAAAGTTTGGAGCATGGAATTATCCAAAATGTCTTGGTATGCTCAAGCATTCAGAGTTCCTTTCACTGGAACTAAAGGGCCAAGTCCAGCTCCTGAAAAACAACCTCACACCATAATCCCACTTCCACCAAACTTTACACTTGGCACAATGCAGTCAGACAAGTACCGTTCTCCTGGCAACTGCCAAACCCAGACTCGTCCATCAGATTGCTAGATGGAAAAGCACGATTCATCACTCCAGAGAACGCGTCTCCACTGCTCTAGAGTCCAGTGGCGGCATGCTTTACACCACTGCATCTGAAGCTTTGCATTGCACTTGGTGATGTATGGCTTGGATGCAGCTGCTCGGCCATGGAAACCCATTCCACGAAGCTCTCTGCGCACTGTTCTTGAGCTAATCTGAAGGCCACATGAAGTTTGGAGGTCTGTAGCGATTGACAGAAAGTTGGCAACCTCTTCGCACTATGCGCCTCAGCATCCGCTGACCCCGCTCTGTCAGTTTATGTGGCCTACCACTTCGTGGCTGAGTTGCTGTCGTTCCCAAACACTTCCACGTTCTTATAATACAGCTGACAGTTGACTGTGGAATATTTAGGAGTGAGGAAATTTCACGACTGGATTTGTTGCACAGGTGGCATCCTATCACAGTTCCATGCTGGAATTCACTGAGCTCCTGAGAGCAACCCATTCTTTCACAAATGTTTGTATGCCTAGGTGCATGATTTTATACAGCTGTGGCCATGGAAGTGATTGGAACAACTGATACTGATTATTTGGATGGGTGAGCGAATACTTTTGGCAATATAGTGTGTATATATATATATATATATATATATATATATATATATGTTTTTTTAGTCTTGTTATTGTAGGCAATAGGATGAGATTGCAGGTACCAACTTTTATAGCATTAACGATAAACTGCCTTACGGCTCCCTTTGATCTCCACCAAGTCATGCAGTAGGTTATGCTGTTTCAAAGAGCAATTTGCTAAATGCCAAAAAACATCTTTCATAAAAGCCGGCATTCTTTCACTGAAAGTCGCCCACCTTGGAGGCAATAAGATTGCCTGAAGAAATAAAACCTCTTGTAGGTGGGTTCAATGCCTTGATTGAAATGGAACCCTTAAACGCTGCGCTCTTGCTCTTTGTACACTGTGTGCATGTTTAGTCTTTTTATCATGTAAGGAGATACACTTTGCTGTGCAGTACTGTTTAAAAAATATGTTTAAATTACAGCCTTCTATTCAATGTCTTTCATCACATTCTGTTTGTTTTTATTTATTCCCCAGTCATACTATAATACTTTCCTATGTACAGTACATAGCAGCAATTCCAACCACTATCTTCTCTACCCTGTCTTCTCTTACTCGATACAGCAAAACCTAACCTCTGCCTAAAAAAAAGATATTGTAAAGGGAAGAGGAAGGATGTCACTCAGATACTTGAGGTGGTTAAAGATACCCTCAGTGGACAAATAAACAAAAAAAAAACAGGATATGACTGTAGCATGAACATGAAGAAGCAATTTATGGTTAAGCGTAGGCTTTGCTGACTCTGGGATTGACCGAGCAGACGTAGCATTGGGCACGTGATTGGCCTCCTCGTTAGTTTTCGGGGATATTTGGATTGTTACATGGTACTCCCACTACAAGAAAAAAAACAGCATTTGTGTATATCCGTTGTAAGAATCACAAACATCGCGCCACACAACGCACGAACAACATTTTGGAAAGTCCAAAAATATTTAGCGCCTTATTACGTTCTTAATGCTAAAATGGGGACTCTATGGAGGAAAACCTGCGCTTGCAGGTTTCTACTTAGCGTTCCTGTTTCAGCGTGATATTACGGGGCAGGTGCAAAACTAGCAGCCTGCCCCGTAACGCGGCACTTAAGACATGGGATGCTCGAGGTAGCACTAAGCGCCGCCGCAAGCATCCCCTCCATGGAGTCCATAGGACTCCATTGAGGCTTACACTGCCGGTCACATGACCAGCAGGTCAGCGGAGTGATTAATAGAGGGAAACTGGGGGACTTTTTCCCCCCAGTCTCCCTTTGTTCCCGGCGGCCAAAAGAAGTGGATTGAGCCACCGTTTTTTGCCGCGAAATGAGAGGTGAGTACGTGAGTTTTGGTATTTTTTTTAGCTGGTGCTGACGGATTCCACAGAAGCAGAATCTACTAGCATCAGGTCCTCCTAGCTGTGAGTAAGTTTTCAGTAACCGCAGCGGGGCGTAATTAGCGTGTATTTATAAAGTATATTTATACTTTAGGGATTATTAAGAGAGGTTCGAAGTGTCACCGAAATGTAAACGGACAGCGTACGGTGACATTTTGGGGCCATTCGACTATTCAGAGAGCAGGCAGTTTGCCAAATTTTGGTGAATTCCCTGCACGTACGTTGACTGTTCGACGGCAGTGATATCCCCATAGAGAAGCAATGCTTCATCTATTCAGAGAACCCCGAACAGCAGTCAAAAGTTGTCAAACTGCCCTGCTGTTCAGTGCTTTCATACGGCAGGTTAATTCAGGCGAATCCCATAGGCTTCAATGTTAAAAATATTCGCGTTTTAATCCAACATCTAATAAACCGTTTATTATTTTAATCTGCAGTAAAAAGTTTCTTTATTTATTGATTTTTTTTTTAGGATCTTTTAGGCATTTTTCAGGGTTTTTATCAGCAAAATATTTTTTCTTTTTTATTAAAGGCATTTTTCTTTTTTCTGTAACTGACCTTTTTATTATTAATTCATAAGACCTTACATGTAAATTCCAGGCTTTTTTGGTTCAGTAGTTTTTTTGCAAACAGCGTTTCAATTTTGATACGTTCAAGCATACTGTTTTATTTATTTTTTTACCTGTTCGGTCTGCGCTGAGATCTGCAGCTCGTCTGCTTTTTTTAAATAATTTTTTTCATTTTTCTGTAACAGACCTTTTTATTATCATTCATTGGACCTTATATATAAATTCCAGGCATTTTCGTTTAGTATTTTTTTTGCAAATAGTGTTTAAATTTTGAAACTTTCAAGCGTACTGTTTTTTTTTTTTACCCCGTTCATCAGCTTGTTGGCTTTTTCCGGCGGCTGCTCTGCACTTTGACCGGCGGCTTGCCGGCTTTTTCCGGCGTGTTCGGCGTGGTTTTTGTGGCGGTTTCTGCGGTTGTTCGGTGAGCGTTCAGCAAGTGTTCGTCGGGTTTGCGGCGGGTTTTCCCTGCACTACTGGAACCTTGCGGTGAATGCTGAATATACTGTAGGGTGGGGAACTTTGATTTAATTTCGGTGCTCTCTGAATAACCCCTTTTGTTTTTGGTTTTTATACCGACTAGATAAAATGGTGCTGCACGCCACAATTGGTTTGGTTTGGATGGTCTCCGTCCTTGGTCTAAATTTGAAACTATTTCCCATAAGCAAATTGTAATTGCAAGAAAACTTCTCTGGCTCCACGAAATTTTATATTCAGAACAAACATTTTTACCAGGGAAATGCTTTTAGTTGAGTATTCCATCGCTTTGCATCTTGCTTTTATAAAGTGTTCTTCCTAGACCTTTTCTATTACTGTATCTGAAGTGCCACCTTTCAATGCGCTTATTTTTACTGTAAATAGGAGCCTTATTGAAAACGTTTATGCCATTAAAAAGCTTTTTTTAAAAAAATCTTTACAAAAAAAAGTACTTTTTTTTTTTCTCAGCAAGAAAAGAATAAGCTTTTTATTTTCACCCGTACAGAGCTCTTTTGCGTTATTCATATGGGGGCTTTTTATTATTATTTTTTTAAAATTGTATTCACTTACCATTGTATTACACTATGGAAACGGTATTGTGACATTCAGGAATATAATAAGCCGGATAATTCATTAGACGATGAATCTCTTCATGAGACCTTGTACTTTATATTATGAGACTGAAAGTTGTGTTTTTTTCCATTAAAAACATACAGTATTTATAATGTTTATCCACTAAATAAAAGTGGAATTTATAATAACAAAAATATTCTACAGTGTGGCTAAAACAATAAGGGTTATATTACAATCCAAGCGTTAAAACGCAGGCGCAAGAGAGAAAAAACTGCGCCCGCAGTTTTCCCCCTTGCACCCCCGTTTTAACGCTGGATTACAATGCTGGTGCAAAAAATGCTGCCTGCATTGTTACCGCACGTTAACCCCCGGGATGCTCGCGGCAGCACGGAGCGCAGCCGCGAGCATCCACTCGATGGGAGTCCATAGGACTCCATTGAGTTCCCCCCTGCTGGTGGTCACATGACCAGCCGGATCTCGCCTCGCGAGATCCAGCCAGTTGGCGTAGTGATACGCAGGGAGAGAATGGGGGGGACTTTTTCACACCGTCTTTCCCTGCTCCCGCCGGGCCAGAGGAGACTGACAGAGCCGCGGTCCTCAGAGCGGGACAGAGGGTGAGTATGCGATTAATTTTCTTGTTTTTTTAGGCTGGTGTTAACGGATTCTGCAGAAGCAGAATCCGTTAACACCAAATCCTGGCTGTGGTTAATTTTCCGCTAACCAGAGCCAGACGTTAATCAGCGCTGGGACTTTGTAATACGCTGATTAACACTTTGCGCTCCCCATTTTAAGTATAGGGAGCACAACGTGCAGTAACCTCGGGCAGAGGAGAGCAAGGTGCCAAACGCAAACAGGTTACTTAACCCGTTTGTGTTTGGATCGTATTAGGCGGTAAACACCGTAGCAAACGTTAATGCTCACGCAAATGAGCGTTAACGTTTGCGTGAAGATTTCAATTTAGCCCTAAGTGTGAATATTTATTTTCTGCAAGGACGTCGAATATATTAATGTATAACGGTTTGACAAGGGTCACGATGAAACAATGATGACGTTAGATGTTGCACGTGTAGCTGCAGTGCATGATGTGACAGTCCAGTGTCATAAGGGGTTATTTACTAAGCACCCTTGTTTCTCTGTTGAAGTGCACCATGTTTGGTGGTAAAAAAATAAAATAAAAAAAATCACTGTTTATTCATTTATTTATTTATAAAGTATTTTACCAGGAAGTATACTTGAAAACAAGAGAAATCTCAATGTATCCTTTCTGGTAAAATACTTTATAAATAAATACATTGAGATTTCTCTCTTTTTCAAGTATGTCCTGGGTTCAAGAACATTGAATTGTTACAGTAGGTACAGAAATACAAAGTGATAAAATGCAAGAAGTTAAAAAAACAACACAAATATACAAATGCACTAAACTGTTGCTGCAACAACAATGAATAACCTCTGAATACCTAGGGGGCTTGACATGGTGACAAGGGGTCCTTCACTCTGACACCATCCGATAAATCAGCCTGGCTCGGGACAAGTAGTCTCTGCTAACCAACTTTGGACAGTGTCTGAAGTGAATGGGTTTCTTGTCATCTTGGACCATGTCAAGTGCCCTATGTGACCATTAACCCCTTCACTGCCAGACCATTTTGCCCCTGTGTGCCGAGCAAATTTTTACTGTTTTTGCTCATCATGTTTAAGCTCGATTTGAAGTCACGTTTTATCGTACGACCCAGACAAATTTTACATCTTTTTTTTTCCAGCAGACTTGGCGGATTCATAATATATCATTATTATATAGAAAAATAGGGTTAATACTGAGGAAACACCCAAAACCAATGAGCAGCAAACACCACCCTGATATCCACTTAATTCAGATAAGGTATGGCATAAAAAACAAAAATGGTGGTGTTGCGCTAAAAAACATACAAAATGTCTTATAAAGTGTCTGGATTATGGCAATCCTTGTACATAACAAGGAGGAAGGAAAAAACTTATATTCCTCTATTGTCTTTGTTGAAAAGGAGCCCGTTCAATTGGTTTCCAATCCTTGCTGAGGAAGAAAGTTTTTCGTATTCCTCCAATCCTTTTTCAACGAAGACCACTTCTTTAGCAATTCATCTCCAAGAGTATGTATCTCAAACAAAGAGAAAAATTCAATGGTGTTATACCCTTTATTAAATATATATATCCTGCTGACAATATGCATATACGTACAGGATAAGGTGGTGGGCTTTAGAGTTAATCTCACCCACTGCCAGATAAAAAACACTGCGTCCCATATAGCCTTAGACAACCATCCGAAGCTCTTACCTTTTGAGGGAAGATGATGATTTGAGGGGTATTTTGAGTGAAAGACCCACTATTACTTTTAGAGGTGCCCCCAGTTTAAAACAAACCCTGGTACAAAGCTATATAAAAGACAATAAGAAAACAGGATGGTTACAACAAGAAAAGGATTTATTTTATTGTAAAAACTGCCAATCTTGCAAGAATTCCAACATTCCAGCAAATAGAAATTGTATTAAGAACTATAAATCCAATATAACTAATATCGAATATATTATCAATAGTCTAATTACATGCAAAACTAATAATATTATTTATCTATTGGAATGTCCGTGCGGATTACGGATGTTTGAGATACATACTCTTGGAGATGAATTGCTAAAGAAGTGGTCTTCGTTGAAAAAGGATTGGAGGAATACGAAAAACTTTCTTCCTCAGCAAGGATTGGAAGCCAATTGAACGGGTCCCTTTTCAACAAAGACAATAGAGGTATAAATTTTTTTCCTTCCTCCTTGTTATGTACAAGGATTGCCATAATCCAGACACTTTATAAGACATTTTGTATGTTTTTTAGCGCAACACCACCATTTTTGTTTTTTATATCATTATTATATGTATACGTCGTGCCTTGCCAGAATGCTATAAAAAAATGTAAAGAAAATTTGAATTCCCAATCATCTACAGCGCGTAAAATATTTTTTTTCACATTTTTTATCATCCGAGCCTTTGCAGCTATATGTTCTATGGGGAACTCTTATTAAAAAAATTAGAACTGGGAACCTGTTACGTTACTTGTTTGAGAAATTATCGCTAAAACCGAAAATAAAATCGTTAGTGCAGCATCATTGTTTACATTATAATTGAAATGTGAACAGTAGTACTGCATTAATAAAAAAAAATACACAAAACAAAAAAAAACATTTTTATTTTTTATTTCTTACTTGTAACATGGTCATGTTTGGTATCATTGGAAAGGCCGTGCGTGATAACGTCAGTGGGCGGGGAGAGGCCCCAGAGGCTTGGCCGACATCCAAGCTGTCAGCCACCTCTGGGAGAGGTCCGCGATTTGTTGTCGGATCACAAACCGGCTCCTCAGGGGTTACAGAGTGGAATTGACCTTTACAGCGCTGCCTCTTTTTTATGAATATCTTCTCCCGATCGGGAGGGAGAGGGGTCTAAAGGACCCCACACCCTCCTTTCAGGTGCTGGTCTGGCTTTGCCGGGGGTCGTCTGAAACTGATGTCATCATGCTCGTCGCGTTGACGTCAGTGCGCCAGGAGGGTGTATAAAAGCGGGAAATCAGACCACCGTGTGGCCCCAGAGGGAGAGGTAAGTATAAGGAGGAAGAGCCCCATAGTGGACAACATGTGGGGAACGTCCTCCGCATATAGCAGGGAAACATAGAAACATAGAAAAATGTCAGCAGATAAGAACCTTTCAGCCCATCTAGTCTGCCCAATTACATGGATACTTTACCTGGATTTATCTTTTGTTTAGGATAGCCTTATGCCTATCCCATGCTTGCTTAAATTCAATTAGGAATCCCTATTACACTCCCCACACGTGTTCTGCATCCAAGAGGTTGACCCCAAATAGTTTTGAAAGAATTCTTCCTTTACAGCATTTTTTCACACTTGCCTATAATGTTTGCACAGCACTGTTGTTTATAGCAACACAATACTTACGCACGCAACACTCAGATTTTATAAATTTATTGTACTGATTTCCTTTATAGTAGCGCAGCCTACCAAAAACTCCATTGAGGCTTGAGCAGGGACACACAGCAGGACCGGCTATAGAGTTTATCTAGGCATTGATGCTTCGGATAAATCCTGGCTCAGCTTGTCAACGTGTTCCTGCAAAGATCCCCACGGATCTATATTAAAAGAAGGTGAACATCCACTCCCCGTCTAATTCCTGAATTCCTAACGCAGCATCTCATACCGGTTTGTTTACCTCGGATAATGAAGACGCTCGCATTCAGAGTACTGGACAGCTGCAAGAGGGTCATATGGACAGATTAAAAATAAAGAAATAAATAAGGGATCCTTACATTTGCAAGACATAAGAGTAAAATATTAGCTTAGCAGTCATACCGAGAGCAGATTCACTCCATACGCATTGAACTTGAAACATTTTCAACAAAACGTCCTTCAGATATTTTTTTGTCATCAGGTTAAAAAGGCTCAGGAGTATATTCTCCGTGTATAAATTGTACGCTGTGCATTGTGCTCCACAGAGCCATTCTTTTCTATAAAGAATAAAAGTATAATTAAATGGTCATAGATATACTGTCACTTTGCTGCTGTTTGTGCGCAAAGCAACACTATCCACTGCTTCCAGCAACCGATAGGTCATGGCCAGGTTCTTAGCCTTGCTGTTTTTAATGTATATAATTGGTATTTATAATGCACATTTATTGGCTGGGTTGCCTTAAATTTCAACGTTTCTTTGTGTCAGAGGAAAGGATAATGTGCTCTCCTATTACTAACTTTGCTGAATAGAAACATCAAGATACTGAGTATTTAGGGAACGACAGCGATACGCGTTACTTAGTTACTGTGCATCTTTTCCCGGCTACTATAGAAACAGTTGCTGGGATAGATTGCCGAGTGTTCAGGCAGCTTAGGGGTTACGGAGATTTGACCTCTTTGCTGCTCCAATGGATCTCTGTTCAGGTATTGCTGATAATTAGGTAGCTGGCTATTTAGACCGCCGAAGGCAAAGGCTTTGAGTTAGTCCACGAGAATGTGTTTTGAAGGGGAAAAAATGATCGCTTTATTAGCTTTTGGAAAGGCTTTAATATTATGGTGTAAATAAGCTATGGGGCGATAGATGAGAAAGCATTAACCATTGAAAGGGAAGATCATACTGTATGTACTATATATACTGAATCTCAGGATCAACCTGCACAGACACTCCATTAAGAACATCAGGTAAATATATTTTGTACCCCGTTGGGGCATCACTTTAATCTGACAGGACACTCCATCCACAACCTCGGGATTAAAATCCTCAAAGGAAATTTTAAAGACTCTCATGAACATAAGACATTCGAAATAAAAACGAACACTATAAAAAAGGGACTCAATGTAGACTCTGGCTTTTTAACTCATTATCATAATGTCATGTAACGTTCAACATTGTACCTTGTTTATATGGTTTTTCTCTTTTTGTTTCTTTTTTACTTCTCTGGTTTTTTGAAGTCGTGTCATTGACATCGTCCTCTTTATGTTTATCTCTGTTATTTTATGGGCCTATGATCTCTCCTCTGTTTGGTTACCCTCCTTGACCATACTATTCCACTGTTCAGTATTTACAACACTCACCCTCAACCCCCCCCCCCCGCCACCCCTCTGCTTGGTTCTTTATTGTTCAATTCTATGATTTTGCTCAATATTGCTTCCAGACCTGAAGAGAGTTATACTCGCGAAAGCTTGTATTTTAAATGCAACATTAGCCAAATAAAAAAGGTATCACTACTACTGTTATACTCTATATATCACCAATCTTCTTTAGCAAAACATAAATAATAATATAAGATCTTTAAATGTCTAAATATATATATATATATTATATATATATATATATATATGGCATAGCATTGATTTTAGGGTTCTGTGTAATAACAGACCCAGGGCTGTCTTTAATATTGACTGGACCCTGGGCAACCATGTTCTTGGGCCCCCCCCATAGGAATTTTACTCTCCATCCCATCCTTAAAAAAAAAAAAAACACACACAGATTACATTTTATGAAACAAGCCTATTTATTTGTTTTATAATTTTTTTTTACAATTACACATCCTAAATACACACTGTGAGAAAAACACAATATCTCTGTGTGTACACATCATGCACAATATATATATATATATATGTACTATTGTGTATATACATCCTTTGTGCACGTACACATCCAATGTACACATTCTATATACTGTACATGTACACATAATATATACATCATATACAGACTTGCATCATATACACATTTCCACATTATATATAAACACTTACGCATAATATACACTTGATATTTACATCACACACATTTCCACACCATATATACACACATAATCTACACATCACACACATCATATATGCACAATTTACACTAACACACATTATATATACATAATCTACACATCACACAGACACACACACATATACATAATCTACACATCACACACACATATATATACATAATCTACACATCACACACATCATATGTGCACAATTTACACTAACACACATTATATATACATAAACTACACACAGACACACACATATATACATAATCTACACATCACACATACACACATATACATAATCTACACATCACACACATACACATATATATATACATAATCTACACATCACACACATCATATATGCACAATTTACACTAACACACATTATATATACATAAACTACACATCACACAGACACACACACATATATATACATAATCTACACATCACACAGACACACATATATACATAATCTACACATCACACACACACATATATATACATAATTTACACATCACACATATATACATAATTTACACAACACACACACACCATCTATATACAAATTAACATGTGACACAGACAAGCTGGAGGGGTGGGGGAACAGGGGTCTTGTAAGCAGAGCCCTGCTTCTTACTTCATGCTGCTGTAGTCTCTCAGACAGGCTGGCCTGGCGGCGCAGAGCACTGACTACTTCCTGAATCCAGGATCTTCTTGCGGGGGAACTGCATGTTGAAGAGAAGGGGGAGGAGCCAAACGCAGCTCCCAAGATGCATCCCTCTCTCGTGCGGCCTCACCTCCTCGCTGTGGTCACTTGTCACCATCACCACGGAGGGGAGGCATCCTGTGACACCACGATTTTTGCGGGCTCAAGAGCAGCTGCTTTGGGCCCCATAACACTGACTGGGCCCAGGGCAGCTGCCCCTTTTGCCCTGCGCTAAAGACGGCCCTGAACAGACCCAGGATGCATAAAAGTGAGAAAGAGGTGTGATAGGAAGCAGGGCTTGGTATTGAATGGGAGATACCTGAGACCAGGCCTGGTACACTGCGTTTAAAAGAACCCCTGGGATACTGTTGGTTTTGGGAGTGTGTGGTGCAACGGGGCTCCCAGGAAAGTGTGTTATGGGTCCCTGGGGTTGGGGTAGTGGAGTGAAGGGCGGGCCGCTATCCCAACAACCTGGATCACTTCCAGACCAGGTATTAGCAGGGTCAGCTAGGACTGTAGGTGTGGTCCACCAGGAAGGGTTTCAAAAGAAACAAGAGGAAGCTGATCCTGCAGAGTGAAAAAAAGGGGGGTGGGTGAGGACCCACCAGAGTGAACTGCCGTATCACTGTATCTGCTGAACTTGCTAAATTACAGAATTGCTGTGGAGCACGAGTTGCCACTGTTTGCTGTGCACCTTTCTGAAGGTAAAAAAATAAACTTCACTGGTTTTTACAAAAGACCTGCTGTCTCGCTACAATTACTGCCCTAGAAGACGTGGTTGAAGGAGGACCCTTGTCACACGTGGTGCCCTGTGTGAGGAGTAACCACACTAGTCTGAGGGCAGTATAAACCACAAACAGCATGGAGGACGTTGTGAAAGCTCTGGTCCAATCTACTGCTGCTCAGCAGGAAGCGAATAGGAGGACTACCGAGACCCGGGAAACCCTGCAGCAGCTGATATTAGCCCAGGCAGAGAATGCTATGGCTATGGCTAAAGCAAAGAAGGAGACTACAGAGACTCTGGTACAACAAATTTTGACGGCTCAAATGGAGGCCATTGGCAAGGTCCGTGAGGAACAGTTATCTGCCACGCATGTTCTGCGCAAAGAGATTCACGCCGTGTCAGACAAGCTGGAGTCTGATCCTGCAGGCGGCCACCAAGGCCCTAAGATAATCCGGGCCAGCCATTATCTACAAAAAATGTCTACAGCGGATGATGTGGAGGCGTACCTGTTGGCCTTTGAGCGTACTGCAACGAGAGAAGGGTGGCCGGCGGCTGAGTGGGCGAGTATACTTGCCCCTTTTCTGAGTGGAGAGCCTCAAAAGGCCTACTATGACTTGGAGCCAGCACAGGCCAGTGACTATGTGGAGCTTAAAGCTGAGATCATGGCGTGCCTGGGGGTGACCACAGCAGTACGGGCACAAAGATGTCATTCCTGGGCGTACTCTCCTAACCAAGCTGCACGGTCCCAGATGTTTGACCTAATACATCTTGCCAGGAAGTGGCTACAACCGGAGGTCAACTCTGCTATGAAGATAGTAGAAAACCTGGTCATGGATCGCTTTCAGCGTGGATTGCCAACCCCTCTGCGACGCTGGGTAAACCAAGGCGACCCCCAAACCGCCGACCAGTTGATTGCGTTGGTAGAAAGGTTTATAGCTTCTGGAGAAGTTCTGCATCCGCCTGCAGCGACCCAAGCCCGCAACCCTAAAAGCCAGAATGCCACACGCACTGGTAGACTGTACCGAGGTGCGGGGGGTGGAGGTAACCTGGATACGTAGAAAACACCAGAGACATTTCTCCCAGGGTGCAGAAAGCACCTCAGTATAACCAGATGAGTAGGTGCTTTAAATGCAATAGAGTGGGCCATATAGCCAGAGACTGCGTGAACGATGAGCCTATGGATTGTAATGATGCACATTCCTTGTTGTCTGGCTATGACCACGCTGGTAATGACTATGATCCCCACTTTTGTACTGTGAAGGTTAATGGCAGACTGCGTAGAGCCTTGCTAGACTCCGGTAGTATGGTCACCCTGGTGACTAAATCCATAGTACCTGGGGTGGTGTTCAATCATATGGAGAAATTGGGGATTGTCTGTGTGCATGGTGATAAACGGGAGTACCCCACAGGTGAAGTGGATATTGAAACCCAGTGTGGGAATGTGAAGTATCATGTGGGGGTGGTACCTAACCTGGCCCATGAAGTTGTTATAGGGAGAGATTTTCCATATTTTCTGGAACTATGGAAAGCCCCTGAACTGAGGCCAGTAGAGGAGGCTTATGTTTTTCCTTTCTCTGATGCTGATTTGGAAGATGGGGTCACTGGAAAGCACATGACATGTGGTCCTATCCCGGTGTTAGTAGGCAATCAAACATCTCAGAGTAATGAGCCAGGAACCAAGGTTGGTCAGGCGGAAGAGTTATTAGAACTGGCGGGTTGCCCTGGTAACTTTAAAAGAGCCCAATGGGAGGACCCAACCCTGTTGGAAGCCAGGAATAATGTTCAAGATATGGATGGGATTGTGACCCAGGCCGGGAAGGTATTGCCTTATCCCCATTTTGAAGTGGCTAACAAACTGCTCTATCGTGTAGAAAAGAGAGGTACTGGCGTTATTAAGCAATTATTGGTACCACAGAATTTTAGGAACACTGTCTTAAGCCTTGCACATAACCATGTACTGGGGGGACACTTGGGAGTGGATAAAACAAAGGAGAGGGTCCTCAGGAGATTCTATTGGCCAGGAGTACTTGCTGCCATAAAAAATTTTTGTACCTCCTGCCCTAAATGCCAACTTACTGCTCCGACTCCAGGTTTCCGGAGTCCATTGGTACCCTTGCCTATCCTTGACATCCCGTTTGAGCGAATTGCTATGGACTTGGTAGGTCCACTGGTTAAATCTGCTAGGGGACACCAGTATATACTGGTCGATCTTGATTACGCGACACGATACCCGGAAGCGATGCCCCTGCGAAATAGCTCTGCCAAATCAATAGCCAAAGAGCTCATGCTAATGTTTAGCAGGGTGGGGATACCAAAAGAGATACTAACGGACCAGGGGACCCCATTTATGTCCAGAGTTATGAGGGAATTATGTAAGTTAATGGGCATTAAACAACTAAGGACCTCGGTATATCACCCGCAAACTGATGGGTTAGTGGAGCGGTTTAACAAGACCCTTAAGAGTATGCTGAGAAAGGTCATTGATAAAGATGGCAGGAATTGGGACCTTTTACTACCCTATTTAATGTTCTCTATCCGGGAGGTTCCCCAGGCCTCTACGGGCTTCTCCCCGTTCGAGTTATTATATGGCCGACATCCCAGAGGTCTGCTGGATGTTGTTAAAGAGACCAGGGAACAGGAGACGACACCTTACCGCAGTGTCGTGGAACATATATCTCAGATGCAGGAGCGCATGGAAGCGGTCATACCCCTGGTTAGAGAACATATGAGAAAGGCCCAAGAAGCCCAAAGGCACAGTTACAATAAGAATGCCCGGCTCAGAGTGTTTCAACCTGGGGATAGGGTATTGGTCCTGGTCCCCACTGTAGAAAATAAATTTTTGGCTACCTGGCAGGGCCCCTATGTAATAATCGACAAAGTGGGTGATGTTAATTATAAAGTGAGCCAACCTGGAAGGAGAAAACCTGAGCAGATTTACCATTTAAACCTGTTAAAACCGTGGAAGGATAGAGAGGTCTTAGTGGTCATGAGGCCTTCAGACCTCCCTCTCACTGAGCCTGAGGTAAGCCTTTCTGACACCCTCTCTGTACATCAGAAGGCTGAGGTTAACGAGTTTCTCAGAAGGAACCGGGAGGTGTTCTCGGCGATACCAGGGAGGACCAAAATAATGACACACGATATTATAACCGAGCCAGGGAAGAAAGCCTGTTTGAAACCTTATAGGGTTCCGGAGGCCCGTAGACAAGCTATAGAGATAGAGGTGAAGAAAATGCTAAAGCTAGGGGTGATAGAGGAGTCTCATAGTGAGTGGAACAGTCCCATTGTGCTTGTCCCCAAACCGGATGGGTCAATAAGGTTTTGTAATGATTTCCGTAAGTTAAACAGTATTTCTAAATTTGACAGCTATCCGATGCCTAGGGTTGATGAGCTGATTGAGAGGCTGGGGAAAGCGCGTTTTTTCACAACCATTGACTTGACGAAGGGATATTGGCAAGTGCCACTCACTGAGCAAGCAAAGGAAAAAAACGCCTTTTCAACCCCCCAGGGCTTGTTTCAATATACGGTGTTGCCATTCGGTTTGCACGGTGCCCCAGCCACGTTTCAGAGGCTGATGGATAGGGTTTTGAGACCCCATGCCCGCTACGCTGCTGCATACTTAGATGATGTGGTAGTTTTTAGTACGGATTGGGAAACCCACCTTCCGAAAGTTCAGAGGGTGCTTGATGCTGTGCGGGCTGCTGGCCTAGTGGCCAACCCTGCAAAAAGTACCATTGGTCTGGAGGAAGCGAAGTACTTGGGCTATACCATCGGTAAGGGATTGGTCAAGCCTCAAACTACTAAGGTTGAGGCTATACAAAACTGGCCGCAGCCATTGACGAAAAAACAGGTGAGGACGTTTCTTGGGTTGACCGCTACTACAGGAGGTTCATACCGAATTTTGCTACGATAGCTGCGCCCCTGACAGATCTCACGAAAGCGAGAGCCCCCATAATGGTGAAATGGTCTCCTGAGACGGAAAACGCTTTTGCTGGTTTGAAGGAGGCCCTATGTGCCTATCCCGTTTTGGTGTCCCCTGATTTTACTAAGATTTCGTGGTGCAGACTGATGCCTCCGAGGCTGGCTTAGGGGCGGTCCTCTCCCAGGACTATCAGGGTGAAGAGCACCCTGTTCTTTTCCTCAGCAGAAAGCTGTTGCCGAGGGAGAAGAACTATTCTGTCGTGGAGAAGGAGTGCCTTGCCATTAAGTGGGCTTTGGAGACCCTGAGGTACTACCTGTTGGGGAGGAGGTTCAGGCTGGTCACTGACCATGCTCCCCTCGCGTGGATGAGTCAGAACAAGGAGACGAATGCGAGAGTCACCAGGTGGTTCCTCAGCCTGCAGCCTTTCAACTTTACTGTGGAGCACCGGGCTGGCCTGCTACAGGGTAATGTTGATGGGCTGTCTCGAGTACATGCGTTGCTGTCTGTGGTCGCTCCTCCAATGGCTCTGAGCTGAGGGGGAGGGTGTGTGATAGGAAGCAGGGCTTGGTATTGAATGGGAGATACCTGAGACCAGGCCTGGTACACTGCGTTTAAAAGAACCCCAGGGAGACTGTTGGTTTTGTGAGTGTGTGGAGCAATGGGGCTCCCAGGAAAGTGTGTTATGGGTCCCTGGGGTGGGGTAGTGGAGTGAAGGGCGGGCCGCTATCCCAACAACCTGGATCACTTCCAGACCAGGTATTAGCAGGGTCAGCTAGGACTGTAGGTGTGGTCCACCAGGAAGGGTTTCAAAAGAAACAAGAGGAAGCTGATCCTGCAGAGTGAAAAAAAGGGGGGTGGGTGAGGACCACCAGAGTGAACTGCCGTATCACTGTATCTGCTGAACTTGCTAAATTACAGAATTGCTGTGTTGCTGTGGAGCACGAGTTGCCACTGTTTGCTGTGCACCTTTCTGAAGGTAAAAAAATAAACTTCACTGGTTTTTACAAAAGACCTGCTGTCTCGCTACAATTACTGCCCTAGAAGACGTGGTTGAAGGAGGACCCTTGTCACAGAGGTCATTTGCATATCCTACCCAGAATTCCTTGCTGCATATGGGGAATGTGGCACAGGAGCTCTGGGATGCAATTCTTTGAATTGCTATGATGTGCAAGTGGCTTTTGCAATAATAAACACAATAAATATATATATATAGCCACTGGACGCAGGAATCAGTTCTTCGGCTTATCTTTATTTTGCAGGCAAGAAATTTGCAGGGTACAGCATGAACAGAAAAAATTATCAGAAAACAACCGCATACTCCTTGATGCGGAGGCTAACTACACATTTCAGCATTCCCATCTGACATGTTGGACGGCTAAGTCGCTTACCAACCTGTGAAAAACAAAATATCATATGCCTTCCTTCTGTGCTCAGGATGTAGCTTCCTTTCCTTCTGCACCCAGCACCAAGGCTGCCTTCTCAGAGGGAACCACATCTCCTATAAAGGGAATGGTAGTCGTAATTAGGCATGGGCTGTTGGTTAACCCTATAGGGAAAAAAGGGAGCCTTCCATCTGCCTGCTGATGAACCTATGTCTACTACACTGCTCTTAATCACACTGTCACAATATATAAAATAAACCAGAGGTTTAAATCGGCAGGTTTGATTGAACCTTGAATCACAGGGAACTTCAGCAAGGATTCTGTCCTCAGTAAGTGAGTCAATCCCATAATAGCAGTCAATAGGACCCGTCATCGATGGGATACATTGTCAGTGTGGCAGGCTTAAGCAATTTAAGGCCATATATTGTGAACTAAATTCCCAACATTTTTAAACAGAGCTTAGGGTTACACATTTGGAGACTTTGAAATCTAATTAATCTTTAAATGTGTGAGCTACTCTCACAGTTGTTGAATGTAAGAGTTGGAGTGCTCTCCTCCTGGTGTATTTTATATACAGTATATATATATATATATATTTATACTGCCACACAAAGGTAAATATATACTGTGTATTTATATATATATATATACATATATAGGTGTGTTAAGAGCAATTCAGCCTAAATAACAATAAAGTTGAATTATCGAAATCACCTTGGTCTTATCTCTCCGATGACTTTTATAGACATTTTAATATATAGCTGTACAGAAGCAATGCAAAGGCCTCTAATAAAGTGCCTGCCTTTAGGGAATGCTTGTAAAGAAAGAAACAAGTTAACCACGGTCTTACAGATAAATTGTAGCACATATTTGTAATGGCGTTTTTAAAATTAAAATGCATTAAATGGTCAAGCAGTACAAGGTGAACAAAAACTAAATATTTGAGTACTGGAAACAGGCAGTGGCATGAGGGTTGCCCTATGGTAAGCCCAGGCTCAAATCTCTCAAAAAGGTTTTATCTCAATGGTGCCATTCGACTACTCCATATGCAATTCAGGCAGGACCCAAAAAAAAGGTGGCCAGAAAAGAAAGAAAAGAAATGCGAAGAAAGTCTGCCCTGCATGAGAATCAAGGACACTTGAAAATCTTTTTGGCCATGTTAGGCCACATCAGGAGGGGAGCACATAGAATTACCACTTGAATAAACAGTTCCCAATGTTTCTTCACCTGCCCTGCAAAATCACGTACATGCAATCCTGCAATGAGCTGTCTGGACTCCATGGAGTTTTACGAACGGGCCTTGCTGATGATCAGTGGGTGTCAGTGGGTGGGGGGGGACCTGGAGGCTTGGCTGACATCCAAGATGTCAGCCCCCTCCAGGTTTGAATCGCGTTTTGGCGCCAATTGGCGCCGCAACGTGATCCGGCGGCGAAACGGTTAATGCCATACACTGCTGGAAAGGGGAGGCTCTCCCCTCTCCAGCGGTGCAAACGGCATCTCCCTAGCTTCATCTCCCTAGCTTTTACGAACGGGCCTTGCTGATGATAATGGCCCCTAATTATTACAACCTGAACTGCTAATATAGCCGCTCACTTTTAACCTCCCTGGTGGTCTGATTATGACATTAAAAAATAATGTCAAAGCGGTAAATTGTTTTAAATAGGATTTTAAATTTTATTTTAATCCCCCATCGGGTCCTGCCCCCCCTCGTCGCAGCGCATGAAGGGACGGAAACCCGGAAGAAGGATGCCGCAATTGGCCAGACGAGACTGCGGGAGGACATCGAGGGAACACAGGGACAAGGTATGTACCAGCCCAAGTGTCGCTCAAGGTTACCATTTTTAGTACTGAGAATTAGTGCCGAGCCACACTCGGGATTACCGCCAAGGAGGTTAATTGACTCACTAATGGTTACCAACTCGAGCTGTGTGTTTCCACTGGCAGCTCCATGTTACCGTGAACCGGAATGGAACCCTCTGTGTTCCACGGAATTCAGAGATATACTTACCAAGGGCTCGTGTTTTTTATAAACAGGTTTCTAAAGCGTGTCGAGTTTAGATATCGTTCCAGTTAAGCCATCAAGCAGGTGGTGGGAACTTTGACTTGTAAAGTAATAAAGCAGTAGAGAAATAAAACATACCTTGTGTTCAAAGAAACCAATTTTTTTCTGTATTGTAGCCTACCAGTTGAATTTACACCTTGTTTTTGTTGTAGCGTTGCATTTCTCTGCGCCATAATTTGTCAGAGTTACGTACACCATCAAATTATACAACACAGCATACGTGATGAGATAATCATATATTCTAAGGAGATACCTCCCTCGGCATACGGGATGTGGCAGATCTAAATAGGAAAACACATTTCTTTTTCGGTGGAAAGAACTCATTTTAAAGTGAGATCAGGTGTTATTGGATAGCGGCACATCAGGGTAGATGGCACAGCAGGTTGACAATAAATGTTTGCTTACAGACATGCACCTCTATCGAGCAGTGACGGTGGGAGTTTTGATCCACTTAGCTCTGTAAGTGTTGGAATTTGCCAAGAGTAAATGAATAAAGTATGATATTTAAACATTGTACCGGTCACAGTAGGTAATAAAGAATAAAAAAAATGGAACAAACAAGTCCAAGAATACATTAATATAATATTGTCATTGCAGCATATGTCTGGCTTTGTGTTCTGTAGATGTTTACGACTGCAATGTAGCCATTATTAATCCGTAACGCAGGGGAGATATATCTTGCCTACTGTCAGAGCGGAGCCCGTGCTTTTGTTTCATTTAATAAATAAAAGATTTAACCTACTTGTGTAACTATTCCATACCTAAGGCTCAGATTTACTAAATAATGCTGTCATAGCGTATTCCACGTGAGCAGGCTGTAGGGCAAACTTAGATTAAATTTTCTTATAATATTTACCCTAAAGCTTATACTCCAACGCAAGCGATTACCACTTTCCATGAGCAGTCACCGGGACTTAAATCCGTATGGATTAATCACCTGTAACGTACCTTTTTGAAGGTTTTGTATTCATTCATACTTCAAAAGAGCATATTGTTTTGTAGATGCGTAAAGCCTCTGCTTGTTACTACGATCCCGTTTTTGAGTTTCTAAAACATTCTTCGCTTTTACGTGAATAGACGTGAAGCAAGAAATCAAGAATTATAGTTACCCTGTAAAAATAGCAGACACAGAATGCTGAAAAAATCCTCATTTTCATAATGCTGGCCATTCTGTACCCCTGCGTACTGTGTTACCTCCTTTTCTATGCTGTAACATAGCACTAGAGCTCAGACCTGTATTGTGGAGTCATTTTTTAACTATTCATTTTCTTGTGCTTAAAGGGACAGGGTGTCCACTCAATCTTATCTGAGTGGTCACAATGCTGCGAGCTCCCTGCTCCCTCTCCCCCATTGAGGGGTAGCCTGGAGGATTCATTCAGCCATCTATATGCCGGGGCTTAGTCTTGCCCAGAACCTCAGCTCAGGGAGGTCTCGGCTCAGAGACCTTTGGGAACTAGCCTTATCCAATGGTATCAAAGCCATCCTGCATTGAGAGCCACTGGATTGGCTGGAGTGCCCAGCTCACCCTGCGGTCACATGACATCCTGAGCTGGAACCATGTCATATTCTGCAAGGCTCAGTGGATGACCACAATGGAGTTGGATGCATTTTTAAAGGAAACTGTATTCTTAAACTAGGAGGGGAGAATAAAGTGGGGATCAGGAGTGGTTAATGTTTAAACTCTCTGTTTCTTACCACCTCCTGCTTTAACCCATTGGACCCTTTGGACCCATTCTCTTTAATATTTTTATTAGTGATATTGCAGAAGGTATTAATGGTAAAGTATGTCTTTTTGCTGATGACACAAAGATTTGCAACAGGGTTGACGTTCCTGGAGGGATCAGACAAATGACAAATGATTTAGGTACACTAAAAAAATGGTCGGAGCTGTGGCAATTGAGTTTTAATGTGGATAAGTGCAAGATAATGCACCTGGGACGTAAAAACCCAAGGGCTGAATATAGAATATTTGATACAGTCCTAACCTCAACATCTGAGGAAAGGGATTTAGGGGTTATTATTGCAGAGGATCTAAGGGTAAGTAGTCAATGTAATAGAGCAGCAGGAAATGCTGGCAGAATGCTTGGTTGTGTAGGGAGAGGTATTACCAGTAGGAAAAGGGAAGTGCTCATGCCACTGTACAGAGAACTGGTGAGACCTCACTTGGAGTACTGTGTGCAGTACTGGAGACCGTATCTCCAGAAGGATATAGACATCTTAGAGAGAGTTCAGAGAAGGGCTACTAAAATGGTGTACGGCTTGAAGGAGAAAAGTTACCAGGAAAGGCTTAATGATCTTAACATGTACAGCTTGGAAAAAAGACGAGACAGAGGAGATATGATAGAAACATTTAAATACGTAAAGGGAATCCACAAGGTAGAGGAAGGGACTATATTTAAAAGGAAACAAAGTAGCAAAACAAGAGGACATAGTCTTAGATTAGAGGGGCAAAGGTTTAAAAGTAACATCAGGAAGCATTATTTTACTGAGAGGGTGGTGGATACATGGAACAGCCTTCCAGTTGAAGTGTTAGAGGCCAAAACAGTGATTGAATTTAAGCAGGCATGGGATAGGCATAAGGCTATCCTAAACAAGAGATAAATCCAGGTAAAGTATCTATGTAATTGGGCAGACTAGATGGGCCGAAAGGTTCTTATCTGCCGACATTGTCTATGATTCTATGTTTCTAACCCGAGAGTAAGTGTAACTCTTTAATGAACTTGTTGAATGAGCCATGTGATTACATGATACGCTGAGCTGGATGTATGTCATATCCTGCAGAGATCAGTGGGAAATCAACACTGGATTTAGGTGAGTTTTTAAAAGGAACTTCACCGTTAAAACAGGAGGAAAGAATGCGCTGGGGGGTCACTCACTATCTACCTCCTCCTACTACATACTTACACCCTCTAGTCCCTATTACCTATCCCCTTATGTTTTAACTCTATAGTAGTCCAATAATTTTCCAAGTGGGCAAAATAATTCCGGCAGTTTTGCCCTTAGGACTCCAAGGAGAGTTGCTCTAGACCTGATCTGTCCAAAGTCACTTAGCATCAGGTCTTGGGAAGCCATAACTGGGCATCGCACAATTTCCATCGGAGCCCATTACTTTTGCTCTTCCTATATAAATAATAGGAGGAGTGAATGTACAGTAAAGCAGCAACAGAAGGAGCAGTTTGATTTGCAACAGCACACAAAAAACTAGTGTCCATTGCATATTAATCCACAATCATCACCATATACTGGCTACCCAACTCACTGCCATTGTTGTTCAGCTGTCGGTATTGTTGTGGGACATGGAGAGAAGCAGAAAGGGTGCTGTTTCATGAGCCTCCGACTTTCTGATCTCCCAAATTAAACAGAAGTAACGATTTAAACAAATGATGGCACAATAAAAAGGTGAGTATAAGAGTGCATAAACATTCTGCATAATAAACCCCTATGAAAATGGTTTTATAATCCATATTGTACGTTAGGCATGCTTTGGCTCACACAGCTCCAGCTGTCCCCCAACTCTCTTTTCCCACCACACTGAGACATTCCTTTTCTGCATCATCTTTGATTTTCCTCCTTTACAATAAGCAGATGCCTCCCGAAATCGCTTTTGTGCTATTCAACTGCTCCCCAAGCGCACAATTTTGTCGGAATTACATCCCATCGCTTTCAAAACCCGCATCAGAATTGCACATGAAGAAAATGCGCCCAACTAATATATTTGGTTACCAAGAACAAAAATATATATAGAATTACCCGTAAAATCACATTTCATGTCTTTAATAAAAAAAAAGTTTGCAGCTCCATAGTAGGAGATAAACTGAAGCTGAATACGAAATATAATAAATCGTACTTACTCGCTACAAATGTCTCAGCAGTGGTTCCAATCAGCTCAGAGGGAGAATCAAAATTATGGATCCATGTGAACTACCACTTCTGAATAGAATATAGAAGAGAGGAGGTAGAGATAGGTCTGGGAAACACTAGGTTCAGGTTTAAGTAGTAATATTCAATGTACTCTGAAATACTGATAACTGGCTGAAGCAAATGTTAAACCTATTTACCAATGAATGTTTGATTTACGCGGACATTGCGGGAATTCTCATCCCGCCACATACCTCCAAATTCATTACAAAGAGTCTTAAATAGGGTGCTTCACCTTACATATTTGTGTGATGGTTCCTCAATTTTACAAAAAATTTAATCTATTTTTCAGAAGGCTTTATTCCATTATTCCATAGAGTCTATGGAATCTAATACCTGCAAACCCTTACAGGGTTATTCAAAGAGATCTGAATGGCTGCCGAAAGGTAACCGAACACTGAAAATCAGCATTCGGTTACCTTTCTTGGCCATTCGGCTATCCAGAGAGCAGGCAGTTCGCCAAATGTTGGCGAATTGCCTGCACATACGTGTCACGGTTCCCGGATCCCACCACGCAGTCCTTAAAGCCCAACACTCCACAGAGCCCAAAAGTAGGGATGAGCTGTTTGGGTTCGGACGGTTCGGGGTTCGACCCAAACTTAGCCTGTTAGAGCAGATCGCGAACCCCGAACATTTCCGGGTGTTCGCCGCATGTTCGACCACAATGGACCACAATGCATTTTCCCACTGCCTGAAGCTCGTAATTGGCTACAGCCTTGCACCTGACCACAGGTCTGGTGCAAGACTGGTTGAACACTATGCCAATCACTGCTCAGAGTCCTGATTGGGCAAATTTTGCCCAATCATGGGCTCACAGAGCTAAGTCCCGCAGCACACTATATAAGGTTTCAACGCAGCGCTTCTGCATGCATTTCAGAGGAGATTTCAAAGAAGATAGTTGTGTGTGTTGTTACTGCCGGTCTGCCACGCTACTGGGGGGGTCTGGGGGGGTCTCATTTTGACCAAATATCAGGGAATTTAGGTGGTGCGTGTCTTGTCACTGTGCCAGCAAGTTTTTTTGGGGTTTACAACTTTATTTAAAACATTTGTGTATTGAGGTGATTTTCTGGGTCTTGTCACACTGTGCCAGCAAATCTTTTTGGGTCTCATTTATACCAAATATCAGGGAATTTAGGTGATGTGTGTCTTGTCACTGTGCCAGCAATTTTTTTTTGGGTTTACAACTTTCTTTAAAACATTTGTGAATTGAGGTGATCTTCTGGGTCTCGTCACACAGCCAGTAATTATTTTTGGGGCTCACTAATTTCTTTAAAACACTTGTGAATTAAGGTGATCTGTGTCTCGTCATACAAACAGTACCACGCTGTATTTTGGGGCTCACTAATTTCTTTAAAACACTTGGGAATTAAGGTGATCTGTGTCTCGTCATACAAACAGTACCACGCTGTATTTTGGGGCTCACTAATTTCTTTAAAACACTTGGAATTAAGGTGATCTGTGTCTCGTCATACAAAAAGTACCACGCTGTATTTTGGGGCTCACTAATTTCTTTAAAACACTTGGGAATTAAGGTGATCTGTCTCTTGTCACTGGCTGCCAGCTATCAGTGTGTCTCACTGAGTTATACCAGAGTTATTTAAATCTTTATACCAGAGTTGAATCAGAGTTCTGTATATATTAATCTATATATCACTCACCATGTCTGAAAGAACAAAAAGGACAGGCAGACGCTCCCAGCCACAGATAAGAGGGCAAGCAGCCCCTGTGTCGGGAGGCTGTGCCTCTGGTCGTGGTGGACGTGGTGCATCCTCTGCAGGGGCACGCTTGTCCTTTCTAACTGGTGCTGGCCGTCTTAAGCAGCAGCAACATACCGAAGACTTGGTGGATTGGCTAACCAGGCCATCCTCATCCTCCGAGTCCTCTGCCAGCCAGGCTTCTAGTGCTTTACAGTCCACCTCAGCTGCCAAAGCATCTAATGCAGCCTCCATGTCCACAGCTACTCCTGCCGTAGCCTCGCTATCACACACGGAGGAGTCAGCTGAATTGTTTGACTACAATGAGAGTGACATGCTGCTTGAGGATGCGCAGCAAGTACAGTGCTCTGATTCAATCTCTGAGGTTGAGCAAGGGAGTATAATCAACCTAGAGGAAGGGGGTGCCAGTGATGACACACAAATAACTGGCACTCATGTTGCCCCAGCAGCTGCAGCATACTGCCAAGTTGGCTCCAGTGACGAGGAGATAGGGGGTGAAGATGACATTGATGATGATGAGATCACTCATGATGAGGTGCCAGATCGAACTGAGGAATCAAGTGAGGAGGAGGGGGAGGAGGAGGCACAGCAAACACGAGGCACAACATCCTCTGTGACCAACCGTAGCACTAGCCAGTCCAAGGCATCACATGTCAGAGCTGCTCCGGTGCAGAGCGCTGTTGTCTCAAAGAACACATGCAGGAACTCTGCTGTCTGGGAGTTCTTTAAGAAATGTGCAGCAGATCCCACCGTTGCTATTTGTAATCTATGGCAGAGGAGGCTGAAGCGTGGGATAAACACCGGACACTTGGGTACCACGTGCTTGAGGCGACATATGAACAAGTGCCACACATCCCGTTAGGGCAAAACTTTGCGTAGGTCCTCCTCCTCATCATCTGTCTCTACCCACACTGTATGTCCTGCCATGCAATTGCCTACAACCTCCACCGACAGGGATGATGCTACAGTAATGGATGTACCAGCAGGTCCTTCCTCACAATGTGACATCATCCCAGTAGCTGAAGATTTACGCAGTCAGATTACGTTGCCGCAGCTGCTGCAGCGAAAGAAAAAATAAAGTCCCAACCATCCCCAAGCACAGCGTCTAAAAATTACTCGCATTGCAGCTGCTGCCTTTCCAGCTGGTGGACTCTGCTCCCTTCAGTGAATTTGCTGAATGCGCTGTACCACAGTGGCAGGTTCCAAAACGCCATTACTTTTCACGCAAGGCCATTCCACCACTATACCAGCACGTGGAAGACAATGTTATCCAGTCATTGGGAAAGGCAGTCCGCAGCAAGGTGCATGTCACTTTAGACACGTGGTCCAGCAAGCATGGACAGGGTCGTTACATTTCCTTCACGGCACACTGGGTAACTCTGATTGCAGCTGGGAGGGATCGAAGACGGGGCTCTGTGCTGGAGCTTCTTGTTCATCCACCACGCCTCCAGGAAGCTGCTTGTATGAGGTCTGTCTGCTCCACCACCACCACCTCTTCCTCCTCCTCCTCCTCCTTCTCTGTCTCTGGCGAAGTGGCAGTTAAACCCACGCCTGACGGTCTATGCAATGGCTCAAGCAAAAAGATGCCATACTGTGCTTGAGCTGGTTTGTTTAGGGGACAGGAGCCACACCGGGTCAGAAATTTTGTCAGCTCTGCAGGGGCAGGTGCAGAGATGGTTAACACCACGCCAGCTTGAGCTGGGAATGATAGTCTGCGATAATGGCAGCAACCTTCTCTCCGCCCTACGCAAGGGTAAATTGACGCATGCACCATGCCTAGCACACGTCCTAAATCTGGTGGTACAGCGTTTCCTAACCAAGTACCCAGGGCTGCCAGAGCTTCTCATCCAGGCAAGAAAAGTCTGCAGCCACTTCAGACGGTCATTCCCAGCAAGCGTTCGCCTGGCAGAAATTCAAAGAGAATTCCACCTTCCCACAAACCGTCTAATCTATGACATGCCCACCAGGGGAATTCGACATTAGCAATGCTGCAGCGTCTGCACAAGCAGCAGAGGGCCATCAACGAGTACCTGTGTGAGTATGGCACAAGGACAGGTTCAGGTCAACTTGTTTTTTTTTCCCCCCGCAGTGGCTGATGATCAAGGATGCATGCACTGTACTGTCACCATTTGAGGAGGCAACGAGGATGGGGAGCAGGGACAGTGCATACATCAGTGACACAATTCCTATAGTGTTCCTGCTGGAGCACACTCTGCGGGGAATTATAGATGTGGCTCTAGAGGCAGAGCAGCGGGAGGAAGAGGAGGCCTTCCCTAGCTCTCAAGGCCCCAGTCTTTCCGCAGACAGCATTCCAGCGGGTCCTACTCAGATCAGACAGGAGGAGGATGAGGAGGAGGAGGACTATTTAAGTAGTGGGGGAATTGAAGGTGGGGATTCCTCAAGACAGGGTTTTGTGTGTCCAGAAACAGAAGGGCTTGTGCGTGGCTGGGAGGAGGAAGTGCACGATACGGTCATACTCCTTGACCAGGAAGACTCGGCAGCTAATGCCACCTCCAACCTACGCTGCATGGGCTCCCTAATGATGCAAAGCCTGCTAAAGGACCCCAGGATTCGTGCTATCAAGGAGAGGGATCATTACTGGTTGGCAACCCTTCTTGATCCACGATACAAGGGGAAAGTTGCAGAGCTCATCCTGCCCGCACAGAGGGAGCACAGGATGACAAAACTTGAGGACGCTCTAAAGCGATACTTGTGTAACACCTTTCCAGGCACTATTAGATTACCAAGTGCTGATACACGTGCTTCTGAGGCTGCAGGTGATCAGAGGAATAGCGGTGAAGGCCAGGGCCGCTTGACTGATGCATTTTTAAATTTTTTTAGTCCTCAACGCCCAGGGACGTCAAATGTAGGCACCCATTGCCAGCGTCTTCACCATATGGTGCAGGACTACCTAGGGGCAAGGGCAGACCTGGATACCTTTCCAGCAGATGATCCACTGGCTTACTGGGTGTTGAGATTGGATCACTGGCCAGAACTTAGCCAATATGCTATGCAGCTACTAGGTTGCCCTTCATCTAGCGTGCTTTCCGAAAGGACGTTCAGTGCCACTGGAGGTTTTGTCACAGACAAAAGAGTGCGTCTGTCCACCGACTCTGTAGACCGGCTGACATTTATAAAAATGAATCAGTCCTGGATCAGCAGCTATCAATCCCCTGATGCTGAAGTAATGAAATAGATAGGGGATGTACTCTTCTGCATTCACAAAACCTCCAGCACTGAACTTTTCCACAATACCACAAAATGGTTACGGTGTGAAGGCACTTGCTGCCATGAAAGGCACAATATCTGGGTGCACTGACGCCCATTAAAAAAAAACTTTTCAATATAGGACCACATGGTCCACCCCTGCACTCTTCCACAATACCACAGAGGGGTTACTGTATGATGATACTTGCTGGCCTGGCACCAAAGGCACAATATCTGGGTTCACTGACACCCATTACCAGATCAAAAAATTTTCAATAAAGGACCACATGGTCCACCCCTGCACTCTTCCACAATACCACAGAGGGGTTACTGTATGATGATACTTGATGGCCTGGCATTAAAGGCACAATATCTGGGTGCACTGACGCCCATTAACAGATAAAAAACTTTTCAATATAGGACCACATGGTCCACCCCTGCACTCTTCCACAATACTACAGAGGGGTTACTGTATGATGATACTTGCTGGCCTGGCACCAAAGGCACAATATCTGGGTGCACTGACGCCTTAACCAGATGCATATCTTTTCAATATAGGACCACATGGTCCACCCCTGCACTCTTCCACAATACCACAGAGGGGTTACTGTATGATGATACTTGCTGGCCTGGCATTAAAGGCACAATATCTGGGTGCACTGACGTCCATTAACAGATAAAAAAAAACACTTTTCAATATAGGACCGCATGGTCCACCCCTGCACTCTTCCACAATACCCCAGAGGGGTTACTGTATGATAGTACTTGCATGCCTGCAGTGGCGTAGCGTGGGTTGTCAGCGCCCGGGGCCAGCCAAGAATTGTGCGCCCCCCCCAACCTGTGGACACGTAATCGATATTGCCCCAGCTCTCACATGGATTTGCCCCAGCTCACACATGGATTTGCCCCAGCTCTCACATGGATTTGCCCCAGCTCTCACATGGATTTGCCCCAGCTCACGGATTTGCCCCAGCTCACACATTTGCCCCAGCACACGGATTTGCCCCAGCACCTCATGGATATGCCCCAGCTCACGGATTTGTCCCAGCACCTCATGGATTTGCCCCAGCACATGGATATGCCCCAGCTCATGGATTTGCCCCAGCTCATGGATTTGCCCCAGCACACGGATTTGCCCCAGTACCTCATGGATTTGCCCCAGCACATGGATTTGCCCCAGCTCATGGATTTGCCCCAGCACATGGATATGCCCCAGCTCATGGATTTGCCCCAGCTCATGGATTTGCCCCAGCACATGGATATGCCCCAGCTCATGGATTTGCCCCAGCTCATGGATTTGCCCCCCAGCTCATGGATTTGCCCCCCAGCTCATGGTATTCCCCAGCTCATGGTATTCCCCAGCTCATGGATTTGCCCCAGCACATGGATATGCCCCAGCTCATGGATTTGCCCCAGCTCATGGATTTGCCCCCCAGCTCATGGATATTCCCCAGCTCATGGATTTGCCCCCAGCTCATGGATATTCCCCAGCTCATGGATTTGCCCCAGCACATGGATATGCCCCAGCTCATGGATTTCCCCAGCTCATGGATTTGCCCCCCAGCTCATGGATTTGCCCCCCAGCTCATGGATATTCCCCAGCTCATGGATTTGCCCCAGCACATGGATTTGGCCCAGCTCATGGATTTGCCCCAGCACATGGATATGCCCCAGCTCATGGATATGCCCCAGCTCTCACCTGGATATTGTCCCAGCTCCCGGGCAGCGGGAGTGCCTGCCCGCCCCGGTCCTGAACAGTGAGTCGAGTCCGTCCTGTTGATTGAAGGGGAGGCGGCTGCGTGCGTGCGCAGGTCACGCGGTCCGGCCAGTCAGGTGGTACAGAGACTCAGTACCACCTGATTAGACGGACCATGTGACCTGCGCCTGCACGCAGCTGCCTCCCCTTCAATCAACAGGACGGACTCGACTCACTGTTCAGGACCGGGCAGCCGGCAGGCACTCCCGCTGCCCGGCATCTGGGTCCCCTCAACCCGCGGGCCCTTGGGCGGCGCCCAAGGGCCCGGCGGGTCAGTCGGGCCACAAGTTTTAGGGGCGCATAATTTCAAAAGAAATTATGCTCCCCTAACAAAACTGCGCCCGGGGCCACGGCCCCCCCTGCCCCACGCTACGCCACTGCATGCCTGGGACTAAAGGCACAATATCTGGGTGCACTGCCATTGACGCCTGTATCAGATTCATATCCTCACAGGGGTTACGGTGTGACGGCACTGTTGCCGACGCTTAAAGCCCAATTTTAAAGCACCTATTGTTACTTTCATCCAAAGCCTGCATAAGTTTCACAATAATTTTGCCCAAAAAAACACTAAACTTTTTCTGCGCGTCCTAAAATGTCTTTTCATACAGGCTGCCGCCCCAAGCAGTTGTTTATGGATAGATTAAAGGAAAAGCATTTACCGTCATATGAAACGTCATTTATTTGTTTTTAAGTGTTTCTATATATCCTATAAATCCACCACATCACGGGCAGGTTATGGGGACCTCCTAGGCACGATATTTGAAGGAATTTTTGGCTTTTATTTTTAACCCTTATTTCATGGAAAACTCACTGTCCCTTTAAAAACGTTTTTTTTTTTAACTTTTTGTCCTTGTTTCCTGTCCCCCAGGGCACTACCCGGACCCCCATACACCTTTTATGGCAAATATGTAGCATATATGCCCTCTTGGAGGGCACTCTAAAAATCCGAATTTTCAGCCCCATTGACTTGCATGGGGGTTCGGGTTCGGGTTCGGTCCCGAACAAATGGGAAGTTCGGGTTCGGGCTCGAACCAAACTCGGAGTGTTCGGCTTATCCCTACCCAAAAGCTACCAACAGGGTAGCCGTAGAAGAATCCTTAACTGTCTGGTCCCTAGACTTGGCCAGGTATACTAGCTAGACAGAAAGGGGTAATCAAAGACAATGTCGTAATTAGACATGTGCATTCGTTTTAGTACTAAAACGATTTAGTCCGAATTTTGGGATAATTTAGTTTTAGTATGACTCAAGAGATACGAAACTGCTCAGTACAAAAAATGAAAGAAACTAAAATAAAATGCACTACATTTTAGTTTCAGTCCTTTTTGTGATATTACATTGATGAGTGAAGGAGACCAGCAATGAAGAGCGCAACATCGCAAAGCTACAGAAAAGGTTTGTATGCGTAATCCTACCCGACCCCTACCTGAAAATCTGACAGTGATAGAGCTCCAGAATACTCACTCGCAGCACAGACAGCCAGCACAGGAGAGGACACCTTTACTTAACCCTTGCATGTCTAGGAGGCAGACAAGATGATAAAAGTAGCTGGAGAAGGAAAACATTCAAATAAATCACACTGAAAGATAATGACAGAGGAGGGCTGGATAGTAAAAAACCCTTTATAACAAGCAGTGCTGGGAGAAGAGAGGGACTTTATAAAACGTGTGTTATCTCCCCTCCAGCTCTGCATAATAGGGGCTTAGGTCTTACCCAGTGCTACTTGTTATAAAGGTTTTTTTTTTTTTTACATCTGATGCATTTAGTATCCAGCTCTCAGAATTACTCTGTCATTATGAGCCTTCGGTGTGATTTATTTGAATCTTTTCCCTGGATTTTAAAGTGCTTTATTTTATATAAAAAAAATTTGCGCCAGTCATCTCTTCTCTGAGCTCTCAGACTGATTTACGTTAATATTTTCCCTCTCCCCTGCTTTTATATTCCTGTCTATCTCCCCCACAGAGATACAAAATTTAAGTAAAAGTTCCCTCTCCTGTGCTGGAGGTTCTGCACCCTCCACATGCCAATTCAGGAGTATGTTTTATACAGAGAGGGGTATTAATTAATGCAGGAGGATGTTATCTACATTATACAGAGAGGGGTATAAATTAATGCAGGAGGATGTTCTATACATTATACAGAGAGGAGCCTTTATTTTTTTTTGCCCTTTAGTGGCTGTGAGTGCTGAGATCGACTGCTTGTTATATTATCTCTCAGTACAATGTATCTGGCTCAGCTGTTACAGTAACTGACTGTAACAGCGCTCAGAGTTTCAGTAAAACAAGGAAATAATATTGTTCTAACCTCTTATATATAAAAATATTATTTACTAGTTTTACTGAAACTCTGAGTGCTGTGATGAGCAGCAGTCAGTTACTGTAACAGCTTTGCCTGACACATTGTGCTGAGAGTGAGAGTTACTGTAACAAGTAGCGATCTCAGCCCTCTGAGGACCAACTACAATAGTAAGGCTAGGGTCAAACGAATGCATTATTCGCAATGACCGTCAAAAAGTGCATCTGAACGCATTGCCGTATTTTTTCACGGAATGCGCGAAAACGGTCATACGATGCGCATTTTCGTGCATGATTTTTTACGGATCGTCAATAAAACATTTTTTGCGTCTGAACGTTATGTTGGCCGGACATGAGCAGCGTCTGACATCTTCTAATCACGCACACTCGCCGCTAGCGGACGCAGCGCACGCTGTATGTCAGTACTAGCGGTTCTACGTTCTCGAAAAAATGCGTTCATTTTCCACTTGCGTTGCGCGGCCGGAATTTTGTGCGGCCGTACTACATGTATTGGCCGTCATTGCGCATCATTTGCTGCTACTGCAGCCGTGATTAAGTGTGCCTAAACGCACGTTAGAAATGCGCTAGTCTGACCCCAGCCTAATTGTATCCACTGGTTTTCGGATGAATGAAATTAGTTTTCATACTAAAGAACTGAAAACGAATTTCTTTAGCAACTAAATAAATTGCATTTTAGGACTAATCCATTAGTTCAAAACGAAATTTTGTGCTGTGCACATGTCTAGTCGTAATACGAAACCAGGTTAGCAACACGGGGGTAGTCAGACGAGCCAGAATCAGGAATACAGAGTATAGAATAGTCAAATGGAATAGCCGGATAGATATCAGTGCAGAAGCGTAGTACAAGAAAATAGTCCAGGGCAATTGAAGGCAGAATATACAGTAAACAAGCAGAGGTCAATAACAGGTTAAATCATGAGAGAATTCAGGTAGAAGGAGCTCAGGTATGGATAACCACGATCTGGCACTGCTTAGAAGGAACTGTGGGTTTTTAAAGACCTTCACCAGACCGCGCCCCCCTCTCAAGCCGCGCCTCATGCAGCCACCTCCCTGCCTGTCTCTATTTAAACCGGGTGTTGGTCAGCGAGCAGCATCAGACATTCTGCCTTCAAGCACACTGAAGAGGCTGGAAGCCCCCAACGTTACAATACGGTGCCTGTTCGGTGCCTGTTCGAGGGCAGTGAAATCCCCATAAAGAAGCAATGCTTCATCTATTCAGAGAACAAAAACCAGCAGTGAAAAGTTACCGAAATGCCCTGCCATTCGGTGGTTTAATTCGACAGGTTTATTCAGGTGAATCCCATAGGCTTCAATGTTAAAAATATTCCCGTTTTAATGTAATATCTAATAAACCGTTTATTATAACATTCTGCAGTAAAAAGTCTCTTTATTTATAGATATTTTAGGATCTTTAAAGCATTTTTCAGGATTTGTTTGCAAAAATTTTTTTACGAATTTTTTTTTATTATTTTTTTTTAAAGTTTTTTTCTTTTTTCTGTAACAGCCCTTTTTATTATCATTCCTTGGACCTCATATGTAAATTTCAGACATTTTTGCTCAGTAGTTTGTTTGCAAACAGCGTTTAACTTTTCAAACATTCAAGTGTACTGTTTTTTTTTCCACTCCATTCATCTGCGGTGTCGAGTTTTCTGGCGGCTGCTCTGCGCTGTGATCGGCTCCTGCTCGGGTTTCTCCGCGGGGTTAATCCAGATGTTTTGCGGGTTTCGGTGCATATTCGCCTGGGTTTTGCGGTGAGTGTTCGGTAGGTTTTCGGCAGCTTTTCCCTGCACTACGACGGCCCTGTGGTGCTTGCTGAATACACCGCAGGGTCGCCGAAATGGGATCGACAAATTGCACCGAATTGAAGAGAATGAAAAGTCACCGAACGTGCAGTGACTTTTCGATTCTCTTTGAATAACCCTGAATGTCCCTCTCAATTCAGACCATGTATTGCAGGATATGGGTAAAAGAATGGATCGTTCGGTAGGTGAGCTTTTGTGTGCTCTGTCACTCCGAACCCCTAATATAATATACTATCTAGAAGAATTATGTGAAAAGGCTGTGCAGCAAGATAAATATTAGTATTTTATGAGTATATTTCTATGAGGAGACGCGTCTATTGCCATATACAGCATCCAATCTCACTATGAACAGCGCTCAAATCCTCTGGAAACAAGGGTTGAACCAATTGGACATGAGATTTTTTTTGTTTCAAACCAAATTACTATGGGGTTATTCAGAGATCACCACGGTAGCTTGCCGACATTTCGTCGCTCTTCCGTTTTCTGCTCTTCAGGGAATAAAATTTCCTCACCCTGCTGTGAATTCAGCATTCACCGCAGAGTCCCCTGAGTGCAGGGAATGGACCTGAAAATCCTCCGCAAAACCGCCGAAAAACGCATCCGATATGATCCGAAGTATCGGATCACTTGAACCGCCGCAAAAAAACATGCCAAACACGAACGGAAAAAGTCAACGAGCTGCCGAAAACAGCGCAGACCAGCCGCCGGAAAAAGCCAACAAGCTGACAAATGGGGTGAAAAAGAAAAAAAAAAAACGATCTAAAGTGAAACGCAGTATGCAAACAATCTACTGAACGAAAATGTCTGGAATTTACATATAAGATCCTATGAATGATAATAAAAAGGTCTGTTACAAAAATAAAAAGCTATTTTAAAATAAAAATGGAAAAAAAAATTCCCGAAAAATGCCTAAAAGATCCTAAAGTAAGAGACTTCTTACTGCAGATTAAAATAATAAACGGTTTATTAGATATCGAATTAAAACAGAAATATTTTTAACAATGAAGCCTATGGAGTTCACCTGAATAAACTTGCCGAATGAAAGCACCGAACAGCAGGGCACTTCAGCAACTTTAACCTGCTGTTTGGTGTCTCTGAATAGATTAACCATTGCTTCTCTATGGGGGATTTCACTGCCTTCGAACAGGCTGGCAGTTCGCCAAAATTTTTAATGGATTAGTAAAGCATTGTTTTTTTACCTTTTGACCTAAGTCCCTGAGTGCGTCCATCATTTTTCTAATGTATGGGATTATACATGTGTGGCTCAATGAAAATATAGCATCCTATTGCTATTGTTGATATGCCCGTATCATGCTCATCAACTGCCTTACCCGCGGGAAGAGGTAACCATCATAAGAGAAAAAAATATGCATTGCGAGTGAAGAAGTACAAACCATTATGTATGAATGTATTTAGGAAACAAAAGCTTGTCTCTTTTTAGGGGTATTTCATTACTATTCAATTGTATAATAAATATTTACTATCCACTACCGATTGCATCACATTTCCCTTTTAATTATTTGAAAAATTTGAAAGATTTTCCCTTTTTTTTAACATTTATAACTGTATGGCTGATGTTAGTTTCATGCAGCCATCTCTCTTCATCTTTTGAGCGATTATAATATACATAAACAGGGCCACTATCAAGTGGAGTGACAGAGCATGAAATTTCTAGGACGGAGCCCAAAGTCTCAAGAGGGGCCCTAAACCACCAAGATACCAACAAATTTCCCAGTGGGCCGTAGCAACTGTGGCCGGTAAAAGCACTCTGACTCATCACAAACAGGGTTATTCAAAGAGATCCGAATTGTGGCCGAAAGGTAACCAACCAGTGAAATTCAGCGTATGGTTACCTTTCCTGACCATTCGGCTATTCAGAGAGCAGGCAGTTCGCCAAATGTTGGTGAATTGCCTGCACATACGGTGCCTGTTCGTTGCCTGTTCGAGGGCAGTGAATCCCCATAGAGAAGCAATGCTTCGGCTATTCAGAGAACAAAAACCAGCAGTGAAAAGTTCCCGAAATGCCCTGCCATTTGGTGGTTTAATTCGACAGGTTTATGGCTGGGGTCAGACCAGCGCACTTTTAACGTGCGTTCTGGCGCACTTAATTACGGCCGCACTAGCAGCAGATGACGGGCAATGACGGCCAATATACGATGTACGGCCGCACAAAAGTCCGGCCGTGCAACGCAAGTGGAATTTGAACGCATTTTTTTGAGAACGCTGAACCGCTAGTACTGACGCACTGAGTGCGCAGCTGCGGCATAGCGGCGTGTTTGCGTGATTAGGAGACGTCAGACGCTGCACATGTGTGGCCTATATAACGTTCCAGATGAAAAAAGTGTCCTGTGGTGGCTGTTGTGGTACCTGGCAATTGCAGACGATGGCTGGTCTGGATATTGATGTGAAGCGTCTGATAGCGGCAGTGGCGGAGCATCCCGAGATTTGAGACATGGCTTGTGACCTGTACAAGGACAAACCCAGAAAGGCCAGCACATGGGTTGCGGTCTCGAGGGTGGTGTACCTGGACTATGATACGTGGTCTGACAGAGAGCAGAAGCTACAGAGTGAGTACATGATTATTTAATTCATAATCACATGTAAATTGCATGTACAATAAAAGTAAAGGCAAACATAATAGGTGCCGTCACATGTTAAATGCTCCCCAGCTGCCAGGGCACCTGCCCTGCATCGCTAGTAAAATAATTAGACAGAGCACCGCGAAACCTGTTGCTGTGTCTATTCACAGCTATTATGTCATGGTTTGCATATTCATCCAGACCCGTAACTGTGAGGGTATCAGCGAAATTAAAACCGTCCCTCGCACGAACATAATTATGTAGGATGCAACAGCATTTGACTATATCCACACAGAAATCCACATTTACATCAAGCGGTCTATGAAAAATCCTCCACTTGTTGGTCAGTATGCCAAAGCTACACTCCACATACCGTCTCACCCGCGACAGCCTGTAATTAAACACCCGCTTCCTCACAGTCAGGTGTGTCCCTGAGTAGGGCCGTAGGAGATGTGTGGATAGGCCGAATGCTTCGTCACCCACGAAGGCATAGGGGACTGCCACGTCACTGCCAGGCAATGGTGCGGGGCTGGGTATGTGCAGGGTCCCACTCTCGAGCTCATCCCACAGTGTAGAGTTCCTGAACAATGTGGAGTCAGAGTCTTTGCCGTATGATCCGACATCCACATACACAAAATCATAGTTGGCATCTGTAATGGAGTGGACCTGGTCACGTGAACACCACAGCAGGGAAAGTGTTTCATCAAGCAATCTTTATTCCTTGTAGCACAGGTGTATACAGGCACAGCTGCTTGGTTCAACCAAATAAACAAAAGAAGAAAAAAACCTTTCTCTTCTATCCAGCAATCAATGTAACAAAACAAAAGATTGTGTCCTCAAATCACAGGCCTTTAGGAGCTGTGTCTGTCTGAGGGGAGATCCACAAAAAATGAACCTCCTGTGCCTGTATAGGCGTGTCTCTTTTAAAGCCCCAGCAATCACAACATCAAGCCATTGTGTGTGTTGCTGGGCTGATCAATCCTGTCAAGTTAACCCTTTCCTCAGGGAACCTTATATACACCCCATCACACACCTCCCCCCTTAGAGTGGACCCCAGGCACACTCTCCCACACCAAACACATCCCTAGATAGGAAATCCGCATTCAGGTGCTCCTTTCCGGGACGATGCCGGACAATGAAGGAGTAGGTTTGTAATTCCAAATACCATCTAGTGAGCCGTGCATTCTTGGATTTCATGGTGTGAAGCCAACGTAGAGGAGCATGGTCGGTCACAAGGAGAAAGTGCCTGCCGAACAGATAGTAGCGCAGAGAGTCAATAGCCCATTTCACTGCTAAACATTCCTTCTCTATCACGGCAAAATTTCTCTCTCTGGGAAGTAGTTTCCTGCTTAAATAGAGGATGGGGTGTTCCTCTCTATCAAATTCTTGGGACAATACAGCCCCTAAGCCCACCTCTGAGGCATCCGTATGTAGTACAAACTCTTTGTCAAAATCAGGACTTCGCAGCACCGGCTGATCACACAGCGTGTGTTTTAATTCGGTAAATGCTTTGGTACATTCGGAAGTCCAAATCACTTTGTTTGGAGCAGAGTTTTGGTCAAGTCCGTTAAAGGGGCTACCAGGGTAGAAAAATGTGGCACAAATTTTCTGTAGTACCCAGCCAAGCCAAGAAATGCCCTGACCTGCTTCTTATTGGTAGGAACAGGCATTTTAGCCAGTGCTGCAACCTTGTCTTGCAAAGGCTTAATAAGGCCATTGCCCAAAACATAGCCCAAGTATCTGGTTTCTGTTTTCCCTAATATACACTTCGCTGGGTTTGCTGTGAGACCTGCTGACCTCAACGACCTCAAAACCGCAGCCACTTTGTCAAGGTGGTCATTCCAATCAGTGCTATAAATGACCACAACATCTAGATAGGCAGAAGCATACTGTTCGTGAGGGGTAAGAATATGATCCATGAGCCTCTGGAACGTCGCAGGGGCCCCATGAAGCCCAAATGGCAGCAACCGGAATTGGAACAGACCTACAGGTGTAGCAAAGGCTGTTTTCTCTTTTGACGCTTCTGTTAACGGGATTTGCCAATACCCTTTGGTTAAATCCAGTGTGGTAATATATTTGGCTTTACCCAGTCGGTTTAACATTTCGTCAACTCGTGGCATAGGATATGCATCGAAATTGGATATTGCATTTACCTTCCTAAAATCAATGCAAAACCTGACCAAGCCATCGGGTTTTGGTACAAGAACTATTGGGCTGCACCACTCACTGTTTGAAGGCTCTATAACCCCCAGCTTCAGCATGCTCTCTATTTCTTCTTGTACTACCTTCCGCAATTTCTCTGGTATCAAGTATGGCCTCAATCTAACAACTTCATCACTTTTCGTCTTTATGTGATGTGTAATTAAGTGTGTATTTCCTGGATGTGTAGAAAACACATCGGTAAAGGCCTCCAGCAGCCGCTGTGCTCCCTTTTGCTGGGCTGGACTTAATTGTTTTCCCAAAGTCACGCCCATCGATTTCTCCTGGATTTCACGTACATCTGGCCCCACGTCTAGCCTATCCGCTCTGGGAGCAATAAACAAGTTTTCCTCGGCTCTCCAGAGTTTTAACAGATTAACATGATATATTTGTTTTTCCTTTTTATGTCCAGGGCGGAAGATTTCGTAGTCAACATCCCCCGTTCTTCTTATTACCTCATAAGGCCCTTGCCATTTTGCCAACAGCTTACTTTCTGAACTAGGTAGAAGCAATAACACTCTATCTCCGGGCTTAAACTCCCGGGCTTTTGCATTTCTGTTATAGCTGAGAGCTTGCGCCTGTTGGGCAGTTTCTAAGTTACTAGCAGAAAATTGCCCGACCCTTTTAAGTCTCTCTCTCAACTGCATAGTGTACTGTAGGATATTCTGGTCTGAATTAGACTGCGCCTCCCACTCTTCCTTCACTATGTCAAGTATGCCTCTAGGTCTCCTCCCATAAAGCAACTCAAAGGGTGAAAACCCAGTTGAAGACTGCGGAACCTCACGGATAGCAAACAACAGATATGGCAACAATTTGTCCCAGTCTCTGTTCTCCCCATCCACGAATTTCCGCAACATTTTTTTGAGCGTGCCATTAAATCTCTCTACCAACCCATCCGTTTGCGGGTGGTAGACTGACGTTTTAAGGGACTTTATGTTTAGGAGAGCACAAACCTCCTTCATAAGCTTTGAAGTGAAGTTTGTACCCTGGTCTGTCAGTATCTCTTTAGGAATACCCACTCTTGAGAACAACTTTATCAATTCATTGGCTATTGTCGAGGCTGAGGTATTCCGGAGAGGTATCGCCTCTGGGTACCAGGTTGCATAATCAACTATTACCAAGATATGATGGTTACCTGCTGCACTTTTCTCAAGAGGACCAACTAGATCAACCCCAATCCTTTCAAATGGCAGTTCCACTAATGGTATCGGTATAAGTGGTGCTTTGACTTGTCCCTTTGGAGCCACTAGCTGACATTCCGGGCAGGACTTACAAAAATTTTCTACCTCCTTATATACACCCGGCCAGAAAAACCTGTACAATAAACGGGCCAGAGTCTTCTCTCTCCCCAAATGCCCTGCAAGGGGAATAGAATGAGACAGCTGTAACAGTTGTCTCCTATAGCCTTTTGGTACCAATATCTGCTCACATAGGTCTCCTGTATTAGGGTGTTTTCAAACTCTGTATAGCAATTCATCCCTTAGCATAAAATGGGGAACTGACTATGCTTGAGTGCATCCAAAACATGTCCGTTTGCAACAGCCAGACTGTCGTATGCTCCACTCAGTGTGGGGTCATTTTTCTGTGCCTTTCGCACATCCCTAGGACTTGTCCCCAACTCAGGTATAGGGTCCCCAGGGTCCCCTGCTTGCTGTCCCATGTCTTCCCCAGCTATCACCTGCTGAACAGGGCATTTATGTTCCACGTCCTGTATGTCTGCCCATTCTCTTTTCTCCAGTTTCCTTTGTGTTTTTGGTTTATGAACCCTAGCTCTTGTAGAAAACAAGTCTGGGTCCTTAAAAGGGAAGAGTCTTCCTATGTCTGCACTGCATTCCTCTTCCTTTATTAGTTCCACATCTTTGACCTGAACTTTGAGGACTCTGCCAAAGTGTTCCCAATCTTTCCCAACCACCACTGGGTATGGCAACTTTTCAGCCACCCCTGTAACAACCTGGGATGCATATCCATCTATCTGAAGGTTAATTTTTGCTGAGGGGTAGGATTTTACATCACCATGTATGCACATTATGAGCACAGGTTCTTGGGAGTCCAAGAAGCTGAAGTTGACAAGATCCTGTTGTACCAGAGTTCTCCTACAACCTGAATCAACAAGGGCCCTGACTTCTATGCCATTCACCCATGCTGGGACTACACAAATGCTTCCAGGTCATTCACTTCAGAGTTAACTGCATAACACTGGCCAACCTAGTCACACTCCATAGAGTCCACAGAGGAACAAAATTTTGCGATATGCCCACTTTCTCCACACTTAAAGCATACCAGCTGCCTTTCTTGTACCTGATCATTGCTTAAAGCCCTCACTTTATTGCCAGAAGGCCTTTCTGTACTGGTCTTAGACCAGGGACTTGCTAGAGTTGAGTTCTCCTTAGAGACTTTCTCCCTCCCTGATAGAGGGGCATTTTAAACAGAAGGTTGCTTCCCTAAGGTTTCCCACTTTTCTCTTTTACTTTGCTTTTGAGCAACCTGATACCCATGGGTATCCTCTGCCTGCAGAAACTCTTCTGAAATTTGGACAGCATAATCCAAGGAACTGCGTTTGTGTCGTGAAACCCATTGGGACAGACCCTTTGGGAGCTGTTTGATGTATTGTTCCAGGATTAATAAATCCATAATTTCAGAGACTGGGCGAGTAGCACGCTTTAACCATTTATATGCCAAATCTTTAAACTGCTGTGCAAAAGCCCTAGGGGGAGTGCCCAAAACAAATGTCTTATTCCTGAACTTATTTCTATAACATTCATCAGAAAGACCAAGACGATTCAGGATAGCAGATTTCAGTATATCATAGTCCCCTGCTTCGGCTTCCCCCAAACACTGATAAGCAGCCTGCGCTTCACCGGTTAAAAAGGGAGCAAGTCTTATAACCCAGGTACCTTTCTTCCACTGGGCCAGGGTTGCAAGTCTCTCAAATGCAGTCAGGTAGGCTTCTGGATCATCCTCTGGTCCCATCTTGGTCAGGGCATGGGAGAAGGACTCCTTAGAAGAACCGTCTGTTGCACCTTGTTCCCTTGTATACTCCAGAAGCTGCTGTATAAGTGCCACTTGGAACTCCTGCTGTTGCTGCTGCGTCTCAGTCTGTAGTTGTTGCTGCTGGGCATGTTGCTGTTTCTGGATGGATTGCATCTGCTGTAGTAGCTGAAGCTGGAACTCCTGTTGCTGCCTCTGCTGTTGCTGTTGCTGTTCCATCATCCACTTTAACAGCTTGTCAGAATCCATTTTCCTAAGAAACAGAAACACAATCCTAGTGCAGATTGCCTGTACTTTGCGCACCCAGGAAATGTCACAAATGAGGTACTCTTACCAACTGCCAATGTGAATCAGGCACATCTCCACTCCACGGTTTATATCGATCCCACCGCTGCCACCATAATGTAATGGAGTGGACCTGGTCACGTGAACACCACAGCAGGGAAAGTGTTTCATCAAGCAATCTTTATTCCTTGTAGCACAGGTGTATACAGGCACAGCTGCTTGGTTCAACCAAATAAACAAAAGAAGAAAAAAACCTTTCTCTTCTATCCAGCAATCAATGTAACAAAACAAAAGATTGTGTCCTCAAATCACAGGCCTTTAGGAGCTGTGTCTGTCTGAGGGGAGATCCACAAAAAATGAACCTCCTGTGCCTGTATAGGCGTCAGTGGCGTAGCGTGGGTTGACAGCGCCCGGGGCAAGGCAAGAATTGTGCGCCCCCCCCAACCTGTGGACACGTTAACATGCCCAGATTCCCTTCCACCAGTTGAGTATTAAACCCCTTACCCCACAAGCACATATATTAACAAAATACTGATATAATAAAAAAAATTGGTTACTTGAACATGACAATGAGTTCCCTGTGCTCCAATGGCCTCCACAATCCCCAGATCTCAATCCAATCGAGCATCTTTTGGGATGTGGTGGAACGGGAGATTCGCATCATGGATGTGCAGACGACAAATCTGCAGCAAGTGCGTGACGCTATCATGTCAATATGGACCAAAATCTCTGAGGAATGTTTCCAACACCTTGTGAATCCATACCATGAAGAATTAAGGCAAAAGGGGTCGAACCTGGCACTAGCAAGGGGTACATGCAAGAGACACAATGAGCAGCGCCAGCCAGTTTATTTCTGCTGCTGTACAGAACTCAGAATTAGGGCAGCCCAACCTGTACACATTGATATAAACACAGCACAAGTACAAAATGTACACACAGCACAGACATACAAGTTGTACATTGCACACAGATAAAAGTCCTATATATACACTGTATATATCACCTCACACATTGGCATATGCAAATGCAGCACATATATATAGATATACACACACACTGTATATATTTGTTTTTTTTTTTAATCAAAGACTGGGAACCAGGAACTTTGCACCAGGACAATTAATTTGTACTGCAATAATATTTAAGCTGGGGATGAAGGCAGATAGTGGATACAATACTTACAGAAATCATGGGAAACTATTTTTCAGGGCAGCAGGAGGGATAACTAAAAGAAAGTGCATGTACTGTGCTGCTCAGGTCCCTGGCTTTGCAGGGGTTATAAAGGAGCAATGTCTGTCTGCACACAGGAGACCCCTCACATGTTACACTGCAGGATGAGGGGGGGGGGTCTCTTGGCAGCTACAGAGATGAAAAAAGAAGAAGCTTACAGTGAAGGAGAGGAGGGGCAGAGCATGGGCAGATAACAACTCACCTCCTGGCAGCCCGGTGTGATGTTTCTCTGCTCCTCACTCTCCAGCAGGAGCACGTTGGGCAATTAGACATGGAAACTCCTGGTGCAGTTCCTGTGGCTCCTTTTGGTCCTGCAGCTTCTGGGGGGCTGAGGGCAGCTGCTCCATCCTCATTGGCTGCCTTCTGTTTCCCAGCCAGTTTCTCTCCGCTCTACTACACTGAGTCTGGGCTGCTGGCAGGCACACAGGCAGTGCTATTCTATTGGCCTCACACTGTGTGTGATCACACAGGTACCTTGGGTAGCCTCCTGCTCGGCAGGCAGCTCCTTCCCGCGGCACAGCAGCTAACGAAGCCTCTCTCGTGTCACGTGACTCACATCAGCCAATGACGTTCAACAGGAAGAAGGAGTCAGGGAAGGACGTCCTGCTCCTCACTTCCGGACTCGGTGGACCGAGCAGACACCTCTGGCCGAGTAAACCCAAGCTGCTGGAGAGTATTAGGGGCGCAATTTGTTGTTTAAAAAAAAAATGCGCCCCTAATAAAATTGCGCCCGGGGCCACGGCCCCCCTGGCCCCCCCCACGCTACGCCACTGATAGGCGTGTCTCTTTTAAAGCCCCAGCAATCACAACATCAAGCCATTGTGTGTGTTGCTGGGCTGATCAATCCTGTCAAGTTAACCCTTTCCTCAGGGAACCTTATATACACCCCATCGCAGCATCTGACACCGCCAGTAGGCCAATGGAAAATAAATGTTTATAATGTTGATACAGTGAGCCATTGTGCAGTGGCTTCACTATGCGGACATGTTTGCCATCCACGGCTCCAAGGCAATTGGGGAAGTTGGCTCTCCCCCAAAATCCGGCTGCAATTGCTACCCATGCCTCGTCCGTGGTGTGTGGTAAACATTGCTTCTTCATGGTTTCCCATATTGTTTGGCACACCTTGCGGACGATCTCACCAGCTGTTGATCTGCCAACGCGGAAGTTGTAATGCAGATCTTTCAAACTGCATCCACTAGCAAGATACCTGGGAAATATGAATTAAATCTGTGTTATGATCACATCATATGAACCGAACCTAATGTCACTCTCAATATGTTTTGCAGCACATGAAATCAGCAACAAGTGGCGCACTATCAGGGACAACTACACCCGGGTCATGAAAAAGGAAGCGGCAGCTGCGCGCTCTGGAGCTGGGGCAAGGAAGAAGGTGCACAGCTATCTTTATGCCGAACAATTGTGGTTCCTCAGAAGGACCCAGGAGCCAAGGCCAACTGCGAGCAGCATTGACCAGCCATCCACCTCTGGCTCACAGGAGCAACACCTGCTGGCAGGGGGTTCTGGCAGCTGCCAGGAGGAGGTTGACCAGGGTGGCACGGACTCGCAGGTGGAGGGGGAGGTGGAGACTGGACCGGTGCCAGCTGCAGCACCGAGAGACAGCACCAGACCGGCTCACAGCAGGAGGAGGGGACCGCCTAGCGACTTCGAGCAGGCCATGGTCAGCTTCATGGGGTCGCACAATCCACAACCTCCACGCTGCACCATCACTGACAGTGAGAACATGTCCTTTGTCCACTCCTGTCAATCCCTGCTGGACCAGATGACCCCGGCGCAGAAGGTGGAGTACCGCCGCAGATCCCTGGACCTCATGCATGAGATCCTGTCCCGTCCAGAACAGGCTGCGGTCTACTATAGTGCGGTGCCACAAGGCCACCATGTCACTGGTTATGCCAGCCACAGCCAGGCGCCACCCACCCATGTCCCATGTTGCTGGGCCTCCCCCAGAGCCTGGGTACCGCTGCGGATCCACACATGGTCCTCATGAGCCAGATGCTCCTCTGTACCAGGATTTGTGAGGTGTCTTGTCTGTTTTATGCTTTTGGTTGACATGCTGTTCCTGTTGTCACTGTTATGTTTTGTCCTTCATGTTATTTTCTTTTGTATATATGTTACAAATGTTATTCATTTATTTTCTTGTTTATTACAATATATTTCTATTTACATACATTCTTGTCAGTGTCAGAGGTTTTTTTGGATGTGTCTTGGAATGTGATGCCTGCGTGTGGGTGGGTATGAATGTGTTTGCGTACATGTCACTACAGACCGACAATAGGGGCTCTGCACACCGAGCACATGTCTGCTGACTGGCAGCGAAGTCATGCATGCTGGTGTTTGGAAGTACTTACCGCAAAGTGATGACCAGCATCTCCTCCGGTGGTATGGCATCCCTCATGATGGTGTCCCTCTTGGTCAGCGGCTCCCGTAACTGTGACAACAGTTAATCGAATGAGGGGATGGACATCCGCATGTAGTTGAAAAACTTCACGGGGTCCCTCTCTCGCAGTGGCTTGTACAGCGTCACAAAGTGTCTATGCGTGTGTCTGGCAGCATTGATGGGATCGCCGTTGTCGTTTGTTCTGGAGGTACAGGTAGCCCGTTGCAGAAAACACAAACACTTGCAGTGCATCCATCTTGGTGAAACGCCACCATCCACAACATGGCTTTTTATACCCCTTCACCTTATTTTTTGATTCACCTATTGATTTGGTTAATTAGATTACGCGTTTAATTGCAGATCCGTAGAAAATCACGCAAAAAAATGCGCATCGTATGACCGTTTTCGCGTATTGCATGAAAAAATACGTCAATGCGTTCGGACGCACTTTTTTACATTCGCGTGTAAAAATGCTTTCATTTGACCCTAGCCTATTCAGGAGAATCCCATAGGTTTCAATGTTAAAAATATTCCCGTTTTAATTCAATATCTAATAAACCGTTTATTATTTTATTCTGCACTAAAAAGTCTCTTTATCTTTAGATTTTTTAGGATCTTTTAGGCCTTTTTCTGGATTTTTTGCGAAAATTTTTTTCCATTTTTTTTTGTTTTTAAATCGTTTTTTTCTGTAACAGCCCTTTTTATTATCATTCATTGGATCTTACAGTTGTGTTCAAAATTATTCAACCCCCAATGCTGTAAAGGGTTTTAGGGAATTTAGTGTACATTTGTAATTGTATTCAGAATGAAATCCTACAAGGACTTTTTAAAGAACCATATGCAACTAAAATGACATCAATTGGTTTTGTAATACAGTAGTAAATGTTTCTTTTGTGAATTCTTCATTGACACAATTATTCAACCCCTTAAAGACTACCACTCTGAAGAACAGAGGTTCATTCAAGTGTTTTCAATCAGGTATTGAAAACACCTGTGGATGTCACGGAGCAGTAATAAAGCATAATAAGCACCAATTAGGCAGCTTTAAAATGACTGTGATACTCAGCTCCTTCTAGACATTTACTGGTGTGGTTACAAACATGGTGAAGTCAAGAGAATGGTCCAGGAAGACAAGAGAAGAGGTGATTACTCTTCACAGGAAGGGCAATGGCTATAAGAAGATTGCAAAGATGTTAAACATACCAAGAGAGACCATAGGAAGCATCATTTGCAAATTCAAGGCAAAGGGCACAGTTGAAACGCTACCTGGTCATGGCAGAAAGAAGATGCTGACTTTGACTGCTGTGCGCTACCTGAAGCGTAGAGTGGAGAAAAGTTCCCGTGTGACTGCTGAGGAACTGAGAAAAGATTTGTCAGATGTGGGTACTGAAGTTTCAGCTCAGACAATACGGCGCACACTGCGTAATGAAGGCCTCCATGCCAGAACTCCCAGGCGCACCCCCTTGCTGTCTCCAAAGAATAAGAAGAGTCGACTGCAGTATGCCAAAAGTCATGTGGACAAACCACAGAAGTTTTGGGATAGTGTTCTGTGGACTGATGAAACAAAATTAGAACCGTTTGGGCCCATGGATCAACGCTATGTTTGGAGGAGGAAGAACAAGGCCTATGAAGAAAAGAACACCTTGCCTACTGTGAAGCATGGCGGGGGGTCAATCATGCTTTGGGGCTGTTTTGCTTCTGCAGGTACAGGGAAGCTTCAGCGTGTGCAAGGTACCATCAATTCTCTTCAGTACCAGGAGATATTGGATGACAATGTGATGCAGTCCGTCACAAACCTGAGGCTTGGGAGACATTGGTCCTTTCAACAGGACAATGATCCCAAGCATACCTCCAAGTCCACTAGAGCATGGTTGCAGATTAAAGGCTGGAACATTTTGGAGTGGCCATCGCAGTCACCTGACTTAAATCCAATTGAGAACCTCTGGTGGGACTTAAAGAAAGCAGTTGCAGTGCGCAAGCCTAAGAATGCGACTGAACTGGAGGTTTTTGCCCATGACGAATGGGCAAAGATACCCGTAGATCGCTGCAAGACACTTGTGTCAAGCTATGCTTCACGTTTAAAAGCTGTTATAACTGTAAAAGGATGTTGTACTAAGTACTAAGATTGAATGTCACTTGGGGTTGAATAAAACTGATAATGATGTGAGCACAGAAAAGACATTTGTGGTTATTTCATTATAAATGTTATGTTATATTTGTCTGACCTACACGTGCCTCTTTGATTTAATTGTAAGCAAGATGACTGAATGATCAAAATCAATGTCAAACTGGCCAAAACACTCAATTTCAGTTGGGGTTGAATAATTTTGAACACCACTGTATATGTAAATTTCAGACATTTCCGTTCAGTAGTTTGTTTGCAAACAGCGTTTCACTTTTCAAACATTCAAGCGTACTGTTTTTTTTTTCACTCCATTCGTTAGGAAGGTAATATTTGAAGCATGCATTAGAGTCACTTATCCGGGTGTTAAAGCTTACACACCCGAACGCTACAGTTAGCGTTCACTATGGAATAGGGCCCATGGTGTTTTGTACAGCGCTGCAGAATCTGCTGGGGCTATATACAGTGGCAAGAGAAAGTATGTGAACCCTTTGGGATTACGTGGAGTTTTGCATGAATTGGTCATAAAATGTGCTCTGATCTTCATCTAAGTCACAACAAATTGAAAAACACAGTCTGCTTAAAATAATACAACATAAACATTATATGTTTTCATGTTTTTATTGAACAGAACATGTAAACATTCACAGTGCAGGGTGGAAAAAGTATGTGAACCTTTGGACTTAATAATTGGTTGACCCTCCTTCGGCAGCAATAACCTCAACCAAACGTTTCCTGTAGTTGCAGATCAGACCTGCACAACGATCTGGAGTAATTTTGGACCACTCCTCTTCACAAAACTGTTTCAGTTCAGCAATATTCTTGGGATGTCTGGTGTGAATCGCTCTCTTAAGGTCATGCCACAGCATTTCAATCGGGTTGAGGTCAGGACTCTGACTGGGCCACTCCAGAAGGCGTATTTTGTTTTGTTGAAGCCATTCTTTTGTTTAATTACTTGAATGCTTTGGGTCGTTGTCCTGTTGCATCACCCATCCTCTGTGGAGCTTCAGTTGGCGGACAGATGGTCTTACGTTTTCCTGCAAAATGTCTTGATAAACTTTGGAATTCATTTTTCCATCAATGACAACAATCCGTCCAGGCCCTGAGGCAGCAAAGCAGCCCCAAACCATGATGTCCCCTCTGCCATGTTTTACAGTGGGGATGAGGTTTTGAAGGTTGGTGTGCTGTGCCTTTTTTTCTCCACACATAGTGTTTTGTGTTTTTTCCAAACAACTCAATTTTGGTTTCATCTGTGCACCGAATATTTTGCCAATAGTGCTGTGGAACATCCAGGTGCTCTTTTGCAAACTTCAAACATGCTGCAATATTCTTTTTGAACAGCAATGGCTTCCTTCGTGGTGTCCTCCGATGTACTCCATTCTTGTTTAATGTTTTCCTTATTGTAGATGTGTCAACAAAAATGTTAGCATGTGCCAGAGATTTCTCTAAGTCTTTAGCTGACACTCTAGGATTCTTCTTTACCTCATTAAGCATTCTACGCTGTGCTCTTGCAGTCATCTTTACAGGACGACCACGCCTAGGGAGAGTAGCAACAGTGCTGAACTTTCTCCATTTGTAGACAGTCTGTTTTACCGTGGACACATGAACATCAAGGCTTTTGGAGATACTCTTTGGAGATACTTTTGTAACCCTTTCCAGCTTCAACCAAGTCAACAATTCTTGATTGTAGGTCTTCTTAGAGCTCTTTTCTGCGAGGCATGGTTCACATCTGGCAGTGCTTCTTGAAACCAGTAAACCCAAAACTGGTGTGTGTTTTTAAAGGGCAGGACAGCTTTCAGCAACACATCCAATAATATCACACTGATTGGACTCAAGGTTGGCTCACTCCTGGCTCCAATTAGCTCTTGGAGAAGTCATTAGGCTAGGGGTTCACATACTTTTTCCACCCTGCACTGTGAATGTTTACATGTTATGTTCAATAAACACATGAAAACATATAATGTTTATGTTGTATTATTTTAAGCAGACTGTGTTTTTCAAATTGTTGTGACTTAGATGAAGATCAGAGCACATTTTATGACCAATTCATGCAAAACTCCACGTAATCCCAAAGGGTTCACATACGTTTTCTTGCAACTGTATACAGAACTCTGATTCAACTCTGTTATAAAAATTGGTATATGCAGAACTGTGTTATCTAGATTAAAGATTTCCAGAACTCTGGTATAACTCAGTGAGACACCCTGATAGCTGGCAGCCAGTGACAAGCCACAGATTAAAATTCCAAGAAACCACCTATAAATCAGGGAGACCCCCTGATGGGTGGCAGTGACAAGACACAGGTTATAATTCCCAGATATCTGCTACAAATCTGTGAGACCCCCCAATGGGTTTCAGTGACAAGACACAAATTACAATTCCCAGGAACCTCCTATAAATCAGTGAGACCCCCTGATGGGTGGCAGTGACAAGACACAAATTACAATTCCCAGATATCTGCTAGAAGTATGTGGGACCCCCTGATAGCTGGCAGTGAGAAGACACAGATTACAATTCCCAGGAACCTCCTATAAATCAGTGAGACCCCCTGATGGGTGGCAGTGACAAGACACAAATTACAATTCCCAGGAACCTCCTATAAATCAGTGAGACCCCCTGATGGGTGGCAGTGACAAAACACAGATTACAATTCCCAGGAACCTCCTATAAATCAGTGAGACCCCCTGATGGGTGGCAGTGACAAGACACAGATTACAATTTCCAGATATCTTGTAGAAGTGAGACCCCCCAATAGCTGCTGGCAGTGAGAACACACAGATTACAACAATTCCCAGATATCTTGTAGAAGTGAGACCCCCCAATAGCTGCTGGCAGTGAGAACACACAGATTACAACAATTCCCAGATATCTTGTAGAAGTGAGACCCCCCCCAATAGCTGCTGGCACTGAGAAGACACACTAGCAGAACAATCTCCACTCAAAAAACACGTGCTGAGGGCTTTGTGAAGCCTTATATAGTGTGCTGCGGGACTTAGCTCTGTGAGCCCATGATTGGGCAAAATTTGAGTCGTGATTGGCATAGTCTTGCACCTGTCTTGCACCTGACCTGTTGTCAGGTGCAAGGCTGTAGCCAATTACAAGCTTCAGGCCAGTGGAAAAGTGCATTGTGGTCCATTGTGGTGCAATGTGGGCGAACTCGAACCGAAAACACGGAAATGTTCGTAGTTCGCGAACAGCCAAACGGCCGATGTTCAATGCGAACTCCGAACAGATCGAACCGAAAAGCTCATCCTTACTCACCATTGGATTTTTGGATGAAGATCAGAGCACATTTTATGACCAATTCATGCAAAATTCCACTTTTTATTGCCACTGTAAATAATGTATAATAATTATAGAGTACAGCAAACTTTAAAATGGAGTAAAGTGTAATAACCCGAGAGCAGTCAAATATATACAGGTATGCAAGAAAAAGAAAGTTGAAGCAGAACAACATATTTATTTGTTTATTTATAAATATGCCTTAATAATATTGAGAATATATTAAGATTTCTCTCACAAATTTTGCAAATAGTGAAAACAAAACTTCCATTAAAAAAAATAATCTAATGAATTCACACAGCGCCGGTTGCTTGAATATTACCCCCATAAGGATCTGGGAAGCAGATAATGAACAGGCGGCATGAAGAACAGAGGCTGCGTGTTTGCGACGTACGGATGTTTCACGCAGGCCGGTCCTTTCATTTAGCGCCTCGTGTGATACATTTCTTTTGAAACGAAAATGGCAAATTATCCTAAAATAGTACGAACCTATTTATTTCTGTTTCATGTTAGTGATAGAATTATTCCCAATTCGCCAGCTGTCACGGCTCTTCATTTTAATTAGGTATTAATTAAACATCATTGCTGTGATTAAATAGCCATAGAAGCTCTTCATATGGTGAGCCCGCAGTCACGCTAAGGAAGAATAGCTGAAATTCCTTTTGTAACGTGACAGGGTTGCGACATTCCTGTCCGTCCTGCGATAATATGCGAGGAGTCACGTCCCCCCCCCCCACACTCAGCATTTCTTCATTAGCAGAAAAATCCTAATTACCAGCCAATATTAACGTGTCGTGTTAATATGAAGTGTTATATGAAGCTTCATGACTACAGATGATACAGATCACTGTTGGGGGGGGGGTGTTCTAACAAGCTATCTAACAATGTCTTAAATCAAATGGAAAGGATACTCTATATCTTGCATTCGTTATTCAGTGCATGACTTCTTGTAACCTGCAAACCTGCCCTTCCACCTCTGGTGTTCCCTGCCAGATTAGATGGAGGGGAGGTCACATTGGTCAACAGAGATGGTAAACAGTAGGGATGAACCGAACCCGAACCCCCATGCAAGTCGATGGGGCTGAAAATTCGGTTTTTTAGAGTGCCCTCCAAGAGGGCATATATGCTACATATTTGCCATAAAAGGTGTATGGGGGTCCGGGTAGTGCCCTGGGGGACAGGAAACAAGGACAAAAAGTTTTAAAAAAAACGTTTTTTAACCACTTCAATGCTAAGGACGCGCTCAGCGCGTCCTCAGCATTGCCCCTGGTATGCGGAGGACGCGCTGAGCGCGTCCTCGCATTGGGGCCAGCGTTCGGCCCGGACCGGCCGATCGCTGGCCCCTCCGGTGCGGGCTGACATCCTGGATGTCAGCCCGGCATCCGGAGCAGTGGCCGCCATTGTTATGTGTCATCGCGCTTCCGCGATGACACATAATTCAGGCGCCCCCCGCATGTGCGGAGGAGGCGCCTGAAAGGGAGGGGGGGAGGTCCTTCGGACCTCTCTCCCTCCCGATCGGCGGCTCACAGGGGCTTAACCCAGGCATCATTTGGAAGGGCACAGCCTGCCCTTCCAAATGATGCCTGGCATTAACCCCTGGGGAGCTGGATCGCAAATCGGCGCTGAAAAGCGCCGATTTGCGATCCTTCCCGGGAGCTGGCCGACATCTGGATGTCGGCCAAGCTTCCGGGAACTCCCCCAGAGGACTGGCGTCATCGTGCGCAGCACGATGACGCCAGTCCTAGCATTAACCCCTAACTGCCACGAAGTGTGGAGATAGGGAGTTCATTGGAACTCCCTATCTCCCGATCCGTGGCAGTTAGGGGTTAAATTTTGATATCGTTGGATCGGCCAGAGCATGGCCGTTCCAACGATACCAAACATGAAAGTAAAAAAAAATGTAAAAAAAAAAATAAAAATAAAAATAAAAATAAAAAAAAATTAAAAAAAAAAAATTAAAAAAAAAATAAACACTTTTTTTTTTTGTTTTTTGTTTTGTTAATGCAGCAATATTGTTCCCATTTCAATTATAATGTGAACAATAATGCTGCATTAACGATTTTTGTATGCGGTGCGTTTGTTAAAAATGGTGTCATTTTCCCCAAAAAAAAATGTAACGAGACCCCATCTCTAATTTTTTTAACAAGCGCACCCCATACAAAATATAACCGCAATTGCTCGCATGTTAAAATGTGGAAAAAAACACTTTACACGCTGTAAATTATTGAAAATACATATTTTATTGCATTTTTTGTTATAATATACAAACATGACATAACGTATACATATAATAATGACATATTATGAATCTACCGAGTCTGACGGAAAGAACGATATATAATATGTCGATGTCATATACTAAAATAAGCCTTCAAAACAGGTTTAAACATGATGCGCAAAACAGGTAAAAAATGACCTCAGCACAGGGGCGGGAAAAGCCTCAGCAGCGAAAGGGTTAAAAGGACAGTAAGTTTTCCATGAAATAAGGATTAAAAAAAAAAACCAAAAATTCCTTCAAATATCGTGCCTAGGAGGTCCCCATAACCTGCCCGTGAAGTGGCGGATTTCTAGGAGGTATAGAAACACTTAAAAACAAATAAATGACGTTTCATATGACGGTAAATGCTTTTCCTTTAATCTATCCATAAACAACTGCTTGGGGCGGCAGCCTGTATGAAAAGACATTTTAGGACGTGCAGAAAAAGTTTACTGTTTTTTTGGGCTAAATTATTGTGAAACTTATGCAGGCTTTGGATGAAAGTAACAATAGGTGCTTTAAAATTGGGCTTTTAGCGTCGGCAACAGTGCCGTCACACCGTAACCCCTGTGAGGATATGAATCTGATACAGGCGTCAATAGCAGTGCACCCAGATATTGTGCCTTTAGTGCCAAGCATGCAAGTACTATCATACAGTAACCCCTCTGTGGTATTGTGGAAGAGTGTAGGGGTGGACCATGCGGTCCTATATTAAAAAGATATGAATCTGGGAATGGGCGTCAGTGCACCCAGATATTGTGCCTTTGGTGCCAGGCCAGCAAGTATTATCATACAGTAACCCCTCTGTAGTATTGTGGAAGAGTGCAGGGGTGGACCATGTGGTCCTATATTGAAAAGTTTTTTTTTTTTTAATGGGCGTCAGTGCAGCCAGATATTGTGCCTTTCATGGCAGCAAGTGCCTTCACGCCGTAACTCTTTTGTGGTATTGTGGAAGAGTTCAGTGCTGGAGGTTTTGTGAATGCAGAAGAGGACATCCCCTATCTATTCCATTACTTCAGCATCAGGGGATTGATAGCTGCTGATCCAGGACTGATTCATTTTTATAAATGTCAGCCGGTCTACAGAGTCGGTGGACAGACGCACTCTTTTGTCTGTGACAAACCCTCCAGCGGCACTGAACGTCCTTTCGGAAAGCACGCTAGATGAAGGGCAACCTAGTAGCTGAATAGCATATTGGCTAAATTCTGGCCAGTGATCCAATCTCAACACCCAGTAAGCCAGTGGATCATCTGCTGGAAAGGTATCCAGGTCTGCCCTTGCCCCTAGGTAGTCCTGCACCATATGGTGAAGACGTTGGCAATGGGTGCCTACATTTGACGTCCCTGGGCGTCGAGGACTAAAAAACTTTAAAAATGCATCAGTCAAGCGGCCCAGGCCTTCACCGCTATTCCTCTGATCACCTGCAGTCTCAGAAGCACGTGTGTCAGCACTTGGTAATCTAACAGTGCCTGGAAAGGTGTTACACAAGTTTCGCTTTAGAGCGTCCTCAAGTTTTGTCATCCTGTGCTCCCTCTGTGCGGGCAGGATGAGCTCTGCAACTTTCCCCTTGTATCGTGGATCAAGAAGGGTTGCCAACCAGTAATGATCCCTCTCCTTGATAGCACGAATCCTGGGGTCCTTTAGCAGGCTTTGCATCATTAGGGAGCCCATGCAGCGTAGGTTGGAGGTGGCATTAGCTGCCGAGTCTTCCTGGTCAATGAGGATGACCGTATCGTGCACTTCCTCCTCCCAGCCATGCACAAGCCCTTCTGTTTCTGGGCACACAAAACCCTGCCTTGAGGAATCCCCACCTTCAATGCCCCCACTACTTAAATAGTCCTCCTCATCCTCCTCCTGTCTGATCTGAGTAGGACCCGCTGGAATGCTGTCTGCGGAAAGACTGGGGCCTTGAGAGCTAGGGAAGGCCTCCTCTTCCTGTCCCCTAAACAAACCAGCTCAAGCACAGTATGGCATCTTTTTGCTTGAGCCATTGCGTAGACCCTGTCAGGCGTGGGTTTAACTGCCACTTCGCCAGAGACAGAGAAGGAGGAGGAGGAGGAGGAGGAGGAAGAGGTGGTGGTGGTGGAGCAGACAGACCTCATACAAGCAGCTTTCTGGAGGCGTGGTGGATGAACAAGCTCCAGCACAGAGCCCCGTCTTCGATCCCTCCCAGCTGCAATCAGAGTTACCCAGTGTGCCGTGAAGGAAATGTAACGACCCTGTCCCTGCTTGCTGGACCACGTGTCTAAAGTGACATGCACCTTGCTGCTGACTGCCTTTCCCAATGACTGGATAACATTGTCTTCCACGTGCTGGTATAGTGCTGGAATGGCCTTGCATGAAAAGTAATGGCGTTTTGGAACCTGCCACTGTGGTACAGCGCATTCAGCAAATTCACGGAAGGGAGCAGAGTCCACCAGCTAGAAAGGCAGCAGCTGCAATGCGAGTAATTTTAAAACGCTGTGCTTGGGGATGGTTGGGACTTTATTTTTTATTTTGCAGCAGCAGCTGCGGCAACGTAATCTGACTGCGTAAATCTTCAGCTACTGGGATGATGTCACATTGTGAGGAAGGACCTGCTGGTACATCCATTACTGTAGCATCATCCCTGTCGGTGGAGGTTGTAGGCAATTGCATGGCAGAACATACAGTGTGGGTAGAGACAGATGAGGAGGAGGAGGACCTACGCAAAGTTTTGCCCCAACGGGATGTGTGGCACTTGTTCATATGTCGCCTCAAGCACGTGGTACCCAAGTGTCCGGTGTTTATCCCACGCTTCAGCCTCCTCTGACATAGATTACAAATAGCAACGGTGGGATCTGCTGCACATTTCTTAAAGAACTCCCAGACAGCAGAGTTCCTGCATGTGTTCTTTGAGACAACAGCACTCTGCACCGGAGCAGCTCTGACATGTGATGCCTTGGACTGGCTAGTGCTACGGTTGGTCACAGGATGTTGTGCCTCGTGTTTGCTGTGCCTCCTCCTCCTCCTCCTCCTCCTCCCCCTCCTCCTCACTTGATTCCTCAGTTCGATCTGGCACCTCATCATGAGTGACCTCATCATCATCAATGTCATCTTCACCCCCTATCTCCTCGTCACTGGAGACAACTTGGCAGTATGCTGCAGCTGCTGGGGCAACATGAGTGCCAGTTATTTGTGTGTCATCACTGGCACCCCCTTCCTCTAGGTTGATTATACTCCCTTGCTCAACCTCAGAGATTGAATCAGAGCACTGTACTTGCTGTGCATCCTCAAGCAGCATGTCACTCTCATTGTAGTCAAACAATTCAGCTGACTCCTCTGTGTGTGATAGCGAGGCTACGGCAGGAGTAGCTGTGGACATGGAGGCTGCATTAGATGATTTGGCAGCGGAGGTGGACTGTAAAGCACTAGAAGCCTGGCTGGCAGAGGACTCGGAGGATGAGGATGGCCTGGTTAGCCAATCCACCAAGTCCTCTGTATGTTGCTACTGCTGCTTAAGATGGCCAGCACCAGTTAGAAAGGACAAGCGTGCCCCTGCAGAGGATGCACCACGTCCACCACGACCAGAGACACAGCCTCCCGACACAGGGGCTGCTTGCCCTCTTATCTGTGGCTGGGAGCGTCTGCCTGTCCTTTTTGTTCTTTCAGACATGGTGAGTGATATATAGATTAATATATACAGAACTCTGATTCAACTCTGGTATAAAGATTTAAATCACTCTGGTATAACTCAGTGAGGCACACTGATAGCTGGCAGCCAGTGACAAGAGACAGATCACCTTAATTCACAAATGTTTTAAATAAATTAGTGAGCCCCAAAATACAGCGTGGTACTGTATGTATGACGAGACACAGATCACCTTAATTCCCAAGTGTTTTAAATAAATTAGTGAGCCCCAAAATACAGTGTGGTACTGTTTGTATGATGAGACACAGATCACCTTAATTCCCAAGTGTTTTAAAGAAATTAGTGAGCCCCAAAATACAGCGTGGTACTGTTTGTATGACGAGACACAGATCACCTTAATTCCCAAGTGTTTTAAAGAAATTAGTGAGCCCCAAAAAAAATTGCTGGCTGTGTGACGAGACACAGAAGATCACCTTAATTCCCAAGTGTTTTAAAGAAATTAGTGAGCCCCAAAATACAGTGTGCTACTGTTTGTATGACGAGACACAGATCACCTTAATTCACAAGTGTTTTAAAGAAATTAGTGAGCCCCAAAAAGATTTGCTGGCACAGTGACAAGAGCCAGAAAATCACCTCAATTCACAAATGTTTTAAATAAAGTTGTAAACCCCAAAAAAACTTGCTAGCGCAGTGACAAGACACACATCACCTAAATTCCCTGATATTTGGTATAAATGAGACCCAAAAAGACTTGCTGGCACAGTGTGACAAGACCCAGAAAATCAGCTCAATACACAAATGTTTTAAATATTTGCCCAATCAGGACTCTGAGCGGTGATTGGCATAGTGTTCAACCAGTCTTGCACCAGACCTGTGGTCAGGTGCAAGGCTGTAGCCAATTACATGCTTCAGGCAGTGGGAAAATGCATTGTGGTCCATTGTGGTCGAACATGCGGCGAACACCCGGAAATGTTCAGGGTTCGCGATCTGCTCGAACAGGCTAAGTTCGGGTCGAACCCCGTACCGTCCGAACCCGAACAGCTCATCCCTAGTAAACAGGACTCGCAATGTACTGTTTAAAATAATGGATCTCAAACATCGGCCCCACAGATATTTCTGAACTATAACTCCCATGATTCTCTGGTCATCTCGCGGGTGGGACTCAGCACACCATGCTGACGTCTATGGCCCGCCAACCAGCTATCGTGCGGCGCACATCATTTGTTGCTGCCCGAGTGCAGGCTGTCCCCCTGCAGCCAATGACAAGTGACACGCATCAGCCTTGTAGGCGGGCCGGCGGAGGGTCCCACCACAGCAGCTGGGCAGGGCCGGTGCTAATGTAAGGCGGCACAGACGGCTGCCTTACTGTCGGACTTCTGCCCGGTTTGAGGGGGTGCCGGCCCGGGGTGGATCCAGGGAGAAAAATCGCTGCCACCGGCGTTACTCTCCAGTCACCGCGAGGTGAGCGGTGGCTGGCAATGCAGCTTTGCCAGTCGCCTGGGAAGGATGGGAACCATGTGACCTGACCAGCGCATGATCTCGCGAGAATTTCGGCTGGTCAGGTCACGTGGTTCCCTTCCCAGGCGAGTGACAAAGCTGCATTGCCAGCCACCGCTTGCCTCGCGGGGAGTAGTAGAGGAACGGCGGCGGTGAGCCTGGCAGCACTGGTCTGACTGCAGCAGAGAGGTGAGAGCTGGAGGCAATGGGCAAATATACCTATGTGAGCAGGCGGCAAATATACCCATGAGAGCAGGGGGCAAATATACCCGTGAGAGCTGGGGCAAATATATCCGTGAGAGCTGGGGCAAATATATCCGTGAGATCTGGGGCAAATATATCCATGTGAGCTGGGGCAAATATATCCATTTGAGCTGGGGGCAAATATATTCATGTGAGCTGGGGCAATAAATATATCCATGTGAGCTTGGGGCAAATATATATTGTGGCAGATTAGATCTGTATTTCTATCTATATCAGGGTCTGCCTGTGTATATGTGTCTAAGTGCCTGTTTATATATATATATATATAGATATAGATATATCTCCTCCATATCGTCATATTCATATTTGTGTCTGACCATTTGGGAAGCGTATCCCTGTGTCCACAGCTGGTGAGGAAGACCTGCTAAAATGTAATTAAAATGGTTAGCTTTCTCCCCTGGGGGAGGATATAACACGTAGCTGTAAAATGGAATGGCTTTTGTACACTGACATAGTAATCACACCTTGGGAGCCAGCCAGGCACCAAGATTTAGACCCTATCTTCAAAGACAGGAAGCACATCCTTGATCTCTAAGGGGGGTCTGGGGGGAAGAGGGACACCTTGGGGCAATTAAAGATTAATTGACAAGTATACTGAGCATGCTCTGTAGAAAAGGGAACTCTGGGATATGTAGTGCATGAGGCTGGACCATTTGTGGGTGGGTTGGAAGGATCAGGAAGTGTATAAATTGATGCCAGCTTAATGAGTAACTCTTTATAAGTAATTGCTCTGTGGTTAACCCTTTTCTTTTATTTGCTGTTTAGGGTGTAATTAATTGATTTATTCTAGTTATAATTTTTCCTATAACCATGCACTGTGATTTTTCTATATCATAAATAAAACATATTTAAGTTCTGCCTCTGACTGATGAGAGCCACGCTAACTAAGAGATTGGGAGTATTGCTATTTGCTTTAAGCTCGGTTATATATAAGAAATTGCGAGTTGCGGTCGTCAGGAGACGGCAGGGGATTGTGGGATCTGTAGTCACTGTCTGAGTCTAGGGTAGGCAGATAGTGCGGTTGCTTAAGCCCTGCGTCTCCCGTTGCGATGCGCGTAGTGTCCATGAGGACTGGTGGCAGCGTTACTAATAGAGTAGGAAAGTGAGCCCAGGGATTGTGGGAGACGTAGTCATTACCCGCTTCAAGAGAAGACTTGCACTGCGTTGCAATCCTGGGATCAGTATATCGCGCTCTACGTGCCTGTTGTGAGAGAAAGTGTGGCCGGGACGGGTAGATAAGCGCGCGTGATTATCTGGGTCTAGGATAGATAGATAGTGAGCGGCTTAACCCGGCGTCTTTCGCAGCAGCGCGCGTAGTGGACATGACATATATATCCATGTGAGCTAGGGGCAAATATATCTGCCTGCCACTGTGAACCCAACACTAGCTCTTGGCCAAAACTGGTAGAATCCCACCCTCCGAAACCTGTGTCTGTATCCACCCCATGGGCTAGACTAGTCGGGCTGGGGCACTTACACCTGAAATGGTGGCTCCCAGTCCGCATCGGTCATTGCGGCAGGCTGTGCCAGCCAGGCCAGGTCAGCACCATCACCCTCCTTATGGTCCACCATCCACTCCCCCTCCTTGACCCCTGGCTTTACAGACGTGACAGGCATCTGGTCTGAGGTCTCTGTATATATGTATCTGGGCATGATCTGATCTGAGGTCTCTGTATATATGTATCTGGGAATGTTCTGGTCTGTGGTCTCTGTATGTATCTGGGCATGTTCTGGTCTGTATATATGTATCTTGGAATGTTCTGGTCTGAGGTATATATATATATATATATATATATATATATATATATATATATATAGACATGTTCTGGTTTGTATATATGCATCTGGCCATGACCTGGTCTGAGGTCTCTGTATATATGTATTTGGGAATTTTCTGGTTTGTATATATGTATTTGGGCATGTTCTGGTCTGTATAGATGTATCTGAGTGGGCATAATATCGGTGAGTACCTGAAAAAAGGTATTGGTACTTGTACTCGGTCTTAAAGTGGTATCGGTGCAACCCTAGTGTGTGTATATATATGTATGTGTATATATAGAGATTATCATTGCACCTCTATCCTGATTGCCTTGACATGACACGGATGGGGGGGCACCAAAACGCACTTTCGCCTGACTAGACAAAAATGCTTGCACCGGCCCTGCAGCCGGGGAATGGGGCGTACCAGTACGCCTGGCCACCATTAACACCCTCTCACCGGGCACAACCCACCTGACTGTAAGGGGTTAATATGTCTCTTGCCAAATATTGTACCGGCTGAATGCCGTAGAGGTGACATCACTGCTCTATAACCGTGGAGACACAGGTTCGAATCCTGGCCAGAGCACGTCTCCAGTAAGTGTCCTTGGGCGAGACACCTAACGTACATACTTGCCTACCACACAATATTGGCTGTGGAATCCAGTGGTAACATCTCTGCCTTTCGACCGTGGAGAAGCAAGTAAAAATCCCGCTCAGCACACCCCTCCAATACAACTGTGGAGAAGTCTCGACTTTACGAAAAGCGGGTTCAACCTAACCACCAGGTCGCTGCTCTACAATCATGGAAAGATGACTCAATCCCACTCAGAAGACGCAACCAGCGAGTGTTCTTGAGCAAGACACCTAACGATATGGATGCGCCTACCTTACAACTTATACTTGTACATCTCATAGATTGAACGTTCCCTTGGGAACAGGATCCCTCTGAATCAGGACATATCATCCATGTGTCGTATTCTAATCTACCAACCCCTTATACAGAGCTGCGGAATATGTGGCGCTATAGAAATAAAGGATAATAATAATATTATGTCATTATGTCTAATGTGTGGGTCAAGTCGAGGGGGAACGCATGGGAACACAGTTACTCCACGATTTTTGCAGAGGGAACTGAGTTCCCATTGGTCCCATAAACTCTAAATAAATATAGGATTAATTATAGGTTTTGCTACAATCCACATATGTAAATATATCAGATTTGAGTGTCTGTTTGTGTTAAGTACAAGATGATAATTGCTTTTTGTGGGACAGAAACCTCGGTCAGTTCCTACAATTCTTTTTTTAGGACCCCTGGGTTAAAGAGTGTTAATAGTTAATATATGGTTTACGTTCCTTCTCTCATGTTTCATACCAAATAGGATAATAATAATTAGTGCAGACCGATAGAGGGCCAAGATTGCTGACCCCTGTGTTATCGGCTCACAAGTATTATAGTATGGTCAAACTGCAAACATAACAACTGGGTCATAATAGAGGCATTAGAAATGGTTAAAAGCTAGAGCCGTCTTTGCTATTTGCGGCTCTTTATTACCGGACTGGCCGCGTTAGGGCCCCCTGAGTATAACCTGTGTCCTAAGTGTCTTGATATACAATGATGTTGATGGGACAGGTTTGCCGTCACTCCTGTAAGACATCTACTGCAATAAAGATTAACAAAAAGGGAAATAAATAAATAAACAACGTACTGACTTATCTTGTCTTTGCAGCTTTTCTTTGCGCCCGCGTGCTTGTGTATGTCCTGTCCCCTGGGAGTTCATTATCTGATTTGTTTTGATGTCTTGGAGATAAGGTTATAGGTCTGATGTCACGTAAAACTGACGTTTGTAGGAGCGTGCTCAAATCCATTGTGAGTACAGCATCTCAAATGTGTAGGACCATTTCTTCTTCCACACTTTCATAACCCAGTGGTTTCATTCTGGTGTGTTGCTTTGACTCGTGTCAGCAGCAGCTCACGAAAAACAATACACGTCTGGTTATAATTACAATTGTTTATAAACTGCCAACACATTCTGCAGGGTGGAACAAAACAAGGATAAAATGAAAAAATAAGTTTGACACATGGGGAATGACAGGAAAGGAGGACCCTGCCCCAGTGAGTTTACAATCTAAGATGGCTTTGGGTTGAAATCCCTACAACCAGTTTCCCTAATGCCAAAATCCTGACGGCCAACTTCCCTACACAGACAACTCCCTGGCGGCCAACTTCCACACATCCAAAATCTCAGCAGCTAACACTAACCCTACTCCCTAACCTCCTAAACCTAGCCCTAACCCTCCTAAACCTAGCCCTAACCCATCCCCTTAAACCTAGCCCTAACCCATCCCCCTAAACCTAGTCCTAACCCCCCTAAACCTAGCCCTAACCCCCTAAACCTAGCCCTAACCCATCCCCTTAAACCTAGCCCTAACCCATCCCCCTAAACCTAGTCCTAACCCCCCTAAACCTAGCCCTATCTCCCCTAAACCTAGCCCTAACTCCCTAAGCCTAGCCATAACCCCTAAGGCTAACTCCCTAAGGGTCAGGGTGTTAGTATTAGGGTTAGCCACTGGGATTATGGATGTCTGAAAGTTGGCCGTGTAGGGAACTTGGTATGTCCGGCACTTGTTCTGTCTGGAAGTTGGCCATCGGGATGTTGGCATTAGGGAACCTGGCTGTGGGATTTTGTCCGGCACCCATCTAAGAAGAGTGGGATGACACACAGATATTAGGGTAAAGAGCACAATATGAGAAGTGATGGGATGCTTTGGGGCTGTGTGGCTGATAGATCAGGAAAGGTGCAATGGGCGATTATGGCGTGAGCTGACAGGCTTCTCTAAAGTAGCGCTTTATTTCTGAATATCTTGTAAGACTGGAGGCGTGGGGAGAGTCGAACGTGGCGAACGAGGGAGTTCCAAAGAAAAGTCTTGAAGGTGAGAGTGAGGAATGCAGGTACAAAGAGATAATAACAAGTCATTGGCTGAATGAAGTGACTGAATGGATACCTTCTAATAAGGGAGATGTAGCCATTGGCATGGTCACGGAGAGCTTTGTGGGGGAGGACCAGGAGTATGAAATCTAAAAGAAACATGGAGCCAGTGTAGAGTCTGGCAAAGGACGAAGGTGTGAGAGGTAATTAAGTGCATTTTGTCATATAGTGCTATTTACATCTACAGCTTAATAATACAAATCCACTAGTGCTTTATCGACAGCCAACGCACTGACCCTCCCACAAAGAACTGGGTGAAGGCTTCATCCATACCCCACCATGGATATAAGCCATTGCATGCCATCCTGAATAATTTGTATCTACATGTCCTATGATTCTATGAACCTAGAATTCTGAATGTTCTGGGACATCAAGCTTAGTCTTAACTGAACACTACCACCAAATAAAATGAAATGTTCTTGAGCTTCTTGTGTTTATTTGATGTTGCTGATATCTGACATGTGTTTTATTTTTCTCTTGTATGTTTAGTTAAGAAAATATTTTATTCTATATCTGTCACAGTGTGTATCCATTGTGTGATATTTTAGGGGTTATTCAAAGCGCAGCAAATTGGCCACCGAATTGCACCGAACGGGGAATTTCTCCATATGGTGCAATTTCGTGGCCATTTGTCTATTCAAAAAGCCGGTGATTCGCCAAATATTGGTGAACTGCCAGCGAAATATGGTGACCTTCAGCAGAAGTGAAACCCCCCATAAAGAAGTAATGGTTAATCTATTCAGAGAACACCGAACAGCAGTGAAAAGTTGTCAAATTGCCCAGATTTTAGGTGCTTTTATTCGCCAGCTTTAAACAGGCAAATCCCATAGCTTCACAGCAAACAAGAAGTGTGCTCTTTCCCAAGGCAATAAACAAATGGTGGTGTACAACCTTATAGATCTCTAAATCGTCTCCTCCAAGCGACGTGCAGTAAAACAAAATAGAAAAGGGTAGAGATCTGTTCCCTATAGATCTCTACCCTTTTCTGTTTTGTTAAATCCCATAGCTTTCAATGTAAAAAAACTAACAGTTTTTAAATAAATTTTTGTTCAATCATTTAATCTAATCTAATCTTTTAGAAAAAAAAAATTTAGGCAGCTTTTCCGATTGATTCGGAGGTTTATTGGATGCGTCCAGCGGATCAATTCAGGGCACTTTGAGGACTCTACGGTGAATGCTGAATTCACCACAGGCTCGGCGAATTGAGGTCGCCGACGGACAGAACACGCTGAAATGTCGTGCTCTCTGAATAACCACTTTTGTGTTGCAAACTGACCCTCCCCACAGTATCATTACAGCACTTGCTCCTCACTGGGTGGCACTGAGCATAGAATGGAGTGAATGGGTCTGTAGTCATGGAAACCGACTCACATCATTGTATTTCTGTGAGGTGTATTCAAAGGACATCACCAGGGGGCAGCCTTATCTAAAATTCCCTCCTCCACCCCGTTGACTGTTAAATACCTGGTAAACCTGTGGTTTAGCTTCTACAGTATTTCTTTCTTTTTCTTTCTCAAAGAAAGAAAAAGAAAGAAATACTGTAGAAGCTAAACCACAGCAGTAAAGAAAAACTCACCATAAGCTTTTGGTAAATGTTGCATCATGGGAAAGTCCACAAAATGGAAACAGGAGATAAAAAAAATTAACTTTATTTTAACTTTTTTACATGCAATTACTTCAAACAAACAAAAAAAAAACAGCAGCATGTAAATCAAAATGTGACATCCTACTCATTCAGCATGGAATCTGTGATGCCCTTAATGCTATAGAATATGAGCATCACATGCTTTGGCAAGGTATCCAGGGAAACACAGTCATTACTGCCTGAATGGTCATTAACCCATAAAATAATAGTTTTAATATGCTCTTTCTATAGTGAACACAGAAGTGCTAAATGTGTTAATTAAAAAACAAATAAAATAAAAGATTTAAGGACCGCATTGCTCACAAGCCACGCTTTACCTAATTGTATTTGGTAGCTAATGTTTTTCCACTAACGGAAGCAGAACGCCACCCCTTTACGTGCTCTACTGTCATTCATTAAAAAATATAAATTTATGAAGAATAATAGGAATTCTTGATTCAGCTAATAAAAATGTGCCTGCATTCCCTGAAATATCTATGGCACTCTAACAGCTTGTCGGCTTTCTTTCTTAAGTGGGGGGAAAAAAAAGTCACAGCGAAATGATTGATGGTTTTTACAAAGACCCCTGTCGCGGACTTGTATTTTATACACTATGGTTGTAAGCATCGGTGGTTTGTCTGAAAACAACACAGGCTGCAGTCAACCAAACAGAACATATAATTAAACATATGCATTATATATTTTAACTGAAAATGCTTATTAAACTATTCCATTCATTAAGACTAGAAAAACATATTGTACGTGTCCGTTTCCTAAATACAGACACACTGTTTGGGTATATTCAATGTTTCCATCCCAACCTGGGTTCCAGAGTAAGGCAGTTTAAAAGCTAAAACATTATGGGCTCTATTACATTCTGCGCGCAAATCTTAACGCATGCGCAAATCCGCATTAATGCGAGGGGCAAAACCCTTTGCGCTGAACGTCACATTACAACGTCCGCGCAAAAAATGCGCTGACGCGGGTGGACCTGCGCGAACCCTTTGCGAGCGTACCGTACTGCGCGTGTCCTATACTTAACATTGTGAGCGCAAATGCGTTTGTGCGCAAATGCGTTTGTGCGCTGGTGCGCGTATGTATTACAATCTATGCGCAAATTTTAACGGACAACGTTTGCGCGCATAATTTTAACATCTTTGAAAAGCTGGTGTTAAAGGAAAATCTGAACGTCCTGGCCGAATCCAAATACACCGGCCCGAAAAAAAAATACGCAGCAACGTATAGTTACACATTCTACACATACCCAAACAATAAAATATAGAAGTTGTGCGTGTTTTTATTATTGCTGCAGCATATATGCGCAGATTTATTTTGACAGGTGCAAAAATCTAACGGGGGACAATTGTGGTTCTTAATTCTGATTGGCTGAATCACGTAAAAAAAAAACAGTCCGCACACCGATTTCTGCACGCGACATTAATGCGCGCACGTTTTTGCGCGTGTTATTTTTTGACGGATGAAAAAATGCGCACGGATTGTAATACCAGCGGTAATTTACGCGCGTTAACATTAATACGCTGCGCAAGCTTTTTTGCGCAAAGAATGTAATAGAGCCCTATAATTTAAAATATTGGGCATTATAATGTATTATTAAAGTCAGACAACACTGTTACTTTTCCTACACTGTATTCTGGGCGCACGTCATCTCCCTTTCTGTTCAGAACTGCAAGCTATATTTTTTTGCGCATGGAATATGTGTATATTTTATTCTGATGGAGGCTAATTAATTGTAAGGACAGCTATTCTGAAATTAACAGAATACATCCACCAGTGGCTAATTAACGACTGTCTAGTGTTTCTCTGCCAGAAATGTCTGACAAATAGATATTGTAACACGGCAACGAAAAGATTGGTGATAAAGAACCTCAGAATGTTCCAGCGTGCACAACTTGTTTCGAGGTTTAAGTGCTGCTAGAACTGATGTAATTCAAGGATCATTAAATCATATCAATGATAATACAATTATTAAAGGTATTTAGCAAATAAGGAAATGCATTTCCTTTTTCTTAATCTTATCGTGCGGTCAGTAATACATTTTAAGGAACACCACCCCCCCCCACCGCAACGCTCTCTGCCGGATCGCAGATTATTATCTCTAATGGTGCAATCTAACTTTAAGGATTTAAAATTAACAACCTGTTGCTTAATGAATTATCATCCAGTACTGTTTGATGAAGCAGGAAAAATTATTAAGTCCAGAGAATTTGAAATACAGTTATTTTGTGTGAGTTTAACATGGCTCAGCCAACCTGCCGGGGCTTGGCCAACCTGCTGAGGCTAGGCCTTCCTGACAAGGCTCAGCCAACCTGACAAGGCTCAACCAACCTGACAAGGCTTGGCCAACCTGCCGAGGCTAGGCCATCCTGACGAGGCTCAGCCAACCTGCTGAGGCTTGGCCAACATGACGAGGCTTGGCCAACCTGACAAGGCTCAACCAACCTGACGAGGCTTGGCCAACCTGACAAGACCCGGCCAACCTGACAAGGCTAGGCCATCCTGACGAGGCTCAGCCAACCTGACAAAGCTCAACCAACCTGATGAGGCTCAGCCAACCTGACAAGGCTCAACCAACCTGACGAGGCTCGGCCAACCTGACGAGTCTCAGCCAACCTGACAAACTCGGCCAAAGCTGATGAATGGCTGAGAATAACGGGAAATGTAGTTCCAAAACATCAAGAGGAACATGGTTGCTGACTCATGTCTTAGATCTTCATTTTGGAAAATGGGTAAAACAGTAATTACAGCATCATCGCTGAGGGCTCATACTGGTCTCCATAAAGTCCTATGGACTCGAGGAGACATTACCAGTGCCATTGCCAGTAAATGTAAGCAGCTCCCTACTGTTTCGAGGCAAGATGCTAATTTAATGACTCACTCATAATAGAGCCAGGAACAAGAGTAATGGTTAACGAGTCATGCTCCATTTTTCCATTAGCGAATCCCTATTATTATGAATATTATTGTCATTTATATAGCACGAACAATATCCACAGCGTTTAATAATAAGCAATGCAGACTGAGACAAAACTACAAACGTGAGACCAGAAGCACAAGGTGTAGAGGGCCCTGCTCGAATGAGCTTACAGTCTACAGGAGTTGGGGTTGAGGACCACAAGAGGAGTTTTATAGGTCATCAGGATCACTAGCACTAGTGCACTAGTGCTTCTCTATGAAAGGCACCTCATTGGATGACGGGAAACCAGATACTTTTAAGTTCAAAAAAATGGGTACAGCGCGCCAATCTCTGTCAAAGTCTCTGTGTTCAGATGGATATTCACATATTCTCCGTGGAATGTTCAGACATAGAATAAATAAATGAGAAAAAACAATTGGTGCAGTACGTTTCACTGGTTCTCAATATATAGGTCTCAAAATTGTAAACTTACTAACAAAGAGCCCAGGTACCGGCTCTAGTATTATTCACCTTCTAGGTATTTTTCTCCTTTTTCTACTTTTCTACAGAGTGCGCTGCGGCGGCATAGCGGCCTGTGTGCATGATTAGGAGATGTCAGACGCTGGTAATGTCCAGCCTACATAACGTCCAGACGCAAAAAGTGTTTTAATGACGAGCCGTAAAAAATCACGCACGAAAATGCGCGTCGTCTGACCGTTTTCGTGCACTCCGTGAAAAAATACGTCAATGCATTCGTACGCACTTTTTGACGGTCGCTGCGAATAATGCGTTCGTTTGACCCTAGCCTAACACATTGGATGACAAACAGGGTTATTCACAAAGAGCTGATCTGGCCACAAAATGGCACTGAACAGTGAATTTCCGCGTACGGTGCAATTTCGTGGCCATTCGGCTATTCAGAGAGCAGGCAGTACACCACATTTTGGTGAATTGCCAGCAAGTACGGTGCCTGTTCGACGGCAGTGAAATCCCCCATAGAGAAGTAATGGTTAATCCATTCAGAGACAGCGAACAGCAGTGAAATGTCAGTTCGGTGTTCGGTGGTTTCATTCAACAGATTTAATCAGGCAAACCCATAGGCTTCAATGTTAAAAATATTCCCGTTTTAATTCAATATCTAATAAACCGTTTACTCTTTTAATCTGCAGTAAAAAGTATCTTTATTTATTTTTAAGATTTTTTTAGGCAATTTTCATGATTTTTTGCAGAAAACGTTTTGATTTTTTTTTTAAATAGTGTTTTCTCTTTTATCTGTAACAGACCTTTTTATTATTATTCATAGGACCTTCCGGCGACATTTCGGTGCTCTATGAATAACCCTTATAGTGAGTAGTGGGATTAGCTGTTACTTTAAGCAAAATATACAGCTACACAATAGAAAGCTATGATAGGTTTAGAGAAGAGTTTTCACTGATTCCCTGGTTGAAGGTCACTCCTGATGTAACAAGTGCCTAAGCGATCTTACACAAAAGAAGCACTACATGCGTAGCTAGGATTCTATTTATTATTTATTTATTCAATTTCTCATATATTTATTATTAATATGTGACAAAACAGAGTAATGTGCTATAATACAGTGAAATACATAAATAAATTATAGCAAATCACTCAATGTTATCCCTTATTCTGTGGGGTGTATCGGCACAATCCACTGCTTGCATTTTTATTGCATTTAATGTATATTGATTGAAAAACATGTATTTAAAAAAAAAAAAGGAATAATACAGGTCCGGCACTGCTAAGGCTAATGTCAGACGAACGCAGTCTGAACACACTCTGCGTGTGTGCATAAAGGACATACGTACTGACGGAAGATACTGTAGACATCTTACGTCCGTTTTTTTTCCCGCAATCCACTTCCCGCTGCAGAACCAGTGTCTACACGAGCTGGGAGATACTGAGCAGACTTTTTCAAGGGACCTGCTACGCGGCGGCAGCATGTCTCTGCGCAGCCCCAGGGTGTGACATGCTGCACAGAGTCTCCTAGCTGTGCTTCAGCCATTGGAGGATGAAGGCGAGCAGAGGGGCCCATCCTGAACATCAGGGAGGTAAGTAATTCTGAAAATTGGAAGGCTCAAAAAATTCCAGATTTTCTAGAGTTTTACGGATTTCAGCATTCTGATAAGGATGGCTGCTGTGAATAAATATGTATATCAAATGCCACCCTGTAGTGTGTCTTTAAATAGTATGAGCTGTAGCCATTTATTTATATTCATATCCTGTTTAGCAAACTCCTTCAACTAACATACAGGGTTATTCAGAGAGTGCCGAACTGGCCCCGAAATTGCACCGAACGGTGAATTTCCCTGTATGGTGCATTTCGAGGGCATTCGGCTATTCAAAACCTGGCAATTCGCCAAAAATTCGCAAATTGCCAGCAAAATACAGTGTCTGTTCGACGGCAGTGAAATCCCCATAGAGAAGCAATGGTTAATCTATTCAGAGAACACCGAACAGCAGTGGTTTCATTCGGCAGGTTTAAGGCCGGGGTCAGACGAGCGTTTTGAAGAACGGAAGGAACGTCCGTGAGAGTGGATGTTACTTCCACCCTGACGCCTGTCTGACGCCCGTCTGGCCACCTCACTGAGCGCAGTTTGTGTGCTCAGCGCTGCAAGGCTCGATATGGAAGATCGTGCTTTGCAGTCTCGTTGAACGCTCGTCGTAGCGCTTCGACGGGGAGGCTTGCAAGATGGCCGCAAGGAAGCATTGTCTTGCAGGCACTTTCAACGGACGCCAGAAGGCACGTCAGTACGGGCGCACATAGTGCACTCGTCTGACCCCAGCCTAATCAGGTGAATCCCATAGGTTTCAATGTTAAAAATATTCCCGTTTTTATTCAACATCTATTAAACTGTTTATTCTTTTAATTTGCAGCAAAACGTTTCTTTAGTCTTTTAGAGGATTTTTAGGCATTTTTTCGAGATTTTTGCGTCAAAAAGAATTTTACCGTATTTTTTTTTTTTTAAATAGCGTATTTTTTTTCTGTAACAGGCTTTTTTTTATTATTATTCATAGGACCTTATATGTTAATTCCAGACATTTTCATCCAGTAGTTTTTTAGCAAACACCGTTTGATGTTTTTTCATCCCGTTCGTCGGCTTCTTGGCTTTTTCCGGCGACTGGTTGGTGCCGTGTTCGGTGGATCGTCTGCTTTTTTCAAACATGTTTGGGGGTTTGCGGAGGTTCGTTGGGTACGTTCGGGGGGGTTTCTGCGGCATTTCGGATCGAGCCAATTTTTTGGATCATATAGGTGGGGGTATCGGCGGATTTTCGGCGAGCTTTCGGATCCATTCAACCTCTTTTCTCTGCACTTCGGGGACCCTGCGGTGAATGCAGAATTCATCGCAGTGTCTGGGAATTTATTTGATTCCCAAAAGTGCGGGGAACGAGAGAGCACCGAAAGGTCAGTAACATTTCAGTGCTCTATGAACAACCCCTATAGTGTCAACTGTCCGTCTCCACACTAAGCCAATTTAATGCTCGAGATTGAACTGGTCCAAATACCCATCGATACGAAACAGGTAACACTTTGATACCATAGATCAGTGATGGCGAACCTATGGCATAGATCAGTGATGGCGAACCTATGGCATAGATCAGTGATGGCAAATATATCCATGTGTGAGCTTGGGGCAGATATATCCATGTGTGAGCTTGAGGCAGATATATCCATGTGTGAGCTTGGGGCAGATATATCCATGTGTGAGCTTGAGGCAGATATATCCATGTGTGAGCTTGAGGCAGATATATCCATGTGTGAGCTTGAGGCAGATATATCCATGTGTGAGCTTGAGGCAGATATATCCATGTGTGAGCTTGGGGCAATATATAAATGTGAGCTGGGGCCAATTATATCCATGTGTGATCTGGGGCCAATATATTTATCTTCTTATACTGTATTTTTCTTTTAAGACTTAAGCACATAATTAGTTCAGACAGTCATATGTAGTGTTTTTTCTAAAATAAATCCGTATTCAGGTCTAATTGCAGGGTTGGCACTTTGAGACACAAAATTTGGTTCAGTGATCCAGTGTGGGCACTCGGGCTCAAAAAGGTTCGCCATCCCTGCCATAGATGATCGAAATGAAGACACTTTTAGTTTTAAGATTTTTTTGTATTTTCGGCTTAAAAAAGAATAATAACTTTCCTGATTAAACACATGAGTAAATCCGAAATCAAATATGCCGAATATATACTTATTTCTATTGTAGAATAAAAAAATATGCTCAGCATTCCCAGGTTTTCCTTTGGAATGAGTGTGTCACTTTCCCTGAGATGCATTCCATTTAGAATGTTGTTCATCAAGGCTGTACAAGATATCGGCCTCGAAGCGGACGACTTGGTCTGTTCAGCTTTCCACTGCTTTCTAAAAACTTAAGAGAGAGAGGGGAAAAAATATGAAATATATGTAATGATTACAATAGACAATACTACTATTGTTAACCAATATTTGGATACTTTAAGGGTTATACAGAGAGAGCTGATCTGGCCCTGAAATTGCACCAAGAAGTGAATTTCCCCGTATGGAGCAATTTCGTGGCCATTCGGCTATTCAGAAAGCAGGTAGTTTGCCAAATTTTGCCGAATTGCCAGCAAATACAGTGCCTTTTCGATGGCAGTGAAATCCCCATAGAGAAGCAATGGTTTATCTACTCAGAGAACACAGAACAGCACCGAAATGTCAGAGAAATGCCCTGATGTTCAGTGGTTTCATTCAGCAAGTTTATTCAGGTGAATCCCATAGGCTTCAATGTTAAAAATATTCCCGTTTCTATTCAAAATCTAATAAACCGTTTATTCTTTTAATCTGCAGCAAAAAGTATCGATTTTTTTTTTTCGGATTTTTTAGGCATTTTTCAGGATTTTTTCATAAAACTTTTTTTCAGATTTTCTTTAAATGGCGCTTTTTTTTCTGTAACAGACTTTTTATTATTATTATTCATAGGACCTTATATGTTAATTCCAGACATTTCCATCCAGTAGTATTTTTGCAAACAATGTTTCAAATTTGACACTTTCAATTGTTTTTTTTTTGTTACCCGTCTGGCGACTTGCTGTCTTTATCTGTGGCTGGTCGGCGCTGTGTTCGGCGGCTCGTCGACTGCGTTTGGCGGATTTGCAGCGGCTATCCGATGGGTTGGCGGTGGTGGCTTGCGGGTTGGCAGCGGATCATCGGGTGCGTTTGGGATTTTATCGACAGTTATCAGATCGATATGAATATTTGAGGGGTTGTATCGGTGTCAGTTTTGGGCAATTTTTCTGCAGAATTTTGGCAGATTTTCGACGGTTTTGCGGTGGATTTTCGGGTCTGTTCCCAGCACGCCGGGGACCGTGCGGTGAATGCTGAATTCACCGCAGGGTCGGGAAATTTGATTCCCCTAAGTGTGGGGAACAAGAGAGCACCGAAATGTTGGTGACATTTCAGTGCTCTCTGAATAACCCATTAAGTTACAGTGTGAAGTGTTAAGTGTGTGAACAAAAATTGGAAACGATGAACAAAATATCTGCAAAGAGGACAAGCATCTGCTAATCCTTCTGATTGCTGCATTTCTATTTTCAGAAGCTCTGAGCACTTTTGTCCTAAACAGGAAAATTAAGCAACTAAGCCATCCCGCAACAGGTGCTCTCCCGCTGGAGTTCCCCTGTCTGTTACCGCTTATCTTTCAGGATACACGCGGTCCCTTCTCCGGTATGAATCCGTAGAGTGCTGATAAAGCCAGAGACTCAAATAATCCTCATCCTCTGGGATTTACATTTTATTGGACGTTCGCTGGAATGTCCCATTGATTTTTAGATATTCAGTTTCTATTGGTTATACTTTATGAGGGGGTAAAAGTACTTGTGATGCCACACACATACAACGCACATTTCTATCCATACTTTTATGGACTCAGTACTGTTTGCATAAAATCTATACTGCTGCTAACCTGCATCTATTTATTATTATTTATTTTCCATAATGATTTTGTATCGGTACCTTTTTCCATTTAAAGTATATATATATATATTATATATATATACAAAACAGCAGAAGGTTGCACTCAACCTCAAAACTAAGCGGGTGCATCTAAGACATTAAACACAAAACACATTAAACATTAAACACAAAACACCAAGAAAGGGCACTCCATATTATTGACCACCTTCTTCCATCATTTTCTGTGTGCCACAGAAAATGATGGAAGGAGGTGGTCAATAATATGGAGTGCTCTTTCTTGGTGTTATATATATATATATACACACACACACACACACAATGCCAGATTGAAGGAAGTGTGTAGTGGAAGACCATAAGAGTTATTCAAAGAGCGTTCTTTCGTTCGGCGCACTTCAGTGCGATTCGGCGAAATCCAGACATTTTCGTCAAGTAGATTTTTTGCAAACAGCATTTAAAAGTTTGAAAGTTTCAATTGTTTTGGTTTTTTTACCCCATTCGTCGGCTTTTTTCCGTCGGCTGGTCGGCGCTGTGTTCGGCGGATCATCGGCTTTTTTCAGGTGCGTTTACAATGGCTTAACGGATCAGATCTGACAATTTCAGCGCTTTTGCACAGTTTTTTTTTTTCTTGAATCAGCGTTTTTTGCGGCGGATTTTCCCTGCACTTCGTGGACCTTGTGGTGAATGCTGAATTCACCGCAGGGTCGGGGAATTTGATTCCCCGGAGTGCGGGAAACAAAAGAGCACGGAAATGTCGGTGACATTTCGGTGCTTTCCGAATAACCCGTTCTGATTATCCTTTTAAACCCCATGCTATGGAGTTTTTTTTTCTTAGTTAGCAGCTTCACATTTCCCCTTCTCCCTTTAGGCTGAGGTCAGACGAGCGCACTATGTGCGCCCTTACTGACGTGCCTTCCGAAGTGCTAGGACGCGCGTTCGACCGGGCTGCAACGAGCGATCCTCCACAGAAGGATTGAGCCTTGCAGCACTGAGCGCACTAACTGTGCTCAGCGAGGTGGCCAGACGCTCTTAAAAACGCTTGTCTGACACCAGCCTTAGGGCTCTATTAAATTCATCGCGCAAAAGCGCACGCGCAGCGCTATTTTTTTGCGCGAAGTGTTAAATGTTAACGCGCAAAAAATAACGGTGGTATTACAATCTGATCGCATTTTTTCATCCGTCAAAAAATACCACGAGTAAAAAAGATGCGCAAAAACGCACGCGCATTAACGTTGCGTGCACAGATCGATGTGCGGACTGTTTTTTCACGCGATTCAGCCAATCAGAATTAAGAACCTTTTGTCTCACGTTAAGTTTTTGCGCCTGTCAAATTCAATCTGAGTATATATGCTGCATCAAAAAAAAAAACACGCACAACTTCTCAATTTTATTGTTTGGGTATGTGTAGAATGTGTAACTATACTGTGCTGGTGTATTTGGGTTCGGCCAGGATGTTCAGATTTGCCATTAACACCAGCTTTTAAAAGACGTTAAAATTATGTGCGCAAACGTTGCCCGTTAAAATTTGCGCATAGATTGTAATACCATCCGCGTACCAGCGCACAAACGCATTTGCGCTCACAATGTTAAGTATAGGACGTGCAACGTACATTACGCTCGCAAAGGGTTCGCGCAGGTTCACCAGCGGTAGACGTTAACACGCATTTTTTGTGCAGACATTGTAATACGACGTTCTGCGCAAAGGGTTTTTTCCCTCGCGTTAATGCGTTTTTGCGCACGTGTTAACGTTTGCGTGAAGAATTTAATAGAGCCCCTAGATTGTAGCTCACGGGATGTTTGCCAGAGAACTGGTATAAGGTGATGCTGGATGGTTATCCCACGGACAGAAGCTATCTGCTCCTTATGTATAGTTATGACTCTCGTTTTATTTCCCAGTTGAAATTGCTGAAGAATATGCAGGTACTATATAAATACCGAACAATAGTAATATTTTTTTTATTTTCTTTATATTGTGCACTTTCTGAACATAATCCCTCACCAAAACAACCGGAGAGGTGAGTGTATAGGCGCTAGATGTTATATTAGATCGATGTCGGTTGCAGCTCACCAGATGAGTGTATCCTCCACTCCTAACTAATTATCGATATTATACCAAGGTATATGGGAGCACATAAAAACATATATACAGTAAATTAAAAATATGGCGAATGAATAACACCAAATGAATGCTTGGATTAATCACAGATGAATGAATAGTCCGTGAGTCCTATAAAAAAGAGAAAAGAAGACCATTGCGCAGTATATATTGATGAAATGAATAAGCACACACCGCTTATATATATGGCACTCACAAACAAGGAGTCTACAAGACACTAAATGTAGACCTTTGAGTCTCTTATGGGGGACTCCTCCCATACAGCGATTCCTTTTTCTGTGATGGTAGAGGTATCTCAAAAGGAGAGAAGAGGATACATAGTACAGTCCTCGATGGTAAATTCGTATCTCTCATTCATATGAGGAAAAGCAAAGTGTGGTAGGAGGGAAAAATAAATAAATAAATGAGGAAACTGGAAAAATAATAATAATTAAAAAAGATTTAATACATATAAACACTGGGACGCGTTTCGCCCGCTACTGCAGGCCTTATCAATCGGCCTGATACTGCAGGCCTAATCCCTAACCAGTGCACCCTACGTTCTGCATAAAATCCATTCAATCCCTGAACGAATTTAGCATCACTCTATTATATAGTTTCACAAATATACCCGTTCATAACATGGAAAAATATATCCAACATTACTCAGCAAGGGGAAAAAAAATCAAACGTCTATTCTTTAGTAATTTGCAATACTTTCACCCCCTTTCGAGACCTTGTGATTGACAGCGGCAAGTCTAGCTTCCTACCCGCCGAACGGTTTCCGCAAACTGAATAATGCTTTTTCTATTAATTTGGTGTGATTGCTTTTTCCTGATTTCTTAATTATGTTTGCACAACTAGTCACGGGTTGCTTAGCATTTATAAAACTGCCATCGCTGCACAAATTTGAAAAACCACACATGAAATCGCCATTTATTGTTTTTTTTTAAAAAATCTCATAAAAAGTCAGCAGACACATATTAGAGGTTATTAAAATGAGTGCTCGCTATTGCTCATTATCTTTCCTATTCATGGGATGGCTATTGCTTTGTGCTTGGAAATGCGCTGTATGTGTTTTCCTTGTAGATTTGTTGCAATTATTTGTAGTGTATTAGGAATATTTTATATAGTACAGATCCGGCAATTATGTAAGCGAAATGTTCCACGAACAACCGTACTCCAGCCCAACTGTTAAAGGGACACTTCATTAAAAATATAGAGTTCCCCTTTTTTGCCAATAAATAATTGGGCAAAGGCCGCTGAGAGAAGCCTGCTCAATTATTTTTTTCAGAAGATTTTAATCACGTTTTGTCCCTGCTCCTCCTCTTTTGCGCTGCTCCTCCTCTTCGGCTCATGGACTCCTGAACCTGGAAGTCCCTGAAGCTTTTCTGCACAGTTCGCACTCCAATGCAACGTTCGTAGCATAAGAACCGGAATTTGCGTAGCACTTTACGTACGCGAGTCCCGTAGCGCCTGTGCGAACGATGGATCGGAGCTACGCGCATGTGCAAATCCAATCCATCGGCTGCCTCTCTGAAAACACTTGCTACAGCGATTGGTCTCAGAGAGGGTGACATTGGCACGCGGGCCGACATCACCAATGACCTATCTGGTGACTGGCAGCAGAGAAATTCAAAAATCCCAGCTGCTGGTGATGCTGGGTGGGTTGGAGGAAACTCCTCTATTTTACCCAACAATATCCGCAGATTGAGGGGAGCTGGGAGGAGGAGGGGAGAAGGGGGGACAATCTTTACATTTATAAAGTTCAGAGGCGTAGCAAGGTCATGAGGCACCCGGGGGCAAGTCCTCCCCTAACGCCCCCCCCAATGCTATAGATGAAATAATGCATAATGATACATTATGCCATCACTTTCATATTTGCACACAGTGTGGGAAATGAGTAGGTGAATTAGTGCAGCGACATTGTTTGCGTTACAAGCAAATAATGCCACTGCCTTAGAACAGAGGGGGGGGAGATGTTTTGCAATTTATTTAATTTTCCACTTTTTTATTTGTAATCATTATATGGTCATATTTGGTATCATCGGAAAAGCCAGACTCTATCCTTTCCAGTGACATTTCACTTGACCTTGTGGGGAGTTCAAAGGACCCCCTGCACAGATTAAATTTTCAATGAAGCAATGCGTAATAACACATTGCTCCATCCCCTCTACACTTGTTGCTGCTGTGGGAAATGAGAAGGTGAGGTAATGCAGCAATATTACTCACTTTATTATTGAAAAAGTGAATAATACTGCCACTTTTAGAGAAAAAAATATATTTATTTTTATTTTATTTTTACAGATTATATGGTCATGTTTGGTATCATTGGAAAGGCCAGGATTACAGGGTTCAAGAGATACAATACATTGCATTGGGATTCCCCTTGTATTGGGAACTCCCTCTTTATGACATCATCACGCTCATGCGCGACCATGCCCAAGGCTGGGGGGGGGGGAAAGTCCCGCTGTGAGGGCTGACATGCAAGATGTCAGTCTGCTGTGGTTGGAGCCCCAGATCGGAGCCAGACCAGCCGCTGATAAAGTGGTCAGGATGTTAAGTGGTCAGGGTGAGTAGAGTGATCTGTTAATGCCGGCTCACAAATGGATAACCATTTGCAGCTCAATAGGAATGGCTCTATTTTGATTGAATTACTGTATTAGTGACTCGAGTCTGAAATTTTGGTGTCACTGATAGTGTATCTCCATGGAGTCAAGAGTGACCCTCCACAAGCTCTGCTTGAGTCACGTATCTCGGGCCACGTAAAAGCTGCAGAGAGACATTGGGACCCATTTTTTCCCATTGTTCCACTGCATGCTGCAAGACAAAGTGGTGGATCGTGCTGCCTTCTGCGAGATCAGGAGTAAGTATGCCGGACCTGCCACTCATGAGGTACAATGATGCTATGGCTGGCTTATGACCATATTTTGCAACTAAAGGCTGAATTTGGTATTCTATATATTTTTTTCCCACTAATATTTTCCGTAAAAAAAGTTTACAAGATTTTCTTAATTTTCACTTCTATTCAATATTATACAGTGGAAAAAAAAGTAAATGTATAAGTACATTTTTGTAAGAACATCAAACTGTTTATTTATGGAGAATAAAACAGAGCATTTAATCACAACAGTTATCTTTAAAAAGAGAAACAGTTGTATCTATAACTTATATTAAGTCATTGTTCTTTCCAGCCAATGCCTCTTTACGTGATTTATAATGTAATGTAAAATTCACGGGGAATTGTAGAATTTTCTCGCAACACAAGAATACCCTACAGCAGTTTGCAGTCCCAAAGCAAGGTGCGCTGGTAAAAGATTTGCGATATAATAGATGAAAAGAAGAACAACAGCCATGTTTGCGTAGAGCTGACACCAGATACATTGATCCATATTAATCAAAGTATGTATGTCGTAATAAATATTAACTCTATGCTCTTTGATCCTTAAACTCTAACCCTATATGTACAGAGGCAGTGATGGTTACTTTTGGCAATGTTCATTGACTAGATTTCCCATGATGCTGTCAGCCTAGAGGCAGACTGAGGAAGTGTGTGAATTTGTACGGAGGGCTAAAGTTATCCATCATGAGCTTGTATATTTACTACCAGAGCAACACAAAATGTCTAAAAATTGTTAAACACAGATATCGGTCCTTAAACTGAGAAGCTGCTTCCCGGAATCTCCGTCATCAAGATTCTAACAACTACATTGCCTGATATACACGGGTTCGCAATGTCTAATTATGCAACATTTTATGGCACTATTCTTAGAATGTTCCCCTCACAGGGTCAATTTCAGAGGAAAAAAACAAACAAAAAAATAAACTAAAAGCAGATTTCAACAAGTTTCGGCTGGGTAGAGGTAACATCCCTGCTATGCAACTCTGGAGAAGCAGATTCACATCCCAAATGGTTATGTCTCTTCTCTACAGCTATAGGAAGCAGGTCGATGCATGAAAACTGAGGGAAAGCAGGCTCAACCCCACCACCATGTCTCTCTTCTGCAAACGTGGAGAGCAGATTTGGACCCCAGTTGAGTATATGTACACTGCCTTGGCAAAAAAAAGTCACACACTCTAATATTTGATCGGACCGCCTTTTGCTTTGATTACTCATTCGCCGTGGCATCGTTTCGATAAGCTCACGCAATGTAACGCAATTTATTTTTGACCAGAGTTGCATTAATTTGCGCCAAGATTTTTTGTTGATGATGGGAGAGTCGCGGCGCTTTGTAAAGTCTTCTCCAGCACATTATCCCAAAGATTCTCAATGGGGTTAAGGTTTGGACCGTGTGGTGGCCAATCCATGTGTGAAAATTATGTCTCATGCTCCCTGAACCACTCTTGCACAATTTGAGCCGATGAATCCTGGCATTGCCATCTTGGAATATGCCTGCTGTGCCATCAGGGGAGAAAAAACCCATTGATGGAAAAGACCTTGTCTCATATACCTCCCATTTACGATTATGCCCTGTTTCCTGTCACAGTGCATACATAGTACATGGTGTAGATGCACATCCATCATTGGGTGTTACTGTGAACTATTATTTAAACCCCAATGCCCTTTGTACTGAGAGAAAATTGTGCAACCCAAATTCTTGTAATGTTCATTAAGTCATCTCTTTGTACAAACTAGAATAGTATGTAATAGTTGCCCTCCATATTTGCATCACATGTTTTATGGCTTCTGGATCTAGTGCTGTACATAGCGGATAGAAGCCGCAAATATGCCTCTATATACAGGGTGTCCATAAAGTCTCTTTACAATATCAAAAATTTATTACAAAGGCAAATGAAAAGACAGATAAGTGAAAATTATTATAAAATGAGACGTATATATTTAAGTTTTTTTGCTCATTTAATACACCTCTATATGGGCACCATTAGTTGCACGAAGCACATCAAGACGGTACTCGATTTCTTGCCATGTTGGCTGTAGCAAACCCTCATCAATGGTGGCAATGGCGTCAGTGATCCTCTGCTTTAGATGAATGTGTGGTGTGGGATCATGTGCAATGGAATCATTGGTCCATTTTTCTTCGGCGAGACATCAATTACTGCAAATATTTGCCTTGACCTTTTGACTGAATACGTGGCACCACAACTACATGACCTTCAACCAACCATCATTTTCCAGCAAGATGGTGAACCACCACATTGGGGACTGCATGTTCGTGGGTTCCTAAATGAAACATTTCCACAGCGGTGGATTGGAAGGGGTGACCCAATTCCCGGCCACCTCGTTCACCGGATATCACTCCCCTCCACTTCTTTCTATGGGGTTATGTTAAAGATATGCAGGGTTATCCAAAGAGATTCGAATTGCTTGAGAAAGGTAACCGAACGCTGAAAATCAGCGTTCGGTTACTTTTCCTGGCCATTCGGCTATCCAGAGAGCAGGCAATTCACCAAATCCTGTCGAATTGCCTGCACATACGGTGCCTGTTCGGTGCCTGTTCGAGGGCAGTGAAATCCCCATGAAAAAGCACTGCTTCGGCTATTCAGAGAACACAAACCAGCAGTGAAAGGTTCCCCTAATGCCCTGCCATTCGGCGGTTTAATTCGGCAAGTTAATTCAGGAGAATCCCATAGGCTTCAATGTTAAAAATATTCCTGTTTTAATTCAATATCTAATAAACCGTTCATTATAAAATTCTGCAGCAAAAAGTCTCTTTATTTATAGATTTTTTAGGATACTTTAAGAATTTTTCTGAATTTTTTTAAAAAAATTTAAAAGTCCGATTTTTTTTTGATTTGTTTTTCAGTTTGCTTATTTTTTTTGTAACAGCCCTCTTTATTATCATTCCCTGGACCTCCTGTGTAAATTTCAGACATTTTCGCTTAGTAGTTTCTTTGCAAACAGCGTTTCTTTTTCCCAGATTCATACAAATGGTTTTTCTAATTTATTCACTGCCTCCTCTACGTCACAGCTGCTTCGGCTCTGTGTGATTCGGCTCCTGTTCGGCTCCTGTTCGGGTTTTTCAAAGGTTAATCCAGATGTTTTTGCTTGTTTTCAGAGTGCATTCGGTTAGTTTTCGTCGGGTTTTCGGCAGCTTTTCCCTGCAATTCGGGGACCCTGTGGTGCTTGCTGAATACACCGCAGGGTCACCGAAATGCAATCGGCAAAAGGAACCGAATTGAAGAGAACGAAAAGTCACCGAACGTGCGGTGACTTTTCGAATCTCTTTGGATAACCCTGATGGTGTATGAAACAAAGGTACGGGACATCACTAATCTAAAGCAGAGGATCACTGATGCCATTGTCAGCACTGATGAGGGTTTGCTACAGCGAACACTGCAAGAAATCCAGTACCATCTTGATGTGCTTCGTGCAACTAATGGTGCCCATATAGAGGTGTATTAAATGAGGCAAAAAATACTTAAATATATTCGTGTCATTTTGTAATAATTTTCACTTATCTGTCTTTTCATTTGCCTTTGTAATAACGTTTTGAAATTGTAAAGAAACTTTATGGACACCCTGTATATTCCATCAAAGCACCACTGTACACATTTTGTAGGGAAGGGTAATCTTTTTTGCTTTCCAGTTTTGTACATAATTTTATTTCAAAGCCTTTAACTGTTTGAAAACATGATCCTATAACGGTTATTAGCCCAGGTTCAAAATGGCCTCCTTATCATAGACGGTATTACCTGTGAAGGATTATACAAGGGAACAGTTCCACTCGGGGAGCTAGCTTGAACCGCAGGAGCAGTCGAAGTAAAATTCGGCTGTGCCGCCTAGAATAGCAATGAATGAGAAGATTCAGTTCTCATATATATACGAGTGCCTTAACCTCTGAGTGCCAAAACTTAAAACTTACCATGTTCTCACAGTGACCCCGTATGTCTGATAATACTGAACTGCTATTGTTGTTCGGCGGATCTTCAATTTCTTTAAAGCCTGCAAAGAAGTACATTATACAAAGGATCCGTGACTCTGCTTTGATACAAGGGCAGGGCTGTGCTCGCTAGCGGTTGTATTGTGCCAGCCTTGCTGTCATTATTTTATTCCCAATGGGACTTAGAGCAACAGGGATTTGTGTCCCGCTCTCTACAAAATCAGCATAAACAGAAAGATGGGATTACGTCAAACAATTCTACATGCAGTTCAATAGGTCATATTTATTTCGGGTTTTTGCGTTTTTCTTATAGAATTGCCGATATATTGAGATGAGCTGTTGCTCATCCGGCTGCCTTCATCAGGCCACATGTAGATTTTATCTCAGCTGATGGACAAGTCTGTTACTATGCTGGAGTGTTTTCTTCTTGGTTTGTGCTTACTCGATGCTTAAGAAAACCGTAGTCTATGTTTATGGCGACGTCTATCAATTAATGGATCTATTGAGCAACACATGGGGCAGGTAAATCAATATAAAGGAAAGGTCAAGCAGGTACTAATTTAGGTGCATTGATGTACTTTACGCTTGTATGTACAAAGCACATTTAACTTAAATTATTAATCACATTTACATCAGGCGAGTTAATCTATAAGTGATTCTTACTGCTCATTTTATCAAACACACATTAAATTCTGATATGAATGATACATTGAAAACAAATGCACATTATCTTATTAGCGCCACATAGCGAATGTATATTAGTACCAGGGGGTCACACCCTATAACATTCAACTGCCTGAACCGAAAATCACTAAAGTCGATGGGCCCTATTACATAAATAATGCCAATGTGAGTGCTCAGCTGTGTGAGCGTTAACGCTAGGTTAAGTGGCCCTAGCGCGGGCCGACCATGTTACATTCCGAACGCTAACCGGTTAAAAAACCTGTTAGCGATTCCGAGCTTGCGTGTTTCAGCACGCGACTTACTGTACTTTGCACTTCATATACTTAACATGGGGTGCGCAAAGAGTTAATTAGCATTAGGATTACAAAGTCCTAATGCTAATTACTTCCCGCTGCAGAGAACTCAAAAGTTACCCACAGCTTGGAGCTGGTGATAACGGATTCTGCGGAATCAGTCAGCACCAGCTGACGAAGAACCCAAAAATCAAATACTCGCCTCCCATCCCACGGCTCGATCCGGTTCTTCTTGCTGTCGGGAGCAGAGAGACTGGGGGAAAAAGTCCCCCAACCTCCCTTTGTGATCACTACGCTACGCTGACCTGCTGTCATGCCCCACCTTTGAAAGACTGCTTATGTACCTGTAATGCACAGCCTGGCTCTAAGAACTTTGCCCTGGATCTCTTCTTGGATTCCATTCCAGGTTTTGCCCAGGCCTCAGCACCTTGTCCAGGTTCCTGGAGATCCAGCCTGGGTTTACCTGTCCAGCCTGGGAGTTACAGCTGTAACCCATCTACTATCAAGCCTCCATAAATAGCAGAGAGACCCAGCAAGGTTGGTTCTGCATTAAGGTTCCTGACTGAAGTCACTTGGCCGTGTGCATACCTGCAAGCTGAACCAGTGTTTCCTGTTGCTGTACAGTGTCTCCAAGTCCATCCAGTGCCTTCCAGTGTTTCAAGTGTCTCCAGTATCCATCATCTCAGTTCCAGTCTTTATCCTGATTCCTGCCATTACTCTGCCCTGCTGTTCCTGGATACATCACCGTACACGCTCCTTCATTGCCTGGAACTTCCTGCAATCTCCACCTGCTCTGTATCCAAGATCCTTGGTCAAGACCTTTGGTTGCTGCACAAGTGTACCCTGTGCCTACAAGTGTACCCTGTGCCTACAAGTGTACCCTGTGCCCACAAGTGTATCCTGCTTCTATCTCCGTTCAGACCTTGGCCAATACTTCCTGGTTGCTGCACAAGTGGGTTCTCTCTACTACGTAGCTCATTATCCTGTGTCTGGATATCTACCGGTGGCTCATACTGCTTTCACCACCTTCCCTGACCTTCAATCAAGGTACCATTGCCAGCCGTCCAGATTCATTCTTTGTGGAACCTGTCTGCAGTCTGGGACTACATTGCTCACCATCCTATGCTATTAGACTTTTACCTGTGCTGTCCATAAGGGGCATCATCTGTTTATTCCAGTGCCTGCTGCCAAGTTCCATTTGTGTTCATTAAACCTATATTATTTGCTTGCTATCCTGTCTGGCCTCCCCTCTGTGTCGCCGCCTGCTGGGCTCACACCCGAACCGCACTCGCCACCTGACACCTGCCCGATCTCGCAAGAGACAAGATCCTGCAGGTCATGTGTCCGGCAGTGGAAGCCTCAAAGAAGTCCTATGGACCCCATGGAGGGGATGCTTGCGACAGCGCCTAGCGCTGCCTTGAGCATCCTGAGGCTTAGCGTTTCGTTACAGAGCAGGCTGCTGGATTAGCGCCAGCCCCTAATATCACACTAAAACGGGGACGCTAAGGAGAAACCACAGGTGCAGCTTTCCCTCCTTTGCATCCGCATTTTAGCGTGATGATTGTAATAGGGCCCTGTGTATCTACCTAAATATTAGTCACCCCCCATACCTTATACCTATACTATATAATTTCTTTGCTTACAGTTATTATTTCATTCTAAAGTCAATATTACTTCAATCAAAGATTAAGCTTCATCATCTAATTCTGTATGCACCTTTACCTTTTGTAGGATAAGCTGTAATGAAAATGAGAGGGAAAAGGCTACATGTGTATCCTAGATCAGGGCTGTCAAACTCCACCCCCCCCCCAGAAGTTTCCGAACTGCAACTTCGATGATTCGCTGGCCATCTATTGCATTATAAGAATTCTGGGAATTGTAGGCATCAACATCATAGGGGCCGAGAGTTTGACAGCCCTGATCTATATATTATTTTAAAAGAATATACAGTAGTTATAAACGTGTCCAGTATGGTGTAATAGTTTTTGATTAATCGTATTATTCTGCAATTATACACATTACATGGTTTACCTGCGCTTGTGGAAAACATGTTGACTTGGTTCTTTGGAGGAGCCTCACCCAAAGGTTGGGATATGTGAGGATAAGAGAGCGTACTAGAAGGAGGTGGCGGTGGTAGCTCTTCCTTCTGTTGAGAAAGACCTATGTCAATTGATCATCAAAGACTCAATACACCAAGGGCAAGCTCTGTTCTGAAAATAGTTCTACATAATATATGACAGCAGAAGGTCTACATAAGGAAAATAGTGTCATCAGTGTCAAATCTACCAACATAGCAATGAACTAAGCTGCATTGTCATCTTCAAACACCGTCTAATGAACTGCATCTTAAATGCCTACTGGATTCTTATGAGAGCTCAGTGTTGACCAATCAAGCCCTTTAGTCATTGGCCGACGATAACATTAGGCCTGACGTAGCGGAAATGAAATGAGGAAACCTTCTTCAGTACTGCACATTAGATGTAACAGCTATCAGTCACTGGCATTTATAAGTTGGACTCCGGACTACGCTAAAGTAATACTGTGTGAAAACAAAAGCCATGTAAATCTGGCATGCATCGTTTGTTGATAGTTCTCCATCAACAAATAGCATTTTCCTTGATCAGTGTACAGTGGAGTTATCTGACCTCAAAGCTTTACCTGTGGTGGGGGACTCGTCCTTTCAGAGGGCTGTGCAACTTCCTTCGTTGGCTTTGAACGGAACCAACTAAACCATCCAAATGAAGAAGCCTGCGTTGTAAGAGAAGATTCAACTTGTCGTGTTTTTCTCAAACTATTTTCTCAAAGCTGGTTTGCTCAAAATCCAATCCATTCTAGAACATTTTCAGTTATGGAACAAAATATTCAAACTTAATGCTGCTTCAAACAAAAACACTGATAGTTAACTCACTACTGCTTACCACACGACGCCTTCAGAGCACTTTGCTCGGAGACGCATACACAGTAAGCAGCAAAGGTGTAAGACCTCATACATGATGGACAGACTTTAAACAAGAACAATCTTGCAAACAACAAAAAATGTCACAAAACCAGTACCAGTAGAAACGAAGGACCCTAACAGTAGCGCTCACATAAATGAGTGTTAGCGCTGGGTTAATTGAGGTGATAGCATGCCGCAAAGATCACCTCCCGATCGCTAATGGGTTAAAAAATCCATCAGCGCGTCGGTATTAGCTCTTTTTAGCACGAGCTTACTGTACTGTACGCTCCCTACGCTTAACATGGGGATCAAAAAGAGTAAGCAATCAGTAATTAGCGTTAGGATCACTAAGTCCTGATGCTAATTACGAACCGCTGTCGCTAACTAAAATAGTTTGCAACAGCTTAGAGCTCCCGCAGAATCAGTTCGCAGCAGCTGGAACACCCCGCAAAAAAATCAAATACTCACGTCTCATCCCGCGACGAGAACGGTGGCCCGATCCACCCTTAAAATTTTAAATAATGACACTGTTTCGAAATCTGCCTCTATCAGAAACGCTCTCTGTTCTCCAACTATGTGTGTGGAACTGATTTTAAAACCACAACACCTTTTGAAGCCAATGGCTAATTTGGAAAAGTCTAAGGCTAGGGTCAGACGAACGCATTTTTCACGTCGTCCGTGAAAAAGTGCGGTCGAACGAACGTACGTATTTTTTCCCGGAATACGCGACAGCGGTCATACGATGCGCCTTTTCGTCCGTGATTTTGTACGGATCATCAATAAAACACTTTTTGCGTCTGGACGTTATGTTAGCCGGACATTAGCAGCGTCTGACGTCTCCTAATCACACACACACGCCGCTATGCGGCCGCAGCGCACTCTGTACGTCAGTAGTAGCGGTTTGACGTTCTCGAAAAAATGCGTTCGTCGGCCACTTGCGTTGCGCGGACGAACTTTCGTGCGGCCGTTCGTCGTATGTTCCCCGGCATTGGACGTCATTTGCTGCTAGTACGTCCGTGATTTTGTGCGGCTAAACGCACGTTAAAACTGCGCTAGTCTGACCCTAGCCTAAAACATGGAAACGTTGGTTTGTAATTTGCTATATTTTTTTCCCACAATCCGTCGTTCACAATTCCTTCTTTCGGGAATAAACCTCATTGTGTGTTCTATATTTTAGATGTAGCTTATTACTATTGATGGAAGACTTCTTCATTCCGCTTGTGGGTTGCATGTGGAGGGTCCCTGTAGCTGTAATATGATGCTATGGTTCTAATCCCTTTCTACAATATTTTTGACATTCTATAACAATAACTATGAACTGTTGTAACGTTATACGACAACACAGCTCTTGTACAGAAAGCTAGGACATATGAAAACCATTCAAGAACCAAAGTGAAGTGCACAATATAGTCACAATATATTCACACGCACAACTCCCGCCACTGGCATTCACAATAATCTATATAATATGCCCTGCGGAGTGATGGTTCGGTCATTGTACAATCCATTTCTGATCTGTTATGTTTTTGAACAGGCTAAACGTAGCATCATACACTTGATTGGAAAAGAAGCTCAAACAGATTCATGCGATGAAAGTCAGTTTTTCAGTGACATAAAAAGAAAAAAGATCCACGGGGAGGAGAAAAAAAAAGAAAAACTTCATAAAAAATAAAGCAATACATCTGTTGATGACTTTTTAAAGCTAGTTTTTCAGTTCAAAGCTTTTGATTAATGATTCCCTATGAGGTCATTTTGAATAAAAGCACCGATTCCATTTAATAGAACGCATTACGGATGAATTTAAAGATTTATCCAACTTGCATCTCTCTCCTCTCGGTATTGATGCTTGCTCGTATTGTAACATACACAAAGCTATTTAAAATTTAATCACAAACACTGTGCTATGTACAGAACAAAGACAAACTCTAGGGAAAATGTAATCAATGTTAATTTAGCCCAAAGCAGAAGGGTAAAATAAGGGAGAGAGTGAAGACGCCGGGAACATTATTTTGCTGATTTACATAAAGCTATAGAATGTGTCATCAAATTGTGACAGAGAGATAAGATGAAAAAAAAATACATCTACATTTACAGGGAATGCTACCCTTTCGTATAAAGCATATTCGATCACCTTCTTCCTTTCTTCCTTCTCTGGATTATCTTCTTGAGCTCCGTTCCCGTCATCATCTTCCTCCACAGAGACTGTGGACGCTTCCGACATGGTACTGGCTCTCCTCAGTGCAAACAAAGGCTGCCATATGGAAAAGAACGGAAAGTGAGAAAAAATAAATGGAGTTGCATTTACAATGACAAGAAAGTACAACTAGTGTAGAACAGCTTCATTGCACGTCCTCCCGTTTTCATGGACTGTGCCACACCAGCACCATATACCTTGTTTTGGCTTCACCAGGAGCACCATGAACCTAGGTTCACCTTCTGCCACAAGTAACAATCAGAGCTATGTTTTTTTATTTTTATTTTAAAAAGTCTACTTAACCGATAATACTTAAAAGAATACTATATGGTTAAAACAGGATGGGGTGAAATGTAAGGGTTAACCATGAACGCTGCCTGATCCTCTCCACACCCCACTTGCAATTTTTACCATATAAATAATATAATGCTGCTCACCATTATTCCAGACCCCTAAGCGCTGGTCCAGAAAGTGACAACCTGGGTCTCCTGATGAAGACGTAAATGTCACGTGACCACGGAGGAGGTTGGACGACTGGCTCTTAGGCTGGGAATAAATTGATGCTCACACTTGACTTATTGCCCAAATGTCTGATCAGAGACAACTGGGCTAATCCCCCAAACTCAGAGGGCTGAATCATCTCTTTGGGACACGCACACACACACACAGTGGAGGTCAGAACACTCAGTGTGTCCCCTTAAATATTCAAAAACAAGTAAACCTCACAGGCTAAAAACTGAAATGAAATGTCCTCCTCAAAAAGCTGAGAGGGTAAGGTTTGCTCTACAGCTATTATTAACAAGATTATTATGATGTTTTAGAGCAGTGGTTCCCAACGCAGTCATCAAGTCCCCCCAACAGGCCAGGTTTTAAGGATCACCTTGGGGAAATGCAGACTGAATCCTGCAATCACTGAGCAGCAAATTATATCACCTGTGCTGTGCTTCAGATATCCGACAAACCTGACCTGTTAGGGGGACCTGAGGACCACGATTGGGAATCACTGTTTTAGAAAGTTAAATTATAGCAATTTATGACAATATGTTATTTGCTAATACCGGATATTTGTGATGGCAGATTTTCCACGAACAGATATTTCATGTTACTCTTTCACTGTTTATTGTAAAAATGTTCATTCTCCAAAATATACAAGACTTTATCAAGACAGACATACAGTATACAGGGTTATTCAAAGAGAATCGAAAAGTCACCGCATGGTTACCTTTTCTGGCCATTCAGCTATACAGAGAGCAGGCAGTTTGCCAAATGTTGGCGAATTGCCTGCACATACGGTGCCTGTTCGGTGCCTGTTTGTGGGCAGTGAAATCTCCTATAGAGAAGCAATGCTTTGTCTATTCAGAGAACAAAAAACCAGCAGTGAAAAGTTGCCGAATTGCCCTGCTGTGCGGTGGTTTAATTTGGCAGGTTTATTCAGGCGATTCCCATAGGCTTCAATGTTAAAAATATTCCCGCTTTAACTCAATATCTAATAAACCGTTGATTAGAATATTCTGCAGAGTCTATTTATAGATTTTTTAGGATCTTTTAGGCATTTTTCGGGATTGTTTTGCGAAAAATGTTCTTTTTTTGTTTTTTCTTTTTTCTGTAACAGCCCTTTGATCGGCGGCTGCTCGGGTTCCTCCGGCGTTTTCGGCGGGGTTTATCCAGATGTTTTTGCGGCTTTCAGTATGCGTTCGCTGGGTTTTGCGGTGAGTGTTAGGCGGGTTTGCAGCGTCTTTTCCCTGCACTACGACGGTTCTGTGGTGCTTGTTGAATACACTGCAGGGTCGCCGAAATGGGATCGCCAAATCACACCGAATTGAAGAGAACCAAAAGTCACTGAACGTGCGGTGACTTTTCGATTCTCTTTGAATAACCCTGTTAGTGAATCGGCCCCTATGTCTAACAACCTTTGGATTATGGTTGCAATGAACCAGCCATCGATAATCACAAGCACAATTTGATTGGCTGATTACCCCTGCAGGACCTCATCTCAGCAAAGCGTTATCAATATAGAACTTTTCTCTCACCTGGCAAATCACTTTCCTTTTTGACTGAAACATGAAGACTCTGACACATTTCTTTTGAAGGAGCAAATGGTGCGTGACAATTTGAAAGATTTATCCTCATCTCCAACTGTCAAGATTGCAAGGAACGTCCCTCTAGAAATCACAGACCTTGCCAAACTTGAAGTGCAAAAAAAATAAGCAAACAACAAACAATCAAACACGATCGCTTGTGTGTTCTCAAGTCATGGTTGGAAAAATTAAAAATATGAATATGCAGAATACACTTGACTCTTGGGCAGTTCTTTGCCAACATTGGACCACCAGACGGGAAGAGTTACAGTATCAACAGCATGTCACTACTGCTACGGAGAGGGAAGGAGATATGTGACTACTGCTGGAATGGAAGTTTGGGTTTTCACAATCTTCCAAAAATATTCATAAACTAATTTCATATTGTGCTATGAATTCAGTAAAAATATCCTTATTGACAAGAAAATGCCACTTGGATTTCTCTTTGGTGTATCAAGCTGTTATGACACATTGACCCCATTCCATCGCTGTCACTAAAACCTGCAGATTTTTCTTACCGTCTCCAATTTAGTGCAGTTATTCAAGGGTAGGCGCTTTGTTGGCACCCAGCCGCAGACTGAAGTGCAGGGCAGCCTAATACTGGTTGTGACATCGCGAGAGGTTGGAAGTACCATGTCCCTGAGTCCACTGGGCTCCATGGAAGCCTGTGCGTCCTGGCCGGGAGCTCTGTAAATTAATATCTATACCTTGATTAGGAGCCAATACTTTGCCCATAGGATTAGAAGAATGCGCTATTCCATGGTAGCTCGTTCTTTTATTCTGGAGCCGGTATTTCCAGCACAAGCTTGCGGCTGGAAAGAACTTAGCTCCATGGAGCCTATGGACTCCAGGTGATGATATGTGCATCAGGACGCTGTACCAGTCTCCGTTACATTCTGAGGCCAGCTGCTGGTGGGGAACGGGTGTAGTAAAAGGGAGAATGTTTTGATTATTATTATTAATTATTATTATGGTATTGTAGTTTTTTTTGGGTGCCGCAGACACCCTTCCCTGGGGTATTTTTCTGTGTTTCAAATATGAAATTGAATAACTTGACTTACTTGTGTTGAGGAATCACTGGCGCTAGTACTGTTGGGTTGTAAAAATTGTTCTGTCGCAGTTTCATCTGAAACGGAAACAGAGCAAAGAATTACAAGGTAATGAAACTTCGTGAAACAATAACCACACATCTACAAAAGACAGAAGTTACTTAAGGAGTCAAGAAATGCTTCTGAAATAATCAGGATGAACAGTAAAAGTAAACATAAATGTTTGGTTTTATTACAACATTGGTTTTCACAGGGAAACGAGGCAGAGAGTTTCAATACAACTATCATATTAATGGACATGCAGAAAATGAGCTCAGCAGTCACAGAGGCTTAGTTGAATGAAAGAGTGAAGCCCTGAAACAATGATACCCTGAGGCCTTCTCTTTGTAAATGACAGTATTGTACTATAAAAGTACTTTTTGCAATGCTGTCATTGATAGATCCTTGCAGCAGCTGGTCACCAATATTTTGCACCTTAATGTCTATAGTTAATACAACCATCAGGTCAAGATGGATGTGACATAAATCACTTTGGACTTGGGGTGCATGGACCTGGAGGCATATTTGTGGGGTGCATGGACCTGGAGGCACATTTGTAGGGTGCAGGCCTCATAATCCATATTATTCCTTGGCATCCCTTGTGTGCAGAGGGTTTATGTAATCTGAGTTAGACAATAACTTTATTCTTGCATATCTGTTTATTGAATGGTCCATGTGCATCTTGATATCTTTCTGAGAGGATTAGCTTTCCAGCCTACCCTTGGCTCAGGAATGTGTTGATATCTGTTTATATTTGAGTTTGTTATATTGAGTTGGGTAATCTGCTTTGTCAACAAACACTGCCTCATTATGTTTGCTGGTCACAATTACATTGTCCTGTCTGTCTGGGAATGTAGAGCGAATGTTTAATCTATTCTAGGGTCAGCTTTTGTGTATGTAAATGACCCATGTTTGATCATATAAATATGTGTGTCTATCCCAATTAAAGGTGTTCCATTCTGACCCTACATGCAGTCACGACTCAAGGTGTGCGTAGCAGCTATATGCAGCGGTAGCTGTTCCAATGAAAACCTCCAGATCCACAGCCTCGTCTTACTTCTGGGGGATGCTAGCAGGCTCTCTACGTGTCCCAGTCTTTGAGCTATGTCTCAGGACTGGAGAAAAGCACGGAGTCTGGCTGGGGAGAACAGGGGGGGGTCCAGCAAGGAAGCAGCATTGGCAGATGTGACCCTGTTGAGGTACTGAGATCTGTCAAAATGGACATCAACATTGTTCTTGCCAAATCAAACCCATTTGTGTCACTGATAAAAATACAACCTAGCAACTACATTAACAACTGCATGTCAAAAATAAAGCTATATTTTAATTAAATTTCATTTCAAAATGTGTTTTCTCTATAGAAAGATAACATTCTAGACTCATATACAAAGCGATTCTCTTCTCTATTCTGTGCAATCAAATAAATAATTTAAAGCACTTTATACTACATAATATATTACACGTATGTATAAATCATAATGTAAAGTGTATTCCTTTCTTGAAACATATGCGCTCTGGAAGGATACTGGGCCATCGGACTGGAGATCGCTGCATCTTAGAGGGTTAATAAGCCCAGTGATACATTGTTTCAACTCTGAGAAACCTAACAATAGCTATAGTATGGAAATCCATTAAAGTTTCCCTACAGTTCAACTTTGTTTCCTACCCTAAATCTTTTTTAATTTCATGCAACAACGCATTAATCTCCAATCCTTCAAACCACTGAATTTAGTTTAATTTTCAGCACTTATTTGTACTTCAGTAATTCACCCAAAGCACTACAAAAGACTTACCCCCACAACCGCACACATTAACTACTGGAATGTAAGTAACAGAGGAGTGTGACTAAAAGAAACATGACCTCTATGATTTCTTCTATGACTGCAATATGAAGTGTTTCTGTGCCGATATTCCATGATATTTGACAGTACGGCGGCTGCTCCTGGCTGGGTCTTATTTATAGTTGTATGTCCTCTCCGTTTTCATTCAAATAAAAAATAAACTGTAGCATTTTCGTTTTATGGAAGTGCTGCAACAATTTTATTAGTTTCTTCAACAAAAAACACTAAACATTTTTCATTGTGGCCTTTTTATTTCCATGTAAGAATAATGGTTGTTATACAAATTATTTCTGCATCTGCTTATCTGCTGTGATGTATTGTATAGTGATGTATTAACATGGGGGCTACCGCAGCAGAAGCTTCTTGTCCATGACCCTAAACAGGCCCAGAGATGAGTAAAAAATTATCAGATCGTGATAAGACAGCGGTTCCCATCCTTGGTCCTCAAGTCCCCTTAACTGGTCAGATTTTAAGGATCACCTTGGGGAAATGCAGACTGAATCCTGCAATCACTGAGCAGCAAATCATATCACCTGTGCTGTGCTGTGCTTCACATATCTGGCAAACCTGACCTGTTAGGCTGGGGTCAGATGAGCGCACGCAGATGTACGTGCGCCCGTACTGCCATGCCTCCTGGCGTCCGTCACAGGAACGTGACGCTTCGAAGGGGCCAGCCACACGTTGTAGCGCGTGCACTAATTGCGCACACTATAGCGGACGTGCTGCGGGCGTGCTGAAAGCCTCCCTTGCTGAAACGCTGCCACTTGCGTTCGACTGGGCTGCAAAGTGTGATCCTCCATAGGAGGATCGAGCCTTGCAGCGCTGAGCGCAGTTGGTACCAGACGGGCATCAGAGTGGAAGGAATGGTAACCAGATGGGCGTCAAAGTGGAAGGAACATCCACTCTCAAAGACGTTCCTTCCGCTCTGAAAAACACTTGTCTGATCCCAACCTTAGGGGTACTTTAGAACCAGGGTTGAGCACCATTGTGGTAAGATAAAGTCCTGGAAACAGTCAGGGGGGACACAATGGGACAAGTTAAAAATGAAGGTGGAGGAACAATGCGATAAAACAGAGGGAGCAGAGACATATTAGGGTGACAGAGATGGGACAGATGCTCAATCAAATCATCAATTCCAATCCTTTATCCAACATTCATAGGATTGGTCAAATGAAGTGGAGTTTAGGACTATTACTTCTACACCTTAGATTTTGGCACCATCAACACTCACCTTGGAATCGCACTATACCCTCCATATATGGTTCTCAGATTATATATCAACTTCATAACATAAGAATTCTTTTAGTACTAGTTAGAGAATCTCTATACCTGGTGTTTGTGCTTCTCCATATGTGTAATAGATAAACTCGTTGATCGGCGTCTGAAAGGATAATCTCCGAGTGCCAGTTATCTTCTTAATTTGCGGCAAGGTAAGTTCTGATAGCGCATATTGTGGGGTCACAGAGTTGGGATCTAGTTCATCAACCAGATTTTGAGGTTCAGACACGTCCCCTCCTGTCCATGTTTCAGGCACTGTAGTGGGTTCTAAATGACAGATGCAATGTGTTACAAGGTCTCCCTTAAATGATATAAAATATCTGTAGAACTTGATGTGTACATAAAGGTGTGATAAGAGTGGTGCCGCTTTCTCCATGTCTAATCAAAGGTTTTAGCAAATGAGGGATATTTCCTGGAGGGAAAAATAATAATAAGAGTTTATAGAAAATGATATAAAGTATTAAATTCTGAAAACAATTTAATATGCACTGTTTAAAATATGGTATTTTTTTCTGTTAGAATTTTCTGCCGGAATTTTCACACTATGAAATATTTCTCTGTTTCAGGACGGTTTTGACATAAGCTGGACCTACTCTGTGACCTCGTAACTTGTGCTTGCCATCAGGGAACTGTGATCATCATATCAAATCTTTTTGAGGGCAAGAAGGTTGTGTGCAACATGCCACAAAGGATTATCAGGGCTATTCGGAGAGAGGTGAAAACCTTGAGAATTGCCAGGAGAATGAACAATCTAGACCAAATAGCCAATTTGGAAAGTGAGATAAATGGGAGAATTTTTCTGGTTTGACTATTTTAACCTACAGGGTAATTCAAAGAGATTCGAAAAGTCACCGCACGTTCGGTGACTTTTCGTGCTCTTCAATTCGGTTCCTTTTGCCGATCCCATTTCGGTGACCCTGCGGTGTATTCAGCAAGCACCACAGGGTCCCCGAATTGCAGGGAAAAGCTGCCAAAAACCTGATGAAAACTAACCGCAAAACCCGGCGAATGCACGCCGAAAACCCGCAAAAACATCTGGATTAACCTGCCGAAAACCACGGAAAAACCCGAGCAGGAGCCGATCACACACAGCGCAGCCACCGGAAAAAGTCGACACCGCAGACGAGTGAAGTGGAGTGAAAATCAAACTGAAAAAAACCAGCTGAGGAAGCCTCTGAGGATATCTCAACGGGCGAAATGCATTCTGGTCACTAATTATTCCTTTATTTTATATTTTTGTTGAATTTTATGCTGTGTTTTATTAAATTTTTGATTTTTACTCCACCGCATCGGGTTTTATTTGAAGTTGTACCCTACAACAACTTCTGAGCCTGATTCCTAAGGACCTAGGTTATGTCCAAGAAAGTGTGAGTATATTTCTATTCCACTTTTCTGTTTTCCATAGTATTACAGTCTATGCTATGCCCTGTCTGTATCCGTATTTAAGGGTGTAAAGACTTGAAGTATCAAGACTACCTGTACCGAAAAGGGCAAGTGGGTAGCCGTTAATAACCCAGAGGCGCATCATCCAGAGCCAGGAAGGCTCTATTTCACGTGAGTGTGCTGACGCTTCTTTGGTTTATCCATGTGGTATACATCAGATCGCACGATGATGTTTTTCCTTTTTTGAGGTCACCCTAGGAAGAAAACTCTCTTCAGGATCTGGGAAATCTACTCCTGGGACTTAAAGAAAGGAACATTGTTTTCGCTGCACTCCATCCCCTTGGACTATTGGTATATATTTTGGTGGTTTGGGACAGGAACCACATGCGAGTGCCTGTAGCGATCCTTCCTTAATATCTTATCAGCGCTGCCATATTGTGTTTGTAAACCTGTTTCACAGAATATGATGGGCACTGGGCACAGTCACAAAGGAATAAGAAATCATGTTGGCATTATATTGGACACTGTGCATTCAATAACAAAAGACTCATTTGTTGTATATGAGTGATGTCATCAGTACAAGTAGTATCCCTTAACCCCTTTACTGCAAAGCATTTTATTTTCGAAAAAAAATATTGTACCATTTATTTGAAACATAGGATGCGAAGCTAACAAATATAGGGTAAAATAGACATTTTACAGACAAATTGTTGTTCGGAGATAGTTAAAAAATGTAAGTAATGTACATTTGCTCATATTTTATACTTCATTTATTTGTTTATCGTTTGCAGAACTATTGTTGGCATGAAATATTCTGAGTGCTAGATGGTGCCCCTTATCTTATAAAATGTCACACAGGGTCTGCGTTATTGGTATAGGGGCAGAAATGAACTTTGTGTCTAAATACAGTAAATGTGATAAAGATAAATAATAAAAATGGTCAGATCTCCAGCTTATGGGGACTTGTAGTGATCATAATGATATTATTAGCAATGCAGCTTCCAAAAAATACCAATAGAATATAAAAATAATATCTGTATGTGACATAATGCCTGTATATGGAAATTACAGTAACGCCTTGTATCTGTACTGTACAGGTATTTTCAATCATTATAACCCCCAGAATCTTATCCCTGTACAGCAGCGAGTGACCCCAGAGCCCCACTGTATTCTGTCCTCTCCATGGCTGCTGTAATGCAGCAGCAAAGTGTGCAAACTTTTTGTTAGACTGGTTGTGAGAGCTGCTCCTTGGGGCTTGTTTACAGTACGATAGTATGAAAAGGAGGGAGATAAGACAATGGATTTAGTTTCTCCACAGGAGGCACACTTATCTTACTTTAAAAAAATACGCAGATAGGGTCTTGATGTGCTAATGATTGCTTTTCAATCTATTACATTGCAAAATCGAATTAAGTCACTTTTGGAAGTGAGAGGGTTAAGAATGCACAAGAAGGAAGGGTGTCAATATTAGCCTTACCTGTGAATCCTGCTTCTTGAATCTGGGCATTGTTGGGAAGTGTGGGTTGTCTACCTTCTTCTGCATTCACCTGAATAAACGCAAAGCTATGATACACTGTAACAGCACACGCAGAGACACAATGTAAATCTTCAAAGCTAACTGTGGTTCTGTATGTTTAGGGAGATAAGTAACTAGTTCACAAAGTCACAGGGAGATGACAGCATAATATAAATCAGACTAACCAGGTTCGCAGAGAATTGCTTTATCCACCATTATTTCACAGTGACATATTTCTAATGCCGCGTAACATATTCCTTAATCCTTATGATTTATGAGCAGGCAATGAACTATTTATAATCTACTTTTAGTGCAGGGATGACTAATCTTGGCAACCCAGTTCATCTCCCATGATGCTCAGCGAACCTTGGTCATGGTTGAGCAGTATAGTATTATGGGGTACGTAGTTCAGCAACCTGTGTGGTGTCAACGTTATGACCAAAGCAAGAAAAAGCACCTGTCCATCCAGTGTTAATCAGCGTTAGGATTACAAAGACCTAACGTTGATTAACGTCCGGCTGCGGTTAGCAAAAAGTTAACCACAGCCTGGATTTAGTGGTAACGGATTACGCTGGTGCAGAATCCGTTAGCACCATCCAGAAACCCCCCCCCAAAAATTCAGATACTCCCCTACTATTGCACGACGAGGCCCGGGGCTCCTTCCGCCTCCTCCGTCCGGCGGGAGCAGGGAGAGACTGGGGGAAAGAGTCCCCCAGTCGCTCCCTGCAGATTACTACGCCGTCCTGCCGGATCCGACCGGCAGAGGGGAAACTCAATGGAGTCCTATGGACTCCATCGAGTGGATGCGCTCGGCGGCACTTAGTGCTGCCGCGCGCATCCCGGGGCGTAGTGCACGCTAATAATGCAGGCAGCTTTTTAAGCGCGTGCATTGTAATCCCGTGCTAAAACGGGGATGCTAGGGAGAAAACTGCGGGCGCAGTTTTTTCTCCCTAGCGTCCCCGTTTTAGCACGTGGACTGTAATGGAGCCCTCAGTGTTTTAAAGAGGGTAAGTAATCAGTTGCCTACTTGTCCCTTGCAAAATTCTCTGCCCAACATTCCTAATCCTCAGTAATCCCTAGGGTAGCAAGGTAACTCAGTAACTATCTGTGAAAGCCCCATAACATAGGTCACAATTCCTGGTGATTAACCAGAATCATCTGCATCACAATAGAAGCACCAACTGGTGGTAACCCGGCCAATCCAAGTATCTCTTTCAAAAAATCATGGTAACTGTTAAAATACAAACACTCAACTAGTTTCACCTGTCCAGCAGGCTTTACCAAGAGTGATCAAGGGTGCCAGGTTTTATACTAGGGTCTCCAGTCCAAGCACCATGCCCTCTTCTTTGTATTTTCTACTGCTTCGAGACGCAAAATGGCTATGAAAAAAAATACTTTCCTCCATGCTGGTGTATATAATCTATAATGTAATGTACATGATCTACTGGGGCTGCACAAATTGCAATTACCGGGCTACCGGCACTCGGCTTTACAGTTGCGACAGTGACCCCTGCAATTTATTTGAGGCTTTGAGGCTCTGTAATATATAAAACACAATTAGTGTCATTGCAGTTGCAGAGCTCGGGTAATGGTATCTGAACCTGATGAATAATTTTATGCGTACACCCATGAGCCACAATTAATGACCGAGACTGTACAGGACGCCGTTATTTGCTGTGGAGCTAAGCCACAAAGGAGGATTAAAAAGAGGGCACTGAATAAAACGCAAAGCAGGTAGAGCAATGTTTAAATGTGTGTTGCCTTTTAGCAGACGGGCGGTCCACAGGGTGTTTGGAGAACTGAAACTAAGATGTCATGAAATCACCCAAGACAAACTTGGGAGCCATAAAACACTCTGGTGATCACTTGTCATCATGCCCGAAGGTAGGCAAAGCATCATAGGAGTCGTAGTTCATATGTGAACGATGGGCATTCTAGGGCCGAAGGGAAAACTGGCTACCAGACCCCTATCAGTGTGGAAAGAAGACTTTGAGGTATATTCAAAGAAAGGTGAAACTCAGGAGAATGACTGGAGAAGTAAAAATTCTAGGTCGAAATAACCAAACCAGAAAAACTCTCCCATTTATCTCACTTTCCAAATCAGTTATTTGGTCTAGATTGTTCATTCTCCTGCCATTTCTCCTGTTTTTCACATTTCTCTGAATAACCCTGTATGACTAGATTGAAGGCAGATGACATGTAGGGCTCGACTGAATATGGCCGATGGCAAAAATCTAGACTTTTTCCCAGATGATTTTTTAGACATTTTTTGGTTCAAATGTGGGATTACCGATATTTTGATTCTGGATAAAAAATTTGGTTTGAATATCAGCTCCCGCGGCTAGACTTTTCAGCGGCAATATCGAATTTATCGATTCAATTCGCATTAATCGGTATGCCGATTTCTATAAAATTTTCGAAATCTGAAAAAAATCCAACATTCAAAACACTTCTGGGCCCAAGCATTTCAGATAAGGGATCCTCAACCAAGTGAGCAAATATATGGCCCCTATTACATTCTTCGAGCAAATTCGTCCGCGCAGAGCAATTTTTTCTGCGCGCAGTGCTAAGCGTTATCACGTGAAAATTAACGGTGATATTACGATCCGAACGCATTTTCTCATCCGTCAGAAAATAACGTTCGGAAAAACGACACGCAAAATGAAGAGTAATACGCGCAGTAACGTAACGCACGTAAATCAGTGTGCGGACTGTTTTTTTTGCGAGATTCAGCCAATCAGAATTAAGAACCTTAATTGACCTCAATTTACCTTAATTGACTCACTTAATTTTTTGCGCCTGTCAAAGTAAATCTGTGCATATATGCTGCAGCAATAATAAAAAAACACACAAATTCACAATTTTATTGTTTGGGTAAGTGTAGAATGTGTAACTATACTGTGCTGTATTTTTTTCTTGCTGGTGTTTTTCGTTTCGGCCAGAACGCTCCGATTTGCAGTTACCACCAGCTTTTCAAAGACAGTAAAATTATGCGCGCAAATGTCGTTCGTAAAAAGATGCGCGAAGATTGTAATACCAGCGCACGAACGAATTTGCGCTCACAATGGTAAGTATAGGACGCGCACAGTTCATTACGCTCGCGCAGGTCCATCCGCGTTAAACGATAACGCGCATCGTTTGCGCAAACGTTGTAATCCGACGTTCAGCGCAAAGGGTTTTGCCCCTCTCGCGCAAATGCACGAAGAATGTAATAGGGGCCTATGTATATAATTATATATATATATATACTCCAAAATCAGAAAAAGGGATGCACTTGAGGACTTCCAAAATTTAAAGCAACAAAATTTTATTAAGTGTAGGTCTTGTCTACAGGTCCATTTTTATGGATACTTAATAAAATTTTGTTGTTTTAAATTTTGGAAGTCCTCAAGTGCATCCCTTTTTCTGATTTTGCAGTATATGATTCACATGGGATTTTTGCACTGAGGCAACTTTGTCCTTCGGCTGGCTGATACATATATATATAATTATGAACCGATATAATGCCTGTATGACATTCAAGATTTAGATTCAATTAGCCTCTTACGTGGATTGTGCCTTTGTTATCCGACGTCAACTCTTCACCGTCATCATGTTTTTCCTCTTTGCTTCCCTAAAATTATGATAAGACGAACATGTGTTTTATAAGCGGATACCAGCAGAACATTAATAAAAGGTATGAAACATTACTCATTTATTTTAATACATAAGAGCAGGTGCAAAGGGGAGAAAAAAATAAAACGCTATTGAACCAATTTTGTATAGCCTTCTAAAATGTGTGAAATCTGATTTCCTAAAGGCGGCGAGGTCTATTCGGTGGCTTTAATTAATTTGGAACATGGAAATGGAACCTTACGAACACGGAGTGCAAAAAAAAAAAAATGGCTTCCATTTTCCACAACAAAACACACGCTGCCGTGTGCTGGATTTTAATTAGTAGACCCAAGTCAAGGTTTTCTTTTTATATTTTTTTATTTTCCTTATATATATAATTCGGACTCCACACCTTGAAACATAAACAGCTAATTCTATTGTCCTGGGCCAGGCTGCCTGTAAATCCTCTCTAAGACATTCAATAAACCTCTAGCTGTGGCTGTCTCCACTTTAACACCTTCACCTGCTGTCTCTGGGCTTCCAGTCAGAAGCCCTTTCATACTCCTGTAATTGCTTGATATTGTAAGCCTGTGATATCTTGTGCCAATTACAACCATTTCCTCTCGGCGCATATGGCCGCCTAGCCTTGGTACGATCGCTGCTGGTTTTAATATCTGCAGACCGGTGGGAGCCAAGGACAAAATAATCTATATATATATATATATATATAAAAATGTAAAAAAAAACTTAAAAAAAGTGGAGCCATTATTATTATTATTATTATTCTTTATTTATAAAGCGCCAGCATATTCCGCAGCGGAAAAAAAGTCACTCTTATTTTTCTTTCATGATGGCAAAATGTAATTTTTTTTTCTCCTGTTCTTACAAAGGCACCGAGGTTACATTAACAAAAGGTTCCCGTGACTGCGTCGCAACCGCGTAGAGAAAAAAACCCACAAGGATTTGTAGGTGATGGGTTGTACAATTACCACTATATTCAAGGAGACTGATAAATGGGAGAATATTCTTTCTAATTCCGTTAGAAGAGGATTAATTCAAAGAGCGCTAATCACAGCAATATTGTATAATTCATAGGAATCAGCATTAGCCTGTGCTAGGAAATCCATTGTTGGAAGGATTTTGATATATGGCAGTTTCCTTGGGAGCATGTGAAACGCATGTGGTAGGTTTTAATTAAAAAAAAAAAAAATCAAACCTGTTGAGGTCTACTAGGTCTGTCGTCTAAAGAGGAAGGAGCCCTGGTAGCTTGGTTGGTGAGCGATTGTATTATTTATTCTACAATACCATGGAAAACAGCTTAAAAACTACCTGTACATCGAGAAGAAGGAAATATATGGTCTCCAAGTGGATTTGACATGGATAACGGAAAATGGATACCATTTTGAGCTTATCATATAGTCCAGTGGTCCCAACCCTGGCCTCGGGGCCCACTAACAGGCCAGGTTTAAAGGATCACCATGGAAACGCATACTAAATCCTGCAATCACTGAGCAGCAAATCATATCACCTGGACAGTGCTTCACATATCTGGCAAACCCGGCCTGGTAGGGGAACCTGAGGACGGGGTTGACGACCACTGATATAGTCCACATAGCTGTCAATAAAATAAAATGGAATAACCAGGTAGATACACATCGGTCTATGTTTGGGAATCCTTGACGCAGACACTTTTCCACCAGTCGTTTCTCTCCCAGTTGCGACACTTTTCTGATCCAATCTAAGCCATTATTACAGCTTGGCTTGCTAATGACCGAAAACAAAGTTTATAAGATCACAGAGAAGAGGCCAAAGCATAACTGGTCTGCTGTACAGTAGGTCCCGGGCTCAGGTCTCACAAGGTTTTAGCTTGATGGCGCCATTACAGGTAAAACTATTCCATAGGTCAGTGGTTCCCAACCGCGGTCCTCATGTACCCCCAACAGGTCATGTTTTCCAGATATCTGAAGCACAGCACAGGTGATATGATTTGCTGCTTAGGCTAGGGTCAGACTGAGGCAGTGCGAACGCGCGTTCTGGCGCACTTAATCACGGCCGTGCTAGCAGCAGATGCCGGGCAATGACGGCCAATATACGAAGTACGGTCGCACAAAAGTCCGGCTGCGCAACGCAAGTGGAAAATGAACGCATTTTTTCGAGAACGTTAAACCACTAGTACTGACGTACAGAGTGCGCTGCGTCCGCTAGCGGCGTGTTTGCTCGATTAGGAGACGTCAGACGCTGCTAATGTCCAGCCAACATAACGTCCAGATGCAAGAAGTGTTTTATTGATGATCCGTACAAAATCACGGATGAAACTGCGCATAGTATGACCGCTATTGCGTATTCCGTGAAAAAATACGTCCATTCTTCGAACGCACATTTTCACGGACAACGTGAAAAATGCGTTAGTCTGACCCTAGCCTTAGTGATTGCAGGATTCAGTCAGCATTTCCCCAAGGTAATCCTTAAAACCTGGCCTGTTAGGGGTACTTGAGGTCCGCGGTTGGGAACCACTGCCATAGGTAATCAGGTGACGATCACAAACTTGGCTTGCTATTCCAAGCAAATGTTCCCAATCAGACCTAGGGCTCAATTTAATGCTTTCAACCAGTTTTTCGGAAATAAATACCTACGCTTTTCGACCAATATTTTCTGAGAAGTGTCGGCCGACACAACTCAAATAATTCGGACGTGGTTGAAATTGGAAAAATTATGCTGTTCTGAAAAAAAGCTAGATGGTAAAACGCCCAAAAATACATATTTTTGGCCAGAATCTCACCAACTTTCGAGAGCTATAACGCCTATTGAAAATGCACAGTTTAAATGAGTGTCAGTCTGATTTTCTGTTTCCCTGCCTGAAAATACATTTATCAACCCTTTCAGCCTCGATATTTTTTTTTAAGAATTGGTGTACCGATAAATTCAAATTGAATCGCTAATGGCAAATGGCTCTATTAGCGAGTACAGGTGCAAGAGCCGATAATTGAGCCGAATTTTTAATGGGAACTAAAATGCCAGTGTGCCTGTAATTAAATCTGCCGAACTGAGAAATGACTGAATTGCGGTCGAAAATCAGTAGCGTTCCGGCTGAATTAATTCAAGCACTTAGTGTGGTCATGATGTGAACTTTAGCGCATCCAGTGCTGAACTGGGACAAAAAAAAACAGCTCTGGACTTCATCCAGACCAGCCCACTTTAATTATGGAAATACGCACAAAAATAGTATATAAACCAACCAGATCGCTCAACCAGTCGCTCTACGCATACCGGAGTTGCAGCAGAGTTATTGGGTAAAGCGACGCAACGGCACTGAGGCTGAGTGCGCACCATGTCTTAAGGCATGGCGGATGCGCAGCGGGTCTCATCGGGACGGTGGCTCCAATATGAGACTGCAACAGACTGTGTCTGTTTTATAGACAGTGAGGAGGTTCTCACCTCACCCATTATGGGTAGTGCGAGTCACGCTGTGAACCAACATTCACACTGGCCCACTGAGCCATCCCTGTAGTCCCTATGGCCAATATATGCCTGAGCACATCTATACTTTGCACAGGATGCAATAAAGTGACACTAACGCTAGAATAACGAGTGATTCTGAATTATTTTTTCACGTTTTTATCTCTGAGTTAAAAAAAAGCAAGGTATTCTGGGAAAACTGGCGATTCTAATCATTTTAAATCTGGAAATGAACCACTAACCCGACATCAATAGGACTCAATTAGGATCTAAGCAGCCTCTGTCACCTATACTCAAGGGTCAAGTCGAGGGGGAATGTGGAGGAACACAGTTCCTCCACTATTTTTGCAGAGGGAACTGAATTCCCATTGGTCCGACACAATATAAGGCTTTTACTCAGCTGTTCGATCATATGTTTTCTAGTGAAATAAAACTAAATACATGGATTTATTATATATGTTTCCCTAAATCCCAGCCAATCATAAACATATATATATATATATAAAGTTTATTATTGCAGAAGTCATTACCACATCCCAGTAATTCAGAGACCTGCTTCACAGAGCTCATGTGCTACATTCCCTATATGCAGCAAGGAACTCTGAGTAGGACATGCAAATGAAGTCCACAACTTATCGCTTTTTTGCATCCTGCGTTCCGTGTTAAAACAGACACGGGATGCAAAAAAGTGAGAAATTGCAGACTTCATTTCATAACAGACCCAGGATGCATAAAAGTGAGACAGAGGTTATTTGCATATCCTACCCAGAATTCCTTGCTGCATATGGGGAATGTGGCACAGGAGCTCAGGGATGCAATTCATCGAATTATACTGTGATGTGCAGAGTGGCTTCTGCAATAATAAACACACTTATTATAGTGTAGAGGCTTTTTATCTCACTTTTTGTCCTCCACCACAACCCTTGTAAGTACTGGTTTACACTATGGGTCCAAGCATCCACTGCAACTGGTCATCATGCCTAGCTCCTGCTGATGAGGGGCCAACAAACCCGAAACAGCACGGTCCTAGGAGTGGCTTTGACCAGTTGCATAAACCTTATCTCTGCTAGAAAGACACAGTGTGGCATAGCATTGATTTTAGGGTTTTGTGTAATAACAGACCCAGGATGCATAAAAGTGAGACCGATGTCATTTGCATATCCTACCCAGAATTCCTTGCTGCATATGGGGAATGTGGCACAGGAGCTCTGAGATGCAATTTATCAAATTGCTGTGATGTGCAGGTGGCTTCTGCAATAATAAACACACTATATACAGTATAAATGTATATATATATATATATATATACACACAAATTTCAGTATTAACATGAAAGAAGACAAACATTAATTGGGTGTCAGGAATCTTGGTGAGTTCCCACAGTTATGTATTTAGGACTTGGCCCCTGCCTATATTTAAAGCTGCAGAAAGAGCTCTGATATCTTTGCACCCTTGAATTGCACATTACAGAGAGACTCGACTTGTTGCGTTCATGCAGTAATACGGTGTTTGTTTTTGGATGCCAGAAAGGATATCGTTGGAGGTGATTCTTACAGATGGTCTGGCAAGTAACGGTGCTCATCGATGAATATCAGAGGTAACCTGCTAGCAGTTATGCATTGACCCGGTGGATTCCTGTGAACCTTAGGTCACCTCTTTTCACCGATGTACCCTGAAGAACTCGCCAGACTGGCAACAGTTTCTATGCCAATATGAAGGATAATACTAACCTCATATCTGATCCGAACCTTGTAACACAGAGAAATATATAAACTTTCACATGATTTTCCAGTCCTTTTAGTAAATCTTACTTGTGTGATGCACAGGGGTAAGTCGTTAGGCTAAGGGTTCTTTATATGATTATTTTGGGCTTGTTGTTCAAGCCGGCAGCTGCCCAACCTGCACCTGCATATGTTTATTTTTAATGAGGCATTAAGCAGAAACACATTTGCTTTAATTTACCTTTAACTGCCCCAGCAGACACTTTAGCTGTACGAGCCATTTAGGCTCCTGTTCCTGCTCCAGTTCGGGACTGTCCAGGATCCTTGGGTCGGAGTATCTCAAGCGCTCGGCCAGCTGAAAGTAAGAAGCAGAAGACCAGAGCTCAAACAGTTACCGCAAACAACACAACCCGGTTTTATGTTTTTATATTCATATTCAAAAAATATTTAAAGAAATAATCAATAATGCATGTATATATGGAGCACATTGCATGTTTATTTATACGCTTGTTAAATTTTAACAAAAGCATGAATCAACAGAAACCAAAAGCGTTTACAGCAGGGAATATTCCAGATTTTCTCTGCCGAGATGAATGTAGAAAAAAGCAGAAAAGAAACACATATACACAGTGTACGATTATTCTCATGCCATTATTCAGGATTTTTTTAGCCACCGTTGTCTTTTTTTATGACACTGCGCTTGGTCGGTCCCTGTGTTTCTCGTAGTGTTTAGTACAGTTGTTGAACTTGTCTTAAGGGAATTTTCGGCATTTCTCTCGGGAGAAATCCCTTGCCGTCTCCTTCATACTGTGCGGTTTTGTTGCTTACTGGATTTTTGAAATGATTTGAACAGAAGAAACCACACAGGCTCTGGTAGATTATGATCTCGGGATGGTGACAATGTTTAGTTTTATTCTCAGAGTATTCTCTTGCACCTTTAGACACGTATACCACCATGTAACGCTTTCGTGTGATGTTCAACATGACTCAAGACATGAAGAGAAATGTTTCTGTATTCCTCCTGATGTAACAACCTCTAAAAGAAATAAAATCTAGTATGTTACCATGATGAAAATCCACTCTTGAGCTTTTTGATATAAGGTTTAATATCTTTTTGAGACGATATACGCATAATTTGACAGTTTCCCCAGTCAATTACATTGTATTCCTATTAAAAAATAAATAAACTTCTACATATATAAATCTTTCATTGTTACATGTTCAAATCATCATGTCAGAGTTAGTTGTAAGTTGCTTCAAGAAGAAACCTGATTCCATTTTGGAGGCAAGGAAAAATACGTTGTTGCGCACCTAGCCCATGGACACGGAAGAAGCGACGAAAGACTCTTGTAGGCATTGGAGCAGATGCAACCTGAACCTGGCAGCACCTAACCTGCACCTGACCTTGAAAGCCAGTCTAGACATCCAGTCCAAGTGTGCTGCTCTAAGGACTAGATGCTTCACCTCTGATCTTGTTCATGGTGATACCAGAACTCCTGAGTGATGTCTTGTGTAATTCTTTATGTTTCTTGTTATTCTCCCTTTGTGTCCTGCCATGTTCTATACTTGATCCTGTGTGTATTAAACCCCTGTTTGCATCGCCTAACTTGACTGCTGAGCATTGGTCTCCTGCATCCTGGTGTCACAATCAGTCACAAGGAGAGCACCTTGCACTTGCCAAGGTGAGGCACTGGTACAAAGGAAGGCCCCAATATGCAAATAATACAGAGCAGACAACCTAGGCCAGAGACCCTGTATGGTAAATAGCAGCCCTATTCTGAAAGACTGGTCTTTAGAATAGCCGGATCTGCTCTAAAGGAAAATAATACACCGTATAGCACCGTGCAGAGTCTAAAGACCTACAGATGAGACAGGAATATAATTCTATTAACGGTACAGACAAGAAGTATCCTAATAGAGAAGTCAAGAAAAAGCAAGGAGCCATAAACCAGAACGTATACCTTATACTGATGCCAGGGATCCAGAACCGGGAGAATAGTCAGCCAGGCAAGAGGATCAGAACCAGATAATCAGTCAGACATATAACAAAACCAGACAAAGGAGATACACTAGAACTAATTACACAGGAATGACTGGACATGAACTAGAACCTGGAGAGCCCAGGTGTCACATTTCCCCGTTCCAGCATTGTCCCCCTGCCCTCTGTATTCTTTATGCCTGCATTTCCCTTATGCGTGTGTGTGTTGCTTTCCTTGGTTGCAGCTCAGGGGTTAAGTGGCTCCATAGTTAGCTTTCCTGTTGGTGATGTGGGCTGATCACCTCCCTATATATTGCAATGGGCCCTTATCTCATTGCTCTTGCATTCTGGTTCACTTTCAGTTCTGATTCCTGCTGAGTGTTTGTTCCGGAGAGCTCCCTGCTGTTAAATTGTCTTTTTGTATATCTTGTGGATCAACAGAGATAGGATTGGTTGAACCATAAGGATGTAACTCTTGCTTTGTTACTTTGTAAGTAGATGGTAATTATATTGATTGGTAATATGTTTATTAATAAATTCCCAACATATCCTGCAGTTGTACAATGAGTAGAAAAAAATATGTATTGCAGTCCCACATCACACAACATGTTTACAGCATCGCCTCCCATCATTATTGATGCAAGTCACAGTACTTGCATCACCAGATTGGCACAGGTCACTCCAGCAATGTTCATGGGATATCTACTTCATTTACTAGTACCTAAAACAATGGATGGGTCAGACACCCCACATCCTTCACTAGACAGGTGGAATTGGCTATACAAAACAACCTTTTGGTTTACAATAAGCCTTTCTTAAGCCTAACGCTTGAGCCATTAGAAAGGCTTAATGTAAGTGGAGGAGACTTACTTTATGCTTGACCCTTCCATTGCTGAATGTACTAGTGGGGATTGGCATGTCTGAGGCTCTGCTGGCAACAGCCTGCCCTTTGCATTTTGGGAGTACTATTCTTTTTGTGAATTTTGTGGATTATTTGCTAGAACACTCAAGGATTCTGACACGTGTCGCTGGAAATGTGCACCTTAAGTTGGCACAGGTTGCAGCCTTGCACTGTATCCGACTCCAGAATTGATACACAGTGCCCTTCACTGATAAAGATATTGTTCTGATGATTCCTACCAGTGTTTTTTACCTATTTAAGTCCAAGCTTTGTCACTTTGTGGATTTTCTGAAGTGTCTTCCTTGCTAGCAAGTCCGTTGTTCTCCTTTCTCCTTGGTTTTTGTCTAACCCGGTTACACTGCTTTTTTCTTCTCCCTAGACCTAGGCTTGTTATTCACTATGGGCTCTATTACATTCTTCATGCAAACTTTAACGCGTGCGCAAAAATGCATTAACGCGAGGGGCAAAACCCTTTGCGCTGAATGTCGGATTACATGTCCGCGCAAAAAATGCGCGTTAAAGTCTACCACGGGTGAAACTGCGCGAACGCTGCGTGAGCGTACTGTACTGCGCGCATCCTACACTTAACATTGTGAGCGCAAATGCATTTGTACGCTGGTATGCGGATGGTATTACAATCTATGCGTAAAATTTAACGCACAGCATTTGCGCGCATAATTTTAACGTCTTTGAAAAGCAGGTGGTAACGGCAAATCTGAACGTCCTGGCCGAACCCAAATACACCAGCACGAAAAAAACAATACAGCAAAGTATAGTTACACATTCTACACATACCAAACCAATAAAATTGAGAAGTTGTGCGTGTTTTTTTTATTGATGCAGCATATATGTGCAGATTGTCTTTGACAGGCACAAAAACTTAACTGGAGACAATTGTGGTTCTTAATTCTGATTGTCTGAATTGCGTGAAAAAACAGTCCGCACACTGATTTCTGCGAGCAACGTTGCTGTGCGCGCGTTTTTGCGTGTCTATTTTACGCGTGTTAATTTTTGACAGATGAAAAAATGTGCGAGGATTGTAATACCAGCGTTGTTTTACGCACGTTAATGTTTAAAGCTGCGCACAAAAATTCACGCGTTCTGCGTGCGTTTTTGCGCGAAGAATGTAATAGAGCCCTATATCAGTAAGGTATTCCTCTGTCCACTAACCAAGTCACTTTAAGGACTGGTCTAAATCTGTTACCAAATGATGGATATTTTTATCTAACTGGACTGGAAAACAATAGGCACTCGACCTTTAAAAGAGAACCTCTATTGTTTGCATAGGTCATCGCCCATAAACCGCCCAAGGACCTTCTATGCATTAACCGTTTCTTGGGCCCAGCCGCTCTGTCCACCTGGCTTCCGTTGATGACCTTAGCTGATAACGGGATGCAGAAATGAGACACACCCACACAATTATGTTATCATCTCTGTGCACTGCTTAGAGCTTGCACACATCTTTTATTGAAATGTAAGAGAGAAAGGGAGGGGTCGTTACACAAGAAGACCCCAGGAATATTCATACACAAACTGTGACCTTACCTGATTGTACTGTACGGCAGGAACAGGCAGCTTATGTTTCTCGAAAACAATCACTTTATAATGAAAACATTGGGATACAATCAAGCTGAAAACACTTTATATCTAAGGCAGAGGTATTAACTCTTTTGCTACGTCTCCTTACACCCACTACCTTCTCTGTCGTTAGGGTCTTCTACCTCCAGTCATACCAATGCATAAGTGAATGCTCACACAATTAGGTCAACAGATTCAAGCGTCTTCTCAAATGAACAACAAGTCTAGAGAATCATTCAGAGAAATCTTTACCTTGGTTACCAAGTCTTAAGTACCACTTCTACTCTGAAGATATGGAGATGACATTCTTTACAATTATGAAACCAGTCACATTTGTAACTTTCGAGACTCTGAATCACCAGGAGGCTGAAATGCACCACTAGCCTTACACTCCTCATGACTGACGCTGCTGATAATCTACCAATCCATTTTATTTTTTTGCATCTATCGCCCCACTTCATGGAGATTAATGACCTTTTTCTTCCATTGTTCGTAAGAACCTCTGATAAGAACCACTATGATGGATGTTGCTGAAGGTTTTCTATGATGCACTGTTACTTCTTTCTGTGACCCCAATGGATACATGTATCCTTTCAAAGCTTCTAAAGAGTTCCCAATGCTTCCTATTAATGTTTGAGCTAGAAAATGCTGATGTAGTTTTTTTTGTTTTGTTTTGTATTTTTACGATTCTGTCTGAAAGTACTTTGGGATGTGAATATTTGTTATCATGACATAACTGGAAAAAATGTCATTGTATGTCATACACAGGATATTAATAATTGTAGTTTTTAGATATGATATATTAGACACTCGCATAGCCAGCCATAAAGGAAGGGAGGTTGTAGGTGAAGGGTATGGATAACATGATCCGTGATCTCCTGTTTTTACCATGTACTGCCAGTGCCTATGTCCCACTTATATAATTCTTATTTATTTAAAAACGTAGATATGTGCTGAGGCATTAATTCAGGCGGAGGACCGCTCACAAATTAATATAGTGATGGTTGTGCATCAATGACATCTTTTACGTATAAAAAACATGTTTACGATGATTATGAAAAATATAAGATCTATGGAGTGCTTGTGTTTTGTTTTAATGTGCATAAAAGATGTATATCCCCAGTAATGTAGAAGCTGAGCTCGATTTTGAAGCGTATAACAAATGATACGCTGAAAAAGAAATATATACAAATTGTATTACAACCTAAACAACGCAGGAAAAAAATAAATGATTGGGGGTGTGAAAATCTAACTCATTTTACACTAATATAAAAAGCTTCAACAAAATCATTGATTAAATCCTTGGCTACATAAACGGCTTATCGTGCCGTTGATTCAATTCCAGCAGAAAATGCATCTTTATTGATGGATTTCTGTGAATGAAAACTCACTCACAACAGCTCAGCATTCCGAATGAAATTCTCACAAGAAAAGTAACAGAGCGCGCAAGTAACATTTGGCTAGGGAGTGCCGAACTATCCGAGAGGTTGGCAATGCACACTCCTTGAGGAGCTGTAAATCATACATTATAGATTGTCATTCGGAAATAATAAGACTCGGCTCGATTCAATTAAAGGGGACTGTCCATGTATGCTTGACGGGGTATGACTGCGGAGGCATCGTTCAGGTGCACTAAATTAAATAAAGTGGTGGGAAACACTCTAACGTATATGATTTACTAGCGTGTAGGACATGGGAAGAAATCCGGATGTGACTGTATTATCGCATTGCTGTGCATGTATTATTAAAGCACCTTGAAGAAGTATGGAAGACATGAAAGCCCATTGTGCCTCGATCTCCTGCCTTGTAATGCGTTAAATCCACTGACATTGAATGGAGAGGATACACAGACAATATTGGTTTTGCAGAGTAAAACAAACCAAGGCAGAAACTGTTGTTTTGCAAAAACATTTAAGGCTAATGTCAGACGAACGCAGTGATCACGTCCGTGTTGCCGCACAGTTTAACGTCCGAAGCATAGAATCATGATCAATAGAGACCCACACACGAAGTACGTGCGCACCGAACTGCGCATGCACAACGCATGTGGCAAACGGACGCAAGTTAGGCAAGAACGGAAAACCGCTATCACAGACGTGCAGAGTGCGCCACGTCCGCGTAGCGTTCTGTGTGAGTGATGAGGCGATATCAGATGCAGCGCATTTGTGACGTCCAACACCTTGACGCACAAAATTACTTTTCATATCCTATACGCTTTATATATAAAACCTAAAGGTAATTTTATACAATATTTTTAATCATTTTGTTCCCCATCACATAAGCCTAGGTGTGGCATTTTCCTCTTTCGGTGATCAAAAAAGTTTGGATTTTAGACAAGGGAGGCTCAACCTTTATATCTTTAAAGGGAGACTCTAGGGTTAAAACAGGAGGGGGGAGGAAACAGAGGTGTTAAACATGAATCTTCTCCTGATATCCTACACAATCCTCCATCCCAATCTACCCCTTTAAAAACTCCCCTAAATTCAGCACTGGTCTCCCTCTGACCTCAGCAGGATATGACATGCTTCCAGCTGAGCATGTCGCATGACTGCAGCAGGGGCTTGCGTTACAGCCAATCCAGCTCTCAATACAGAACAGCTTTGATACCATTGGATAAGGCTAGTTCCCAAAGGTCCTGAAACCTGACCTTAGGGCTCCCTGAGCAGAGGTTCTGGGTAGGACTAAGCCCCTGGATTTGGATGGCTGAATTAGCCCTCAGAGCCCCCCTTGGATGGAAGAGAGGGCGCAAGGAGAAACATGTAACCAATAATTTATGTAGTTTTATATGATTTACTAAAAAATACTCTAACTCACCTTGATTAACTCTGATATCAGCACCATGGATCCCGAGTGAGTAAGGATGGCGTTGGCGATGCACTCACAGTAATGGAGTGCAATTGATGTCAGGCCGTAATCCAGCAAACGAGTAGCGTAGATTAGTTTATACACCTATAGACCAAAGAGTGCGAAAACACATTGTAAATTGCAAGCGACTGAGCCAAAGCGGGTACACTTTTAATAAAACAAAATTAACCCATTCAATGACATTGCAGAGCTTTCCGCAAAGCGGGGCGGTGAGAACATTAAAGCGACCGTTTCTCTTTCTTTTCCCCGTATTTATATCATCTCAGACGTTACGCTCCAATTTAAGTGCCGAAGACTGATAGAAACCGATCGTGCTAATTCTAATTTAAGTGTGACAAGTTCCCCCTCTCCCGCTACACACCACTGCTCACTTGACGGAAGAAAAAAAAAACCCACAGGGCTTTAAAAGCTCTCTATTTGATCTAAATATATAGAAAATCCTATTATTTTTGGTCTATTAAAAGGTACGGTTAACCCCCCCCCCCCTCCTGCAGCTGAAGCCTGTTACGTGGTGGGATGAAAGGAGGGAGGTAGGGAATAAAAAGAGGTTAAAGATAACCTATATAAAATCAAGGTTGTGATAAAATAAAAATATATTTTCATGTAAATGAAAACTAATGGGAATATTCAAAAGGAATGCCGTGTATTAATGTCCCGCAAGTAGAAAAAAAAATATATACAGCCACAAAAAAAGAATAGTATGTGGGGGAAAAAAAAATCACGATAATGAACATTTTAGAATAATTCTTCTCTTATTTGCTCTGTGACCCTTTTAAAATAAATATTGAGCATATAATTGCAACACGAACTGAAGAAATACATTATTTAATATTTCTAGAATGCAAAAACCGTGTTAGAAGAATAGGTATTGTGATATAAGGTCAGCCGGCACATTAAACATGGCCTTACTTAATGATAGGCTGGTATTTAAATAGGTTTAAAATACCAATAGTTTTGCGCAGATATGACATTTATTAAGAACCTGCTTTCTGATTAGTAAATTACGATCCGTGATCAGAACAAACAAGCAAGTTATTTGTTTATTAATATGTATATTCTTTTTTTTTTTTTCTTGCTTATTGGTAATTGTATGCCTTGATACAGACAGAAAATCGTCTGTAAGTAGCGTTTTTTATTCTCGGCGCAGAAGTATAATAGATGTGAACGGCAGAAGAATATGTGTCGGAGCGATTTTTAGGGAAATTTGCTACAATGTTCATTCATTGGGAGATGAGATCATCACCCCGCTTGTCTCAGTCTATCGCTGCGTTTAAGACACGCAGACTCATGGCGGAAATTCATTTGAATGACATTCTATTGACACCAATGACAGGCGAAAGTGACCTGGGAGGTAGCATTTTATGTGACTTAAATGCAAGTAAACAATACAAAGACAGCCACAGAATGGGATTACTAATAAGCTTTTAGGCGTCATGTAATGCCAAATATAGGTAAGATTCAACCAGGCGGTGCATTTTCACCACTTATATTAGTAATGTAACCATGGTAACTAAGTAAGAGATAACATATACTATTGGAATCTACGAAGCATGTGATATTGGTGGATAAAATACAATACAGTGAAACGCGCAGATGGTACATAATGACCTGGAAGGACAGGTCTGCATTATGTCAACTATACCCCCCTGACTGTGACTTACAAGGTTGAAACGATTGTCGGAATTTGCAGAGGAGACTTCCTTTGCATCTCGGTTCAGGCCTTATTTGCATATGGTTTAGTTGTATTTGTAATGGCGCCATCCAGGGCTCAACATTTCAGGTCCTGTTGCTAAAAGCCAGGCTTTATAAGTTACTCGCCATCAGTTAACATACCTAACCCAGTCCCATACTGCCCATTTTGCTTGCAGTGATAGAGCGGTGACCCTATGTAAAGTATATATGGCACAGATGGGGTGTCTAGGTCCGAAGATGAAATTCTGCTGCCCCCCTCAAACTATTCCCACAATACACACACATTCTTATCACAGAGCTCCACAGCTATAAAACTCACAGTAATGTGCTGTATGAGCCTATAACAGAGCTCCACAGCAATAAAACTCACACAAATATGCAGTGTGTATGAGTGTATCACAGAGCTCCACAGCAATAAAGCTCACAGTAATGTGCTGTGCGTATGAGAGTATCACAGGGCTTCACAGCAATAAGACTCAACAGAAATATGCGGTGTGTATGAGCGTATCACAGAGCGCCACGGCAATAAAACTCACAGTAATGTGCTCTGTGTTTGAGCTTATCACAGAGCTCCACAGCTATAAACATCATAGTAATATGTGGTGTGTATGAGCGTATCACAGAGCTCCACTGCAATAAAACTCACAGTAATGTGCAGTGTGTAGGAGCATATCACAGAGCTCCATAGCAATAAAAATCACAGTAATGTGCATGTGTATAAATGTATCACAGAGCTCCACAGCAATAAAACTCACAGAACCCACAGAAGTGGAATCAGTTAGCACCAGGTCCTGGCTGTTAACTTTTCAGTTAGCCGCAGCGGGACGTAATTAGCATTAGGACTTTGTAATCCTAAGGCTAATTAACTCTTTGTACTCCCCATGCCAAGCATAGGGAGCGGAAAGTACAGTAACCTCACGCTGAAAAGCGCAAGCTGCGAATCGCTAAAGGTTTTTTTTTACCCGTTAGCATTTGGATTGTAATATGGTGCGCCCGCGCTAGGGAAACCACATCTAACGTTGACGCTCACACAGGTGAGCGCTAACGTTAGGAATTTAATAGTGCCCCTTGTGTCTACGCATCCAAGATGGCACCTGGAAATGGATGAGAGTGGTCGCCAATGCAAACGCCTTTCCCACAATCATCAATAACAAGAGGATATGCACACCGTAAATTCACCAGTAGCCAACACAGAGTGTACCTATATGCTGGGCGAGTCAGCTCCTTGTAGCAATGTAAAAAAATAGTTTCCTGCACTCAACAATGGGAACTTTATTGAAACCTATGCAATGTATGAGCTGACATAAGGGCAGGTGTGACAGACTCATGGTATAGTGTAATATATGCCATTCAGGTAATGAGAGGGCAAGGATGGCTATGCGTCCACTATTTCCATTCGCCATTTCAGTAAAAGCACTAGGCACCCGATGAATGGATTGTCAGTAGATAATAACCATCTAAGATCTAAAACGCGTTTGCCATTTGGTTAGGGGAATGTACAGACAAAAGTCACAGCAAAACAAACAATATAAAGGCTGTGTGCTTCATAAGACACCATAACACTGTGTTTGTACCCTCATCATAGTCATCAAAGCTGTTTTTTACCCCTGATTAAGGTGATAGAAGATGTAGCATCTGATTGCATACAAACATCCATTATTCTTTGCAAAGTCTGGCTCTGGTTACTATAGAAACCGCGAGGATGTGTTCCAAGTGATTCTAACTATTCCAATGCAAACTTTCAGATATTTCAGTACAGATACAACCCTTCCTTTTTGGTAAATATTACCAAACACCATGTGGGCGTATTGTGCATCGTTGAATTCTGTCGGGTGCAAAGTGGTGTGGAAAGTATTCTGGAGAGCGTCTTGCCTTCTGCACACCTGTTAACAGTTTTAAAGTATGCAGCTGTGTCGTCCCAACACCAAAACTAAGTTCAAACTCACTTATTGTGAACAGTATAACTGTCATATTGGCCTCAATTTCCCATGATTCCCCACGGCAGTGAGTCTCCAGTAAATCCAATTGATTTGCTGCATATTATGCTGCAAATACAACTGTGATGGCCTTTCTAAAATGATGATTCTGCTACTGATATGGCAACGGTTTAAACACAAAAATAAAGAAAACCATAAAAATTCGCCCTATCAGTGTCAGTATATTCCTATCAGTCTCCGGATTTATGAACTGCTTTAATAAAGATTACTCAGCGTTTCACTTCTATTGACTATTTAATATTACGTAAATCAAAACCGTTCATTATGTCTTACGTAAAATTATATGACACTCTTTGCAGTGAGAAAGGAATACATTGATATTATAATGGGAACTAGATTTCCCATGAGAGTGTGGATCGATGTTTAACCCTACTAATTGCTACCATACAAGCATACATGGTCCATCAGGTTACATACATTCCCCACCTACGATATCTTCATCATTACCTCTTGTTGCGTTAATGATCAGGCACAGGACATGTCGGTGACATTTGGTACATGGGATGTAAATACAGCTGCATTTTATTAATTATTAAATAAACGGCACAGCTGGAAATCTCTTCTTAAAGGAACAGTAAGGCAATCTTTAATTCACTGTATGTGCGATCCGAGGAATCAATTTCTATTATTTGAAACAAACATGTGTTTTTTCCTCCTTCTTTCCAGACGATTGGAACATGTGCTTCTAAATGTATTTATTTATAAAGACTTCTATTGGATCAATAGAAATACCAGAAATTGGCAAGGTTAAAGCAGGTGGACTTGGGATAGATAGATAGATAGATAGATAGATAGATAGATAGATAGATAGATAGATAGATAGATAGATAGATAGATAGATAGATAGATAGATAGATAGATAGATAGATAGATAGATAGATGGATAGATGGATAGATGGATAAGATAGGAGAGGTCGATATTAGAGACAAATATGCAAGATAGATAGATAGATAAGAGATAGATATATATATATATATATATATATATACGAGATAAATCTATGATAGATGGACAGATAGGAGAGGTCGATATTAGATACATATACAGGGTAATTCAAAGAGATCTGAATGGCTGGAGAAAGGTAACCGAATGCTGAAAATCAGCGTTCGGTTACCTTTCTTGGCCATTCGGCTATCCAGAGAGCAGGCAATTCGCCAAATCCTGGCGAATTGCCTGCACATACGGTGCCTGTTCGAGGGCAGTGAAATCCCCATGAAGAAGCACTGCTTCGGCTATTCAGAGAACACAAACCAGCAGTGAAAGGTTCCCGAAATGCCCTGCCATTCGGTGGTTTCATTCGACAGGTTTATTCAGGAGAATCCCATAGGCTTCAATGTTAAAAGTATTCCCGTTTTAATACAATATCTAATAAACCGTTCATTATAAAATTCTGCAATAAAGAGTCTCTTTATTTATCGATTTTTTAGGATATTTTAAGCATTTTTTTAAAAAAAAGTCTGATTTTTTATTTTTATTTTTTTAAACTTTACTTATATTTTCTGTAACAGCCCTTTTTATTATCATTCCCTGGACCTCATATGTAAATTTCAGACATTTTCGCTCAGTAGTTTCTTTGCAAACAGCGTTTCAAACATTCATGCAAACTGTTTTGCTAATTTATCCACTGCCTCTTCTGCGGTGTCAGCTTTTTCCGGCGGCTTCGCTACGTGTGATCGGCTCCTGCTCGGGTTTTTCCAGCGTGTTCGACGGGTTAATCCAGATGTTTTTGCGGGTTTTCGGCTTGCATTCGCCAGGTTTTCGCCGGGTGTTCAGTGGGTTTTCGGCGGGTTTTCAACAGCTTTTCCCTACACTTCGACAGCCCTGTGGTGGTCGCTGAATACACCGCAGGGTGGCCGAAATGGGAAAGCCGATTTGCACCGAATTGAAGAGAACGAAAAGTCACCGAACGTGCAGTGACTTTTCGAATCTCTTTGAATAACCCTGATAAAAGAGATAGATAAGATACAGAGATAGAGAGAGATTGCGTAGTGCGGCATAGTGATGGCAGATGGAGACTGGGAACTATTTGTTCACAGTCTCACTCTGCTCACAAACCAATTTGCACAAAGTGCAACAAGAGTGTCGGAAACACAATAGAATTTATTAGAAAACACACTAACACAATAGAAAAGAGGAAATATTGAATAGGTCCAGTATGGCAAAAAAATGAATTTCGTAGGAATTTCCACCAGCTAAATAACCAACCCAGTGATCACCAGTCAGTATGGTTTAATATAAGAACAGGGATGGAGCCGCACCACACAAAAACAAAAGTTTTAGACTTTAAAAAAACAGATTTTTCTAAAATGAGATTTTGTGTGAAGGAGTCATTATCAGACTGGAGGAGTTTAAAGGGAGTCCAGGAGAAATGGGATTATTTAAAGGAAGCATTATTGAAGGCCACAGGCAATTGCATTTAACTTGTTAGCAAAAACAAAAAAGGGAAGAAACCACTGTGGTACTCTGCAGAAGTGGCCAAAATAGTGAAGAACAAAAAGACAGCATTCAATAATTATAAAACAACTCAGAGTGAAGAAGATAGGCAAACCTATAAGATTAGGCAGAAAGAGGCAAAGCAATTTATAAGGGCTTCCAAAGCACACACAGAAGAGAAAATAGCTCAGACAGTAAAAAAGGGGGACAAAACATTTTTTAGATACATAAACGAGAAAAGAAAAGTAAAACAAGAATTAGTTAGATTAAAAACAAAGGAAGGAAGGTATGTAGAAGAGGATAAAAGTCTCGCTGACTGCCTCAATGAATATTTTTGTTCAGTCTTTGCAGAAGAAAAGGAAGGAAAGGGACCTCAGTTAGGAGGAACACTAACGAGACAATTACATATCAGTTTACAGAGGAGGAGGTTCTACAGCAGCTGTCTACAGTAAAGACAAATAAGTCAATGGGGCCTGATGGGATCCACCCTAAATTATTAAAAGAGCTCAGTGATGTAATAGCAAAACCGTTAACAGATTTATTTAACCAATCCTTGCTAACGGGAGTCATCCCAGAAGACTGGAAATTAGCAAATGTTGTGCCCATTCACAAGAAGGGTAGTAGGGAAGGAATCTGGGAACTATAGGCCAGTTAGTCTTACGTCAGTAGTGGGGAAATTATTGGAAACCATGTTAACCCCTTCACTGCTGAGGCATTTCACCACTGTGTGCTGAGCTCATTTTTACCGCTTTCGCTCATCATGTTTAAACGCGATTTGAAGCCACATTTTAATAAATGACCCAGACATATTATATATCGTTCTTTCCGGCATACTACGCAGATTCATAATATATCATTTTTATATGTATACGTCATGACCTGCCTGTATATTATAACAAAAAATACAATAAAAATTGAATTTTTAATCATCTGCAGTGTGTAAAGTGTTTTTTTTCACATTTTATCACATGAGCGTTTGCGGTTATGTTTTCTATGGGGTGCGCTTGTACAAAAAATTTGAAATGGGGACTTGTTACTTTTTTTGGGGGGAATTACGTGATTTTTAGCAAACGCACCCCATAGAAAAAAATCATTAGTGCAGCATCATTGTTCACATTATAATTGAAATGTGAACAATATTGCTGCATTAATAAAAACAACACACAAAAAAAAAACATGTTTTTTTTTTATATATTTATTTTTTTAAATTTATTTATTATTATATATTTTTTTTTTTATTATTTTTTTTTTACTTTTTACCTAGTCATGTTGGGTATCATTCGAAAGGCCATGCTCATTGCCGGGGGTCGCCTGGAAATGACGTCATCGCGCATGGCGCGATGACGTCATTTATGCCGGGAGGAGCTTGACTTCAGCGTCTGAGGACGCTGAAGTCAGAACGCCGTGGGACCCCGGACAGAGAGGTGAGTATCTCCGCCGGGGGTCCCGCACAGCTGATGACGTGTGGGGCACGTCCTCAGCATGCAACGTGCATCAATGAGGACGTGTCCCACACGTCTTCAGCAGTGAAAGGGTTAAAGGAAAGGATTGTTGAACATCTAAAAACACATAGATTACAGGATCAGAAACAACATGGGTTTACCTCAGGGAGATCATGCCAAACTAATCTTATAGATTTTTTTGATTGGGTAACAAAAATAATAGACACAGGTGGTGCAGTAGACATTGCTTATTTAGATTTCAGTAAGGCTTTTGATACTGTTCCGCATAGAAGGCTTATCAATAAATTGCAATCTTTGAGCTTGGATTCCAATATTGTTGAATGGATTAGGCAGTGGCTGAGTGACAGGCAACAGAGGGTTGTGGTAAATGGAGTTTATTCGGCGCAAGGTCTTGTTACCAGTGGGGTACCTCAGGGGTCAGTACTTGGACCCATTCTATTTAATATTTTTATTAGTGATATTGCAGAAGGTATTAATGGAAAAGTATGTCTTTTTGCTGATGACACAAAGATTTGCAACAGGGTTGACGTTCCTGGAGGGATCAGCCAAATGACAAATGATTTAGGTAAACTAAAAAAATGGTCGGAGCTGTGGCAATTGAGTTTTAATGTGGATAAGTGCAAGATAATGCACCTGGGACGTAAAAACCCAAGGGCTGAATATAGAATATTTGATACAGTCCTAACCTCAACATCTGAGGAAAGGGATTTAGGTGTTATTATTTCAGAGGATCTAAGGGTAAGTAGTCAATGTAATAGAGCAGCAGGAAATGCTAGCAGAATGCTTGGTTGTGTAGGGAGAGGTATTAGCAGTAGGAAAAGGGAAGTGCTCATGCCACTGTACAGAGCACTGGTGAGACCTCACTTGGAGTACTGTGTGCAGTACTGGAGACCGTATCTCCAGAAGGATATAGACATCTTAGAGAGAGTTCAGAGAAGGGCTACTAAAATGGTGTACGGCTTGAAGGAGAAAAGTTACCAGGAAAGGCTTAATGATCTTAACATGTACAGCTTGGAAAAAAGACGAGACAGAGGAGATATGATAGAAACATTTAAATACGTAAAGGGAATCCACAAGATAGAGGAAGGGAGTATATTTAAAAGGAAACAAAGTAGCAAAACAAGAGGACATAGTCTTAGATTAGAGGGGCAAAGGTTTAAAAGTAACATCAGGAAGCATTATTTTACTGAGAGGGTGGTGGATACATGGAACAGCCTTCCAGTAGAAGTGGTAGAGGCCAAAACAGTAATTGAATTTAAGCAAGCATGGGATAGGCATAAGGCTATCCTAAACAAAAGATAAATCCAGGTAAAGTATCCATGTAATTGGGCAGACTAGATGGGCTGAAAGGTTCTTATCTGCCAACATTTTTCTATGTTTCTATGTTTCTAGTAGAGGAAATATACGGAGCAATTTAGCTAATACTTTGGAGGTTTGAGCCGCCTACACACCTCTAATCTGATCAGCTCAAGATTAAGCCCGGAGTGGGTGAAACGCATCGAGCTATGAGTCTTTTTCATTGACAGTTTATTTGTTGGTTGGTTTTGTGTATGGCTATATTGAGCGGATGTCCCCTGCTACCTATGTATCAGACTAGAGGTGTGTAGGCGGCTTGAACCGCCGAGGTATTAGCTAGATTGCTCCGTATATTTCCTCTACTGGGTTGGTTATTTAGCTGGTGGGAATTCCTACGAAATGCCGTTTTTTGCCATACTGGACCTATTCAATATTTTCTCTTTTCTATTGTGTTAGTGTGTTGCATTTTCTAATAAATTCTATTGTGTTTTCGACACTCTTGTTGCACTTTGTGCAAATTGGTTTGTAGATACAGTGTTGGATTATGCCCATTGTGTGTTGGGTTATTTCCCCTTTTTTCCTTTGTTTGTTGATCACTCTGCTCTCAGCCAGGAGAAGCGGTGGATGGGGCCACTGTGCTCGCCGCGGGATGAGAGGTGAGTATGGGGTTTATTGGGGGGATTTTAGGGGGGTGCTACATGATTTTGCAAAGACAATGATTTAGCACCAGCTTTTAGGAGTAGATAAAATGTTGCCTTGCGCATCTCTGTGATATTTAGCTATAAGACGTTGTAATACCTTACTTATCTTACCGCTAATTAATGATTTCTCTCACCATGGTAAGAATAGCATCAGCAGAGTACAGTAAGCTCGCACAAGCTAGCGCAATCACCAATGTGCTAAGTGATTATTTTTATGGGTTTAAAATTAAGAAGGTAATATGGGGGGTAAGCGTTAAAGTCACTTATCCTAGCGTTAATGAGTACACATCCGAACGCTTATGTTCACTAGGGAATAGTGTTTGTGATTTTTTTATTCTGTAACAGACCGTTTTATTATTTTTTTAAGGACCTAAATTATTATTTAGACAAATTTTAATGCATTGTTATTGGTTTAAACACCTATTAGGAGAATCGGAGAGTTCAGGGTTTTTTTTTGCAGTTCGGTGGGATTTGCTGATGCCAATTCGGCACAGTTTGCTGATTATCTCCAACGTCCGATAACTGCTTTGGCGACTCCAATTTAGGCAAAATATGGTGACCATTCGATAAATTGTGAATTTACGGTATTTTCAGTGAAATGGAATCATCGAAGTGCACCGAAATTCTGCAGAAAACAAAGCACCATTTTAGATAGATATGAGAGAAAGAAAAGGAAAGATAGATAGATAGAGAGAAATCAGAAAATGGATGGATAGAGAGATCAGAAAATGGATAGATAGATCAAGAAATGGATCGATACATCCGAAAATGGATCGATACTTCAGAAAATGGATAGATCAGAAAATGGATAGATAGATCAGAAAATGGATATAGAGATAGATCAGAAAATGGATAGAAAGAGCGATAGATCAGAAGATAGATAGATAGTTAGATAGATAGATAGATAGATAGATAGATAGATAGATAGAGGGATAGATAGATAGATCAGAAAATCGATAGATAGACCAGAACATGGATAAATAGAGCGATAGCTCAGAAAATGGATAGAGAGATCAGAAAATGGATAGATGATGGATAGATCAGAAAAATGGATAGATAGATCAGAAAATGGATAGATAGGTAGCTATAGATAGATCAGAAAATCGATAGATCAGAAAATGGATAGATGATGGATAGATCAGAAAATCGATAGATAGACCAGAACATGGATAAATAGAGCGATAGCTCAGAAAATGGATAGAGAGATCAGAAAAATGGATAGATAGATAGATAGATAGATAGATAGATAGATAGATAGATAGATAGATAGAAGATATACTTTATATACATACGATAAATAGTGCTGAAAAACTGCAATAATGAACGTTGATTATTTCAATGAAGAAGAACCACAGATGATAGATGATGACCAGGAAGAGGTTTCTGTGCTGTGTGTATGTTGATTTCACTTGTCCTAGACAATACCTGCTGCTGCTCCCAGTGTTGATGAATTGCTCACGGAAACATCTCTTCCTCATTAAGGCAGTACATTCATTTATGTCATTAAACAGGAGATGGTAAAACAAGCACGCTTCCTAAGTGGAACCGTCCTTACTCTCCTCTACTTGACTTCCTTGGCCGGTGATGAAAACAGATGAATGCTTTGCAACTATTTTCCCAAACTGTTCCTTTAAAGTAGGCTTCTTCCTGTAATATTTCTTCTCACAAAAAATAGGACAAATTGGGTCCCTGTGTATAAGTAATTTATTGTTCTCTCCCAGCACAAGATACAGTGCTCAAAAGACAGACAATAAATTCCGTCCTAATAAATTACCGCACAATTAATGTACATATGTACACTTTCCTTTCACTTATCGCACTGGATTGGGGAAAACGTCTGGTGAAATGTAGCGCTATTGATTACGAGGAAACATGTTTACTGATAAGTTAATTATTTGAGTAAATTTGCCTTATCTTTACGGTTCTGTTGTATCGACATAAAAAAGTAAATGCCTGAAACCCTATGAACGTCGGTATCCAAGGGATCTGGATGAAAAAATGCAACATCACAAAGAAAAAGCATTCCGTTACACACTCGATACTCTGAACAATAATCATGAAGTGCCATTAATCGCCACAACCGTGGCCATAAAACAAAATTCATAAAACATTAATTCTAAACAGGTTCCACTTTACTAAACATAATAATAATATAATATTTTTTTATGATCAATATGCCAATAATTTTCACGTGGCTGCACAATGAGGACAGGAAGTGCAAAACATTGGCAAGAAATTAAAATACGCTAAGCGGATGCGAGGTGTTCATATTCACTCGATTATTTACCCTTTTCAGGACACAGGATTTGATTAAAATATCAGTAAAGATATGCACTAGGCCCTTTCCAAGTCGAGACGTGAACCCCATGACTCACCGAGTCATCGTGCTATAAACCAGTATTTGTTACCGAGTGGGTTACCAAAACTATTCCAGCTGAAGACCCTTGAATTTAACCCCTTCACTACCAAGTGATTTTCCAAAACACCACTGTCAGGAACCAGTGGGTTTTTGAAAAATCATTTTAAATTACTAATACAGTAAGAAATATTTGGGCATATTCCCAATGTATGACTTACTGCAATAAACTATTTAGCCAGCAGATGGCGTCATGTACTGCCAAATTGAGCTACAGCCATTACAGTTGCAGCTCAAGGTTCCCTGTATCGGCTGCTGAATGTCCGATGTCAGGACATTCAGTTAGCCGATTTTACACAGTTTTAGCTCTTTCGGCATCATGCCCACAGGGTTAAAACTTTGGGGGCACTTTCCGCAGCACAAAAGAAAACAAAATTCATTTGCAGCAAACTAATTTCATTTGCTTTTGGGATGCAGATCGAGATATCTCGATATCGGGCACAGGATGGTGCCTTTGAAGCCCAAGATATCTCGATCTTGGTTGTGAATGGGTTAATGGTGAGAGCTGGTACAGGTTGAGCATCCTTTATTTCAGATTCTTCTGGACTAGGGATGAGCGGTTCGGGTTCGGACGGTTCAGGGTTCGACCCGAACTTGGCCTGTTCGATGAGATCGCGAACACCGAACATTTCCGGGTGTTCGCCGCATATTCAACCACAATGGACCACAATGCATTTTCCCACTGGCCTGAAGCTCGTAATTGGCTACAGCCTTGCACCTGACCACAGGTCTGGTGCAAGACTGGTTCAACACTATGCCAATCACCGCTCAGAGTCCTGATTGGGCAAATTTTGCCCAATCATGGGCTCACAGAGCTAAGTCCCGCAGCACACTATATAACGTTTCCACACGCCGATTCTGCACGCATTTCAGAGGAGATTTCAAAGGAGATAGTTGTGTCTTGTTACTGCCAGTCTGCCACACTACTGGGGGGGTCTGGGGGGGCTCATTTCTACCAAATATCAGGGAATTTAGGTGAGGTGTGTCTTGTCACTGTGCCAGCAAGTTTTTTGGGGTTTACAACTTTCTTTAAAACATTTGTGAATTGAGGAGATCTTCTGGATCTTGTCACTGTGCCAGCGAGTCTTTTTGGGTCTCATTTCTACCAAATATCAGGGAATTTATGTGATGTGTGTCTTGTCACTGTGCCAGCAAATCTTTTTGGGGCTCACTAATTTCTTTAAAACATTTGTGAATTGAGGTGATCTGTGTCTTGTCACACAGCCAGTACCACGCAGTATTTTGGGGGTCACAAATTTCTACAAAACATTTGGGAATTGAGGTGATCTGTGTCTTGTCACTGCCAGCAAGTATTTTGGGGGTCACAAATTTCTAAAAAACATTTGGGAATTGAGGTGATCTGTGTCTTGTCACACATCCAGTACCACGCAGTATTTTGGGGCTCACTAATTTCTACAAAACATTTGTGAATTGAGGTGATCTCTGTCTCGTCACACATCCAGTACCACGCTGTATTTTGGGGCTCACTAATTTCTTTAAAACATTTGTGAATGAGGTGATCTGTCCCTTGTCACTGCCAGCAAGTATTTTGGGGGTCACAAATTTCTACAAAACATTTGGGAATTGAGGTGATCTGTGTCTCGTCACACATCCAGTACCACGCAGTATTTTGGGGCTCACTAATTTCTACAAAACATTTGTGAATTGAGATGTTCTGTCTCTTGTCACACAACCAGTACCAAGCATTATTTTGGGGCTCACTAATTTCTACAAAACATTTGTGAATTGAGGTGATCTGTGTCTCGTCACACATCCAGTACCACGCTGTATTTTGGGGCTCACTAATTTCTTTAAAACATTTGTGAATTGAGGTGATCTGTCTCTTGTCACTGCCAGCAAGTATTTTGGGGGTCACAAATTTCTACAAAACATTTGGGAATTGAGGTGATCTGTGTCTCGTCACACATCCATTACCACGCAGTATTTTGGGGCTCACTAATTTCTACAAAACATTTGTGAATTGAGGTGATCTGTGTCTCGTCACACATCCAGTACCACGCTGTATTTCGAGGCTCACTAATTTCTACAAAACATTTGTGAATTGAGGTGATCTGTGTCTCGTCACACATCCAGTACCATGCTGTATTTTGGGGCTCACTAATTTCTTTAAAACATTTGTGAATTGAGGTGATCTGTCTCTTGTCACTGGCTGCCAGCTATCAGTGTGTCTCACTGAGTTATACCAGAGTTCTTTAAATCTTTATACCAAAGTTGAATCAGAGTTCTGTATATTTTAATCTATATATCACTCACCATGTCTGAAAGAACAAAAAAGGACAGGCAGACGCTCCCAGACACAGATAAGAGGGCAAGCAGCCCCTGTGTCGGGAGGCTGTGCCTCTGGTCGTGGTGGACGTGGTGCATCCTCTGCAGGGGCACACTTGTCCTTTCTAACTGGTGCTGGCCATCTTAAGCAGCAGTAACATACAGAGGACTTGGTGGATTGGCTAACCAGGCCATCCTCATCCTCCGAGTCCTCTGCCAGCCAGGCTTCTAGTGCGTTACAGTCCACCTCAGCTGCCAAAGCATCTAATGCAGCCTCCATGTCCATAGCTACTCCTGCCGTAGCCTCGCTATCACACACGGAGGAGTCAGCTGAATTGTTTGACTACAATGAGAGTGACATGCTGCTTGAGGATGCGCAGCAAGTACAGTGCTCTGATTCAATCTCTGAGGTTGAGGAAGGGAGTATAATCAACCTAGAGGAAGGGGGTGCCAGTGATGACACACAAATAACTGGCACTCATGTTGCCCCAGCAGCTGCAGCATACTGCCAAGTTGGCTCCAGTGACGAGGAGATAGGGGGTGATGATGACAATGATGATGAGGTCACTGACTCCACCTGGATGCCAGATCAAACAGAGGAATTAAGTGAGGAAGAGGGGGAGGAAGAGGCACAGCAAACACGAGGCACAATATCCTCTGTGACCAACCGTAGCACTAGCCAGTCCAAGGCATCACATGTCAGAGCTGCTCCGGTGCAGAGTGCTGTTGTCTCAAAGAACACATGCAGGAACTCTGTTGTCTGGGAGTTCTTTAAGAAATGTGCAGTAGAGCGCAGCATTGCTATTTGTAATCTATGTCAGATGAGGCATAAGCGTGGGAAAGATACCGGACACTTGGGTACCACGTGCTTGAGGCGACATATGAATAAGTGCCACACATCCCGTTGGCGCAAAACTTTGCATAGGTCCTCCTGCTCCTCATCTGTCTCTACCCACACTGTATGTCCTGCTATGTCATTGCCTACAACCTCCACCGACAGGGATGATGCTACAGTAATGGATGTACCAGGTCCTTCCTCACAATGTGACATCATCCCAGTAGCTGAAGATTTACGCAGTCAGATTACGTTGCCGCAGCTGCTGCAGCGAAAGAAAAAATATAGTCCCAACCATCCCCAAGCACAGCGTCTAAATGCCAGCTTAGCAAAATTACTCGCATTGCAGCTGCCGCCTTTCCAGCTGGTGGACTCTGCTCCCTTCCGTGAATTTGCTGAATGTGCTGTACCACAGTGGCAGGTTCCAAAACGCCATTACTTTTCACGCAAGGCCATTCCAGCACTATACCAGCACGTGGAAGACAATGTTATTGAGTCATTGGCAAAGGCAGTCAGCAGCAAGGTGCATGTGACTTCAGACACGTGGTCCAGCAAGCATGGACAGGGTCGTTACATTTCCTTCACGGCACACTGGGTAACTCTGATTGCAGCTGGGAGGGATCCAAGACGGGGCTCTGTGCTGGAGCTTGTTCATCCACCACGCCTCTAGAAAGCTGCTTGTATGAGGTCTGTCTGCTCCACCACCTCTTCCTCCTCCTCCTCCTCCTTCTCTGGCGAAGTGGCAGTTAAACCGACGCCTGATAGGGTCTACGCAATGGCTCAAGCAAAAAGATGCCATACTTTGCTTGAGTTGGTTTGTTTAGTGGACAGGAGCCACACCGGGTCAGAAATTTTGTCAGCTCTGCAGGGGCAGGTGCAGAGATGGTTAACACCATGCCAGCTTGAGCTGGGAATGATCATCTGCGATAATGGCAGCAACCTTCTCTCCGCCCTACGCAAGGGTAAATTGATGCATGTATCATGCCTAGCACACGTCCTAAATCTGGTGGTACAGCGTTTCCTAACCAAGTACCCAGGGCTGCCAAAGCTTCTCATCCAGACCAGAAAAGTCTGCAGCCACTTCAGACGCTCATTCCCAGCAAGCGTTCGCCTGGCAGAAATTCAAAGAGCGTTCCACCTTCCCACAAACCGTCTGATCTGTGACATGCCCACCAGGTGGAACTCGACATTAGCAATGCTGCAGCGTCTGCACAAGCAGCAGAGGGCCATCAACGAGTACCTGTGTGCGTATGGCACAAGGACAGGTTCAGGTCAACTTGGTTTTTTTTCCCCCCTGCAGTGGCTGATGATCACTGTACTGTCACCATTTGAGGAGGCAACAAGGATGGTGAGCAGGGACAGTGCATGCATCAGTGACACAATTCCTTTAGTGTTCCTGCTGGAGCACACTCTGCGGGGAATTATAGATGTGGCTCTAGAGGCAGAGCAGTGGGAGGAAGAGGAGGCCTTCCCTAGCTCTCAAGGCCCCAGTCTTTCCGCAGACAGCACTCCAGCGGGTCCTACTCAGATCAGACAGGAGGAGGATGAGGAGGAGGAGGAATATTTAAGTAGTGGGAGCATTGAAGGTGGGGATTCCTCAAGGGAGGGTTTTGTGTGCCCAGAAACAGAAGGGCTAGTGCGTGGCTGGGAGGAGGAAGTGCACAATACGTCATCCTCATTGACCAGGAAGACTCGGAAGCTAATGCCACCTCCAACCTACGCTGCATGGGCTCCCTAATGATGCAAAGCCTGGTAAAGGACCCCAGGATTCGTGCTATCAAGGAGAGGGATCATTACTGGTTGGCAACCCTTCTTGATCCACGATACAAGGGGAAAGTTGCAGAGCTCATCCTGCCCGCACAGAGGGAGCACAGGATGAAAAAACTTGAGAACGCTCTAAAGCGACACTTGTGTAACACCTTTCCAGGCACTGGTAGATTACCAAGTGCTGACACACGTGCTTCTGAGGCTGCGGGTGATCAGAGGAATAGTGGTGAAGGCCAGGGCCGCTTGACTGATGCTTTTTAAAAAAAATTTAGTCCTCGACGCCCAGTGACGTCAAATGTAGGCACCCATTGCCAGCGTCTTCCCCATATGGTGCAGGACTACCTAGGGACAAGGGCAGACCTGGATACCTTTCCAGCAGATGATCCACTGGCTTACTGGGTGTTGAGATTGGATCACTGGCCAGAACTTAGCCAATATGCTATGCAGTTACTAGGTTGCCCTTCATATAGCGTGCTTTCAGAAAGGACGTTCAGTGCCACTGGAGGTTTTGTCACAGACAAAAGAGTGCGTCTGTCCACCGACTCTGTAGACCGGCTGACATTTATAAAAATGAATCAGTCCTGGATCAGCGGCTATCAATCCCCTGATGCCAAAGTAACGGAATAGATCGGGTATGTCTTCTGCATGCACAAAACCTCCAGCACTGAACTCTTCCACAATACCACAAAAGGGTTACGGTGTGAATGCACTTGCTGCCATGAAAGGCACAATATTTGGCTGCACTGACGCCTGTGCCAGATTTATATCATTTTAATTTTTCGAACAGCAGGGTCCAACCCTGCACTCTTCCACAATACCACAGAGGGGTTACTGTATGATGATACTTGCTGGCCTGGCATTAAAGGCACAATATCTGGGTGCACTGACGCCCATTACCAGATCAAAAACTTTTCAATATAGGACCGCAAGGTCCACCCCTGCATTCTTCCACAATACCACAGAGGGGTTACTGTATGATGATACTTGCTGGCCTGGTAGTTTTGCTCCAAAGGCCGAATATCTGGGTGCACTGACGCCTTGACCAGAATCATATCTTTTCAATATAGGACCACATGGTCCACCCCTGCATTCTTCCACAATACCACAGAGGGGTTACTGTATGATAGTACTTGCAGGCCTGGCACCAAAAGCACAATATTTGGGTGCACTGCCACTGACGCCTGTATCAGATTCATATCCTCAGAGGGGTTACGGTGTGACGGCACTGTTGGGGACGCTAAAGGACCAATTTTAAAGCACCTATTGTTACTTTCATCCAAAGCCTGCATATATTTCACAATAATTTAGCCAAAAAAAATCAGTAAACTTTTCTGCGTGTACGAAAATGTCTCCTCTTTTCATACAGACTGCCGCCCCAAGCAGTTGTTTATGGATATATTAAAGGAAAAGCATTTACCGTCATATGAAACGTCATTTTTTTGTTTTTAAGTGTTTCTATACATCCTAGAAATCCGCCACTTCACGGGCAGGTTATGGGGACCTCCTAGGCACGATATTTGAAGGAATTTTTGGTTTTTATTTTTAACCCTTATTTCATGGAAAACTCACTGTCCCTTTAAAAACTTATTTTTTTAACTTTTTGTTCTTGTTTCCTGTCCCCCAGGGCACTACCCGGACCCCCATACACCTTTTATGGCAAATACTGTATGTAGCATATATGCCCTCTTGGAGGGCACTCTAAAAACCGAATTTTCAGCCCCATTGACTTGCTTTGGGATCGAGTTCAGGTTCGGGTTCGGACCCGAACAAATGGGAAGTTCGGGTTCGGGCTCGAACCGAACTCAGGGAGTGTTCGGCTCATCCCTATTCTGGACTGCGGAATCCAGAAGAATCCAGTTTTGGAGAGGAAGGGGATTGCAGCAGGACAGCCATGATGCCTTTCCAGCTGCAGCACCAGTGCGTGCACAGGCTGGGAGATCTGTGCAGCCGTCTTCCAGGGACAGAGCAAGCATGTCTCCATGTAGCATGTCACATGCTGGGGCAACCCTGCCCAGAGTCTTCCAGTGTGTGCCACGCTCATCTGCAGGAATCCGAGCCGCATCGCCGAAGGGCAGAAAATGTCAAGAGCTTCAGGGAGGTGAGTTTATCTAAAAACCAGAAAGATCCAAGAAATATGGATTTTTGAGTCTTACGGGTTTAAGAATTCTGGATAGTTGTGCCTAACCTGTATCAGCAGCAGTTATGATCGCTGCTAAATTCAACAGTGTGTAAATCGGAGATTACCGCAAGACTATGTAGATACAATCAGCTAACGTCATGGTGGAAGGACACCAAAGAACTCTTTGACCTCTGTGTCCTTTCATGCTAGGACACAGTCATAAAAAGCCTTTAGACAGCCCTCACTTAGAGTCAGATCCGCACCACAGTGTTTCCCCGAAAATAAGACTTACTCCGATAATAAGACCTAGTGCGTTTTTTGATAACTGCTAAAATATAAGACCTACCCTGAAAATAAGACGTGGTTCTAGGGCAACGTGAAGAGTCACGGGAGAGAATGAGTGATGCCTGCGCTAGAGGAAGCGAGGCGGCAGCGGAGGGAGCAGAGCCGCATAAGGCTGCAGTCACACGAGTGTTCTTTGAGCAGAAGAAACGTCACTGAGTATAGATGTTGCTTTCACTCTGATGCCGGTATGGCCACCTTGCTGAGCGCAGTTATGAGGATTGCACTTTGTAGCTCCGTTTGCATCTGTCGTAGCTTTTTGATGGTGAGGCTGAAATCACGTCCGGTGGTAGCGTGTGCAATTAGCAAGCACGCTGCCCCGTGTGACTCTCCCCGTCCAGCCTTCACAAAGCTGCGACTGACGCAGGGAAGTGCGGTCACACGGACGCACTTAGGGCTCTATTAAATACTTCGCGCAAACTTTACCGCGTGCACAAAAACGCATTAATGCGAGGGGAAAAACCCTTTGCGCAGAAGGTCGTATTACAATGTCCACGCAAAAAATGTGCGTTAACGTCTAACACGGGTGAACCTGCGCGAACCCTTTGCGAGCGTAATGTACTTTGCGTGTCCTATACTTAACATTGTGAGCGCAAATGCGTTTGTGCGCTGGTACGCGGATGTATTACAATCTATGCGCAAATTTTAACGGACAACGTTTGCGCGCATAATTTTAACGTCTTTTAAAAGCTAGTGTTAATGTCAAATCTGAACGTCCTGGACGAAACCAAATACACCAGCCAAAAAAAAAAAAGGTAGCACAGTATAGTTACACATTCTACACATACCCAAACAATAAAATTGAGAGGTTGTGCGTGTTTTTATTATTCCTGCAACATATATACTCAGATTGATTTTGACAGGCGCAAAAACTTAACGGGAGACAATTGTGGTTCTTAATTCTGATTGGCTGAATCGTGTGAAAAAACAGTCGCCCACAGATTTCTGCGCGCAGCGTTAATGCGTGCGCATTTTTGCGCGTCTTTTTTACCCGCGATATTTTTTGACAGATGAAAAAATGCGCTCGGAATTTAATTCCAGCGTTAATTTACGTGCGGTAACATTTAACGCTACGCGCAAAAAAAATAGCGCTGCGCTGCATTTTTGCGCGAAGCAGTTAATAGAGCCCTTAGTGCGCACGTGTGACCGCAGCCTTAGCTGATGCGTCCCCTAGTGCCAGCTCTTGTCACAGGCGGAGTGAGGAGTGATACCAGACGTACACCACCAAAAAAAAAACCACCAACACCAAAAACAAAATAATACCTACCCTGGAAATAAGACCTAGTGTGGATTTTGGGGGCCAAAAAAATATAAGACAGTGTCTTATTTTCGGGGGAAACACAGTACTTGATCACCTTAGTGTGTAAGGCATGCAATAAAAACAAACAACACTGCAACAGAGCCGACGAGTGCTGGTACTTTATGATGTCTTGAACCTCCATCCTTGGAGTCAGCGTATCCTCCTTTTTCCCCTCAGTGGCGAATAGAGGAAAGTGTATTTTTTTATATTTTTCGTCTTTTAAAGAGATTTTCCAGATGATTAAGAACTGCCTCCTTGGTATTTATGGGACGTGTCTAAAGTCAGGCTGTGATTCTTGCTACAACTAGATTCGTATTATTGATGCTTAGCGAGTGCACTCCTCCTCCTGTTGTCGCATACCCTTCTACTGACGTGCTCTGGTAAATGCCATGTGTTTCTTGATGCTCTACATGACACTTCTATCGTTATTATTGATTTGTGTTGTATGTTTTGTAAAAATTAATAAACTTATTTTTGGAAAAAAAAGAACTGCCTCCTGAAATGCTTAATGTCCTTCTTGAAACAGAGAGGCCATTATTGGATAAGAAAAAGGACTCCCACAGAACAAGAGGGCGAAACGTGCAAAGACAGAAAGGGGTAACCAAAACACGGCCTGCCCAGAAGAGGGTATGATACCTAGAATAGGCTATTTGTTCTACAAACAACAGAGAAATTAAAACTGGTCAGGAGTCTCAATAATTAGGTCTCTGATTGATCAATAACGTTTTAACATTGCTCTGGGAAAGAAAATAGACGCTTACAGTATGTGATAAACAAATACGTAACTGGCGGCGCGATGGCAGTCGCTGTTGGATCTTGTGGTGGTTCTCTTTTGTAGTACCGTCCACATGTGATATGAAAAACAGTAAAGAAATACAATAGTGTAGAGCGAAACAAAATTATCGATAGAGATGCATGTGATACTGCTCCCACTCACAAAGGAGGAGCCCCAACGCTGGCTCTGAGCGGGTCAACACATTTGGTCATTTAATCCTGATCTGAAGGAGGCGACCCACAACCCTCAAAGATGGTGGTCCTCTTCCGATGCCAGTGCATGAAGAGACATGTAACAAAAAGAGAGACTTCCTTGCGTAGGTCTGTTGGAAGCACAATGGAGGTACATATATATAGGGATTGCACTCACATGTGTTGGAGCTTATAGCCAAGCTCTGGGGTCAGACGCCTGTGGACTTGTTTAAGGTAAAGCCCATGAAAAACCTCTGTACTCAGCAGCACACCAGGGACTGGTGCAGATATAAAAATTTATTTGAACATAAAAACAAATAAAATACAATAAAATGGATCAATCTGGCTCAGCCAGTATACCCGGACGCGTTTTGCCACGTAACGTGGCTTCCTCAGTCGGTTTACAGGTAATAATGCAGATCACAATATATATTCTCTTAATTACAATTTTAATTGTCCCCAGGTGTAATTTGCTGAATAGGCGTGCAGTCCAAGCCTCAAATCAACGAGATTCAAGCGTCCTCCGCGGGTCCGCCATTTTGCGCCTGCGCATTGTCAGTGTTTGCGTTCCAGAGTGGGCATCCACCATCTTGCGCATGCGTGTTGTCTATCTTCCCTTTCCGATCGGCGTATACAGCCCCAAGTCGCTTCCTTTATCTCTGGCAAACAAAAAAGCGAACTTATGGCTGGGATGTTAGTGGGACCAGATGTCGACGTCCCCAAAGGCTCTATCTTGTGCCCTTTATAAATGAACAAATGGTGCATGCATAAATTACAATGGACAGCCTTCTTTTTACATCTAGAGCCATCCTTAGTTCGGCGAGACCTCTTACACTCCGCATTTATTGGACTTATTAGTTTTAGATGCAAGGAAGTAAATATATAATCAATTTAGCTCTACACAGTGTGCGTGAAGATAATTTTAAATTCGAGTTGTGTAGTGTATATTGCGCTGTTCCTAAACTCTTATTAATAGTCAATTGAATAAAATAATATAATATATGACTATACTGGTGTGGCTACTTTCACTAATATTCGTGTAGTTATAACGCAGTCTATCTACTGTATTCATTACAGATGTGTTATCAATGGTGTAAATCATAATTATATGCTATACTGAAATATGACATACCTATTGTGTACAGGTGTCAATATATTTTGTTAATCCACAATATACAATGTTCACGGCATCTTTGAGCACGGCACTATGGCACCCAATGGACTGAACGATGATTTTGAGGTCATTCACTTCCTTTAAAAAGATTAGAGGCCTCTTCTATTCCACATTTGGGACGCATGGGATTCACACATTACGTTCGATATCATTGCACACTGGTTTGGGGGAAACCACTGATTGCTGGCTGGCCTTGGATATTTGGTGGCGGTACAGGCGGGGGCGCCTACCACTTTGGTTGTATAGCTTACAGTATGTGGTTAAAAAAATGTATACATTGGCGAGCCAGCCAGGAGAAATAAGTATCCATGTTCATCAGCAACAATCCAACCATCAGTGCTGAAAAGATCTTATTTAGGCCTTGAGGTCACCTGGTATCTTCTGGCCCTGGCACCCTAATTATGATCAGTGGAACATCAAATTATAAAATCTCCCAAGCTCTGCAAGGAGGGTCAGTGCCAGTTCGTAGGTGGACAATCTAAAACGTCAGCCCCTCCCAAACAATCATGCCTTGAAATCGCACAAAGCGAATAAAATAAAATAAAAAAAAAAATCAATATTCTCGACTGGTCATAGCAATCTCCAGGCCTCAATCCAATAGATCATATGTGGTTTGAACTTGAAAAAAAAAAATAATAATTAACAAGTGAAAAGAATTCGGAAGGGGCTGAAGAGATATTTACCCCCCCCCCCCCCAGAGAACTGAGAGAAAATACTTAAGAAAAAGAGAATCTCACAAAATGTATGAAATATATCATGGTTTGATGAAACATTAATAATGGACAAAATTAAAACACTGAGGCTCTTTTCCGCTAGAGCAGTTAATAGCGAGATGCTAATGGTAGAATACGCAGCGAGAGGCGTTAACTGCTTCTGGATTATGATTGAGCTGCTGTATTAGCCACTGGAGTTGCCACATTAGGGAACTCCCAACACATCCAGGCAGCGGCACACTGGACCCTTTCATGGAGTCCGTGGGACTACATGGAGACGAGAGAGCCCTCCACTGGATTGTGTGTGCACGATCTCGCAGAGCCAGTGGAAGGACACTCAGGGCAGTATTACAGGTTTCTCGTTAACATCCCCATTTTAGCAGCATATGACGGGGCAGGCGCTGATTCAGCAGCGCTAAGCCCTTGGATACTCGCGGTGGCGCATTAGTCTCCATAGGGCTTGAGCTGCTGGGTCACATGACCTACAGGAGCTCGCTCTCACAAGATCATGCAAGGCCGCGGAGTGAATTACTGAGGGAGACTGGGGACTTTTTTCCCCAGTCTCACTCTGCTCCCTGCGGCTCAGGCAGCCATTCTCATCGTGGGATGAGAGGTGAGTATCTGATTTTTAAGGTGGACCTTTCAGCCACTGCTGATTCTGCAGAAGCAGAATCAGTTAGCACCAGTTTAGAGGTGTATGTAGCTTTTCAGTTAGCCACAGCGAGGCGTAATTAGCGTTAGGACTATGTGATCATAACACTAATTACTGTTTGCTTACACTTTGCGCTCCCCATGTTAAGTATAGAGAGCACAAAGTACAGTAAACTCACGCTAGAAAGCGCTATTACCGATACCCTAATGGATTTTTTAACCCATTAGTGTTCGGGATCCAATCTGGGCGTAATGCTATCATATCAATTAACCTAGCGCTAATCGCTCACTTATGTGAGCGCTGGTGGTAGCGTTAAGGAGGTGCAAGGGCTCTGTGAGGTTTTCATTTTTCAACAGGGACTGTGGGGATGGAAATATAAGGGATTATTCAGAGAGCAGTGAAATGTCACCCACATTATGGTGCTCTCTCGTTGCCTGTACTTCAGGGAATTAAATTTCCCCATCCTGCGGTGAATTCAGCATTCACCACAGGGTCCCCGGAGTGCAGGGAAGTAACTAGAAAAAACGCTGCAAAACCACCTAACACCCGCCAGAAAACCACATCCGATACGATCCGAAGTATCAGATCAATCGAACCGCCGCAAAAAACACTCCGAACACGTCCAGGAAAAGCCGACAACCCGCTGCACACAGAGCCAACCAGCTGTCGGAAAAAGTCGACGATCCGCCATAGACAGTGCTAACCAGCCGCCGGAAAAAGCCGACAAGCTGATGAATGGGGCAAAAAAGATTTAAAGTGTCAAAATTGAAACACTGATTGCAACAAATCTACTCAACGAAAATGCCTGGAATTTACAATATAAGCTCCTATGAATGATAATAAAAAGGTCTGATACAGAAAAAAGAAAAAACGAATAAAAAAAAACGGAAAAACAAACTTACCGAAAAACTCCCTAAAAATGTCTAAAAGATCCTAAAAGAATATATATAAATAAAGAGACTTTTTACTGCAAATTAAAAGAATAAACGGTTTATTAGATATTGGATTAAAACGGAAATATTTTTTAACATTGAAACCTATGGGATTCGCCTGAATAAACCTGCCGAATGAAAACACTGAACAGCAGGGCATTTCTGCCACATTTCTCAGATGTTCAGTGTTCTCTGAATAGATTAACCATTGCCTCTCTAAGGGGATTTTACTGCCGTCGAACAGGCACCGTATTTGCTGGCAATTTGCCAAAATTATTTTCCTATAAAGAGGATTATCCATTTAAACATATTTACATTTCTTCATGTGTGTTTGTACAGGAATCAATACCAACACTGGCAACAGGTATTAAAAGTTAAGTGAAAGCTGTAGGACATGGGTCAACAACTTTGGTCCCCCGGACGTTTTGGAACTACATCTTCCATGATGCTCAGCCAAGTCAATGAACGGCCGAGCATCTTGGGAGATGTTTAGGGAACTCCCTAATCCCACTCAGTTAATTTCTTACTACATCTTCTCACACTGCCAACATGCGCCCGCTACCTCATATTCTCTATTAACCCTCACCTAGTGTGTCACCCCTATCCTTTTAGATTGTAAGCTCTTGAGCAGGATCCTCTCTCCTACTGTACTGTTCAACCTGTATGTATTTGTGTTACTCTGCCTCCCATTGTACAGCGCTGCGGAACGTGTTAGCGCTTTATAAAAACTTGTAACTGTATGTTGTTCCAAAACATCTGGGGGGGGGGCAAGGTTGATGACCCCAGCTTTAGGACATAAACGGTCAGTTTACTGTAACATGAAAGAATTATCACTCCGTGTTCTAAGCTCTATCATAACAAAGCCTCAAGCTTCTTTTTTTTCCCTCCCAAATTCATAATAAGCGTCGACTTTACTACTTACAAAAACAACCGCAAAGCGTGAGTTCTCTTTGGAATTTTTGATTTATTTTAAATATATCACTCTGTTTTAGACTGCCGCTACCCGCCAGCTGATTCTAAAGACAGTATACACACACATAAAGGCACTCGCTGATTAAAGTGTCAAAGACGTAGTAAAAGTGATGGAAAAGTATGCATAACGGAGAGGAAATTATGAGAGAATACGGGTTTGGAGGACAATAATGTCAATTATGCACAGATTTAACCAATGTTCTCTAAACGGAGACGTCGTAGCAGTTACCTGGAACTCAGGGATACAATGGCCGGGCTTCCTCAAACTTTGGCAAAATTCCAGAATTTCAGTGCGTTGGATGCTTAAGGAGTTGGCAAACTTCAAAAAAGACTGGCTGGAATACAGGGTTGGAGAGGAAAAAAGAAAAAAAAGCTAGTGACCAAGTGGCGATAGAGAAGGGGGAATTCTGAAAGAGAAATTGCTGGAGGAAAGGATTATAAAAAGAATAAAGAGCACAATAAAAGGAGAGAGAAATAAAACAACACGAAACATGTTCAAACTTCCACGTTCAATGAAGAAGTGAAATTTGTAGAATTATATTGCCCCCTAGTGGTAATGCACAAGTACTGCCGGCTCACTGTTTGCTTTCTGTACAATGATCCTTCATCATTAATAACATTAGTATATTCACTTAAAAATAAATGATAAGCTTTCTTCTGGCGAGAAAAAACATGACACTATAATCTGCGATGTTTTCCTCGCTGCACAATAACATGCATTTCAACACATTCTATTATACTGCATAAATTGTCTTTTTTTTTCTGTTTTGCTTCTTCCTTTTTGTTGTTTCTGAACGCCTACACCCAGCATTATAAAAAGCTGCCGCTTGAAACGGTTTCTTTCTGATTTTTCCTTTTTTTTTTTTCCCCCAGCTGAAATCTGCCATTGAAATCTGCCATTGAAATCAATGGGAGATTTCTCCTGAAAAACAGCCCAAATTACCACTTTGGAATTAACAGAACCCTGCCCAAAATAGCTGCACCGTATAGTCATGCAACAACGTGACATTATTCCCCACCGAGCTTGATTATAGAGACGGCTAGCTGCGATGAATGGGCTGACGGAGCAAAACAAGGGTTTTGGATGACGTCCACGATTATATCCACCGGAAATTATTTGGACGTTTTATGAAAAAAAATCAGTTGCGCATCAGGAAAAGGGCACATTAACTTAATTATTCTGTGTTATTAATATCCACAGCGCAGCTCAAGGTACAAAAGGTGATACAATGTGCAAAATCAGGTCATTCTCCATGCAAACTGGAATAGGCCAGGCATGACCGACAATAGAGGAGCCAGTAAAACCCATAGAAGGGTATCTGAAACCACCAATGCTTGGATCATGCATTTAAGGCTGGGGTCAGACCAGCGCACTTTTAACGTGCGTTCTGGCGCACATAATTAAGGCCGCACTAGCAGCAGATGACGGGCAATGACGGCCAATATACGATGTACGGCCGCACAAAAGTCCGGCCGTGCAACGCAAGTGGAATTTGAACGCATTTTTCTGAGAACACTGAACCGCTAGTGCTGACGTACTGAGTGCGCAGCTGCGGCATAGCGGCGTGTGTGCGTGATTAGGAGATGTCAGACGCTGCTAATGTCCAGCCTACATAAAGTCCAGACGCAAAAAGAGTTTTATTGACGATCCGTACAAAATCACGCCCGAAAATGCGCGTCGTCTGACCGTTTTTGCGCGTTCCGTGAAAAAATACGTCAATGCGTTCGGACGCACTTTTTCACGTTCGCGGGGAAAAATGCTTTCGTCTGACCCTAGCCTAATTGTCAACAGAGGTTGGAAAATGGAAAAACAGGAGAACACTATCTATAAGATGTAATATATATGATGGAGGCTATCAGGGTTATTCAAAGAGATCCGAATGGCTGCCGAAAGGGAACTGAACGCTGAAAATCAGCATTCGGTTACATTTCTTGGCCATTCGGCTATTCAGAGAGCAGGCAGTTTGCCAAATCCTGGCGAATTGCCTGCACATACGGTGCCTGTTCGAGGGCAGTGAAATCCCCATAGAGAAGCAATGCTTCGTTTATTCAGAGAACAAATACCAGCAGTGAAAAGTTGCCGAATTGCCCTGCCATTCGGTAGTTTAATTTGGTGGGTTTATTCAGGAGAATCCCATAGGTTTCAATGTTAAAAATATTCCCGATTTAATTCAAGATCTAATAAACCGTTCATTATAATATTCTGCAGTAAAAAGTCTCTTTATTCATAGATTTTTTTTGGGGGGATATTTTAAGCATTTTTCACTATTTTTTTTCCAATTTTTTTTTTTTAAATCGTTTTTTCTTTTTTCTGTAACAGCCCTTTTTATTATCATTCATTGGATCATATGTAAATTTCAGACATTTTCGCTCATTAGTTTCTTTGCAAACAGCGTTTCATTTTTCAAACATTCAAGCAAACTGTTTTTTTTTTTCTCACTCCATTCGTCTGCGGTGTCGGGTTTTTCCAGCGGCAGCTCCACGCTGTGATTGGCTCCTGCTCGGGTTTTTCTGGCGTTTTCAGCGGATTAATCCAGATGTTTTTGCGGGTTTCGGTGTGCCTTCGCCGGGTTTTGCGGTGAGTTTTCGGCGGGTTTGCAGCGACTTTTCCCTGCAATTCGGGGACCCTGTGGTGCTTGCTGAATACACAGCAGGGACGCCGAAATGGGATCACCAAATCGAACCGAATTGAGGAGAAAGTGCGGTGACTTTTCGATTCTCTTTGAATAACCCTGAATGTAGGCTGGGGGTCAGACGAACGCCCTATGTGCGCCCGTACTGACATGCCTCCCGGCGTCTGTCAAAGCGTTGTGCCGCTTCAATGGGGCCGGCCACACGCGGGCGTGCTGAAAGCCTCTCTGTCGAAGCAGTAGGACACGCGTTTGACAGGGCTGCAAAGCGCGATCCTCCATTGGAGGCACTAACTGCGCTCAGCGAGGTGGCCAGACGGGCATCACAGTGGAAGGAACGTCTGCTCTCACAGACTTTCCTTCCGCTCTGCAAAATGCTCGTCTGACCCCAGCCTTACTTGTTTTCTGCTTAAAAGGACGTAATCCTATTTATTCATCCACTTTTGGGAGACTGCAGATTCTCCTTTCTGCTCCTCGTCTGCATGGCTCACACTAGGAGGTAATGATTGATATCTGGTTACAGAGTGAAGAGAGAGAAAGCTCAGATTCTAAACACTGTCAGTCTGAACACATTTCTGGTTTTCAGCTAAAAGGGTGAATAATCCTATTGTATGGCAAGCCTTTACAAAGGTTAAATGAGTGTTGTGATATTGTTTATTTTCTGCTTAAAAGGACGTAATTCTATTTAGGCTGGGGTCAGACCAGCGCACTTTTAACGTGCGTTCTGGCGCACTTAATCACGGCCGCACTAGCAGCAAATGATGGGCAATGACGGCCAATATACGAAGTATGGTCGCACGAAAGTCCGGCCGCGCAACGCAAGTGGAAAATGAACGCATTTTTTCGAGAACGCAGAACCGCTAGTACGGACGTACAGAGTGCGCTGCGCCCGCTAGCGGTGTGTGTGTGTGATTTGGAGACGTCAGACCCTGCTCGTGTCCGGCCAACATAACGTCCAGACGCAAAAAGTTTCCTGGTTTGGATTCGTAAAACATCACGCACGAAAATGCGCATCGTATGACCGTTTTCGCATATTCCGTGAAAAAATACATCAATGCGTTCGGACGCACTTTTTTACGTTCACGTGTAAAAATGCTTTAGTTTGAGCCTAGCCTTATTCAGCCACTTTTGGGACACTGCAGATCCTCCTTTTTTTTTTTGCTCCTCATCTGCAATGCTTGGCTCCCACTAGGAGGTAGCTGGTTGAATAGATTTAGGGAACTGAACACTAGGAAAATACGCATTTAAGGCGATGGTCATCAACTTTGGTCCTCCAGATGTTTTGGAACTACATCCCCCATGTTCAACCACTCAAAAACCTGGTCAAGCTTCATAGGAATTGTGGTTCCAAAACATCTGGAGGGTCACAGTTGCTTAAAGCAAGCCGAAGAGAACAGTTGGTTCATATAAACCTAGCAGGTATATTCAAAGAAAGGTGGAACTCAGGAGAATGACTGGAGAAGTGAAAATTCTAGGTCAAAATAGCCAAAGCAGAAAAATTCTCCCATTTATCTCACTTTCCAAATCGGCTATTTGGTCTAGATTGTTCTCTTCCCCTACCAATTCTCCTGAGTTTCTCCTTTTATTGAATAGACCTGTACTGTATGTATTATTATTGTATAAAACGTAGATAATGCATATAAATTCCCCCTAAAAACTATTTAGTTACAAATATTTCAGCAATGTTCAGATTATATTATTGTGATTTTAATCTTATTTGTGAATAAAGTGGTGGGAGCCATACTTATAGGTTATAGGGCAATGTTTCCCAAACCTGTCCTCAGGACCCTCTAACAGGGCATGTTTTAAGGATTACATTGGGGAAATGCAGACTAAGGCTGGGGTCAGACGAGCGTAGTGTTCACGTCCGTGATTGCGCCTAAAAGTACGTCCGTGATAGCATGACAGAAAGCCCATCGGAGCCCGACACACGAAGTACGTCCGCACTGAACTGCGGACGCACAACGGCCGCGGCCCACGGACGCAAAGCAGGCAAGAACGTACAACCGCTAGAACGGCCGCACAAAGTGCGCTGCGTCTGCAACGTCCGCATAGCTTTGTGTGTGAGTGATGGAACGTGGTCAGACGGACTGCATTTATACGTCCAGCATTTTTCACGGACAAAATGGTTTTGCTTTTTTATTTTATTTTCTCTCCTACATCTGTCAAAATATACGTCAGTGATAAACGGACTGTGTGGCCACTACTGTGTCTTCCGTACTGACATACGTCCGTGTACACGGACGTACAGTCCGTAGAAATCACGCTCGTCTGACCCTAGCCTGAATCCTGCAATCACTGAGCAGCAAATCATATCACCTGTGCTGTGCTTGACATATCTGCAAACCTGGCCTGTTAGGGGGACCTGAGGACAGGATTGGGAAACACTGTTATAGGGGTAAAACCAAAGGCGAACTGCAGTTAGAGAGTTTGCTAGACATGTGCATTCGTTTTAGTACTAAAACGATTTAGTCCGAATTTTGGGATAATTTAGTTTTCATATGACTCAAGAGAAACGAAACTGCTCAGTACAAAAAACGAAAGAAACTAAAATAAAATGCACTACATTTTAGTTTCAGTCATTTTTGTGATATTACATTGAGTGAAGGAGACCAGCAATGAAGAGCACAACATCGCAACATCCGAAGTTCTGCACACTCCACATGCCAATGCAGTAGGATGTTCTATACAGAGAGGGGCATTAATTAATGCAGGAGGATGTTCTATACATTATACAGAGAGGGGTATTAATGCAGGAGGATGTTATATACATTATACAGAGAAAGGTATAAATTGAGGAGGATGTTCTATACAGAGAGGGACATTAATTAATTCAGGAGGATGTTCTATATATTATACAGAGAGGGGTATTAATTAATGCAGGTGGATGTTGTATACATTATACAGAGAGGGGTATTAATTAATGCAGAAGGATGTTCTAAACATTATACAGAGAGGAGCCTTTTTTTTTTAGCCCTTTAAATCCAGTGGCTGTGAGCGCTGAGATCGGCTGCTTGTTACATTATCTCTCAGTACAATGTATCAGGCTCAGCTGTTACAGTAACTAACAGCGCTCAGAGTTTCAGTAAAACAAGGAAATAATATTGTTCTAACCTCTTATATATAAAAATATTATTTACTAGTTTTACTGAAACTCTGAGCGCTGTGATGAGCAGCAGTCAGTTACTGTAACAGCTTTGCCTGACACGGGGCAGTATTACAATGTTGGTGCTAACTTAACCAGAGCTGTTGTAAACTGGAAACCTCCATAGGCTATAATGGCTCTGGGAAGTTTACAACAGCTCTGGTTAAGTTAGCACCAACTATGTAATATGGCCCACATTGTGCTGAGAGTGAGAGATACTGTAACAAGCAGCGATCTCAGCCCTCTGAGGAGCCACCACTACAATAGTAATTGTATCCTCTGGTTTTCGGATGAATGAAATTAGTTTTCATACTAAAGAACTGAAAACGAATTTCTTTAGCAACTAAATAAATTGCATTTTAGGACTAATCCATTAGTTCAAAACGAAATTTTGTGCTGTGCACATGTCTAGAGTTTGCATTGTGATTGCTTCATTGTGACCGTTGGGCTCTCTTTCATACAGTGTAGAGTGACTTGTCAGTGTCACGCCACCCAAAGAAGCATAGCGGCTTATAAACAACAAAAATTGCATAAAGAGTTAATGTGGGGGAAAAAAAATCTGACTTGTACAAATATGCTCACCTGTGATTGCTTCCCAACAAAACAAGACGGTCTGCTTTTCCATGGTAATGGCCAAAAGGGATTGCAACTGTCAAGTAGCAGCAATGGCCGGCCGCGGTTAACCCTTTAAGAACTGAAGATTTGGAAGAAGAGCAAAAATTTAGGCACAGCTGTGAAAAAACCTGAATACTTTAATAACAACGTCAGAAATATGCATAGATACTATATTAAAACCAAACTAACTGTGTCTCTCTTTTAAATAGCTAAAGCAGCATTATTGTATTATCTATTGTTATGTCTACTCTTTGCTTCACCATTGCTCATTCTGCACAACAACGCACAGCAACGCACATATCAACGCACATTACCACTCATACTGCAGCACAGACGCAGAACAGCACCTTAAAGCACAGGACAGTCTGCATCACTGTCATGTATACTGAGCAGGAGATTGTATCACTGTCACTCATACAGCAGGGTAGATTTATCACAGGCACTCATAGTGCAGGATAGACTGTATCACAGTCACTCACAGTACAGGATAGATTTATATTCGTCACTCATAGTGCAGGATAGATTGTGCCACTGTCACTCACAGTGCAGGTTAGACTGTATCACTGTCACTCATACAGCAGGGTAGAGTGTATCACAGGCACTCATAGTGCAGGATAGACTGTATCACTGTCACTCACAGTGCGGAACAGATTATATCACTGTCACTCATACAGCAGGGTAGAGTGTATCACAGGCACTCATAGTGCAGGATAGACTGTATCACTGTCACTCACAGTGCGGAACAGATTATATCACTGTCACTCACAGTGCATGATAGATTGTATCACTGTCACATTGCAGGGTAGATTGTATCACTGTCACTCATAGTGAAGGGTAGATTGGATCACAAACACTCAGTGCAAGATATTTTGTATCACAGTCACTCATAGTGCAGGACAGATAGTATCACTGTCACTCACAGTGCAGGATAGATTGTACCATGTCACTCATAGTGGAGGATAGATTGTACCACTGTCACTCACAGTGCAGGTTAGATTTTATCACTATATAGTATACACGGAAGATATAATTCCTAAATGCGATATATAGGTGGTCAAGTAGGGCTTCAATCATATACAACTCAAAAGGTCCTTGGGGAAACTGGTATCATCATGGTACTCCTTATAGCTCCACAATGCTTACTGGGTTGGATCATCTGCCTTGGCGATTTTGTGGTTACCCAAAATATAAGGAGCCATCACAGGGAACCAGAAAATGAAGATTTATACAAAATCAAATAAAATGTATAAAATAAATATCAGCTCAATAGATAAAATGCCCTGATTGTATCACTGTCACACACAGTGCAGGATAGATTGTACCACTGTCACTCACAGTGCAGGATAGATTGTATCACAGGCACTCAGTGCAGGATAGATTGTATCACAGGCACTCAGTGCAGGATAGATTGTATCACAGGCACTCAGTGCAGGATAGATTGCACATCACTCATAATGCAAGATAGATTTATCACAGGCACTCATAGTGCAGGATAGAATGTATCAGTCACCCATAGTGCAGGATAGATTGTATCACAGTCATTCATACTGCAGGATAGATTAGATTGTATCACTGTCATATATACCATGAGATTGTATCCGAGTCACTCACACTGCAGTCCTGCCCTCTGTAAAGCAGAACAGACTGCATCACTTCATTTTCTATTGCAAACTAGTCTACATCCCTGCTGCTTATGCTGCAGCAAAAAATATTTCACTGATATTTATAATGCAGATTAAACTGCACGATTGTCACTTGCACTGCAGGATAGATTGTCTCTTGCACTGCAGGATAGATTGTCTCACTGTTTCTCAATGCAAATCACACTGTAAACCATGATGCTGTGTATCACTGCAGCAGAGCTAGTATCCTGAAAATGCATTCCACCTCTCCAACTAACAGCACAATAGTGAGTTTTACTTACTGACTACATAGATGCATGACAGCAGAGGTTTCTGTTATTCCAACATCAATAAAGACTGCATAAATGCTACTAATGTTTCGTTTCAGCTGCATCACGGACATTCATCCTGCAGGTTATAATGCACCACTGACAGGCAGGGGAGACTGCATCACAGACTTCTGGCCAGCTAGTTAGTCTGGCATGTCACTTATACTGTATGATAGACTGCAGGACTACTACGTCTATTGCACATTACTCTCTACAAGCTACATCAATGGGAATTACACAATTACATTAATGGCTTTCACAGTAACAAACAAGATATATTTGTAAACGAGGGTTACAGCTAAAAAAACAAATAACACAAGGAAGTACTTTAACAAATACATCAACACTCTTTGTTTCAGTGATTTAGATGATTATATAACTCTACAACTAAATAGATTTGCTTTTGTTATTTACAATAGATTCTTCTCAGACATTGTAAACAAAAAGGATAACAATATCTGATGATAGAGAAACATAATTAACACCTAAAACGGGAATGACAGTGGTCACGTAATAAATGTAAATCATCAGAATTAAAAACGCAAATACCTTTTTAATTACAGTGGATTTCATGCCATTTCACCTCAACACCAAAGGGGACTGTTTCCAAAACTAACAATCTCCAACGACCCTCGTTAACCTCGAGCTCCCATGCAGTGAGTCGCAACATTGTTATATTTCTTATTAACCAAATTCTCCAGACCTGACTTATTATTACAGGCGCATATTATTTTTTTTAAAACTGCTGGTTTTCTGCTACAACACAATGATTTGCAGAAATTAAGGGACGGTTCAAGAAAACTCTGACTAAGCTTATTTATAATTACATTTTCATAATGCTCTGCTTATTTGAATGGATGTGACAGTGCTTTGTATGTACTAGATATCCATGGTGTGGACAGAGCTCTTTTTTATGCTGGAGCGCAGTGTAGTATCATATTCTCTTTTAGGCTGCTCGTCCATTGGGTCAGTAGTTATACGGCCGACTTGGTCATCAGACTGCGGACGACCTAGGTCGTACAAGTACGTACGAATAATGTCTTCCCATGTAAGCGACTATGGACAACCCAGGTCGGACGACTACAAGGGGGAAAAAACATTTATTCAATTTCTGGTTAAATTAGCGTATTATTTGAGGGAAAAAAGCAGTAACAGGTCCTCCATATTAAGAGTACCCCATAGAATACATCACAATAGAAGTTTGAATGTTAGCATGTGCCTAAATATACACTTAGCACATAAGGGGTTAAGGCACAGCTGCAAAAGGACCAAAAGTAGATTAACAAACAGGGCTAGTCCCACCTGTCTCCCCAACACAATAAAATCTTTTTTTCACCCACCTTATCAGTTTCTCAGCATACATATTGTAAGGTATGTTGTACCAGCTCGTACGACAAATCCCATTTGAATGGGAGCAGCCGCTAGTCTGACGTAGGCGTCTGATGGAATTCGGAAGCAATGGACGAGGGTTGAAGTTCTACAGTGTTGTGGAATTAGTTGTACAACTATGGATCCAGTGGACAACCAGCCTTAGTTTCTGTGAAATATGGCAATGCACTGTATAGAATGGGGTTCAGGAGGGGCAATACTCATTTTCTATATTTGGGATCCATGGAGTGTGCAGATCTTTTTGTGCATTGAATATCCATGGACCGTGGCAGTGCTCTGCATATAGTGGAGTTCCATGGAATGTTGTGGTGCTTTTTTTTTTATAATTCTTTATTTTGAAAAAGTTTTAAACACAAAAAGACAGGTAAACAGCCACCTGTGACATCGCCTCGCAGGGCAGAGAGGGCAAGCCTCATAAAACATGGTTTGGCTCAACTCATAAAATCAAGGTGGAAATAAAAAACATACTGGTTGAGATCGGATGAAATGTAGTAAATCAGCCCTTATGCCCAGCGCTTGGCATGCCACGTAGCCGACAGGACAGGACTAACAATAAGCCACGTACGACAGGAGAGGGAAAAGAGAAGGAAAGATAAGGACAGAGAGAAAAAAGGAAAAAGAAAGAAGAAAGAAAGGAAGAACCTCCCGCATCTAGCTCCCTTTAGGTGTTAATCTGGCTTTAATTAGTTTCTTCCCAACGACTCCAGGTTTTATAAAACGAGGGAAGAGAGTTGTGAATCACCGCAGACAGTTTATCCATGTGATGCGCCTCGGCTATATAAGCCCGGGCCACCTCAACGGAAGGCACCTCCCCAGCTCGCCAGTGTTTAGCGAGAGCTCTCCTAGCTCCCAACACTATCCTGTGGAAGAGTTTGCAATCCGGCCCCTGAAGGATGCCGGTGACCTATGGAGCAGGAAGGCCCAAGGATCAAGAGGGACAGGTTGTTGAAATACCTCCTCTAATAAATCACCAATCCGGTCCCAGAAGGATCGCACCTTCGGGCACAGCCACCACATGTGAAACAGGGTACCTCGAGCCCCACAGCCCTTCCAACACACATCAGGGGTACCCGGCTGCAGATGCGAGAGCAAGACCGGGGTGGCATACCATCGGTACAACGTTTTATATGCCTGTTCTTTCAGCGTAACACATATAGACACTTTTGCAATATTTTCCCACATATCTTGCCACTCCTCCCCCTCCAACTCCTCCCCGATATCCGCCTCCCAGCGGGCAATGAATCCGGGGTCAGCCAGGAGACATCCTCGCATGAAAAATGACTATATAAGGTGGAAATCAGAGCTTTTGGAGCCCTTCCGGTCACACATGGATTCAAAAAACTTTAATTTTTGACTAGCTGCTCGTGAAATGTTATGTTGAGATAAAAAGTCTCGTATCTGTAGGAATCTGAAGTGGTCGAAGGTCCGGAGGTCACCCTTCGATTGTAGGTCCGAGAAGGAGAACCAGTCACCTCTGGAGATCTGAAATGCTTAATCCTCTGCAGGTCGATATTTTCGAAAGCTGTAAAGGCGGAGGGGGACAGTCCCGGAACAAAAGCTCTGTTGCGTAAATATGGCATTAACGGCGAGTAGCAAGAGCAGAGGTGAAATTTGTCCCGGACGGAGTCCCAAACCCTCAGTGAGGTTAGAGTCGCTGTACAGGTGGACCGCAATAGCGGGCGGAACTCTTTGGGTAGCCAAAAATAAAATTGCGGGAGGTCTGGTGCAAATAGATCCGATTCCAAATCGGCCCAACGTTGGGAGTGTTGGGGCAGATGAAACATTACAAACTGAGCAATCTGAGCCGCTTGGAAATATTTATATACAAGTGCGGAAGGCCCAGACCCCCACGCTTCTTTAGGGCGGTATAAGACATATTTAGAAACCCTTCTCCTGCCCCCCGCCCACACAAAACCCTCAATTTGGGACTGCAGCTGTCGAAGAGATCGGGGGCACACCCAGATCGGCAGGGCTTGAAATAGATATAATAATCTCGGAAGCAGGTTCATTTTTATGCAATTAATCCTGCCGATCCAGGAGACCCCCTCCCTCCCCCACCTCTCCAGGTCCTCGCCCAGAAGTTTAAACATCGCCTCATAGTTTAGGGAGTGCAATCCATTCACATCAGGCGTAAGCCACACTCCCAGGTATTTCAAAGAGGATCGAGTAAAACGGAAGCCCGAGGAACTCTCAATTTCCTGACAGATCGAGGCCGACAGGGAAAAGGGCATAGCAACCGACTTTTCAAGGTTAACCTTATAACCCGAGACTGCTGAAAAGTCGCGCAGGAGGGAGAGCAGGGGAGGAATGGAGGCGGAGGGATGGCTAAGAGTGAGCAAGACATCATCGGCGTACGCCGATACCTTGTATTCCTCCCCACCACAGTCACTCCCGTAATATGGGGGAGTGGCGAATAGCCGATAAGAGGGGTTCGAGAGATAGGGCAAAGAGGAGGGGGGACAAAGGGCATCCCTGTCGCGTCCCATTTCCTACAGAGAAGCTCGTGGGAACAGTACCTGGTGTAATGACAGCTGAGGTAGGGGAGTCATACAGAGATCGGAGGGTCGAGATAAAGGACATCGGGAAGCCCCACGTGGTCAAAAGTCGAAATAAAAAGGGCCATTCCAGTCGATCGAATGCCTTCTCTGCATCTAAAGAGATGAGCAGAGAGGGCAGTTGGGTGTCAGTCATTCGCTCCATCAGCACCACAGCCCGTCTGGTATTAGCAAATGCATGCCTGCCCGGGATGAACCCCACCTGATCCGGATGAATGATGGAAGCTAAAAAGGAGTTCAGTCTATTTGCCAGTATTTTTGTGAATATTTTATAATCAACATTCAAAAGGGAAATGGGCCTGTTATTTTGCGGGTAAGACGGGTCCTTTCCTTCCTTTGGAATTAAAATTATGTCAGAGCGGAGAAAATCTGCTGGGGCCGGGGCACCCTCCCACAGAGACAGATAAAATTTGTGTAAGTGTGGAGACAAAGTTTGGGTAAAGGTTTTATAGTAAAAGGCAGAGAACCCATCCGGGCCAGGAGCCTTGTGAGGTTTGAATGCCTTAATAACCTCAGCTATCTCTTCCTCAGATGGGGGGTGTCTAAGCGCCTGTCTCTGTGCGGGGGATAGCCGGGGGAGAGGAGCACTCGACAGGAAACGGTCAATCGATTGGCCCAATGGAATAGAGTCGGAAACGTGGGTCGGGGAGTGGTTGTATAATGTCTGAAAGTATGAGGTAAACAATTTATTAACTGTAGCTGGGGATGTGTGCAGGACTCCCTCCCCATCTCTGGCTCCCGTTATATGTTTGGACCTAGTTTGGTTGCGAAGTTTAGACGCTAGAAGAAGTGTGTGAGATTTGTTGGCAAATTCAAAATAGGTTCTCTTGGACCAAGCCAATGAGCGGGCCGCGTCCTCCCCGAGTAATTGACGTATGGCGGTCCTGATCGTTTTAATCTGGGCGGTCAAGGCGTCTGAGGGTGAAAGTTTGTTCAGGGTTTCCCATTTAGACAGGTCTTTGGTCAAAGAAACCAGGGAAGCAAGTTTTTGTTTTTTGAGTCTGCTACCTAATTGTATGAGATGGCCCCGGATCACCGTTTTATGGGCCAGCCACAGGGTGGTGGGGGAAAGGGTGGGTGAGTCATTTTCCAGAAAGTAGTCTCTAAGTTGTTGCTGCAGTTCTAAGATGTGTTCAGGTTTATGTAGTAAAGAGGAATTCAGACGCCACGACCACGCCGGCGTGTAAGACGGTATGGATAACGTCATGAAGATCGGAGCGTGGTCCGACCACGTAATATCGCCGATGCTTGAGGTCGGAATTAGAGGCATCGTCGACAGGGACACCAGGAAAAGGTCTATACGGGAGTAAGAGTGATGGGGGTTGGAAAAAAAGGTGAAGTCCCTATCACCCGGGTGATGGAGACGCCATGCATCCACCAGGGAGTGGTCAAGCATAAAGGACTCCAGGGAAGCATCCTGGGGGTATCCCGAAGGCGTCCCCGAGGAGTCCCCCGATGCCTTTCTGTCCAGAGATGGTTGAGGGACTGCATTAAAGTCTCCGCCAAAAATAACTCGACCGTCAGCTTTAGTTGTCAGTAAAGAAGATATTTCTGTCCAGAAGTCAGGGTCATAACCATTAGGAGCATAAATGTTAAATAAGGTTAGGGTGGTGGAGGCTATCTGTCCCACGAGCATCAAATAACGTCCAGCTGGGTCTGAAACTTCAAGGTGTATTTTAAAGGGACAGGAGGAGTGAATCAAAGTGGCCACTCCCTTTTTCTTTTGTGGAGATGATGCCATGTAGGTAACCGGGAAGGCCTTGTCTCTTAATGAAAATTGGCGGGAGGAAGCAAAATGGGTCTCCTGGATCAATGCTAATGGCACGCGGATCGTTTGAGCTCCCTTAACAGCAAACGCCTCTTTGGGGTGTGTTTAATCCCTTAACATTAAGGGACAAAATCTTTAAACCGCTATCCCCATACAGAGTCAACAGGAGGGAGGTGAAAAGGGAGCAGGGCACCACAGATGTCCCCCCATCCCCAACTGAGGGCGAGAGAGGGAAACTGGAATCAAGGGCAAGAGAGGAGGTAGAGAAAGAGAGATGAGGAAAGACAGAATAGAAAAGAAAAAAGCAAAGGAGCGGGTGGCACGCCCAAGAAACAAAGACCCACCAACAACGTAAGACAAAAACACAACATAACACAGAGAGCGCCTGGACTTATGGAGTGCCAGGCCGACCTTGGAGGGGAGGACACGGAGACCAAAACTCCCTAAACCCCAAACCCCCACACCCCCACACCCAACCAAGGTTGATAGACACTAGCAATAGCTGGACATGGCATTATAACCGATAGGGGGGAGAACCCCGGGAGGGAGGGTCCCCCAACCCGCCCCGGGTAGAACCGGCAGGGCGGACCCTCCCCCAGGGGGGGCCCCCGTCCGACAATAGAAACTCAATGAGGCATACCAGAAGCTTTAAATCAAATACCAAGTGAACATCAATGACATCAGTAAATGGCCCTGAGCCAAGGGCAATTAAAACAAAAGAAAAAGAAAAAGAAAACGCCGGAGAGCAACAGCACACAGACCTCCCGTGTGGATCATATGGTGACCCACCACCATCTGGACTCCTGAGCAACAACCCTCCAATGAGGGAAATTTTGAAGGAGAAAAGAAGAAGGAGGAACGGGCCTCCAGGCCACAGATACATCCTCAGCCATCCCCGCTCGTGATGCCAACTCGAGTCCAGCGCTGCTGTAGACGAGGGAAGGAAGAAGGCGGGAGCCCGGGGGCGACAAAATCTTCCAGAGGTGGGCACTTCACTGCGGCCCAAAAGGCGGCAAGCTCTGAGGAGGGGGTGAGGGCCACCTGCCGGCCCGCCACCGACACTTGTAAGCGAAAGGGAAATCCCCACGTGTATGGGATGTCGTTAGCAGATAAGTGTTCTGTAATGGGGCGCCAAGCCCTGCGTCGTCGGAGGGTTGCGGGATCCAAATCCTGGAACAGCTGTAGGGGTTTATCCTCAAAATCCAATTGGAAGGTGCGTGCGGCATGAAGGATCTGATGTTTCGCCGTGAAGTAATGCATGCGGAATATCACGTCGCGTGGAATGAGAGACGAAATATTCGGGGGTCTCTGAGCTCTATGAATCCGATCCATTAGCAGCTGAGCTTCTGGTATATCCGGTGCAAGGCGACGTAATATACCAGCACCGTCCCATTGAGATCTTTAGGTGACACAGTTTCTGGGAGACCTCTCAACCTGATATTATTTCTCCTGGAACGATTAGACAGGTCCTCCATCTTAGATTCCAAGAATGAGACTCTTTTAGCTAGGTCCCCGGTGCCCTCCGCTAAGTCGTTATGGGCCTGTGTTAGCTCTGCGGCCTGGTCCTCCAGTTCAGCCGTGCGTGCGCCCAGCGAATCAATTCTCCCCGCAGTTCTGTCCCCAATTTCGCCACCTCACCCGCCAGAAAGGTCTGCATCTGGGACATCTTGATAAAGAGGCGTTCCACGTCTCCCCTCGAGGCCGGAGCCGCTAAGTCCGCTGAGGTGGATAACTCGTCCTCCGGGTACAGCGTTTCACCGTGGCCGCCATCTTGGAAGGCTTCGGCCTGCTTTTTAGCTGGGACGAAATGCTGGGCTACGGACGGGTCCGGCGGCCGCGTTTTTTTTAGCGGTTTGGAGGCTGGCATGCTGCTGGAGCTATAGGAGGCTTTTTGTGAAAGAAAAATCGGCTCAGGGGTGCTCAAACCAGAGGCTTTGGTGCTAGGTGTGCGGGAGCCCCGGGATCACGCGGCCATCTTGGTTGGGCGCTAGCTCCGCCTCCATGTTGTGATGCTTTATGTGTTCCACGGAGGATTGAGATTCTGATAATTATGGTAAAGTTCTTTTTGCTTTGATGATCCATGCAGTGTGGCAATGCTCTGCGGAATGTTGTGATGCTTTGTTTATATGTTAGTTATGTTCCATGGAGGGTTAAGATTCTGTTAATGGTGTTAAAGCGCTTTTTGCATTGATGATCCATGCAGTGTGGCAATGCTCTGCGGCATGTTGTGGTGCTTTGTTTATATGTTAGTTATGTTCCATGGAGGGTTAAGATTCTGTTAATGGTGTTAAAGCGCTTTTTGCATTGATGATGCATGCAGTGTGGCAATGCTCTGCTGCATGTTGTGGTGCTTTGTTTATATGTTAGTTATGTTCCATGGAGGGTTAAGATTCTGTTAATGGTGTTAAAGCTCTTTTTGCATTGATGATGCATGCAGTGTGGCAATGCTCTGCTGCATGTTGTGGTGCTTTGTTTATATGTTAGTTATGTTCCATGGAGGGTTAAGATTCTGTTAATGGTGTTAAAGCTCTTTTTGCATTGATGATGCATGCAGTGTGGCAATGCTCTGCGGAATGTTGTGGTGCTTTGTTTATATGTTAGTTATGTTCCATGGAGGGTTAAGATTCTGTTAATGGTGTTAAAGCGCTTTTTGCATTGATGATCCATGCAGTGTGGCAATGCTCTGCGGCATGTTGTGGTGCTTTGTTTATATGTTAGCCGTGTTCCATGGAGGGTTGAGATTTTGATAATAGTGGAAATCCATGGAGTAAGGTGGAATGACAGTTGTGTTTATAGCGGGGTTTTATGAAGTGTAGGTTTTTTCTCTTCATAAGGAAGTTCGGTAGAGCATGGCAGTGATCTGTATATTGCAGTGTTGTATAATATGTTGCAATGTTCTGCTTATAGAGGAGAACTCCAAACTGTGAAGATGGTCATCATAATGAGGAAAAGATGGAATGTCTGGTGAATGACACGCAAAACGCTACAGAAAACCTGCTCCTATTGGCTCTTAACTACTGCATTGACTGTGGATTGACCCGCTGCTCTGTGATTGTCCTATCAACCACCTCTTGCTTGGTGCGATGTAAAGCCCATTACTTACTTTCACCCTTTGGTGGCATTACCCTTTCCACTCAATTCTCCACCAATGTACCCTGTATCTATAGATGATCCTATCACTTGATCCTTTTCTAGTTAACATAATTCAATCTCTGTCAATACTGATAATTTTTACTGTCCTGTCTCCCTTCATTACAATATTGTGATTATTCTTGTAGCCCTCTCTATTTTGATTACACATTTTATGATGGGGATCTCAATACATAAGTCACCTACCAGCACAAATACCACATTTGTTTTTTTGTCTTTTCTGCTGACCTTGATTTTAACCTCGTTCAAACCAAAAGACAACATTTTACGTGAAAAAGCTAGAAACATTGTCTCATGCAATCTAATGGAAGGTCTCTTAAACCTACAGTGATGAAAGGATTCTCTGAATTCCATTCTTTAATGGACCTTGCTGTTAACACGGATACGTGAAATCTCGAATCCATAAAATGGGTCAACTCGAATCACTGGATGGACCTTTTCACTTTTCAAGGTGGATCCTTTAACTCTTTAATTACTCCTCCACTCATTCATATTCCACATTCAGCTTTCCTTATTCAGACTTAAAAAAAATAACTATTTCAAAAGAAAGCCTTTATGTACTTCCCTCACACCTTTGAAACATGCTCTTTACAACCGTGAAAACACACTGAATGATTTTTGTTTATGTTGTTAGACGTATCCTTTTAAAACTCCCAAAGGGTCACAGATAAATCTCATCGCGCACTTCATTACCTAAATTGTCTCCCATGGTGATGATGGAACTTCGGTAAATCTCAGAGTCTCCCATCTGATTGGACAGTATGACGGCCAGATGCGGTCTCCAATCTCCCCACTTTGTGTCACCACCGCACTGTGTTAACATATAGAAAATCAATGTTTACATAAAGGTTTGCAAAGCCGTATTGATCCTGGATACATTTTAGCATGCTTGCCATTTACATAGTGAATGGAATTGAAAGAGGGCATTCTTTGTCAAACCCACCTTTCCTTCTAATCCCAAGTGGTCTTCTTTTACACAGACAACCTTTCTATGCCACCCGAGTGCCTCTATCCCTCCTACACAACCCGGCGTATCTCTTATCTAGCATCTTAGAATGTCCACTTATTGTATGTCTGTTTTGTATTTCCAGGTACAAACACAAAAACATTGTTTAAAGTAATGTAACCTCAAAATAAAGGAGAATGATATGTGGAGAGCACAAGAAAATCAATGTTAGCTCAAATAGTCAATACTAAAAGATAGAAAATAACACACAGCACTATAGATAATACAAAACTGAAGTAGCTCAGCTGTCAGATACGTAATTTAATCATCACCTGTCACATAAAAAAACTATCAGGGTTATTCAAAGAGATTCGAAAAGTTACCACACGTTCAGTGACTTTTCGTTCTCTTCAATTCGGGGTGATCCCATTTCAGCAACCCTGTGGTGTGTTCAGCAAGCACCACAGGGCCGCCGTAATGCAGGGAAAAGCCGCCGCAATGCCGCCGAAAACTCACCGCAAAACCCGGCGAAGGCCCCCCGAAACCGGCAAAAACATCTGGATTAACCCGCCGAACACGCCGGAGAAACCAGAGCAGCCGCCGATCACAGCGCAGAGCAGACGCCGAAAAAAACCAACATGAATGGAGTGAAAAAAATAAAAAACAGTACGCTTCAATGTTTGAAAAGTGAAACACTGTTTGCAAAGAAACTACTGAGTGAAAATGTCTGAAATTTACATATAAGATCCAATGAATGATAATAAAAAGGGCTGTTACAGAAAAAACGTTTAAAAATATTTTTCTTTTTAAAAAAATCGGAATAATATTTTTTTCCCAAAAATTCCCAAAAATGCTTAAAAGAGCCTAAAAAAATCTATAAATAAAGAGACTTTTTACTGCAGAATATTATAATAAACGGTTTATTAGATATTGCATTAAAACAGGAATATTTTTAACATTGAAGCCTATGGGATTCGCCTGAATAAACCTGTCGAATGAAACCACCGAATGGCAGGGCATTTCAGCAACTTTTCACTGCTGGTTTGTGTTCTCTGAATAGCCGAAGCATTGTTTCTCTATTGGGATTTCACTGCCCTCGAACAGGCACCGAACAGGCACCGTATGTGCAGGCAATTCGCCAACATTTGGCGAACTGCCTGCTCTCTGAATAGCCGAATGGCTAAGAAAGGTAACCGAACGCTGATTTTCAGCGTTCGGTTACCTTTCGGGAGCCATTCGGATCTTTTTGGATAATCCTGTATTTGTGCTTTGCACTGGTTATTTAAATAAATTCACACACACACATGTGTATATATATATATATATATTGTGACAGGCTTAAGCAAAGTATGATCATATTTTGTGAACTTAATTCCCATCATTTATTCTCTCAGTCAGGTGATTAAATATTTTTAAAATTGGTGATTTTTTGAAATGTAATGAATTGGAAGAATTGTGGTCATTTATATGGAATGCTCTTTTTTGTATATTCTATGTATTCAAGCAGATGTACTCCAAGTTCTTTCTAGCAAAGCGACCAAAAAAAAAAACCTATTGTAATTTTTTTCTCTGGAAAGACCCTGGAGTGCTGGTCCATCTACTTTTTATATCTTTAACGCCGACTAAAGCACTGGGCAGCTGTTTTTGGGAACTCTGTTTGTGCAAGAGACGCCAATCTATAATACATACAAAAAATTCCAACTTGGGCACCATCTGTGGTCAATAGTTGGAAGAGAGTCCTTGCTCCACGACCCTATAACAGCAATCGCAATAAAAAATTCCAGTAGAACAAAATATTAAATTAAGTGAATTTATTCCATCACCAGCAAAAAATGACGACGTTTCGACCAAACGGTCTTTGTCAAGTCAAAGACCGTTTGGTCGAAACGTTGTCATTTTTTTGCTGGTGATGGAATAAATCCACTTGATTTATTTTTTGGTCTACTGGAATTTTTTATTGCAATCTATAATATATACAGTATATATATAAATATATATATACACACAAGCAAATATGATGATTCTAGCTAATCTGGATTTCTTCCAGGCACCCGGGGCATTCGACATATTCAGGTCTTTAAAACAAATATTTTACCGTTCCCTGCACAGTGAAATTGTGTGAGTTAAACAGCTCATTTATAACGAAATGAAATGGCGGCTCGCATTTTCGATCTCAGCATTTTTTTGGATTTTCTGCTTCCATTTCCACTAACAATTTAATTCCTCGCTACAAAAACACATTTGAATTTATCACTAAATCATCATCCTATCTGTATGTGCAACTGATGAATCTATCTGTGCCAAGCTTGTATTATGTGTTTATTTTTGTTAAAATAATTTTTTTATCTATTAACATGATCTCCATGTACATACACAGGGCCCTGTCAACCCCTTAATGCTAGAGCTCACATAAATGAGCGTCCAAGCTAGGTTAATTGAGGTGAAAGAGGGACGCCTGTATGAACTCCCGATCACTAACAGGTTATAAAAATCCATCAGCGCGTCGGTATTAGCTCTTTTTAGCACGAGCTTACTGCACTTTACAGTAAAAAAGAAAAGGTCCTCGCGCAATGTGAACAAATTATATTCAAAATCTTCTTTGATGATCCCTCTGAATTCCTAAAAGACATAAAGATGGACACATATTGCGCAGTATGTCTGGAAATGGGAATCAAGGTCAAGAAGAAAATAATAGTTCAACTCACTATTTCAAGAGCCATATAAGCCGGCTCTAAGCAAACAAGCATGGGATATATACAGTATGGCAACGATATAATCACCAACGTCAACAGCTTGTTTGTGGGATAGTCCGCTCCGCCAGTATGAAATCCAGAATGGTGATGGATAATGTTCGGTTTGCGAGACAACTCTTATAAGGTTGATATCCCAAGGAAATAATGCACGTAGATAGATCCAATCCAATTTAAAATATTTATTAAAATAAATGGAATGGAATGGCACTAACGCGTTTCGACTCTCAGTCTTTCTCAAACTGCACTTTACGCTCCCTATGCTTAACATGGGGAGCGCAATATAAGCTATCATTAATTAGCGTTAGGATCACAAGGTCCTAACGCTAATTACGAACCGCTGTCGCCAACTAAAAAAGTTTGCTACAGCTGAGAGCTTTTGCGGAATCAGCTAGCAGCAGCTGCAACCCAACAAAAAAATCAAATACTCACCTCTCATCGATCCGCCCCTTCTGGCCGCAGGGAGCAGAGTGAGACTGGAGAAAAAAAGTCCCCATTCTCCCTCCGCAATCACTCTGTGGATCTGCAGGATCTCGCGAGAGGCGAGATCCTGCCGGTCATGTGACCCGACAGGAGAAGCTTGCATGGAGTCCTATGGACTAGGCTAGGGTATCCATGTATTCTGCTGTTCTAGGGCAACAGTAAAGTTTGTCAAGCTTTTTTTTCATTGAGGATGGGGACTGCAAATTGCAGCTCCTTTACAGTATTACAGGGTAACAGGAGAAAGCTCTCACAGAATTTTTTTTTTCTCCAAGTGGCACACTATTCTTGCATTAAAAAAGGTATGCAAGTGGAACACATGTGTTTAAGAGCTTTTCTGGGAAGCTGCCATCCTACCTGAATAGACTGCTTCCCCCAGCAGTTCCCTCATCCTATAACCTCCGATCCAGGACCAGCACCTTACTTGCAATACCACAATACAAAAAGAAAGTGGCTCGATCCTCATTTTCCTACAGAGCACCACAATTATGGAATAACCTCCCAGACACCGTCAAATCTTCCCCTAGTCTAAAGTCCCTTAAGAGCTCCATATTAACATACCTCAATACGAAATGCACCTGTAAACATGTAACGTAGTGACTATATACAGAATGCACCTGTAAACATGTAACATAATGACTATTTCCTACATATTTATTTTCTGTTAATCTGTATATTTGTGTTTTTTTTAATATCTTGCATTGTATTACTTTGTATTTCTGTAACAACTGTAACATTTTAATGTTCTTGAACCCAGGACGTACTTGAAAACGAGAGAAATCTCAATGTATCCTTCCTGGTAAAATCCTTTGAAAATAAATAAATAAATTGTGCCGGCTGGGTGGAGTAGAGGTAACATTACTGCTCTATAACCGTGGAGACACAGGTTGGAATCCCGGCCAGAGCACCTCTCCAGTAAGTGTCCTTGGGCAAGACACCTAACGGTACATACTCACCACCCAGGACATACTTGAAAACGAGAGAAATCTCAATGTATCCTTCCTGGTAAAATAATTTCTCAAAACAAATTGTCTTTTTAATTGTATCAAAACTCAAAAATTGTGTATACAAGTTTTGTTAGTGAAAGGATTAATTTCTTTCAATGGAAAAACAGGCATACGCTTATTTTGGGTGTAAATCTGTTAAAAATAAATACAAAAACCTCATAGAACAATGAATGAGTAGGAAACATAGGTGTGCGTCTAAGATTATAGTCCGGGACTGAGACAAATATGTCTGATTAGCTTTGGCATTCATACTTACTTCACCCAACTAGGTCAAATCATGCCTTGCTCGGAGCTCCCACCCATTCAAGGAGCTAGTTATGGCAATTTAGGGCAGAGCTCTTTCATTGATGGTCAGTCCTGGCTCGTTTGGGTCAACGGTGGGACAGTTTTGTGCCATGACCTTTTCCCGGCGGCATCTCCATGTAACTAAGCATGACTCATCTTTCAAAAACACAACGCAGGACTGTTTAACAACATTATTATTTATTTCTGAGAAACGGCTAGAAATATTTCATATACGTCTCCATCCTCATAATTAAAAAGTCCCATTCCCAGCAATCTGTATTCCTTGTCTATGTATCTTTTTCCATTTCCTAATGGGGTACTTAGGTATTAGAGAGCATCTCATCAATATTTTGTGTTTTAATGAATGTCAAGCTTAACAGAGAACTGATGACACTGTGGTACTTGTTTGTGTTGTACAATACTTATTTGTTATTTTATTTTAAGAACGCAGGAGGAACATTAATTAATAATGACTGATTCCCCGTGTACTTTAGGTCACACAGAATTAATATTAATGGTTGAAACTACATTACTCAAGCGTAATGTCATGGAGATATCTAATAGAATGTTGTCTGTGTCTGTAAAGGAACACTGAATATTATGTATGGTTCCGAGTATGAGTAATGTGTAAAAGATGAATCTGGTAGAAATTACATTTATAACCACGTGTCATTACAATGAATACAGACGCAAGTAAAAAGCAATATATTTCCGTTGCTTTTTTTCAAACCGGTGGCATTTTCCCTGAAGAATGTTACGTGCGTATACGGTTTCTTTGCTAATACATTCCGCATTCCATTAAATATTAACACGACATAAGAAAATACATAAGTATTTTCTCAATATAATATGAAGTATTAAAGGAATGAGCTCTTTGAAAGGAGTTGCAGCTTCTTCTTTTTTTCATCTCGTAGCGTATTGTATCTTTAACGACAGCATAAATAAACAAAAATCTGCAACTGCTGCAAAATTTCAAAGTATTATCCAAACAAGTGTCCTTTAAAAAGGCTTAGCGAATGAGACCTTGTGTTACACATCACAAAATAGTCTTGTGTTTTCAGTAGGAGGTTTAAAGTACACTCAACTCATTCAATTATGTTAATACCGAACCGGTTAGCCGGTAGAAAATGGTTATTTATGGCTGTCCCACACAAAATAACTTTATTTTTGTAGCAATATTCTCTGAAGGACATGAAGAGGTGAATTGGTTCTAAATCCCACGCAAAATGCAATCACTAGACTTTCCTGGCACAGACTGCACTCTGAAAACATAGCGCACTGGTAAAAGCTATAATTATTTAGATTAAATAATAAAACATCAGAGGATGAAACCAGCAATATTTACTGTACCAAGGACAACAGATGCATATACATTTGCTTTTTGAGTCGGCAGGCTGTATGTCAAAGCAATATATAGTGAAATATTTTATTATATTTTTATACAGAAGTGTTCAGTTTTGGGCTGGAGACAGTATATTATGAAACACTAGCTAAAATAGCTATCCAGTTGTGGGATGACAAGGGGACCTGCACCGTCCAATTGGGTTGTCAGATCGGCCATGTTTACCTGGAACTAGGGGTCAGCAACTTTGGCTCCCTGATGTTTTGGGAACTACATTTCCCATGTGGCTCAGTCAGCCTAATGGTTGACTGAGCATTGTGGGAGATGTATTTCCCAAAACATCAGGGAGCCAAGGTTGCTGACCTCTGACCTGGACACTTAATTTATTCAGGCTGATGGGCAGTGCACAGAAAACATAACCCTGCAGCATGTAGAACTGATGTTCTATAAGACTTCAAAGTGGAATGCCTTGTGACCTGCCGTGATTAGATAACAGATCTCCCACCCGCAGAATATGAATTATACATACTGCAGGGCAGCATCTTCCCTGTGCTCCCCCTCACCTTGAAATAATAATAGACGTCCAAGTAAACATGGCCGATCTGGCAACTCTACTGTCCAAACTCAATTCTTTTGCTGACTGAATGCAAAGTGTGGGGAGCTGAGCTGTCTATACACCAAAGAGTTTCACATGTGAATGTTTTATTTTATATATATATATTTATGATATTGGAATCAATTAAAAATTTTAACTGTAAATCATATTATAGTATTATTGTGGAATTCTCTGCCTGTTGAGGTGGTCGGATCAGAGACTTTAGAAACTTTTAAGCAATGACTGGATGATTTCCTGCAAAAACATAATATTAAGGGTTAAAATATTTAATATTTAAATGTTTGATATTTAAATAAATCTGACGCCATTCTGGGGTCAAGAAGGAATTTTTGTTCAGTATGTTGCATATTGGCGAGCGCTTCAGACTGGGTTTTTTTGCCTTCATTTGAATCAACAGCAGAAGGTAATGTGTGAAAGGCTGAACCCGATGGACGCACGTCTTTTTTAGCCTATGTAACTATATATTGTGTTCAATTTGTGTTAACACACTTGTAAAGACTTAAAAATGTCTGTTCGTTCTTGGTCCCCAAACCCTAGAAGCTCTCCCTTGTATAAAGCCCTCTAGGTGCAGCCCTCTAGGTGCATCAAGTAGTCAAATCCAGATGAATGATAGGAGGAGCCCATCTCCTTCCACTTCCCAAATGTTTGTTTTGAAAATCATTGCTAGTTGTTTTATTAAACAATATATACATATACTCTATGGGCCCTATTATAATCTTCGCGTTAAAACGCTCGCGTAACGCGTGAATTTGTGCGCCCAGCGTTAAATGTTAACGCGCGTAAATCAACGCTGGAATTACAATCCTGGTGCATTTTTTCATCTGTCGAGCAATAACGCGCGTAAAACGGACGCGTACAAATGCGCGCGCAGCAACGTTGTGCGCAGAAATCACTGTTTTTTTTTCACGCGATTCAGCCAATCAGAATTAAGAACCACAATTGTCTCACGTTAAGTTTTTGCGCCTGTCAAAGTCAATCTGCGCATATATGCTGCATCAATAATAAATGCACGCACAACTTCTCCATTTTATTGGTTTGGTATGTGTAGAATGTGCAACTATACTTTGCTGTATTTTATTTTTTTGGGCTGGTGTATTTGGTTTTGGCCAGGTTGATAGAATTTGCCATTAACACCAGCTTTTAGGAGTTGCTAAAATTATGCGCGCAAAGACTGTGCGTTACAAACTGCGCATAGATTGTAATACCATCCGCGTACCAGCACACAAACGCATTTGCGCTCAAAGTGTTAAGTATAGGGCGTGCGACGTACAGTAAGCTCGAGCATCGTTCCCGCAGGTTCACCCGCGGTAGACGTATACACGCGTTTGTTGCGCTGACATTGTAATACGGCGTTCCGCGCAAAGGGTTTTGCCCCTCGCGTTAATGCGTTTTTGCACCGGCGCAAACGTATGCGCGACGATTGTAATAGGGCCCTATATATATATACACACACCGTGTTATAATGATTATGGTCTGCCTTCCCTCTAAGCTTTTTGGCAAAGGATCCCTAGGAATGTAGCGCACATAACCTTCACTATCAATGATTTGATACTATTACTCTAAGCCAGTGTTTCCTCTAACAAGCCAGATTTTAAGGATCACCTTGAGGAAATGCAGACTGAATCCTGCAATCACTGAGCAGCAAATCATATCACCTGTGCTGTGCTTCACATATCTGGAAAACCTGACCCGTTAGTGGGTCCTGAGGACGGGTTTGGGAAACACTGCTCTATCCCATAAACCCAGTGAACATTCCCCTCAGCAAAAAAAAGAGGAAAAAATAAAAAAAAACAAGGTTTAGAATATACATAATGCAAAAAAAAAAATTGATCAATAAATTATTTAAATGCTGTCCAAGCACTGGATGGAGAAAAGAAGGCCTTACCGAGGCGACTTGCGGAACGCGTCCTGCCATTAGCTGGAAAAGCGTTAGCAAAGGGTCGTTGAGGGCCAGAGTGCTTGTAAACCTGAAAATAAGACAAGACCATAATTAATGCTCAGCTGCTAACCATGCTGTGGAGGAAATTAGATGAAAAACCACATGCTGGTAGCCTGGCTTCAGCTACAAGTAATGTCTGATCAATCTTCCACCTTGAAAGTAATGTGTTTTCAATATGGCTCTGCGCGGTCAATCCCGAATCAATTAGGTTTCTCTACGAGCGATAACTAACCCCATGCTCTTGTTTTCTTTTCTGAAACTAATCGCCTGAAACGCACTTCTTTATTGTCTCATTGCATAAAGTTCCCTATATTTCTGGTCTAGTAAAGAACCTTCTGCTATTAAATTCCAGCAGTCTCTTGCGTTCTACCTTTCACGTTGGTTTTTATGAAATATGTTAATCAATGGTAATATTTCCGCTTCCAGATACCAGAAACTAATAGACTGAGAACAACATTGCCCTCTTTACTCTATACAGTGGTACCTCGGTTCACAAACGCCACTGTTCACGAACAATTCGGTTCACGACCAGGAAGTTCGTCAACATTTTACCTCCGTTCACGAACTCCGCCTCGGGTTACGAACATGACCCGGGCCATCTTTCCCACTCTGACACATGGTCGTGGCTTCCTGTACTCGAGATCGCGGTCGCAGACAGGGCTACTGTGAAGCTTTATTTGTGTGCTTTAGCACAGTACTGTTCAGTATTACTGTATTAAATCCAGCATGGCTCCCGAGAAAGTGCAGAACAAGCGTGGTGGGAAAAAGAAAGCGCAGAGAGGTGACAAGAATGTGCAGAGCCTTAATGAAGGTGAGAAGAATGTGCAGAGCGTTAATGAAGGTGAGAAGAATGTGCAGAGTGTTAATGAAGGTGAGAAGAATGTGCAGAGCGTTATTGAAAGTTACGAGGATGTGCAGAGCGTTAATGAAAGTGACGAGGATGTGCAGAGCATTAATGAAGGTGACGAGGATGTGCAGAGCATTATTGAAGGTGACGAGGATGTGCAGAGCGTTATTGAAGGTGAGAAGAATGTGCAGAGCGTTATTGAAAGTGACGAGGATGTGCAGAGCGTTAATGAAAGTGACGTGGATGTGCAGAGCATTATTGAAGGTGACGAGGATGTGCAGAGCGTTATTGAAGGTGACGAGGATGTGCATATTTTTGTGGTTACATTTTTTTTTCCCCATATGGTTCAGAACGGATTAACCTGATTTACATTGAACCCTATGGGAAAATGTGATTCGGTTCACGACCAATTCGGTTCGCGACCAGAGTCATGGAACCAATTAAGTTCGTGAACCGAGGTACCACTGTACAAGGTTCTTTATTTTGGTTACTGAGTTGCTGTTCGGACTCTAATTCAGTGAACGTATCAACTCCCTTATCTATTTATACTATCAGGTCTATTCAATAAAGGTGAAACTCAGAAGAATTGGCAGGAGAAGTGAAAACTCTAGGTCAAAATAGCCAAACCAGAAAAACGCTCCCATTTATCTCACTTTCCAAATCGGCTATTCGATCTAGATTGTACTCTTCTCCTGCCAATTTTCCTGAGTTTCACCTTAAGTGAATAGACCTGTAAATAATGGGGTTATTCAGAGAGGTCCACGAAATGTAACAGGACACTGTTCAGCGTACGGTGACATTTCGGGGCCATTCGGCTACTCAGAGACCAAGTAGTTTGTCAAATTTTGGCGAATTATTATTATTATTCTTTATTTATATAGTGCCAGCATATTCCACAGTGCTGAACAATGGGCATAATATAGACAGGGTTACAATACATTGAGACTGAACGACATTTGATAAACCGATACATGAGGAAACGAGGAATTGCTTGCAAGTACGTTGCTGTTCGACGGCAGTGAAATCCCCATAGCAGTGAAATCCCCATAGCAAAGCAATGGTTAATCTATTCAGAGACAAACAGCTGAGAAACGTTGACAAAATGCCCTGCCATTCGGTGGCTTCATTCGACAGGTTTATTTAGGCGAATCCCATAGGCTTCAATGTTAAAAATATTCCCGTTTTAATTCAATATCTAATAAACCGTTTATTATTTTATTCTGCAGCAAAAAGTCTCTTTATTTATAGATTTCTTAGGATCTTTTAGGCATTTTTCATGATTTTTTTTGGCAAAATTTTTTTCCTTTTTTTTTTTTAAAGCGTTTTTTCTTTTTTCTGTAACAGACCTTTTTAGTATCATTCATTGAATCTTATATGTAAATTCCAGACATTTTCGTTGAGTTGCTTTTTTGGAAACAGCTTTTCAATTTTGAAACTTTCAAGTGTATTGTTTTGGGGGGTTTTTTAACCACGTTCGTCAGCTTTTGCCGGCGGCAGGTCTGCGCTGTGATCGACGGGTCGTCGGCTTTTTCCAGCGTATTCAGTGTGGTTTTTGCGGCGGTTTCTGCCGGTTTTCATTGAGTGTTTGGTGAGTGTTTGGTGAGTGTTCGGCAAGTGTTCGAACCTCGGCATGCGGTTGTACCTGAATAGACCACAGAGTCCGTGAATTAGAATCGCTGAATCGCCCTGAAGTGCGGGGAACCAAAGGGCACCGAAATGTCAGTGACATTTCTCAGATCCATCAGAATTAGGGCTTACTAAATTCGGCCTGATGTCTGAAATCAGAACCTTTTTCAGCCATTTTTTGGTCATTTTTCAGTTTGGGATATTCAAATGTGGATTTACAGGCATTTTGGATTCCCGATAATAATACGGATCAAATATAAGCACTCGCGGTTAACACTTTTCAATGGAAAAAGTATCAGCTCTATCGGTTCAATTCCAATTTATTGGCACGGCGATTTCCGACAAAAATACAACTGCTGAAAGGTGCTGATCAATGGATTTTCTGGCAGTAAAATAGAAGGAATTAGACTGAAATCTTTTATTAAACATCGTATATTAATAATGGCCATGTTTAAAGGCACAACTCTGTATGATAATGATGGAAAATAAAGTTTACAGGTATTTTTTTAGCCAATTTTTCCTTGCACCAGCTGCATTTTTCGAATATCGGCTTGTGAAAACAATTTTTCAGCTCAGTCAGCCGATATTTCGGAAAAAATATCACCGTAAGCAGCCCATAGTATTTGAAACATACAGGGTTATTCAGAGAGCGTGAAAAGCAGGAGAATGACAGGAGAATGAAAAATTCTAGGTCAAAATAGCCAAACCAGAAAAATTCTCCCTTTCATCTCACTTTCCAAATCGGCTATTTTGACCTAGAATTTTTCATTCTCCAGTCATTCTCCTGCTTTTCACCGCTCTCTGAATAACCCTGATAGGCCAACAGAAATCCATCGATCCATTACTAATGAAGGGTTAATAAACCTGCTCGAAATTTCCACCGCTCAACTCTGTCAGATATTTGGTGCCTGAAATTTATCCTTCAAGATGGCCTCTTTTCTTTGAACCTTATGCTGGTAACACCCCTTAATTAATGAGTTATCTATTTGATTTCTAGGACTTATCTGCCTACGGGTCATTGAGACAAGAGCCATTGAATGATGAGTTACACTATAGGTTATGTAGGACTTGTTTTCATGAACAAGAATGCCGATGAGCCATTATCCAATAAGTTACCCTATTGATTAGTTACTATTTTCACTTACCGTCCCATTACCCAGCTGTAGGTCCGAGCGTCTAATTTACTGGAAAGGAACAAGGCATGCCCCCAAAGCTCCGTCTTCATGGCCCAGTCTAGGGCGTCCTTTTATCAAAACAGAAACAGAACATTAGCAGGTTCATTCAACGATTGATTTTGCACAGCTGAACTCGGCCTGTCGCTCGGCAGATACAGTTCTCTTGCGGTGAGGTTAATTCAATATTGAGCCAAGTATTTAGCTGTGCATTTGTATTGATTGTTGAACAACAACTAACTTGCAGTCCAGGCACATCTAAACACCTTACTAGGATAATTTCTGCGTGATACATGCCAACAAATTTCCAATTTGTCAGTGTCGAAAATATGGAAATGTTTCGCACACCATGGAAGCAGTTGGTTGCCATTCAAGTGCCATTCTTGTCACTCTACCATGGCAGTTCAAAGGTCAACTGAATGGCAACCATCCTGCACTCAAGCCTGAATTAGATGAGTGCTCTACAGCCAAGTGTCTCTTTTGTGAATAAGTGAACCATGTAATCTTTAGTGCGGTACTACTATAAGAGTGCAGTTTGGCACTTTTTGAGTAGGCACTCATGTGCCAATTAAAGTCCGGAGAGCATCAATCAAGTTCCTCTGAAGTCTTCGACTTCTAAGAAAGCTGATAGAATGTTTTCATTGCATAGATTTTCTTTTTTAAATGCAAACACATGAGATCTGGATACTACAGAACCAAATCCATAGTGTAATAACGGTACTGAAGTTAAGATAAGGCTGCAGAACAAAATCAAAACTTTTTTGAAGGACACGACAGGTCCCCGGACCATTAATTGGACAGCATTGTTACACAAGACCATCTGTCCTTGGCATAGTAAGTGCATTTTAACGATAAAGTCTATCCAAATATTAAAAAATAAAACAACTTTGCTATCGTATGTTTTTTTCAAATAAAAGGAGAATAACAGCAATGGAAATAAGAGGAATTCACGAGAAGCCAGCAAAACACGGCAAGAGAAGACAAATGCTCCCTGTGCTGATGTGGACAAGGCTACATCGCCTGACAATGAAAACAAACTGAGGGAAAAAAGAAAGCTTGGAAGATAAATGAGCATTGCAGAGGGAAACTGCAAAAGACGTTTAAGAGATCAAATTTAATGAAGTCAGAAAGCAAAGAAGTAAGGTTTATTGGAAAAAAGTGTCACGGAGGTCAAAGATGCATGTAGATAATAAGATTAAAAGTTCAGCAACGGATCGGTAGAGAAACGCATCTGCTGCTTGTTGAAAACTTGCTTTTTTCTGTCCGTGGAACAGCAGTTTGGTGAATTTCTTCACTGCCTGATCAGAGGTCTCTGCAGCAAATTGGGTAGCCCCAGTCAGGAGGTCCACTTGTCCATAGACTGATGTCAATGGGGGATCTTCATTTAGGTTGATAAGATTAGCATTGGCTTGTTCCATTCTGTAAGTGCCCCGTTTGCCATCTTGTAGCAAAAGCTCTGCCACGTCTGAACCGGCAAGACACTGAAAATAAAAATACAGATTGGAATCTGAGGCAGAAACTTAAAATATATCTTTTACACATTTTGCAGTAGATTATATATATATATATATATATACACACACACACTGCCTGGCCACAAAAAAGTCACCAACTGGATTAAACTGAAGGTGTGAGCCTTCCATTGGATAACTACTGCAGTGGTTACTATGTTTCAGCATAAAATGAGGTCATGTGACTCCCTGAATATACTGAATGAGCAGGTTTGTCCATCAATGGGTTTTTTCTTCACTTATGGCACAGCGGGCATATTCCAAGATGGCAATGCCAGGATTCATCAGGCTCAAATTGTGCAAGAGTGGTTCAGGGAGCATGAGGTATCATTTGCACACATGGATTGGCCACCGCACATTCCAGACCTTAACCCCATTGAGAATCTTTGGGATAATGTGCTGGAGAAGACTTTACGCAACGCTGCGACTCTCCCATCATCAATACAAGATCTTGGCCACAAATTAATGCGACTCTGGACGCAAATAAATGCTGTGACATTGCCTGAGCTTATTGAAACGATGCCACAACGAATGCGAGCCGGAATCAAAGGAAAAGGTGGTCCAACGACATGTTAAAGCGTGTTAATTTTATTTTGACCAGGTTGTGTATACTGTAATTAATATAATAAATAAGGATTTCCATTTACGCATCCACCTCTTGCAGACTCTTATTACATCGTATAATAATCTAGTGAAGTATAAACACACATAAAAGAAAAATTATGAAAACTTGTGAATTTCTAAAAGAAAAGAAAAATCTCAGATAAAAGAACAGATATTGCTAATTCACTTAAATTAATTAATTGATTAACAACACCACTGGATTCATTTTCAGTGTCCGTGTCATCATCCGAATTCGCGTAAAATGAGACATAGCATAAGCTTAAAGCATTATGTCCAAATCACCTGTGAAACAAAATGTGCAACATAAAAATAATAATAATGGCTGTATAAATGAGAAGAAAAAGGTATGCAAATTAATTGCATTTTAGCAACGTTATTAGCTTGCTTTCCTCAAACGCCCAGGGGCCCGGCACGAGAGTTGTGTCATTAGAAGTTTTGTTTTTAAACCTTGTTCACCCTCATAAAACAAAATATATCGATTTTTTAGCAATGCTACCCCCAAAGCTCATGGGTTAAAATTCTGAAAAGATTATAAACTTACAAAAAAACATAATAATAGATCAAAAAATATCACAGGGCAGATGCTATAATTTATAGCAAAATGAAGGCAGCTTTCTTGAATATTAAGTATCTGCCTAAAGCCAGTTAAGTTTCTCCTAGCTCATCAACACTATATAACGCAGTAAACTGAGATAAATAATAATAATAAGATAAGCAACTTGGCTGAGAACCACACATAAATGAGCGCGTAGAATATTAATTAAGCAAACACATATTTATTTAACGCGCTCTCTTCTGTGCTGTAAATGGGGGTTTAAACGTCCACTCAACATCGGATGCAGGACTCCGGATGTTGTTGAGTCCTTAAGCGCGGATACATCATTTCCTTTTTTATCTTTGTGATACATACCCCGTTCTGCCGACACATCTGCAACAACATCTGCCAGAGCAGAGCGTCATCGCGGCTTCCAATTCCCTGAGCGCGGAGGCATTGGCTCGCGTTTTCTTGGCAAAAGTTTATAACGTCCACTTTATGCAAATCTTCCCTGTGAAAAGCCAACGTAATTGAGGGTAAAACTGTCATTCATTGGTTTCTAGAGAACTGTTTCTTCCTTCATTATAAGAAGGAAACCATACAAAGTTGAGAAGTACGCAACGTATTCCGGCGTGGTGGAGACACTGGATAAAAACATGGAGGCAGTGAAATAAATTCTAAAGCTGCTGCTGTAGCAGGACACCGCTATTTTTCAAAATACTGCACTCTTTGACCTCTTACCTCTGCATGGGACCCGGAAATCTTCTCATTTCTTCCTGTTCCACAGTATCATGAAGTATCACCTGCACGTATAACAAACAATGCTGAAATAGTAGTTGTATGTGAACTGTATATTATTGTTTAATCGATTTATGTTTATAATTGTTAATTGTTGCCACAAATAATTTAGCATGTTGTCATTTACTGGAGAGCTATATATCAATGCCTAGGTGAACATGCAGTACAAGAATAAAACTTAACTTTTAATCAGATAAACAAGTAAAAATCCCTCATTACATAAGCGGAGATATCAGCCAGGTGGCTCAAAGTAAAAGAGCAGCAGTACAACAAAAAATGAGAATAAACCAGTGAATCAAAAAAAGCACATACAAGTGTAACAAAGAAACACAATATTAAAAGTCAGTTCCCGGAGTACACTGGATTTGTCAAGGACAAAACGTATATGTATATGTGAGTCTTTATAACTTGTAGCAGTGCTCAAATGTTTTGTAATCAAAGCACCTCAAAAAGCAAGAAAACAATCCTTCGTGGGATTGTGTTTATAGCAAAGAAAAGAGAGGAAAATAACCGATAGGTACACTACAAGCAGACTTCATAAATGTATTGAACCCCAGAAAGTGGAGTGGGGGATGCGCAAGCCACCACACTCCATATAACAGGGAAGAGACAAATTAAACCATTGCCAGAGTAGAAATTATTTTAGAAGGCATAAAGCATTTGAGCACTGCTACAAGTTATACAGACTCACATATACATATACATTTTGTCCTTGACAAATCCAGTGTACTCAGGGAACTGACTTTTAATATTGTGTATCTTTGTTACACTTGTATGTGCTTTTTTTGATTCACTGGTTTATTCTCATTTTTTGTTGTACTGCTGCGCTTTTACTTTGAGTCACCTGGCTGATATCTCCGCTTATGTAGTGAGGGATTTTTACTTGTTTATCTGCTTAAAAGTTAAGTTTTATTCTTGTACTGCTTGTTCACCTAGGCATTGATATATAGCTCTCCATTTTGAATTTACGGGTTACCTCGTTGTTGCATTAGGTGCCTTTATTTCTTTCCTTTTTTTCCCTAATCAATATCACTGAGAGACTTAATATTTAATTTCTCCATTTGTTGTCATCTACTTCCTAGTAATATTTCTGTACAAGAGCTCTGAGAGCTCATCCGGAGAATATATATATATATATATATATATATATACTCATTTAAGTTGTGGTGGAGGGCAAAAAAGTGAGATTAAAAGCCTCCACACAGCAAATAATAAAGTTTATAGTTGCACAGGACATATACGTATCCCAGCATTTCAGAGAACTGCTTACAGAGCTCATGTGCTACATTCCCCATATGCAGCAAAGAATTCCGGGTAGGATATGCAAATGAAGTCCACATTGTTTCACTTTTTTTGCATCTAGGCTCTGTAATAATACAGAACCCTTCTTGCCAATGCCATACCGTGCTAGATGGCTTTTTTTTTTTTAGCAAAGGCCAGGTTATGCAACCAGTCACAGTCACTCCTGTGCAGCTGCTTCAGGCTTGTTTGCCCTCGTCAGCAGGAGATAGAACGTAACTATTGATTTACCCTAGGAGTTAAGCATCAATAGCAGCCAGTTAAATTCTATCTCCTGCTAATGAGGGCAAACAAGCCTGAAGCAGCTGCACAGGAGTGACTGTGAATGGTTGCAAAGTGGCGAGGTAGCGCCTGTCCCTGCATATTGCACTAAAATTTTCCCCGTTAGTGTCCCCATGTCAGCGCGAACTAGGGAATAGGGTCAAGAGTTGGTAGAGTGAACTCGTGAAAACGTAAAAAGCGCACGTATTTAGGTCAGGAGGGAGAAGTCTGTGGATTCTTCTTCTCAACAGCAATAATTCCCTAAAGGTGGGGAAATAAATAACGTCTGTAAACCAGGAAAATGCTTGTTTTAACATACAGAATCGATTTGGGAAAAGTACAAAAACAACAAGAATTTCCCAGTAAGTGATTTATTATGTATAATAATAAATAATTAAAAAAGAGGACGCGGTAGAAGACTAATCCATAACTTGCTCGTTCCGTGCAGTGCTGCCTGCGGTATCCACTTTATACATTCCAATACAAGATACAGAATGCTATAGATCAGCTCTTTTAATAACATACGGCACTTTATATCGTAAATTTAAATATACAGAATTACGACGCTGCGCAGATTAGAAGAGCTGTGACTCTCTGTTACCTCCATGCTGTGGATCTCGACAAGGGCAGGTTGCCCCTCGTCAGGGAAGTTGGGACACACTCTAATCAACTGGCCACGGGCTCCGAAGCACACAGAGACATGTGGCAAACAGAACTTCAGAGGAGCTGTGGGATGAGGGGTGCACACCGAAGATTCTCCTATAATATGACAAAATAGAGAATATTACATAGCACGGACACCTTATTACCGCATGACTGCAATTTTAAACACAGAAACACCGGGCCTTATCAGCTGGTGTGAGCTAACCCTAGCGTCAGCCTGTTTTCGCATTAGCACCAGGAAATTTTGCGCGCACTTAGCGTGCGGTAATTATCGATTCGTAGCGTGAGCTTACTGTACTTACCGCATCCTATACTTAACATGGGCAGCGCTACAGAGCACGTACGCTAATCGGACCAACAGATCGTTTGGTACCGGAGATAATTTTAACGCCGACGCTAATCACAAAAATTTACCTACTGCTCAACCCTGGTGTTAACTGACGGAAAAGGAAGAAAAAAGGGAAAAAAACGTCAGAAGTCCTTGCCCAAAATTAACAGGCAATTACCAGGCAATTGAAAGGAATGCAGCACAGGTGTGTCTCTCGGTTCGCTGGATGTAGTTTACGTGTAAAAGATGCATTGTATGGTTAAGCCGGCGTGCTTTGGGGAAATGTGAGAAGATGCATTGTATAGGAAAACCTGCGGTGTGTGAAGCCCATAGGATTCAATGTAAAACACATAGGGCTCTATTAACTGGTTCGCGCAACAGCAAAAAAAAATTTGCGCGCAGCGTTAAACGTTAACGCGCGTAAATTAACGCTGGTATTAAAATACGAGCGCATTTTTTCATCCGTCAGAAAATAACGCGCGTAAAAAAGACGCGAAAAAACGCACGGCACAGTAACGCTGCGCGCAGAAATCGGTGGGCGGACTGTTTTTTCACGCAATTCAACTAATCAGAATTAAGAACCACAATTGTCTCCCGTTTAGTTTTTGCGCCTGTCAAAATCAATCTGAGTATATACGTATGCTGCAGCAATAATCAAAACACGCACAACCTCTCAATTTTATTGTTTGGGTATGTGTAGAATGTGTAACTATACTTTGCTGTATTTTTTTTTTTGGGCTGGTGTATTTGGTTCCGGCCAGAACGTTCAGATTTGCAGTTACCACCAGCTTTTAAAATTATGTGCGCAAACGTTGTCCGTTAAAATTTGCGCATAGATTTTAATACCATCCGCATACCAGCGCACGAACGCATTTGCGCTCACAATGTTAAGTATAGGACGCGCAATGTACATTACACTCGCGCAGCATTCGTGCAGGTTCACCCGCGGTAGACGTTAACGCGCATTTTTTGCACGGACATTGTTATACGACGTTCTGCGCAAAGGGTTTTTTCCCTCGCGTTAATGCGTTTTTGCGCACGTGTTAACGTTTGCGCGAAGCAGTTAATAGAGCCCATTATCGTTTTTACTCTTTATTTATTCAACCGTTTATTTTTTTAATCCGCAGCAAAAAGCCTTTTTATTTATTGAATTTTTAGAATTTATTAAGTATTTTTCTCGATTATTCAGGCGAAATTTGGAGTTCCGAATTTATTTATTTTTTAAAACGAGGTTTTTTGCACTGGAACGCTTTTATTTTTAACCTTATACCGCATCTTCTCACGTTTCCCGAAGCATTAGTGCTGGTTCTCAGCTGGGGTCTTAGCATTTCCCTTGTGTGCACTAATGAATCTTGTACACGGACAAGGTGATCTGTTGTTGGGTCGTCAGGCGCTACCTTTTAGCGACTCACGCTAGATTTTTCATGAAGGTTTAGCTCACACCAGCTGATAGTCAGTTGGCCATTATGTGTTGGGCAATATCAAAGTGCGGAATTTTGAGCTATATAGGATCCATATTTATTAGAAAAATGAATCTCAAAATACAGATTAGCTGAGATTTTTCTCCGAGTGACTTTGATTACATTCTGCAAGCCGCTCATCAGCAATGTACACAAGCCATTGATCAAGCAGTCCTTGAAAGACGCAGAACCGTTTATATGGTATTGATGTCAATTACAACAATTTCACGTGCGCTCTCTTTTTTTCCCATGATTATAGGTTATTGTGTTGCACCATGTTTTAGCCTCCAGTGATTTACCCGTAATGCCAAGGTAATGGACTGCTGCTGAGTACAGTATTAGTTTAACCTCAGTCAGAGTTTATTAAAATTTCACAATAAATATTTAACAAACGTTTCTTTGGCTAATGCACGGGAACATAAATTGTTTTGCATTGTTCCAGGGCGAGCGGATTCATTTGGCTTTCACTGAGACTTTGTATTGTCGGCCGAGAAAGTGAAAATAAATGAATAAAACTAAAGAAGACGAAGACTGCTATGTGGTTTCACCAGCGAAAAGTAACAATGACTCACCTTTTATTTTTTAAACAGTTGTGCTGCACAAAGCACTTAGGAGAAGAGCTTCCTCTCAGACCAAAATGTTTACGTTTCTAGATGTATAATGGAAATCAACAAATACATACTTTCGTGTTTCACTGAATGTCCCTCATGGCCAATGGTATGTAGACTGTTTGTCGAGTAGTTCCCTTCGTAATTTTATAACCATGAATAAAAAAGTGATTGCCGAAATGCTGACTCCCCACTGAGGACCTTAAATAGGTCCAGCTCTTCCGGGAAGGCTTTTCTATTAGATTTGCAACATTTGTAACATTGTAACAGGGCATTGTATTAATTCAGCCACGTGAACATGTGAGTTTAGACATGTAATGCTTGGCTATATGATTATATTAAACCTACTAAACCACTTATGTCTGGCCTTGTACATTGTGTTTGCCTGATATCTAAAGGATAGAGGGTAGTGTTACATAATGCCTCCAGAAGGGGAGGCTAAGGAGGAAAACCTGGTTCCAGGGAACGGAGATGACGAGTGTGGAGGGGCGGCCATGACAGGCCCTTTTGCCGAGCAGGGAGAGAGTGGCTATCTGGGACCCCAACGATCCTCAGATGCCTCTAAGAGGCTATAAGGGAACGGTGGAGAGGCCCTGAAACAGCCACTGGCCACCGATCGATGGACTGTGCGGCAGCAGATACGCTGCTGCCGGAGCCTCCTGGTCCTGAGCGGCACTGGACGGAGGAGTACCCCCCATTGCAGTCCGCAATGCAGGCACACCAGAGACCCTCACCCCAGCTTACGTGATTGGGCTGTCCGCAATTCCCATTCGAAGGGCCGCCATTCGGAGACGTTTTACGGTTCAACAGCAGCTGAAGCAGCGGGCCTTGCGCCTTATTGGGGGGCCTACATGGGCTGTGAATTTGGGCCTAAGTAATGTCCGCGACGCAGCAGGAGACTGGTGTGGGCTTGATGGCTTTCTTCGTTGCTACGGGCTGGCGATGACCGGATGCTTCAGCCTTTTGGGCGACACATTGCCTGCTCCACGTCCCTTGCCGTTTGTTGATGCCGGCTGAGGGGATATCTGCTTTATGTATTCGGGACTTTCTATCTCCCGTTGTGGTTTTCCCCCCGCTAATTTCTATCCCACATTTTGAGACTCTCTGAATTTTTTCTGAGGACATTCACTTATGTTTTGTTATGCTTGTTCCCGACAGAGGACTTAAGGCACTTGCGATGATTTCTGCTGACACCCCTACCCCCCTCCCCATATTTTTTTTTTCTTATTCTCTCTACTTCTGGCATATAGGGGTTATCTTGGGGAGTACCACTGTGGCCTGGTGCCTGGTTTGGAGTACCCGGGCCTGGTGCCTTTAGTTTCCCTTGGTCTCCCAGGGTCCTCTGGATTCACCGGAATTCGCCAGGGACAGCACAATTTTGGCCTTTTGCCCCATCACCATGATTTGTTTTTTCTCCCCTCCCTCCCACCCACCCTAGCATATTGATTGTCTTTAGTTGACTTTTAGTTTGTTTATTATTATGCCCTCAGCTGTCTTTTCTTTTTTCTTGTTATTTACATACAACGCTGTTTATGACGCCTACTTATTTTATTTGATGTTCTTCACTTCACAATGACTTGTAGCGACCCTGCGAGGGCATTTTCTTTTGCTATGTCTTGCTGACTTTCTTTCCAAATAAAAATTATTAATACAAAAAAAAAAAAGAAGAAGAGGCGGATCAGGCCGCCGTTCTCGCTGCGTGATGAGAGGTGAGTATGTGATTTTTTGTGGGGGATTTTCCGCAGAAGCGGAATCAGTTAGCACCAGCTCCGAGCTGTGGGTAACTTTTCAGTTAACCGCAGCAGGATGGTAATTAGCGTTAGGGCTTTGTAATCCTAACACAAATTAGCTCTTTGCACTCCCCATATTAAGCATAGGGAGCGCAAAGTACAGTAAGCTCGTGCTGAAAAGCGCAAGCTTGGAATCGCTAACAGGTTTTTTAACCTGTTAGCGTTCGGAATGTAATATGATGCGTCCGCGCTAGGGTCACTTAACGTAACGTTAACGATCAAACAGCTGAGCGCTAACCTTAGCGTTAAGTATGTAATAGGGCCCAGAGTTTTCTTAAATGTAACAGTAGGGAAAGCAAAAAACTAGCAGGTCTATTCACTAAAGGGTGAAACTCAGGAGAATGACTGGAGAAGTGAACAATCTACGTCAAAATAGCCAAACCAGAAAAAATCTCCCATTTATCTCACTTTCCAAATCAGCTATTTGGTTTAGATTGTTCTCTTCTCCTGCCAATTCTCCTGAGTTTCACCTTTAGTTTGTTTATTCAGAGAGCTGTCAATTTGCAAAATATTGGCAACTGGCCAGCAAAATACGCTGCAATTCGTCGATCTTCGGCGGCAGTGAAATTGTCCCATAGAGAAGTAATGGAAAATCTAATCAGGGAACGCAAAACTGCACCGAAATGTTGGCAAGATGCCCAGATTTACAGTGGTTCTACAGTGGTTCAGTTTGCCAGGTTAAAAAACTGTCAAATCCCATTGGATTCAATGTAAAAAAATTATTGCCGTTTCTATTATATTTTTTATTCAACCATTTATTCTTTTCAGTTTCAGCAAAAAGCTTTTTTTCCTTTATTTATTTTTTAGATATTTTCCTGGGGGGGGGGGTTGGCAAAATTTCTCCCATTTTTTTAAATGGCATTTTTTTTATTCTGTAACAGACCATTTTATTATTTTCATAGGACTTTTTTTATTATTTCCACACATTTTCATGCATTTTAATTGGTTTGAACGCCTTTTAAAAAAATAGAGTTTTTTTTTATCCTGCAGTTTGGCGGCGTTCGGAGGTCATGGCGGTATTTTGCGGTCAGTTCGATGGCATTCAGCAGCGTTCGGTAGTCAGCGGCGGTCTTCAGCAACTCCGTGTTCGGCGCACTTCGTGGAATGGAGAATTCTCTGCATGTTTGGAGAACTGAAATTGCCGAAGCAAATCAAAGTGCGCCGAATGAAAGAGCACCAAAATGTCCCTGAAATTTCGATGCTTTTTGAATAACCCTCTATATATTTATACGAGCACGACTGGCATCATCCCTCGGTGCAAGTAGAAATCCGAAAGGCAGAAAGTATCACATATATATATAAAGTATAGGAGGTGCTAATTCACAGCAGCCTGTCGCAACAGCAGAGATGCAAGAGAGGTTTGCGGCAGGGATAGAATAGGCTGGGAGTCATCAACATCAACGAGCGCAGCCATCAATGGCTCACTCGTTAATGATAACGGCTCGGCTGAAATAGGGCCCAGGTATTTGCTGCTTTGAATTAACAGCAACATCGATTTTAAGAGGGATATTTTATATACTTTTTGGTGTTGTTTTATAGAAAAGCAAACATTTTTCGGAGTAATGCAAACTCTTGAAAACGTAAAACGCACAGCTGGATATTTTTAGATTTCTTAAAAACTGATGTTCCACAACCAGCGCTTTCTCATTTACCTTCCGGCATGTTCCGCCACGAGTCGCTGCCATCGGTGGGATCGTGCATGTACTGGCTTAACTCGTAACTGCTGGATGACATGCCAGAATCGCGGTACTGAGAGAGCGTACTGAGCTCCGCTGAGCTAAACGCCTGCAAAGAGAGAACATCGTGCCCAGGATAAGACTCTGAATAAATGTTTTGTGTCTTAAACAGACCAGCAAATCTAATACTAATTCACTTATAAACGATACTTAATTGAAACGTTTTTTTTTCGGGTAATTATGTGAACGCAAAAAGGGGGTCGTTCAACAAGTGACGAATTAGTTAAAAATTGCAAATATTAGGCTGCAATGGTCCAATGGAATGAAAAAACAAAAATTTGCAATTCCTGTTGAATCCTCCACTAATCACCTGTTTATGTTTCTCCATATTTCAAGCACTTTTGGGGGTACAGGTGTTCTGATTCAACCAATGGCACTTTAGAATAATGAGAATATGAGTTGATCCGACAGAGAGTTGAAGTGGTGACCGTGCGTTATAACAGACAAGAGGACTGTGAAACCGCTACCCGCCTGATCGCTTTGGACTATTATTCCCATAATTCCCTTCAAGGTTATTTGTTTTATTCTGGTACATTTGCAGTCAGACAGTACCCGGGCTAGAGGTTTGTGTTACTGATGAACCACATGGTGAAAGTGATTGTTTATTTAGGGATAAGTCACTGCATATCAACAAACAGATGCGTGCAAAATTCAAGGAGCGTGTCGCTGGTGCCTCGCCATATAATTCTACAGTTAGAGGCTTGGCAGTAAACTCGACAACCAAAGGCTTGGCATAAATTCCACCTTGGCGTGGAAGACCTAGTATGTTCTTGGGGGAAAGAAAAAAAAACAAACAAAAACTCACAAGCCAAAGCATAAAGAATTGAAAACACCTGCATGTTACAAAAAAAAACAAATTGATTGTTGATATACGTAACCCTGCAGATCGCTCACACGACTCTAAGACAGGACTGTCAAACTCAAAGCCCCACAGATGATGATGCCTACAATTCCCAGAATTCTTACAATGCAATAGATTGCCTGGGAATGACAGGAGATGTAGTTCAGAAACATCTGGGGGGGGGGGGCAGAGCTTGACAACCCTGCTTTAAGTTATGTTTATGATCTAAAGGACACAAAGTATCAAACGGGCGCCAAACCAAAAACTGAAATGAAAGATAAACATTTGTAAATATTAGGGGCGTTGAATAAAGCAGAACTTTCTAGGAAAAGGACAAAAAATATGAGCGAGATAAATATTTAAATTTGCGAAAAAGTTGACAAAACAGTGTTTACTTAAAGGAATATTCTAAGAATGTTTAGATATACCCTAAATCAGGGGTGGGCAAAGTGCGGCCCGCGGGTCACATGCGGCCCGCCAGAGAGTTTTTTTTGGCCCGCCAAGCAAGGCTCGAGTCATTGCCGGAGGCCGCGTGGTTTTCCTCCTACGAGTGGCCGTTGGCATGAAGCTTGGCCGCTTGCCTGGGATTCAACAACCAGCCGCAATCTCGCGAGATCGCGGCTGGCTGGTGGATAGATCCCAGGGAGCGGCAGAGATTTATGCCAGCAGCTGTTCGTAGGAGGAAAACCACGCGGCCTCTGGCAATGACTCGGAGGGGCCTGGCAGACCAGACAGCAGAGGAGAGGTGTGCTGGCCTGGGGCAATATATCCATGTGAGCTGGGGCAATCTATCCATGTGAGCTGGTCTGGGACAATCTATCCATGTAAGCTGGTCTGGGGCAATCTATCCATGTGAGCTGGTCTGGGGCAATCTTTCCATGTGAGCTGGTCTGGGCAATCTATCCATGTGAGGTGGTCTGGGGCAATATATCCATGTGAGGTGGGCTGGGGCAATATATCCATATGAGCTGGGGGCAATATATCCATGTGAGCTGGGGAAAATATATTCATGTGAGCTGAGGGTATATAAATCCATGTGAGCTGGCCTGGGGCAATATATCCAAGTGAGCTGGGGGCAAGTGTCTGGCTGTAATTAATTCTGGGGGCAAGTGTCTGGTTATAATTAGTTCTGGGGGCATGTTTTTGGCTATAATTAGTTCTGGGGGCACGTGTCTGGTTATAATTAGTTCTGGGGGCAAGTGTCTGGTTATAATTAGTTCTGGGGGCATGTTTCTGGCTTTAATTAATTTTGGGGGCATGTATCTGGCTATAATTTGTTCTGGGGGCAAGTGTCTGGTTATAATTAGTTCTGGGGGCAAGTGCGGCCCTCCGCTAACCTCCGCTCCCACAAAGTGGCCCCCGAGCCAAAACAAATGCCCACCCCTGCCCTAAATGTATTTTATCTACTGCCACCTGCATCATTACCCTCTGTAAATCATTCAAAAGGCTTGCGGAATAATAAAACGGTTTACATTTTCAACAGAAAAATTAAACGAAAAATACAACTTTTGTCATTCATAGCTGAACTTTCTGTCTCTTCACTCTGTAACTGGATATCAAGCATCTTCCAAAGCAAATATCAGAACTCTCACCCCCACGGTGAACAATGAATAAAAAGAGCAGAAAGCTGAGTCTGTAGCACCCTGGAGGCCATTGAACAAAAAAGGGCTAACCCCTCGTCCTATCTATCCTTCGTACCCACACTGCACTCCTCAAGCTCGCTGATTTTAACCCCTTGGGTCCCCCTCCCGCTAGGCTGCTAATAGATTGGCTTAGCACTAGGACAGGGTGGTGGGCCAACTCATACCATTCCCTCTTAACGTTCCAGATGCAAAACCACCTAGTATAAAATTGCTAAAAGGCTTCTTTCACTGGACTAGATTTATGAAAACTTACTTTAAAATAGCTAAAATTAAGTTTTCAAAGCTATTCTTCAACACGGTGGTAAGGAATTCAGGCTTACCTGTGATTTTTCCATGCTGCCATCATAGTTCTGATACCTGGGAATATGACAATCAACATAAATAAAGAAACGTTAATATGTTAAGTGGACGAACCAGAAATTTTGGGAGATTGGAAAGACTGAAATTATTTTCAAGTTAGGTTATTTTGAACTACACTTTGACCCCATCGATTCTGAATTCTGAAATACCTAAGGGTGACACATATTCAGAATACACAGCTGTAAGACGGAAAGCCGTTTCTTAAATCTTAATTCATAGGGTCTTTTACCAGCTCTGAGTATTTGCCTGTGTCGGACGTCTGATGCTCCCGGTGGTCTGTTGCTTGCCATAGCCACTGTAGGAGTCCATCACCCACTGATCGGCATGTGAAGCCATGGCCCCTGTACTACAATCTACAATGAGACACAGCACAAAGAGAAAAAACAAAAAAAGAAAGTCACCCTGAAAATTCTTACATTAAAAGGTTATTTTGCGTTTTCAGAATTCAACAGCAGCTGCACGTTTTGAAAGTTGCAAACTTTAACTGGGATGTCCTCGCGTTTCGCAGTGAAATTATTAAAGGATATCACAGGCTCTTTCTACACATAATTAACATACATGACCGACAAAGTGATGTCAAAGTACACCTAAGAAACACACCTACATGGTGCTGCCATATTGGTGATAGCCTTGGCACAGCAGTCTGAAGTTCAGTAAGAGTTGTCAAATTTTAAAGGCCAGCCAATAGGAGACAGGCGATGGCAGCACCGACCATAAAACTATGATGGGTCAGGGTACTGTGGATCCATCTCAGTGTCTCTACAAAACCTTGGAATTCCCTGTGGTTTTGCTCAAATCTTCTGTTCATCCAAACAAATAACCTAAATTTGTATTCTGCTCATTTATGTATTTATGTGTCCAGATTTCGCAAGATGCTGATTCGCTACTCTATCTTGGGGCTTGATTTGATTAAAAATGGACCTTTTTTAGCAGATATTTGCCCTTTATTTGGTTTGGTAGATTAACAGGGTTATTCAAAGAGAGGTGAAAAGCAGGAGAATGACCGGAGAATGGAAAATTCTAGGTCAAAATATCCAAACCAGAAAAAATCTCCCTTTCATCTCACTTTCCAAATCGGCAATTTTGACCTAGAATTTTCCATTCTCCAGTCATTCCCCTGCTTTTCACCACTCTCTGAATAACCCTGTAAAATATGGGTTTACTGGCATTTCGATTCCAGTTATAAATTCAGATCAAATATTGTCTATGTTCCGCATAGAAGGCTTATCAATAAATTGCAATCTTTGAGTTTAGATTCCAATATTGTTGACTGGATTAGGCAGTGGCTGAGTGACAGACAACAGAGGGTTGTGGTAAATGGAGTTTATTCGGCACAAGGTCTTGTTACCAGTGGGGTACCTCAGGGGTCAGTACTTGGACCCATTCTCTTTAATATTTTTATTAGTGATATTGCAGAAGGTATTAATGGAAAAGTATGTATTTTTGCTGATGACACAAAGATTTGCAACAGGGTTGACGTTCCTGGAGGGATCAGCCAAATGACAAATGATTTAGGTAAACTAAAAAAATGGTCGGAGTTGTGGCAATTGAGTTTTAATGTGGATAAGTGCAAGATAATGCACCTGGGACGTAAAAACCCAAGGGCTGAATATAGAATATTTGATACAGTCCTAACCTCAACATCTGAGGGTGGGATTTAGGGGTTATTATTTCACAGGATCTAAGGGTAAGTAGTCAATGTAATAGAGCAGCAGGAAATGCTGGCAGAATGCTTGGTTGTGTAGGGAGAGGTATTAGCAGTAGGAAAAGGGAAGTGCTCATGCCACTGTACAGAGCACTGGTGAGACCTCACTTGGAGTACTGTGTGCAGTACTGGAGACCGTATCTCCAGAAGGATATAGACCTCTTAGAGAGAGTTCAGAGAAGGGCTACTAAAATGGTGTACGGCTTGAAGGAGAAAAGTTACCAGGAAAGGCTTAATGATCTTAACATGTACAGCTTGGAAAAAAGACGAGACAGAGGAGATATGATAGAAACATTTAAATACGTAAAGGGAATCCACAAGGTAGAGGAAGGTAGTATATTTAAAAGGAAACAAAATAGCAAAACAAGAGGACATAGTCTTAGATTAGAGGGGCAAAGGTTTAAAAGTAACATCAGGAAGCATTATTTTACTGAGAGGGTGGTGGATACATGGAACAGTCTTCCAGTAGAAGTGGTAGAGGCCAAAACAGTAATTGAATTTAAGCAAGCATGGGATAGGCATAAGGCTATCCTAAACAAAAGATAAATCCATGTAAAGTATCCATGTAATTGGGCAGACTAGATGGGCCGAAAGGTTCTTATCTGCCGACATTTTTCTATGTTTCTATGTTTCTATGTCTCTCCCGGCTTTACTTTTTAATAGAAATATCAGCTATATTGATTTTATTCGAAATTATTTATGTATCGATTTTTTTAAAAAATGGCTGGAATATGTTGATAAATGGAATTCCAGGCAGAAAACTAGAGGGAATAAAAAATTTTTTTTTTAAAAAACAGATATTTCTAATAGTCATATTTATGGCCAAATTTTTTTTTTCCCGAAAAACGGCTGATATAATTAAATCAAGCCCTTGGTTTGGATTCTTTGATTGTGATTAACCACTGGTAATTGTGGGTCTGGAACTCTATACGTTTTATGATACACAGGTGGACCGCACTGATCAAGAGATCTCAGTGACATCCTCCGTGTTGCAAATGATTGGCAGCTGGAACAAACTGAGTTCCATTTAAGAGACTGACTGGGAAGTATAATATTTCTATTTTTTTAATTACCTTTTTTCATAGCGTGTCAAAATGAGTGTCAGTTCATAACCATAATTTTTGAAGTAAACTGGTTATAATGTGAGCACAATTTAAAATATACGCAATTATTACCCCTCCAGAGGTAAATTGATTTTGTACATTTAGAATTAGTATTTCAGTAACCATAAAAATAAATATTGATTTTCTGAAATAAATATAATATATCAAATATTAAACTGTCACTTTTTCTCTATAGAGAGAGAAACATTAAATTGTGTCCAAACTGGCAGGAAAATGTAGGGAAAGTAGTAATTCTCATTAATTTGGACACCTCGCGCACAGTATCACCAGGGAATCATCCCATGCAGAAGACTGAAATAAACTCACAGGATTTAGTTGTGAAGGGCTTAGTTAAAGTCAGTTTTTGGAACGCATTGAAAAATTGGAATAAATATATCCACAGGTGGGAGAAAAATGTACTTTTCCTTGAATAGCTGACGGTGTGAGCAGTTCGAGACAGTGAATTCGAGTAGAAGTCAGTTTTTGAATAAAACAAAATTGGTTTGGATCCAGTTGAATAGAACCAGATCTTTGTAAATGGCGGGATATTAACCCCTTCACTACCAAGTGATATTTCATAAAAACAATGTCAGGACTAGATTTTATGGTCTATGGGTTAATGGACCAGGTGGTTTTATGGAAAATCGCTTCCCATTACCAATATAGGGCCCTATTCCCTAGTGAACGCTAACTAGCGTTCTGGTGAGTAAGCGTTAACGCCAGGATAAGTGACTTTAACGCATGTCCGTCGTATTACCTTCCTGACGCTAAATCCCTGTAAAATCCTTTAGTGCATCAGGGATTGCGCATGCTTACTGTACTTTGCGCACCCTATACACAACATAGGGAGCGCAATAAGAAATTAGCGTTAGGATAAGTAAGGTATTACAAAGTCCTAACGCTAATTACTGCTCTGATGCGTTTACCAAAATTTTAGCGACACCCAAAAGCTGGTGCTAAGTGATTTCGCTCCTGCAGAATCATTTAGCACCCCCTAAAACCCCCTCAATAAATCCGATACTCACCTCTCATCCTGCAGCGAGAACGGTGTCTCGATCTGCTGCTTGTCCTGGCTGCGAGCAGAGTGAGACTGGGGACAAATAGTCCCCAGTCTCCCTCTGCAATCGCTCCACAGTGATGCGAGATCTCGTGAGAGCGAGATCGCGCAGGGCTCGTGATATTCCTGGCGGCGCGGAAGCGCCTCAATGAGTATTAATAAGGGTACCGCTTCGTTTCGGGGTAAAGGTGCTGAAGTAGAGCCTGTCCCAAAATCTAATGCTAAAATGTGAACGCAATGGAGGAAACCTGTAGGCGCAGGTTTTCATCCCAATTTTAGTGCCAAAAAGAGAATAGGGCCCATAGTAAAAATATACAGAATCATCTCTCTTGTATATTTTCATTGTAGGTAAACCGTATTTGATGGTCAGAGGTCAAAAAGGGCTACTAGATGTACAATACAGCTTGGGCTCTGTGTTTCTTTGAAGGAAAAATGGATCTCAAAGCTTTCATACAATATTATTTTATAATAAAATATATTATAATATATAATATTAACACATCAGCTGCTCCTTAAACACAGGTAACTGAGCGCCATATTACAAACTTAACGCTAACGTTAGCGCTCGGATATTAACAAGGTTAAGTGAGTTTAGCGCATGTGCCCCATATTACATTCCTGACGTTAAACCCTTTTGTCATTAGTAAGCGCATCGGTGATTGAGCTTACTGTACTTTGCACATCCTATACTTAACATGGAGAGCGCAATCATTAATTAGTGTTAAGATAAGTAAGGTATTACTAATGCTAATTACCGCACCGCTACGGTAACCAAAAAGTTAGCTACTGCTAGAAGCTGGTGCTAACTGCTTACACGTCTGCAGAATCAGAGTCATCACCAGCTGAAAAAAACCCAAATAAACCAGATACTCACCTCTCATCACGCAGCAAGAACGGCGGCCCGATCCGCTACTTCTGGCTGCTGGGAGCAGAGTGAGACTGGAGACAAATAGTCCCCAGTTTCCTTTCGCAATCACTCCACGGCCCTGCACGATCCTCAAGCAGTGGTCACGGTACGGCAGTAGAACCCTCCGTGGAGTACTATGGACTACGGGAGATAATATTCGAGGTGGCGAGGAAGCGCTACCACGAGTATCATGGAGTGTAGCGCTGCATTATGGGGCAGGCTGCTGAATTAGCGCCTGCCCTGTAATATGGTGCTAATACAGGGACGCCACAGGGAAACCTGCAGGTGCTGTTTAAGGCTAGGGACAGATGAGCGCATTTTCTGCGGCCACCGTCAAAATGTACGTCGATGCGTGCGCACGCATTTTTTCACGGAATACGCTTAAGTGGTCAGACGATGCGCAATTCTGGACGTATTTCATGACGATGGGGTGAAAAGAAGTCTAGGGAAATCCGGCTGTTTGAACGTTATGTTGGCCGCACACTAGCAGCGTCTGACATCTCCTAATCACGCACACACGCTGCTATGCGGACGCAGCGCACTCTGTACGTCAGTACCAGCGGTTTAACGTTCTCGAAAAAATGCGTTCATTTTCCACTTGCGTTGCGCGGCCGGACTTTTGTGCGACCGTACTTCGTATATTGGCTGTCATTGCCCGGCATCTGCTGCTAGTGCGGCCGTGATTATGTGCGCCAGAACGCGCGTTCGCACTGCCTCAGTCTGACCCTAGCCTTAGCGCTCCCTTTGTAATACGGCGCTAAATATTTTAATAATAATTTTCTGATAAGCAGTTGTTGCAACTTGCCACCAATTGAAATAAATGGCCATTTTTCTTTGGTTGAATTCTTTTTTACAATAGTTTGACACTGTTTTACTGTTTATACTGCACTTCATGCTCTTACTCCACATCTTTTATTATCTATGTTCCAAAGCGCTGAATACATAAGAGGTTATTCCCTATGCTATGAAGGTCACTGAGGTTGATAATGGTAAAAATCTCTTTTTTTCAACTACAGTGCACTTCAGATATCCAAAAGAAGCAAAACATAATGGGCACTATTACATTCCTAGCGCATAAATGTGCGCGTGCGCAAAAACGAATTAACGTGAGGGGCAAAACCCTTCGCACTGAACGTTGTTTTACGATGTTCGCGCATACGATGCGCCTTAACGTCTATCGCGAGTGACCCTGTGCGAACCCTGCACGAACGCAAGTTCGTGCGCGCATCCCATACTTAACATTGTGAGTGCAAATGCGTTTATGCACTGGTATGCGGATGGTATTACAATCGATGCGCAACTTTTTACGAACGACGTTTGCGCGCATAATTTTAACGTCTTTGAAAAGCTGGTGGTAACTGCAAATCTGAACTTTCTGGCCGAAACAAAATACACCAGCACGAAAAAAAAAATACAGCACAGTATAGTTACACTTTCTACACATACCCAAACAATAAAATAGAGAGGTTGGTGTTTTTATTATTGCTGCAGCATATATACTCAGATTGATTTTGACAGGCGCAAAAACTTAACAGGAGACAATTGTGGTTCTTAATTCTGATTGGCTGAATCACATGATAAAACAGTCTGCCCACTGAATAATGCGCGCACGGAAAATATCCGTTAATATTTTTTAACGGATGAAAAAATGCGCTCGGATCGTAATACCAGCGTTAATGTACGGCGTTAACGTTTAACACTGCACGCAAAAAAAATGCGCTGCGTGCACGAATTTGCGCAGAGAATGTAATAGAGCCCAACAAGTTGCTTCAAACAATAATGAACAATCTTGGGCACTTACCGCCACAATTCCTTCTAAAGAAAAAATCAACTGTGATTGTTCTCTATTAAGAGAGATTATAATTCTCCACTAAGAAAAATGTACCCTTATTCAAAAAATTTTGGACAATGGTGAATATAATTTGAAAAATATAAAAAAGTGATTTTCATTGAAACTTCTACTGAACAATGGATGGCAATAACAGTCAAAACAACGATGAGCAACTTCAGCAGAAATACCAATGAGCACAATGGTGAAAACCACTCTGAAAAAAAGGGTACAACAACACTGAACAACTTTGGCAGGTACAACAATGAAAACTACAAACAACTATGGTGAAACACCCCTAAATAGTGAAATCACCTTAGTTTCCCCATAGTTGATCCATCGTAATTGTCCGAAGTACATGTTTGAATTTTCTTGTGCAGATTTTCTGCCACTTACTATTTTATAACTAAAAACAAAAAGTAAAAGGACAAAAAAGTTTAAAAGAAAAATCCACAGGATTTAGTAAATAACCTTTGGTGGCATTATGGAGGAGAGCATATATATACATGTGAATAAATTATCGGAATTACTCCATTCAGTGCAGACGATGATGGCCTCCAAAACGCCCATAATGTCCCTTTGCAATCCATAATGAAAGCAGCTGCCAGGCTTATTTTTCTCACCAAATGCACCTTGCATACTTCCCCATTCCGCCGGTCCCTCCATTGGCTTCCTGTGCATTTCAGGATACAGATTAAAATACTGACGCTCACGTTCAAATCGCTCAATAACTCAACCCCTCCTTACATGTCTTCTTTACTCCGCAAGAATGACCCATCTAGACCACTCTGGTCGGCGGATGACCTCTGTCTGTCCTCTGTCTACACCCATGCTGCCAACTCTTGCCCCCAAGACTTGTCAAGGGCAGCTCCAATCTTGTGGATTGACTTACCTCACCCTATCAAACGCTCCCCAAATCTTTGGACCTTCAAGAAATCCCCCAAAACCCATCTCTTTAGATTACAGTACCACATTACTGATGCTACTCATCCCTCTGCTCACCTACTCCCACGTCATGATTGAGGCCACGTCAGTGGCGGAACTACCAGGGTCGCAGCGGTCGCAACTGCGACCGGGCCCTGGCAATTCCGCCACTTGAGGGGGCCCATTCCGCCACTTGAGGGGGCCCACTACATGCTTGGGGAGAAGTTCGGCAGCTAGTCACCAGCGCACTTTTTTAGCAGCACCGCGCCGGCATCTCTTGAGGCCAGCGCGTGCTATGACCGCTGAGCGCGCCCACCCACATGCGGCCAGGAGGGGGAGAGCAGCGTGAGAAGGATTAAGACGCCTGTGGGCGGGCCGGATCTCCTCCAGCGGCGAGCACGAGCAGGCACGCAGTTGGGCTCTGTGAAGGCAGGGGATTCCCAACCCGGTACCACCAAGAAGCTGCACCAAAAGGAAGTTGTGCTCCCCCCCCCAACAGACCCAGCGATTGTCTCTTGGACAGCTCACTGAGCCAGAGCAGCAGTTTCCCGGTAAGTTACTACTTCTGCTGGGGTTGGGAGTGATGTGTCTCTCTCTCATCCCGCCTCTAGCAAAATGTAGACAGGGTGAGGGGAGAGAGCCAGGCCCGGGGAACCCCCCCCCCCCAGTGATAAATGTGCAGTGCAGCACAAGCTGCTCAGTGGGGGAGAGGGAGGGGGATCTCTCAAACTGTGCATAGAAAGTTCAGTCACTGAGTGTATCTCACTGTATGAGGTGGCCCTGTGTGTGAATCCAGAGCTGCCTCATACAGAAACTGCCAGGATTCACATTTAGGGAAAATAATTCATATAGAGAAAGCTGCCCTATATACATAAATACAAAGGATATATGTGTATATAAGGCTGCTCTAAGTTATACATCAAAATACATTGCATGTAGTTGTATATAAGGCAGCTCTTGCTCTCTGTAGAAGACCTATGCTTTGTATTAATTTATATGCCCTATACAGAGAGCAAGGGCTGCCTTTTATAAAGCTATATGCATTGTATTTTGGGGTATATCTTGCAGAGAGTGGGAGCAGCCTTATATACAGATATGTGCTTTGCATTTAATTATATATGCCTTACACATTGAGAGAGCTGCCTCTCAGTATATATCTGTATAGAAGGTTGCTCTTGTTCTGTGTCAGATATATACTTAAATACAAAGCGTATATGTGGATATAAAACTGCTCTCAGACACTAATAAATAAATACAAACCATATGCCTTATAAAGAATGAGAACTGCCTTTATATACCAATATATGCTTGGGATTTAGGTGCATGTGTGTATTGGTTTGTGTATAATTAAGCACAATCTCTGTATAACACATATCCTTGTATTTACAGCAGTGGCACCAATCTATGTCTAAGTTAGATCCTTTTCTACATAGACAAACCAATATATATATATATATATATATATATATACACACACAGAAACGGTTTGTATAAGCGTATTACAAAGCTCAACATAATGTGTGCTGTGTATGAACAAGTCATAATAAAACTCACAAATCACAGTAATGTGTGGTGTGTGTATGAGTCATGCGTTTTATTGTGATATGCTCATATACAGCACACATTATGTTGAGCTTTGTAATACGCTTATACGCACACACCGCACATTATGTATCACAGAGCTCCACAGCAATAAAACTCACAGTAATGTGCGGTACGTATTAGCGTATCACAGAATCAGTGGCGGCTGGTGATGTCTGAACCTGGGGGGGCGCCTGCCCACAACCCTTTTCTGGCCACACTCACAGTAGCGTTTTAAGCCAACTTCTGAAATACATTTAATGAAAACTATCTGCTGCAGACCCAACTCAGATCATTAAATGTGTGGAAGAAGTTAAAGTGAGAGATGTTCATACACACTGCACATTACGACTTTTTATTGCTGTGGAGCTCTGTGATACTCAGATGTCGTTTTTTGGGGGAGGGCAGCATTTCATCCATCTCTCCAGGCAGCACAGTGGCTTGGGCCGGCCCTGCTCCCGACTCCCGGGCGTCTCCAGACTCCAGTCCAGCAAGTCCTATACTAGCACTGCCACTGGCTCATAGACAGTCACACTGCTGCCTGTCACTGACTGTCAATCTGAGTGTCTGGCACCCGTGAGTGACCCACGCGGTCCACCACATCGACCAGCAGCAGACTCCCGTGGCGTGCCCTGCCTGGCCGTGACAGTCACTGACTGATTGAGCCGACCCGGTCAGTGGTCAGTCACATTCCGATTCCTTATCCACTCCACATATCACATCATTGAATTCAGCTGGGCCTGGTACCACCGCTGCAGCAGACTCTGTCCGTGACAGTCACTGTCTCTCCTGAGGGCTGAGGCCACACATCAGCAGCACGCCACCTGACTCTCAGGTAATTATGTTCAAAAATCAAAGCATTACCGGGGGGGGGAGCCCTTTCAATAAGGTGGCCTCCTGGTTCCTGCATTACGGGGGGGGGCTGTGTCTACCATGCCAAATGCATTCCGTTTGAGATTCAGGCTGATCCTGTTTGTTCTGTTTTCCGCACTTGGCTGTAACATTTACCGCACTTGGCTGTAACATTTACCGCACTTGGCTGTAACATTTACCGCACTTGGCTGTAACATTTACCGCCATTTTGGGGGGGGCCCGTCATGGATTCTTGCACCGGGGCCCTCAGGTTTCTAGTTACGCCACTGGGCCACGTCCATGGCCCCCACCATTCCTGGCAACCAATAAAGCTCCCCTTGTGTTCCTCCAACACAATCCTTCTAGAATGTAAGCTCCTATGAGCAGGGCCCTATACACCTCGTCTCCATCTTATGCTAGTTTATTTGTGTCTTGTTCCCATTGGTTATTGTAAAGCACTGTGGAAACTGTTGGCGCTTTAATATATGATAATGATAATAATAATCATAATAATCATAATGTAAAGCTTGCTACTATTTGTGCAACATGGGAGATATTACCAAAGTTGAAAGTGCAGATGTGAGGTTTATTACATGTTGTTTTTTTGTTTAATTCCTTCTTGTTACATAAATGTTATTATTTTCTCATGAATGTAATGAAAAAGTATTTTATTTTGCTTTCTATTGTTTTGAATCCGCCGCTTTTTAGCTATTTGTGACAGTTAAAACGCAACACATTAAAATGAGGGTGTTTTTTACAGGTGATCATTAAACAGAAAACTCCAGATCGTGTGCTCCATGAAAACTCCATCTTTTAATTTAGCACGCAGTTATTGGAGGCAGAATGAGTCCGATCCACAAGGGCTGAAGAGACAGCGTGTTTTCGAAGTAATTCCTAACACGCTGCATAGTGATATACAAAGTTAATTGGTTAATTTCATGTTAATTAGAGAAATCCTAAATCTATGGCAGTCTAACCCCCTCGAGGACCGAGCTGGCTATCTTTGCGATAATTAATAGGGTACTGTCCAACAGCTTGTGATTATAAAAAGAAAATACGTCTCTCCGCATTAATAAATTGGACAGCGAGGCTCTAGATTATGGGGAGATATTTCCATATATATTTCACTAATCCTGGAGCGAGTGCAGACTGTAATTTGTGGCAGGTTTCAACTGTTTTACACACTGTGAAAATTAAGCTGATACCGAATGACTAGAAAAAGATTTACAGAACTAAAAGCTGTGCTTAAAATAAGATCAAAAGAATAAGTATTAATTAGATTTATTTGTCTGCATAAAAAAAGCCAACATCTTACACATGTCAAAATTTGGAATTACATAATATAGACATTGGCTGAGGCAAAATGATGCGTTAATCCTTTTTTATTCCAAATTGTTTTTGGAATTGACTGCTTGGCAGAATTATACAAATTAAAAGTAAGCATTGAAAACAAATTCAAGGAAATCCATTATTGGTATAAAAACCGTGTATCATTTGGAGCCGCCGAATCCTGTAATACTGGTTTCTAAATAAATTCTCCTCCCAATCCTGTGAATGCATGGGCTGCATTTTGTTTTACATTACAAGACAAGGCAAAATAAAAAGCCCATTGGGAGGTGGTGGAATTTGAAGATGGCAGAGCACCAGACACCACCAAAGGACCCCTGTATCTCTTGTATAGGGAATTTCCTGCCATATATGGGGAAGCCTCATTTGTGATGTCATCGAGCCCATGAGCGTTGATGTCATTGAGCAGAGGGAAGTCGCACAGTAAGGGCTGTCATCCAAGATGCAAACCCCTGTGAACACATTTTCTGCGAAAGGTGCCGTGCTGCGGGACTTCGGTGACCTGCTGAGTGGGTCCTTCACATCTTCGAAGGGAAGCGAAGGACACGCTCAGCATATCGTCTGTAATGAAGCAGATAAAGTTGACTCTGCTTTCAAACTCAACAGTTTATTTCCATTCCATATTTGGTCCTTGCATTACATGAGATTAGATAGGTTACTTAACATATTTAAAAGTGAGGTCAATTTGCTTCTAAATATATCACTAACCATCTCAAACATGCAAGTATCATTTGGTCCTTTTGGACCAATGAGAAGCTGAAAGCCCTCTGCTACTTTTATAGAGGTCTGTTCCTAACTGACCGTGAGGAGATTGAATAGGATTGAATAGGATTGTTCTCCTTTATGCACGAAGCTGGTCGTGCAAAATATCAGGTTTTCTTTTCTGTATCCTGCTCGACTTCGAGTGTTCTATAATGGCACTACACATTTTTTCCATTCGCCACAAGAGGCAGGCGCAGCCCTCCTCCCTGACTCTGAATTACTACCTGAGCCTCGACCGCTGTCTCAAAGAATCTCGTCCCGATGTACCCAATCGGTTGCAACTTGAATTCTGGGCCCCTGGTCCAAGCTATATCTTTGATACTTTTGGTTATTGTTCTTATTCATGTCCCTATTCTCCTCTCGCTGATGGGAATCCACATGCGAATAAGTGATATGTTATTGTTATAATCCGTTGTTTTATGGTTAAGTTGTTTTTCTGTTATTTGGTTCCTTAAAAAATGTTTGAAAAATGTAGATTCAGGCTGGCAATGTGATACTGAATTTCGATGGGCCGGGTGGGGGGCCGCGACTGGGACGGTCCCACTCCCTCTTTTCCTGGAGGCGTTGCCTCATTCTCCCCCTAGTGATGTACGACGTCCACCCCCCATTTTCATTGTAAATTATGATGGAAACTATGCCCTTTCTGAGTTCCGAATCGTTTCGTGGAACGTAGAGGGACTGAACTCACCCATTAAGCGAAGGAAAGTGTTATCTCATCTACACAAGCTTACTCCCGACATAATTCTTTTACAAGAAACCCATTGGGCCTCTGCAATCAATCGTCTGACTGCTCCATGGCTTCATTTTCAGACTTCTGCCCCTTACACTAATAAAAAACGTGACACTGCTATTTTGATCAGTAAATCCCTCCCCTGGGTGGTCCTGGGGGGAGTTAATGACTTGGAGGGTAGATACTCCATATTGCTGTTGTCCTTGCAGGGGGTGAAATATCTAGTGGTTAATATATATGCCCCACAATGGCCTCACCTCCAATTTTACTCGGACCTTTATGCTACACTACTGGAATATGATTACGACCATTGTATCCTGGGTGGTGACTATAATGCAGTATTAGACTCGATCCTTGACCGCTCTGGCTCTCGCCGTGTTCCCCCCCCCCCGAGACAGGCGACGGAAGGCCCTACCTTCTTAAAAAATCACCTGGCCTTGGTAGACGTTTGGCGTTTCTTAAATACGGAAGGGACTTTTCATATTACTCGCACCCTCACGACTCTTTCTCCCGGATTGACCTCATTTTGTTATCAGGTTCCCTACAACACTCCCTGACTGACACATAGGCATGATCCATATATCGGATCATGCGGCAATATCTGTGGATCTACGGTTGGGCATCCCGCTTCTTCAGTCGCATAATTGGCGTTTCCCTGATACACTTTTGCAATCGAGCGAGTTTCAGGCTCACTTGGAAATGTGTTGGAATAATTATTTGGATGACAATGTAGAACATGTGGAAGATGTAAACTTATTTTGGGAAGTGGCTAAACCTGTCATGAGAGGCTGTATCATTGCATATGTATCGAGTAAACGCAAAGAAATTAGCCAGAAACTGCAAGCGGCCCATTCCTCCCTAGTGGAGGCCTATAGATCTCATCTCTCCCGCCCCTCAACCCAATCAGCAGAAACGTACAAAACTTGTAAGCAACGCTACTCTGCAATAGTGGAGGAGAAAGCTAAATACTTTTGGTCCCTTCAACGGAATCGCCTTTTCAGATGGGGTAACAGACAGGGTAAACTCCTGGCCAATCTGCTTAAATCGTACCGTCCTTCCATCCCTCCGATTACCCAGATAAGAATGGTGTCAGGTAGCCTACTGTGCGACCCCTCTAGTATTAATGATTATTTCACATCCTATTTTGAGGACTTTTATAGGGCAGAGGCAGATGATTGGAAGCCGCAAGCTAAATTCTAGACATGTGCATTAGTTTTAGTACTAAAACTATTTAGTCCGAATTTTGGGATTATTATTATTATTATTATTAATATTCTTTATTTATAAAGCACCAGCATATTCCGCAGCGGGATAATTTAGTTTTCGTATGACTCAAGAGATGCGAAACTGCTCAGTACAAAAAACGAAAGAAACTAAAATAAAATGCACTACATTTTAGTTTCAGTCCTTTTTGTGATAATACATTGATGAGTGAAGGAGACCAGCAATGAAGAGCGCAACATCGCAAAGCTACAGAAAAGGTTTGTATGCGTAATCCTTCCTGACCCCTACCCGAAAATCTGACACTGATAGAGCTCCAGAATACCCACTCACAGCACAGACAGCCAGCAAAGGAGAGGAAACCTTTACTTAACCCTTGCATGTCTATGAGGCAGACAAGATTATAAAAGCAGCTGGAGAAGGAAAACATTCAAATACATCACACTGAAAGCTAATGACAGAGGAGGGCTGGATAGTAAAAACCCCTTTATAACAAGCAGCGCTGGGAGAAGAGAGGGACTTTATAAAATTTGTGTTATCTCCCCTCCCACTCTGCATAATAGGGGCTTAGGTCTGATACATTTTATATTATCCAGGAGCATTATCCCCCTTTCCTCATCTATAATACACGTTTTATATAAAGTCCCTCTCCTCTAACAGTGCTGCTTGTTATAAAGAGTTTTTTTTACGTCTGATACATTTAGTATCCAGCTCTCACAGTTACTTTATTTTATTTGAATGTTTTCCCTGGATTTAAAGTGCCCTATTTAATTATAAAAATAAATTTGCACCAGTCATCTCTTCTCTGAGCTTTCAGATCGATTTACGTTAATATTTTCCCTCTCCCCTGCTTTTATAATTATGTGTCTCCCCCACAGAGATACAAAGTTTAAGTAAAAGTTCCCTCTCCTGTGCTGGATAAGCATTGCATTCCAAAGTTCTGCACCCTCCACATGCCAATGCAGTAGGATGTTCTATACAGAGAGGGGCATTAATTAATGCATGAGGATGTTCTATACATTATACAGAGAGGGGTATTAATGCAGAAGGATGTTATATACATTATACAGAGAAAGGTATAAATTGAGGAGGATGTTCTATACAGAGAGGGACATTAATTAATTCAGGAGGATGTTCTATACATTATACAGAGAGGGGTATTAATTAGTGCAGGTGGATGTTGTATACGTTATACAGAAAGGTGTATTAATTAATGCAGGAGGATGTTCTATACATTATACAGAGATTAGCATTTTTTTTTAGCCCTTTAAGACCAGTGGCTGTGAGTGCGGAGATCGGCTGCTTGTTATATTATCTCTCAGTACAGTGTATCAGGCTCAGCTTTTACAGTAACTGACTGTAACAGCGCTCAGAGTTTCAGCAAAACAAGGAAATAAATAATATATCTTATATATAAAAATGTTTCACTGTCTATGGTCCTGCCCAGTGATTGCTCTCTTTTGGGATACTATTAGAAGATTTGGGGCTCGTGTCCTAAAGCTCCGAGTGACATCTTCTCCGGACTGGGCTCTATTTAATATTCTTACCCATACTGAAGCACGTGCCATACCAGTGCGCAAAAAACACTTTTGGGTCTTCTCTCAGCCGTAGCAAAGAAGGCTATTCTGGGACACTGGATATTCCCTACCACCCCCACTTTTAATATGTTTTATTCCCGTCTCTATGCCATATTTCAGCATGATTGGGTGCAGCCTAATTTAGACAAGGAGGCCAGAGTTAAGAAATTTGTTTGTCTGCCAGACTCTGTTCTCTTTAAACTATGCACTGACTTTGGTCTTACTACCTGGTTTTTAACTCGCTCTTTGCTGACTCCCCCTCTGCTAACCCCATCCCGTCCTACTGTTTTACAAGAATATCTGAACTCCATTATTGAGTAATGCATAATTTTTCCATTCATGTCATATTGCCTTTCATATTGCCTTCTGTGTTTACGGTGACGGCTGTTATGACTGCCGCCATTCCCTGTCAATTGTGTTGTGTTGTTGTTCTGTTGCCTGAATCTATGTAAATAAAGTATTTTTAAAAAAAAGACAAACTGAGCATGTGCAATGTATCCTCAGACAGGACAGATGCTAAAAATGGCCATAAACCTTTACATGACCAGTTGTTACTCTTTCTTCATATTTAGCTAGAGGAAACTAATTTATGGAGCGTAGTCCCTACCGATGCATAGTAAACCACAGTCACGTTTTTCCTAGAACAGTCCCATGTTTGGGTTGGGTATCGTAAGGAAGAATTGGGACTCTAACCTCAATTCATTTACTGCAAAACGTAATCACAGACAGAGTTCCAGGAAAATTAACCCTGGGGAGCCGAACATAATCATGAGACTGTCCCTGGAGAGCTAGGTCTGTTGCCAACTTTTCATGAGGCTCCGCTACTGGAGTGACTGAAGTGATGACAACGTTCCAGCTCACACACCTAATCTCTCACTGTACAGAAGCCTCCAAGCATTTTACTTCTAGATTTTACCAACCAGTCTTTCTGCGAAGTTATTGCTGTTAGCTATTATTCTAAATAAATGCTACTTTTTTAAAGAGTATACTGTTGGAGAATAATGTATGTATATGTAGAACACATCCGATTCTTTTTTTGACTGCCAAAGCAAACAAGATTTTCCATTAACAAAAAAAAAACAACAAAACAGCTGTCGGTCTTGTGAACCATGTGCTATATTCTTGTTTTTACCCAAGTCTACAGGCATTATTCCCTAGTGAAAGCCAACTGTAGTGTTTGGGTGAGTAAACGTTAACGTCAGGATCAGTGACTTTAACGCATGCCCTCCTATTACCTTCCTAATGCTAAAGGCCTGAAAAATCGGTGACTGCACTAGCTTGCGCAAGCTTACTGTAATTTGCGATGCCCTACACTTAACATAGGGAGCGCAATGAGTAATTAGCGTTAGGAATACAAAGTCCTAATGCTAATTATTGCACCGCTGTGTGGGGTTCAGCATCAGCTAAACTCACCCCCCAATAAATCAGATACCCACCTCTCACCTCACGGCGAGAACAGTGGCCCAATCCATTGTTTTTGGCTGCCAGGAGCAGAGTGAGACTGGAGACAAATAGTCCCCATTCTTTCTCTGCGAATCACTCCACAGCTCTGTGCGATCTCGCGGCCCGGTAGTGCAACCCTCCATGGAGTCCTATGAACTCCAAGAGGTGATATTTGTGGTGCTGCAGAAGCGCTACCGTGAGTATCATGGAGGGTTGCATTGCGTTCCGGGGCAGGCTGCTGAAAAAGTGCCTGCCCCGGAATATGGTGCTAGAATGGGGATACAGACGAAGGTTTTCTCCGTTAGTGTCCCCATTTAAGCGCAGAACACGTAATAGTGCCCCAAGTATTTAAGGGCTTTAAAACAATTCTCTTGTTTCTGTCTTCTTTCTGCTGGTGTGCTCGGAAACGGCTCTTCGACTATCAAAAAAGGGAGACATCTAAGAAACAAGCATGTACTTCTCTGTTTTAAGCAGGGAGCAACTAAGCATGTCCTCCATCAATTTGGAGTTCTAATGGCACTCTGCCAGGCCCCATCCGGGTGGCATTGTTGCTTCGAGCTGCCGCAGGCAAAGGTTGCAGGCCGTCTGCTCACTTGGGAACCACCAGCCGCGATTTCGCGAGATCCCGGAGTTCACAAGATCTCGGCTGGCTGCTCCCAAGCGAGCGGCCGGGCTGCAACCTTTGCAGGCAGCCGCTCAAAGTAACAAAGCCACCTAGAGAGGTCACATTAGAGCACTCTGCCAGCCTCCACATCTGAGGTCTGTGAGGCACATATATAGGTCTGTGGGGTATGTATATATATATATATATATGTATATATACACTATATTGCCAAAAGTATTTGCTCACCTGCCTTGACTCGCATATGGATAGGTGAGCGAATACTTTTAGCAATATAGTGTAGGTCTGTGGGGTATGTATATATATATATATATTAGTATATATAGGTCTGTGGGGTATGTATGTACAGTTGTGTTCAAAATTATTCAACCCCCAATGCTGTAAAGGGTTTTAGGGAATTTAGTGTACATTTGTAATTGTATTCAGAATGAAATCCTACAAGGACTTTTTAAAGAACCATATGCAACTAAAATGACATCAATTGGTTTTGTAATACAGTAGTAAATGTTTCTTTTGTGAATTCTTCATTGACACAATTATTCAACCCCTTAAAGACTACCACTCTGAAGAACAGAGGTTCATTCAAGTGTTTTCAATCAGGTATTGAAAACACCTGTGGATGTCACGGAGCAGCAATAAAGCATAATAAGCACCAATTAGGCAGCTTTAAAATTACTGTGACACTCAGCTCCTTCTAGACATTTACTGGTGTGGTTACAAACATGGTGAAGTCAAGAGAATGGTCCAGGAAGACAAGAGAAGAGGTGATTACTCTTCACAGGAAGGGCAATGGCTATAAAAAGATTGCAAAGATGTTAAACATACCAAGAGAGACCATAGGAAGCATCATTCGCAAATTCAAGGCAAAGGGCACTGTTGAAACGCTACCTGGTCGTGGCAAAAAGAAGATGCTGACTTCGACTGCTGTGCGCTACCTGAAGCGTAGAGTGGAGAAAAGTCCCTGTGTGACTGCTGAGGAACTGAGAAAAGATTTGTCAGATGTGGGTACTGAAGTTTCAGCTCAGACAATACGGCGCACACTGCGTAATGAAGGCCTCCATGCCAGAACTCCCAGGCGCACCCCCTTGCTGTCTCCAAAGAATAAGAAGAGTCGACTGCAGTATGCCAAAAGTCATGTGGACAAACCACAGAGGTTTTGGGATAGTGTTCTGTGGCCTGATGAAACAAAATTAGAACTGTTTGGGCCCGTGGATCAACGCTATGTTTGGAGGAGGAAGAACAAGGCCTATGAAGAAAATGACACCTTGCCTACTGTGAAGCATGGCGGGGGGTCAATCATGCTTTGGGGCTGTTTTGCTTCTGCAGGTACAGGGAAGCTTCAGCGTGTGCAAGGTACCATGAATTCTCTTCAGTACCAAGGAGATATTGGATGACAATGTGATGCAGTCCGTCACAAACCTGAGGCTTGGGAGACGTTGGACCTTTCAACAGGACAATGATCCCAAGCATACCTCCAAGTCCACTAGAGCATGGTTGCAGATTAAAGGCTGGAACATTTTGGAGTGGCCATCGCAGTCACCTGACTTAAATCCGATTGAGAACCTCTGGTGGGACTTAAAGAAAGCAGTTGCAGTGCGCAAGCCTAAGAATGTGACTGAACTGGATACTTTTGCCCATGACGAATGGGCGAAGATACCCGTAGATCACTGCAAGACACTTGTGTCAAGCTATGCTTCACGTTTAGAAGCTGTTATAACTGTAAAAGGATGTTGTACTAAGTACTAAGATTGAATGTCACTTGGGGGTTGAATAAACCTGATAATGATGTGAGCACAGAAAAGACATTTGTGGTTATTTCATTATAAATGTTATGTTATATTTGTCTGACCTACACGTGCCTCTTTGATTTAATTGTAAGCAAGATGACTGAATGATCAAAATCAATGTCAAACTGGCCAAAACACTCAATTTCAGTGGGGGTTGAATAATTTTGAACACAACTGTATATATGTATGTGTGTGTGTGTGTGTGTGTATATATATGTTACTGTTAAAGCACGAAGTGCAGTTAATTCTAGCATTACCCAGGCGTCATTACCAAAAGTCTGAAGTGAAATGAAATTTCGGACTTTACCCGGGTAATCTGCAAAGTATCCAGAGGCCTCTGGGTACTCCGGTTTTCTGCACTGTTTTAACCGGGTAATTCACACATTACCCTAATGTTGCTGGATAAAGTGTGATGTGCAACGAAACATCGCACTTTATCCGGGTAATCTGCAAAATATCCAAACGCCTCTGGGCACTCCGGTTTTCTTGGGTTTTCATCAGGTCACAGTTGACTGAATTACATGGGTAAAGCTGCAAACTGTTATCTGACTGATAACAAAATTTAGTTTTTTTTGTTATTTTTAATGAAATGTAACCACAGTCACAAACCACACTAAATAACCATAAGGTTACTCGGTGCATTAATTGCCTGCAAATTAATTTATGAAGATAAAGATATTATATAAAGAGTAACCTGGTGGTTGTTATCAGGGTTTTTTCAAAGAGCTCCGAATTGCTTGAGAAAAGTTGAGAAATTGTTCAGCGTTCGGTTACCTTCCTGGCCATTCGGCTATGCAGAGAGCAGGCAATTCGCCAAATCCTGGCGAATTGCCTGAACATACAGTGCCTGTTCGGTGCCTGTTCGAGGGCAGTGAAATCCCCATGAAAAGCACTGCTTCGGCTATTCAGAGAACACAAACCAGCAGTGATAGGTTCCCCTAATGCCCTGCCATTCGGTGGTTTAATTCGGCAAGTTAAATCAGGAGAATCCCATAGGCTTCAATGTTAAAAATATTCCCGTTTTAATTCAATATCTAATAAACCATTCATTATAAAATTCTGCAGCAAAAAGTCTCTTTATTTTAAGCATTTTTCTTAATTTTTTTTTTTTTTAACCCTTTCGCTGCTGAGGCTTTTCCCGCCCCTATGCTGAGGTCATTTTTACCTGTTTTGCGCATCATGTTTAAACGTGTTTTGAAGGCTTATTTTAGTATATGACGCAGACATATTATATATCGTTCTTTCCGTCAGACTCGGTAGATTCATAATATGTCATTATTATATTTATACGTTATGTCATATCTGTATATTATAACAAAAAATGCAATAAAATATGTATTTTCAATAATTTACAATGTGTAAAGTGTTTTTTTCCACATTTTAACATGCGAGCAATTGCGGTTATATTTTGTATGGGGTGCGCTTGTTAAAAAAATTAGAGATGGGGTCTCGTTACATTTTTTTTTGGGGAAAATGACACTATTTTTAACAAACGCACCGCATACAAAAATCGTTAGTGCAGCATCATTGTTCACATTATAATTGAAATGGGAACAATATTGCTGCATTAACAAACCCAAAAAAATAAAAAAAAAGTGTTTAATTTTTTTTTTAATTTATTTTTTTTAATTTTTTTTTATTTTTATTTTTAATTTTTATTTTTTTTTACAAAATTTTTCACTGTAGTGTTTGGTATCGTTGGAACGGCCATGCTCTGGCCGATCCAACGATACCAAAATTTAACCCCTAGCTGCCACGGATCGGGAGATAGGGAGTTCATTGGAACTCCCTATCTCCACAGTTGGTGGCAGTTAGGGGTTAACTCTAGGACTGGCGTCATCGTGCTACGCACGATGACGCCAGTCCTCTGGGGGAGTTCCCGGAGGCTTGGCCGACATCCAAGATGTCGGCCAGCTCCGGGAAAGGATCGCGAACCGGCGCTTTTCAGCGCCGATTCGCGATCCAGCTCCCCAGGGGTTAATGCCAGGCATCATTTGGAAGGGCAGGCTGTGCCCTTCCAAATGATGCCTGGGTTAACCCCCTGTGCGCCACCGATCGGGAGGGAGAGAGGTCCGAAGGACCTCCCCCCCCTCCCTTTCAGGCGCCTCCTCCGCACATGCAGGGGGGGCGCCTGAATTAGGTGTCATCGCGCCCCCGCGATGACACCTAATGCAGGGGGGGCGCCTGAATTAGGTGTCATCGCGCCCCCGCGATGACACCTAATTCTGGCGGCTGCTGGTCCGGATGCCGGGCTGACATCCAGGATGTCAGCCCGCACCGGAGGGGCCAGCGATCGGCCAGAACCCGGCCGAACGCTGACCCCAATGTGAGGACGCGCTCAGCGCGTCCTCAGCACACCAGCGGGACTGCTGAGGACGCGCTGAGCGCGTCCTCAGCAGCGAAGTGGTTAAAGTCCTATTTTTTTTATTTTTTTTTAAGTTTACTTATTTTTTCTGTAACAGCCCTTTTTATTATCATTCCCTGGACCTCATATGTAAATTTCAGACATTTTCGCTCAGTAGTTTCTTTGCAAACAGCGTTTCATTTTCACAGATTCACACAAACTATTTTGCTAATTTATTCACCTCCCTCGTCTGCGGTCTCGGCTGCTTCGGCTGTGTGCGATCGGCTCTTGCTCGGGCTTGGTTTTCAGCAGGTTAACCCAGATGTTTTTGAGGGTTTTCGGCGTGCATTCGCTGGGTTTTGCGGTTAGTTTTCGTCAGGTTTTCGGTAGCTTTTCCCTGCAATTCGGGGACCCTGTGGTGTTTGCTGAATACACCGTAGGGTCACCGAAATGGGATCGACAAAAGGAACCGAATTGAAGAGAACGAAAAGACGTGACGTGCGGTGACTTTTCGAATCTCTTTGAATAACCCTGTATGTTTTATAAACGATATATTAGCACATATGACACATAATGAAGATCATGTAACTCTTTCACATTCATATAATAAACATATCCTGTTACTCTGTATATTCATTGTATCTTTAATACAGTTTAATGTTTGTCTTTTGCCATTTTCATTGATAATATTTATAGATAATAGCAAAATTCACTGTTACCCAAGCGGGGTTGGATGCTCTGCAGATTACCCGGGTGAAGCTGTGGATAGTCCTCAGATTACCCGGGTGAAGCTTCAGACTTGCACATCCGGGTAAAGTGCGAATATTTCAGCTCTTCCAGACTGTTACCCAAGGGCAGTTGGTTAGTCGTAAGATCACCCGGGTAAAGTCCGAAATGTTCATTTTTTTGCAGCCTTACCCAGCGGTTTTGGGTAATGTCAGGATTACCCGGGTAATCCTAGGATTAACCGCACTTCGGGCTTTACCCGTAACATACATATATATCTGTTCTTATTGGAAAGCAGTCACATGACATTAAGGCTGGCTTCACACCTGCACGTTTTTTTACGCGCACAATACAAGCGTTTTTTTACGCGCGTATCGTGCAAATGTAAAAAATTAGGGAACGCGTATTGCAGAGCGTTCACGGCGATAGAATGCAGAGTGAACGCGCTGCAAATACGCCCCAAAGAAGCTCCTGTACTTCTTTGGGCGTCGGAGTTTTACAGTTCGTTCCTGCGCGCTGTAAAATGCCCAGGTGTGAACGGGTCCCATAGGAAATCATGGGATTTCCGTGTCTCGGCGTTTTACAGCACGCAAGAACACGCTGTAAAACGCTGAGGTGTGAACCCAGCCTTAATAAAAGTATCGGTACTTGTACTCGGTCTTAAAAAAGTTATATCGGTGCATCCCTACTGTTTAGCATGGAATAGTATCCACCAGAGGATAGAGAAAATGTACATGGGTTCCAAACACTAATTTCTTTATTTATTAAAACACAACGTTAGAATTATTTTCGATCCAAAACGTTATTGTGAAGACAAAACTGGTTAAAAAAACAAAAAAACTGTAAAATATTGGTTGGGCGGTCTTTGGGATTGAAAGACAAAACCAATAACATACTCACAATTTTTTTTTTTTTTTCATTTGAGATTAATTATTTTCCAAGTAGTCTATTTTGTTCCAAACTGCGTAAATTAATTATCAGTTCACCACAACGTAGCGCTGGAAAATAAACCCAATTTTTTTTTTTTTTTTTTTTTTCAGTTTTAGAGCTCAGTGCTTAAGCATCATAGAAACTGGAGAAGGTTTTTCTCCCGGGAACTCTTTGCAACCAATCAATATTTACAAGTTAACAGCAACTTCCCGACAGAGCTGCCAAAAATGATACAAGAACAGGGTTTAGTGCACTGTCTGCATCTGTCTGTGGAATCGGTTAATAAACAAGACAAACACAGATCCCACTAAGTCACTTGTAAATGACCTTGTAACATTTCGACGGTAAACAATTTAGCTGAATGGTTTTTAAATTTGTATTTAATGTATTTCGATGATAAGACTTTTTTTCTGGAGCCTGTGCAAACGGTTTACCGCTATTCTTCCAATGTGATATTTTAAACAAATAGGCAGAGCGAGATACTTCATTTAAACTAATTATATTAACATCCTGAATTATGTCATTACTACAGGTCCTGGGGACAAGGAGGTGCTGCGTGGCAGTCAGCCTTCATTTCCAGCGGGATTGTACATAGACGAACTGTCGCGTCTCTGCTTCTTTTAAAGTGTTGCGCTAGAAGAACCCACAAGACTTGACAATTTGAGGAATATTTCACTGTGTGCACTGGTTTCCATGTTTAGTGATGTCATGTAAAATATTATATACAACAAAATAGCACCGATGAGCGCCTGGTATCACACCTAAGAAATAAATATGTACCTTGCGCCTTCCTCATTGGAGGGCACAAGGTACGGTGTGATACCAGGTGCTCACCGGTGCTAGTTTGTTGTATATGTCGATGTTTTATGGGTGATTGGGGAACACCTTAGTCACCGGTGGTTGATATAGCGACAGTGTCCACCTTTTGTGGTCTCTTAATATAAAACGCAGATATTACGTTCTAGCCTGTGCGCTACGATATCTACATTGAATAGTTTTTTTGCAAACAGCGTTTCAATTTTGACACTTTCAAGCGTATTGTTTTTTTTTTTTTTTTACCCCATTCGTCAGCTTGTCGGCTTTTTTAAATTTAACCCCTTAGGGACCGCTGACGTACTATGTACGTCCTTCCCACGGTTCTCCCTTAGACCCGCGGACGTACATAGTACGTCAGCGGCTCCTAACCTCCCTCCCGCCCGATACTCACCTTCCTTGCCGGCTCCGACGACGTCTATGGCAAGCTTGAAGCTTGCCTCGCCATTTTCTGGGGGCCGGCTGACCTGATGACGTCATCACGCTGCGTGATGACGTCATCGGCCAGCGCCAGTGGGGCATAATTCAGGAAGGGGAGGGGGGCTCCTTTGGGGCCCTCTATCTCCCCAACCGTTTATGCTAGAGTGATGCATGTTGCACCGCTGGAAAGGGGAGAGCCTCCCCTTTTCAGCGGTGTACTGCATTAACCGTTTCACTGCTGAATCGCAATTCAGCACAAATTTGCTCCGAATCGCGATTCAAACATGGAGGGGGCTGACATATTGGATGTCGGCCAAGCCTCCATGTCACCCCCCACCCACTGACATCCTCACAAGATGTGTGAGTATGTCAGTGGGCCAGTTAAACCCCCTAGCTGTCATGTGGAGAAAGGCCTGATCATGGCCATTCCAATGAAACCAAACATGACCAGGTTTGGTGTAAAAATAAAATTTTTAAAAATAACTAAAAATATTTTTTTTTTGTCTGGGGGGGGTTTAGTTAAATAGTACCTAGGCTGTCAACTAAAAATAATTAGCTTAAAACAGTCAGAATGAGCTCAGCGCATAGGTGAACTGGCTCAGCAGTGAAGGGGTTAAAAAGCAAAAACATGTAAAAATTGGGTATTTCTATTCTCGGGTCAAAATTTTGAAACTATTTAGCCAGGGTCTTTTTTGGTGGTTGTAGATTGTGGGGATTAAATTACGAAAAAGTGTGTTTTTACCATTTTTTTCATCATATTTCATATATTTTTTATAGTAAATTACTCAATATGATGGAAATAATGGTATTTTTAGAAAGTCCATTTAATGACGGGAAAAACGGTGTATAATATGTGTGGGTTGAATAAACGAGTAAGAGCAAAATTTGACCTAAACACTAACAGCGCAGAAACGTATAAACAGCATCGGTCACTAAAGGACGGATTTGTGTAAAACCGCCCAGTCAGTAAGGGGTTAAAAGATCTTTATAAAATTTTCAGATAGTTAACAAAGGGATAAAAAAATAAATAAAAAAAAGGGATAGAAAAGGAAAGTCGCATAAACACATGGTAATTCAGCAAACATATATAATAGGCTTGTGCACCGATTTTTTTTTTCCGTTCGATTCGGTTCGATTCTTCGGATTTTTAAACTTTTCGATTCGGCTCGTTTCGACCGATTTCTGTTTCGATTCGGTTCGGCTCGATTCGTTTTTCGTGTACATTTTTTTTTCGGAATATCGACCATTTTTCGTATTTTCGTGTCACTTTGCTCGTTTTTTGTATCGACTTTCGTAATTTCGGAAATGTTTGTTTTTCGGAATTGTACATATTTTCGGAATTTCGACCGTTTTTCGTATTTTCGTGTCACTTTGCTCGTTTTTTGTATCGACTTTCGTAATTTCGGAAATGTTTGTTTTTCGGAATTGTACATATTTTCGGAATTTCGACCGTTTTTCGTATTTTCGTGTCACTTTGCTCGTTTTTTGTATCGACTTTTCGTAATTTCGGAAATTTTCGTTTTTTCGGAACGTCTGTTCTCCTCGTTTCAAAGCAATAAATTTCGATTTGACACATTTCAAGTCCATTCGAAAATTCCGAAAATATTTCGTTTCGGCTCGGAAAACTTTTCGGATCTGCCATTTTCGGATCTAAAAATTTTTGGAAATTCGGCCGCATCCGAAAACACGAATCGGGAAATTTCGTGAAAATTCCGAAATTCCGAAACCCGAAACGCACATCGCTAATATATAAACAGATAGTTACCCGGGTTCGGGGGAGCAGCGAGACTCAGTGGGCGAGGGAGTGACATAACCGAAGAGGATTTATATCGGGACATGGTCTGGTCAGGAAATCAAATACGTATCCCATATGAACCAAAAATTTCTAGGGGTTGTGGGGGACCCCGAAACTCTACGGGACATATCATTTAATAGTCTGAAGTCAGTCAATTTTTTTTTTATGAGGGGAACGGGGGGATATCTGCAGTTTTCCACCTAGCCGCCAAGCTTGTTGGCTTTTTCCGGCGGGTGGTCTCCACTGAGTTCAGCGGCTTTCTCCGGACGTGTTCGGGGTGTTTTTCGGCAGGAGTTCGGTGGGATTGCGGTGGTTTTGCAGTGGATTTTCAGGTCCGTTCCCAGCACTATGGAGACCCTGTGGTGAATGCTGAATTCACCGCAGGGTGGGGAAATTTGATTCCTTAAAGTGCAGGGAACGGAAGCGCACCGAAATGTCGGTGACATTTCAGTGCTCTCTGTATAACTTCCCAAGCCACTGTATCAAACTGTTTTAGCATTGTTTTTAATAAAATAAAAAAAAAGCCAAATTAAAAATGATGCCTAATGGCACTATTTATAAAGCTCGAAACAGTATAAACATTGAAATAAATATCAAATCATTCCGGCCCTGATAGGTTTTTCAATACAGAGAGCAGAAAAAGTAACTTGTTTACATTTGGTTTGGCTTTTGACTACTTTGCCTTGTGATGTCCTATTGTTCGTCAATGAAAAACTGTTATTATCTCAAGAATCCGATTTTTTTTTACCAAATCAGTCGATAATATCCTTTGATTGCAGCATGATTGTATGATCATTATAGATTTCGGGGGTTGTAACTCAAGAGGAATGTATCAAAAGGTATACCGTACCTTGTGCTCCAGCAGGTCGCTGCTCGGAATAATAATCTCCATAGCCGTAGTTTTCCCTGGGAGCGTTTTCATGGAATGCATACCTCTCGTGAAATCCCAAGCTGAAAATAATAAAAAAAAACATAAAACCAGGCCAAGGCAAGAGCTGAAGCTGAATTAGATAAAATACCCTTAAAATATTTACAGATTTCAAGTATTAAGAGCACCTTGACTAAGACTTTAAGTATTCCTCTTCTTTTTAGGTATTCAAGTATTTCTTGAAAAAGTATCGTAAGAATTAAGGGCTCTATTACACTGTTCACGCAAAAATGTGCACATGTGCAAAAACGCATTAATGCGAGGGGCAAAACCCTCCGCGCTGAATATGATGTGCGTTAACGTCTAATGTGAGTGACCCTGCGCAAAGTTCGTGCGCGCGTCCCATACTTAACATTGTGAGCGCAAATGCATTTGTGCGCTGGTATGCGGATGGTATTACAATGGATGCGCAACTTTTTACAAACATTTGCGCGCATAATTTTAACGTCTTTGAAAAGCTGGTGGTAACTGCAAATCTGAACGTTCTGGCCGAACCCAAATACACCAGCACGAAAAAAAAATACAGCAAAGTATAGTTACACAGTCTACACCTACCCAAACAATAAAATTGAGAGGTTGTGCGTGTTTTTATTATTGCTGCAGCATATATACACAGATTGATTTTGACACGGGCTAAAACTGAACGGGAGACAATTGTGGTTCTTAATTCTGATTGCCCACCGATTTCTGCGCGCAACGTTAATGCGCGTGCGTTTTTGCGCACGATATTTTTTGACGGATGAAAAAATGCACTAAGATCGTAATACCTGCGTTAATTTACACGCATTAACGTTTAACGCTGCACGCAAAAAATACTGCGCTGCGCGTACGAATTTGCGCGTTGAATGTAATAGAGCCCTAAGTGTATCTTAAAGGGATACTCTATTATAAAATTGAGATTTTTTTTGCCCTTAAATAGTAAGACTGATGCTGCTGACAGCATCTGCCCAATTATTCTTTGTTTTTGGGGTGATTTTACTCACCTTCATCTCCCTCTTCAACCCAGGGACTCCCGAGCCTGGAATCCCTGAAACTTTACTACATAATCTGAACTCCTAAGTAATTTACATAACGTAACAACCACAAATTGCCCACTGCTATGTAATTTGTGTATGCTACATCAGCACCTTGCTCCACCACGAGTATCACCTCCTGGAGTCCATAGGTCTCCATGGAGGGTTGCGCTGCCGGGCTGCGAGTCCAGTACAATCTTGCTTTCGTGAGATTGTGCAGCGTCGCAGAGTGAGAGGGAAATATTTGTCCCCAGTCTCACTCAGCTCCCAGCGGCAAGAAGCAGCGGATCGGGCCATCGTTCTCGATGAGAGGTGAGTATCGGATTTATTGGGGGTGGTTAGTTTGTGCTAAATGATCCTGCAAAAGCGAAATCAGCTAGCACCAGCTTCTGGGGGACGGTAAATTTTTTGTTAACGCATCGCTGCAGTAATTAGCACTAGGACTTTGTATTACCTTATCCAAACACTAATTACTTATTGCACTACACATGTTACGTATAGGGTGCGTGAAGTACAGTAAGCTCGCACAATCACTGATGTGCTGATGGATTTTTAGGAGGTTTAGCGTTAGGAAGGTATTAGGTGGCATTTGTTAAAGTCACTTATCCTGATGTTAACGCTTACTCACCCTCATGATAACGTTGGCGTTCTGTACGGTATAGTGCCCTAAGTTTATTGACATCCCATTGAGGAAACGTTATCTCCAAAGCTATTATTTTGTACTGGATTTTGATACATTGTCATCCAGTGCACTCCCTCTGACATATCTCAAATCCTTAATAACCTACTTGCCCAAAACCAAAAAAGTAAAATGCTGGTCCTCGGCGATTTTAATACAGATTGGCTAAATCCTAAAAACAATAAACACTGCTCACTGTTTAAAACTCAATCTCCTCCCCCACTCACATTAATATGAAAAGCCCTAACCATACCTTGCTGGACTGGATTCTCTCCTCATCTCCTGATCGAATACAGGAGGCAGGTGTTCTCGCTAATAGCTTTAGTGACCATTGTCTAGTGTACTGCGTGCGCAAAATAAAGGCCATGAAATCTCCCCCAAAGGTAATAACCACCAGGTCTTTCAAGAAATTTATTCTTGAATCCTTCCTAAGTGATCTCAAACAGTTCCCCTGGTACAGACTAAACCTAATCCCAGACCTAGACTGTGCAATTGAATACTTTCAGTCTGAGCTCCTGCATGTCTGGAATTCCCATGCCCCGCTGCGTAAAGTGCGAGTAAAAGGGACCCATCTCCCCTGGGTTACAGCTGATCTTACACTAATGTACCAGCTTAGAGATTCACTGTGGTCAAATTTCAAGAGTACTGGTTCCATGAATGATCACTACGAATACCAAAAATGCCGGAATGAATGCACAAAACAAAAATGGCTAAAGCCCATTACTTCAATGAAAATCTAAACAATAACATATCAAACCCTAGAAACTTTTGGAGAACCATAAGTAACATACAAGCACCCCCAGTCCACTTCCAGCCAGCTGCTGTCAAAGTAAACAACCAAACCCTGCAACACCCCCTAGATGTAGCAAATGCCTTTAATGGTTATTTTGTTGGATGCGCCATCACTTTGATTGCCAAGCTAGGAAATGACATGCAATCAGAAAGGCCTCATGCAGGTCAGGCCCCTCCAACTGTGCAAAGTCCCTGTATCAGACAGGAATTCAGTTTTAGACCAGTGCCTGTCAGTGTCGTTAATAAACTTCTACGTAAGCAAAAAATACCAGTCTGGACCTGATCAAATACCAGCAATGCTGCTGAAAATCAGTGCACCGGCAATTGCAAATCCTGTCGCAACCCTAATCAATGAATCACTGGCGACTGGATACATACCCAAATTCTGGAAGACTTCGAGAGTGGTACCTATCCATAAAAGTGGTGACAGTACTTTGGTATCCAACTATCGTCCGATATCGTTGCTCCCTGTAATGTCAAACATTTTGGAAAAATGCGTCTACACACAATTCCATGATTATTATCAATATTGGAACTACTTAACCCCAGATCAATCCGGCTTTCGTCCAAATCACTCAACTACAACCGCCCTTTTAAAAGTCTGCAATGATATCCAGGCTGGGATGGAACAAGGAAACCTAACTGGAGCCATCTTCCTTGATTTTGCCAATGCCTTTGACACAGTAGACCATGGCATCTTGTTAGAAAAACTTAAAAACTCCGGCATTGGTGATCGCACGCTAACCTGGTTTCAATCATATGTATCCGACCGATCACAATATGTGTCAATTTCTGGCAGCTCCTCCCTCCCCCTCCCTGTCACTTGCGGTGTACCCCAAGGCTCAATACTAGGCCCCCTGCTATTCACAATATTCATAAATGATCTGCCCAATGTCTGCAAAGCCTCAACTGTACATATGTACGCAGACGACACCGTAATCTATACCAGCAAACCAAATCTCCGGCAGCTGGAAGCCGTGCTGCAAGAACAATTCACAGAGGTAGAAAAGTGGATCAAACACAACAAACTTTTTTAAATAATGACAAAACTGTAACGATGCTCTTTGGAACAAAACCTAAACTACACAAATTGCAAAATCCCCACTTATGTGTTGGGACAAAATCAAATGGCACGCTGACCACAGTCACTGCTCTCAAATATCTAGCTATGTGGTTGGACCCTAATCTATCCTTTGGCCCCCACATCGAAAAACTCTCATCTAAACTTTACCCCAAACTAGGTGCCCTGTACAGAAACAAATCCTGCGGTAAGAAAGCAGATTGTACAACAAATGCTTATGCCGGCTATTGAATACGGAGATGTGTTTGCGGAGCGGCTGCGTGCACTACATCTTCAGAAACTTACTACATTGTATAACTCATTCTGCCGCTTTGCATTACAATGTAAATACATGACCCACCATTGTGACATGTTAAAAGAGCTAAACTGGCCATCGCTGGAGTCTAAACGCACCCTTCACCTTTCCAGCCTGGTGTTTAAGAGCTTTTCTGGGAAGCTGCCACCCTATCTGAATAGACTGCTTCCCCCAGCAGCTCCCTCATCCTATAACCTCCGATCCAGGACCAGCACCTTACTTGCAATACCACAATACAAAAAGACAGTGGCTCGGTCCTCATTTTCATACAGAGCACCACAATTATGGAATAACCTCCCAGACACCATCAAATCTTCCCCCAGTCTTATGTCACTCAAGAGCTCCTTACTAACATACCTCAATACAGAATGCACCTGTAAACATGTAACATAATGACTATTTCCTACATATTTATTTTCTGTTAATCTGTATATTTGTGTTGTTTTTTAATATCTTGCATTGTATTACTTTGTATTACTTTGTAACTGTAACAATTCAATGTTCTTGAACCCAGGACATACTTGAAAACGAGAGAAATCTCAATGTATTCTTCCTGGTAAAATCCTTTATAAATAAATAAAATAAATAAATAAATAAATTACCCGATTAGTAACTAAACCTCCCAGTGTCAAGGATAGCATCAGATGTAAAACAAACATCTTACATTCAGAAGAATAACAATACAGAAACACCTTCACATCACTGCCTCTCTATAAAGATGCCAGCAAGCATACGGATTGGAACCAGCACAACGTATCTCTAAAAACGCACTTTATTTGGGATGTCATGTTTCGACGACTAATAGAGCCGTTCTTAAGATGGAGAAATAAAGAACAAAACGTTGTTTCCCAAATAAAGTGTGTTTTCAAAAGGTACAGGGCCAAATTACATTCTTCACGCAAAAACGCTCGCGCAAAGCGTGAATTTGTGCGCCAAGCGTTAAACGTTACCGCGTGTAAATCACCGCTGGAATTACAATCCTTGAACATTTTTTCATCCATCAAGCAGTAATGCACGTAAAACGGACGCGCACAAATGCTCGCGCAGTAACGTTGCGCGCAGAAATCAGTGTGCGGACTGTTTTTTTCACACTATTCAGCCAATCAGAATTAAGAACCACAATTATCTCACGTTAAGTTTTTGCACCTGTCAAAGTCAATCTGAGCATATATGCTGCAGCAATAATAAATGCACACACAACCTCTCAATTTTATTGTTTGGGTATGCGTAGAATGTGTAACTATACTTTGCTGTATTTTTTTTTTTTGGGCTGGTGTATTTGGGTTCGGCCAGGACGTTCAGATTTGCCATTAACACCAGCTTTTAGGAGTTGCTAAAATTATGCGCGCAAATGCTATGCGTTAAATCCTGCGCATAGATTGTAATACCATCCGCGTACCAGCGCACATTCGCGCTCACAATGGTAAGTATAGGACGCACGCAGTACAGTACGCTCGCGCAGGGTTCGCGCAGGTTCACCCGCAGTAGAAGATTACATGCCTTTGTTGCGTTGACAATGTAATACGACGTTCAGCGCAAAGGGTTTTATCCCTCGCGGTAATGGATTTTTGCGCCGGCGCAAACGTTTGCGCGAAGATTGTAATTTGGCCCACAGTGTGCTGGCTCCAGTCTGTATGCTTGCAGATATACCAAGGAGCTGGTTCCTACAAAGAATCTATTCTTCCAGTAGAAGTGGTAGAGGCCAAAACAGTAATTGAATTTAAGCAAGCATGGGATAGGCATAAGGCTATCCTAAACAAAAGATAAATCCAGGTCAAGTATCCATGTAATTGGGCAGACTAGATGGGCTGAAAGGTTCTTATCTGCCGACATTTTTCTATGTTTCTATGTTTCTATTGATCACCTGCAATTGCTACAGAGTTGTGAGGTTCAGTGATATATTCGTTTTCTTCTATTAAAATGTGTCACTCTATTTATAAAGCATAAAAACACTGCAAACAAGGAGTTTTGATTTAAAAGAAATATATACTGTATGTTATATACAGTCACATCTGCAAACTGCTGTAAGTCCTACACCGTTCACCTGAGATGGATGTACATACCCTCAAATTAAAGCTGACAGTCTGCAGTTAAAGCACATTGTATTTGTTTCATTCCAACTCCATTGTGGTGGTGTATAGAGCCAAAGATGTTAGAATTGTGTCGACGTCCCAATATTTCTGGACCTGACTATATATATATATATATATATATATATATATCCACTATATATAAAAGATGAGGTTATTCACTATACTAAAGTGGAGGATTTTTGCATATTATTCAAGGGGTTATTCAAAGAGCACCAAAATGTCGCCGACATTTCGATGCTCTTTCCTTTCCCCAAGTTCCCTGCACTTCAGGGAATCAAAGTTCCCCACCCTACGGTGTATTCAGCATTCACCGCAGGGTCCCTGGAGTGCAGGGAAAACCCGCCGCAATCCCGTCGAACACCCGCCGAAGACTCACTGAATACTCACCGAAAACCTGCATAAAATGCGGCAAAAACCACGCTGAACACGCTGTAAAAAGGAGATGAACCGCCGATCACAGCGCAGAGCAGCCGCCGGAAAAAGCCAACAAGCTGACGAACGGGGTAAAAAAAAAAACAGTACGCTTGAAAGTGTCAAAATTGAAACGCTATTTGCAAAAATATTACTGAATGAAAATGTCTGGAATTTACATATAAGATCCAATGAATGATAATAAAAAGGTCTGTTACAAAAAAAAAAAAAAAACGATTTAAAATAAAAAAAAAGGAAAAATATTTTGCCGAAAAAAAATCCAAAAATGCCTAAAACATCCTAAAAAAATCTATAAATAAAGAGACTTTTTACTGTAGAATAAAATAATAAATGGCTTATTAGATATTGAATTAAAAAATGGGATTCTTTTTTAACATTGAAGTCTATGGGATTTGCCTGAACAAACCTGGTGAATGAAAACACTGAACAGCAGGGCACTTCGGCAACTTTTCACTGCTGTTCCGTGTCTCTGGATAGATTAACCATTGCTTCTCTATGGGGGATTTCACGGCCGTCGAACAGCCACCATTAGACATGTGCACAGTACAAAATTTAGTTTTGAACTAATGGATTAGTCCTAAAATGCAATTTATTTGGTTGCTAAAGAAATTCGTTTTCAGTTCTTTAGTATGAAAACTAATTTCATTCATCCGAAAACCAGTGGATAGAATTACTATTGTAGTGGCTCCTCAGAGGGCTGAGATCGCTGCTTGTTACAGGATCTCTCACTCTCAGCACAATGTGTCAGGCAAAGCTGTTACAGTAACTGACTGCTGCTCATCACAGCACTCAGAGTTTCAGTAAAACTAGTAAATAATATTTTTTATATATGAGGTTAGAACAATATTATTTCCTTGTTTTACTGAAACTCTGAGCGCTGTTACAGTCAGTTACTGTAACAGCTAAGCCTGATACATTGTACTGAGAGATAATATAACAAGCAGCAGATCTCAGCGCTCACAGCCACTGGATTTAAAGGGCTAAAAAAAAGGTTCCTCTCTGTATAATGTATAGAACATCCTCCTGCATTAATTAATACCCCTCTCTGTATAATGTAGATAACATCCTCCTGCATTAATTAATACCCCTCTCTGTATAATGTATACAACATCCACCTGCATTAATTAATACCCCTCTCTGTATAATGTATAGAACATCCTCTTGAATTAATGTCCCTCTCTGTATAGAACATCCTCCTCAATTTATACCTTTCTCTGTATAATGTATATAACATCCTCCTGCATTAATACCCTTCTCTGTATAATGTATAAAACATCCTCTTTCATTAATTAATGCCCCTCTGTGTATGGAACATCCTACTGCATTGGCATGTGGAGGGTGCAGAACTTCGGAATGCAATGCTTATTCAGCACAGAAGAGGGAACTTTTACTTAAACTTTGTATCTCTGTGGGGGAGACAGACAGGAATATAAAAGCAGGGGAGAGGGAAAATATTAACGTAAATCGGTCTGAAAGCTCAGAGAAGAGATGACTGGTGCAAATTTATTTTTATAATAAAATAAAGCACTTTAAATCCAGGGAAAACATTCAAATAAATTACACTGAAGGCTCAAATGACAGAATAACTGGGAGAGCTGGATACTAAATGTATCAGATGTAAAAAAAACACTTTATAACAAGCAGCACTGGGAGAGGGACTCTATATAAAACGTGTATTATACAGTTGTGTTCAAAATTATTCAACCCCCAATGCTGTAAAGGGTTTTAGGGAATTTAGTGTACATTTGTAATTGTATTCAGAATGAAATCCTACAAGGACTTTTTAAAGAACCATATGCAACTAAAATGACATCAATTGGTTTTGTAATACAGTAGTAAATGTTTCTTTTGTGAATTCTTCATTGACACAATTATTCAACCCCTTAAAGACTACCACTCTGAAGAACAGAGGTTCATTCAAGTGTTTTCAATCAGGTATTGAAAACACCTGTGGATGTCACGGAGCAGCAATAAAGCATAATAAGCACCAATTAGGCAGCTTTAAAATGACTGTGATACTCAGCTTTTTCTAGACATTTACTGGTGTGGTTACAAACATGTGAAGTCAAGAGAATGGTCCAGGAAGACAAGAGAAGAGGTGATTACTCTTCACAGGAAGGGCAATGGCTATAAGAAGATTGCAAAGATGTTAAACATACCAAGAGAGACCATAGGAAGCATCATTCGCAAATTCAAGGCAAAGGGCACTGTTGAAACGCTACCTGGTCGTGGCAGAAAGAAGATGCTGACTTCGACTGCTGTGCGCTACCTGAAGCGTAGAGTGGAGAAATGTCCCCGTGTGACTGCTGAGGAACTGAGAAAAGATTTGTCAGATGTGGGTACTGAAGTTTCAGCTCAGACAATACGGCGCACACTGCGTAATGAAGGCCTCCATGCCAGAACTTCCAGGCGCACCCCCTTGCTGTCTCCAAAGAATAAGAAGAGTCGACTGCAGTATGCCAAAAGTCATGTGGACAAACCACAGAAGTTTGGGATAGTGTTCTGTGGACTGATGAAACAAAATTAGAACTGTTTGGGCCCATGGATCAACGCTATGTTTGGAGGAGGAAGAACAAGGCCTATGAAGAAAAGAACACCTTGCCTACTGTGAAGCATGGCGGGGGGGTCAATCATGCTTTGGGGCTGTTTTGCTTCTGCAGGGACAGGGAAGCTTCAGTGTGTGCAAGGTACCATGAATTCTCTTCAGTACCAGGAGATATTGGATGACAATGTGATGCAGTCCGTCACAAACCTGAGACTTGGGAGACGTTGGACCTTTCAACAGGACAATGATCCCAAGCATACCTCCAAGTCTACTAGAGCATGGTTGCACATTAAAGGCTGGAACATTTTGGAGTGGCCATCGCAGTCACCTGATTTAAATTCGATTGAGAACCTCTGGTGGGACTTAAAGAAAGCAGTTGCAGTGCGCAAGCCTAAGAATGTGACTGAACTGGAGGCTTTTGCCCATGACGAATGGGCGAAGATACCCATAGATCGCTGCAAGACACTTGTGTCAAGCTATGCTTCACGTTTAAAAGCTGTTATAACTGTAAAAGGATGTTGTACTAAGTACTAAGATTGAATGTCACTTGGGGGTTGAATAAAACTGATAATGATGTGAGCACAGAAAAGACATTTGTGGTTATTTCATTATAAATGTTATGTTATATTTGTCTGACCTACACGTGCCTCTTTGATTTAATTGTAAGCAAGATGACTGAATGATCAAAATCAATGTCAAACTGGCCAAAACACTCAATTTCAGTGGGGGTTGAATAATTTTGAACACAACTGTAGATGAGGAAAGGGGGATAGTGCTCCTGGATAATATAAAATGTATCAGACCTAAGCCCCTATTATGCAGAGCGGGAGGGGAGATAACACAAGTTTTATAAAGTCCCTCTCTTCTCCCAGCGCTGCTTGTTATAAAGGTTTTTTTACTATCCAGCCCTCCTCTGTCGTTAGCTTTCAGTGTGATTTATTTGAATGTTTTCCTTCTCCAGCTGCTTTTATCATCTTGTCTGCCTCATAGACATGCAAGGGTTAAGTACAGGTTTCCTCTCCTGTGCTGGCCGTCTGTGCTGCGAGTGAGTATTCTGGAGCTTTATCATGGTCAGATTTTCAGGTAGTGGTCGGGAAGGATTACGCATACAAACCTTTTCTGTAGCTTTGCAATGTTGCGCTCTTCATTGCTGGTCTCCTTCACTCAATGTAATATTACAAAAAGGACTGAAACTAAAATGTAGTGCATTTTATTTTAGTTTCTTTTGTTTTTTTGTACTGAGCAGTTTCGTATCTCTTGAGTCATATGAAAACTAAATTATCCCAAAATTCGGACTAAATCGTTTTAGTACTAAAACAAATGGACATGTCTAGCCACCATATGTCACTGGCAATTTGCCAAAACTTGGTGAACTGCCTGCTCTCTGAATTGCCGAATAGCCTCGAAAATGTCACCGTACGCGACATTTCGGACCTCTCTGAATAACCCCCCTCAGTCAATGTTTGTCTATAGATTTCCCTTTTCAAGTCTCCTCAAAGTCACTGCTTAGTGAAAAACCCCAATGGTTGTTTATCTCTGATAATACCAGCTGTATATGTCTTCAAAGAAAGGTACCCATAAAGCATCACCCTTAAATGGCCTTTGAGAAGCAAACTTGGCCATTCCTGTATAAATTCAAAGGTTAATTAAATTCACACACAAAGAAAAATCAATAAGAATGAGGAACTTTGGCGCTGGCGCTTTACAAATTACAGGTGATAATTCTTGGTTCCCGTCGCTAAAGCAAATGCGGCTTGTCGTTACTGTTGCCCACTGACAATTGTTTTCCTGCTGACAAACATGTCCCTTCCTTTCCGCTTTCGCTCGCAATCCTTCATGAAATAAGCCCGCAATTTCGTTAAGGCAGTTCAAGCTAGAAACGACAGCTATATCATTCCTGGAGAAATTCACTGCTTTAATTTGTATGGGAATATCAGTAAAATAGACGGCAAAACCTTCAGTTGCCGCAGGAACCCCTCTGGCATTGAAAGGACTAAATGTATTAAATGATTATTATGTACTGTTGAGGGATAAAGTGATGGCTGAATAAATAAGATTATTTTTATCTCCGTGCTCTTCTTTTCAGAATAACTTATGTGATGCAACTAAAAATTGATTTGTAGGCGAGATTGTAAATCCTTTTTTGGTTTGTCTTTAACATTTATCGGCAATGTTTTCCCTGTGCAAAGAGCCGGCTATCAACCTGACAACATTGTTTCAGCGAGATGTCATTTATCGGGACACGGTTATGAGTTTCCAGTGATCTATACTTCTGATCTATATGGCACATTGTTCTCTAATTAGGTTGCATTAGTATCTCTACAGCCGCACAACAGAATAGGGGCATCTATTCTAGAATGTATGCAGAATGGAAACGTATCACCTCAAAATAAGATCTCATCTTGACAGAGGGTGGAAAAAATACATGTAGCACCAAAGATCTCACCTAGACGTCGGGAATAATGCAAATGTGCCACTAGAGAATAAGATCGCACCTAGTCAGCGGTCAGAATTCAAATGTATTCCTACATGATAGGATCTCACCCAGACACTGGGCGGAATCCAAATGTATCTCAACAAAGTAGGATTTCACCTAGACACTGGGCGGAATCCAAATGTATCTCAACAAAGTAGGCTCTAACATAGACACTGGGTGGAATCCAAATGTATCTCAACAAAGTAGGTTCTAACATAGACACTGGGCGGAATCCAAATGTATCTCAACAAAGTAGGATTTCACATAGACACTGGGCGGAATGTAAATGTATCACTTTAGCATGTGATCTTAGCTAGACAATGGATGGAATTAGGGATGCTCCGATACTGGGCATTTGCATGAGTACTTGTACTCGTGCAAATGCCCCAATACTTCTAACAGTACTGGAAGCCAGCACTGGGCTGGCTTGCCGGGTGGTATGTGAGGGCTGAAGTGGCTGGCAGAATGCACTAACAGCATTCTGCCAGGCACCTCCATCTGGTCGAGTTCCAGCGAGCGGTCCCGGTATGTAAAGGTCATAATGCGAATCCTCCTGCCTCCAGTCATGCTCTTGCGAGATCTTGCAGAGTTTGCAAGAGCGTTGTCCCAGTGGAGCCGCGTTACAATCATCACATGCCGATGGCCGATCGTTTGAACGCGCTCAGCCGGAGCAGCCTGGCAGAATGCTGTCTACTGCCAGCCGCACCAGTGTCTGTGTCTAAGATCTGGGATATATATATATATATCTATACCTATCGACACTAGGGACAGCACTCTCCTAAAATCTACTTCACATGCCCGGTGCAATTGCTCTCAAAATAAGATATAAGATTGCACAAAGGAGAGACACTCTGGGACTTAAAAATAAAATAATAAACTTTATTAAACAGGAACTACATAAAATCTGGCGTTTTGGCTCCTTGATAAAGGCTCAGTAGGAGCCGAAACGTCGGATTTTATGTAGTTCCTGTTTAATAAAGTTTATTATTTTATTTTTAAGTCCCAGAGTGCCTCTCCTTTGTGCAATCTTATGTCTATACCTATATATGTATATGTGGAGTTTATTCGGCGCAAGGTCTTGTTACCAGTGGGGTACCTCAGGGGTCAGTATTTGGACCCATTCTATTTAATATTTTATTAGTGATATTGCAGAAGGTATTAATGGAAAAGTATGTCTTTTTGCTGATGACACAAAGATTTGCAACAGGGTTGACGTTCCTGGAGGGATCAGCCAAATGACAAATGATTTAGGTAAACTAAAAAAATGGTCGGAACTGTGGCAATTGAGTTTTAACGTGGATAAGTGCAAGATAATGCACCTGGGGCGTAAAAACGCAAGGGCTGAATATAGAATATTTGATACAGTCCTAACCTCAACATCTGAGGAAAGGGATTTAGGGGTTATTATTGCAGAGGATCTAAAGGTAAGTAGTCAATGTAATAGAGCAGCAGGAAATGCTAGCAGAATGCTTGGTTGTGTAGGGAGAGGTATTAGCAGTAGGAAAAGGGAAGTGCTCATGCCACTGTACAGAGCACTGGTGAGACCTCACTTGGAGTACTCTGTGCAGTACTGGAGACCGTATCTCCAGAAGGATATAGACATCTTAGAGAGAGTTCAGAGAAGGGCTTCTAAAATGGTGTACAGTTGAAGGAGAAAAGTTACCAGGAAAGGCTTAATGATCTTAACATGTACAGCTTGGAAAAAAGACGAGACAGAGGAGATATGATAGAAACATTTACATACGTAAAGGGAATCCACAAGGTAGAGGAAGGGAGTATATTTAAAAGGAAACAAAGTAGCAAAACAAGAGGACATAGTCTTAGATTAGAGGGGCAAAGGTTTAAAAGTAACATCAGAAAGCATTATTTTACTGAGAGGGTGGTGGATACATGGAACAGCCTTCCAGTAGAAGTGGTAGAGGCCAAAACAGTGATTGAATTTAAGCAGGCATGGGATAGGCATAAGGCTATCCTAAACAAGAGATAAATCCAGGTAAAGTATCTATGTAATTGGGCAGACTAGATGGGCCGAAAGGTTCTTATCTGCCGACATTTTTCTATGTTTCTATGTTTCTATGTATCTGAGGTCTGATGCGGGTTTACATGTATCTGACATCTGATGCAGGTATACATGCATCTGAGATCTGGTGTACGTATACATGTACCTGAGGTCTGGTGTGTGTAAACATTTATTTGAGGTCTGGTGCGTGTATACATGTATTTGAGGTCTGGTGTGTGTGTGTGGGTATATATGTATCTGAGGTCTGATGTCTGTGTGTGTGGTCAGGGTGTTTGCAGACTTGTGCAGTGGGCAAATGGTGTGTCTGGCCATACATTTCAATAATAACATACACTGGACAGGCTTACAGTAAAATTCTAAATTAATTAATGGTAAGCGGTCAACTGACATCAAATAAAGTATCGGTAATCGGTAACGGTGAGTGCCTGGAAATAAGTAGCAGTACTCATACTCGGTCTTAAAAAATGGTATCGGTGCATCCCTAGATGGAATCCAAATTTAGCACTATAGTATATTATTTGAACTAGACATTGGGCAGACTGTAAATGTATCACTACAGAATATGATCTCAGACACTGGGCAGAATGTAAATGTATCACTACAGAATATGATCTGACACCGGGCAGAATGTAAATGTATCACTATAGAATATGATCTGACACCGGGCAGAATGTAAATGTATCAATACAGAATATGATCTCAGACACTGGGCAGAATGTAAATGTATCACTACAGAATATGATCTGACATTGGGCAGAATGTAAATGTATCACTACAGAATATGATCTGACACCGGGCAGAATGTAAATGTATCACTATAGAATATGATCTGACACCGGGCAGAATGTAAATGTATCAATACAGAATATGATCTCAGACACCGGGCAGAATGTAAATGTATCAATACAGAATATGATCTCAGACACTGGGCAGAATGTAAATGTATCAATACAGAATATGATTTCAGACACTGGGCAGAATGTAAATGTGTTAGAGGGGCGTGTGATAATTTTAGCGCAAAATTTATATGTTTATTCAGTACAACTGTGAGGGAAATATAGGTGAGCGACAATAATATAAATGTACGCTGCTAAACTGCAGGAAACAGGGCACAATCCTCCTGAACACTGCGTAAAAGTAATATTGGCTCTGTGTGGAATCCCTTTGCCAGCTCTGGAGCAGCACAGCCCATTTCTGGAGTCCTGTACCAGAGATCCCTCAAAGAGACATAAGAGGCTACATAGGGTAGTACATGTGCACAGGTTCCAAATAACAGATAAATCGTGTATTATAAAAGCTCACTAGAAGATCAAGAGCCTATAGTGGGGTCCCGCTTTAAGCTTGTGCTCATTTGACACTCTCCAGAGTGGTGTCTAGCCCTATTTGTCCCTGTCAATGCCCAATACTTGCAGTGGGTTGTTAGTAAAACAATACCCAGTGCACAATATTAAAAAATAAGTGTGCTAATTTATTAATAAAAAAACAAATGAATAACAAATAACAATAACATAAAAGATAAACAATAAATTAACATTGCACGGAAAATGTAGGGGAAAATTATACGTGTTTGTTACCCGTCAGCTTCTCTGTCAAAAACACAAATGTAAATGTATCAATACAGAAAAAAATCTAACCTAAACAGTAAGTGGAACCCGAACGTGCGACTAAAGAACAAACTCTCACCTAGACTGAGATCGGAATCCAGATGCTTCACCTTTGTCGTAATCGTCATTCCTTGATGCTGGGTGTCCCCAGTCCCTTTGTCCTGATGGGTTAGCTGGGGCATGGGAATAGTAATCAATCCTGTGATCCGGTGGCCATGGATGGTGACCACCTCTTGGGTGCCAGTTTTGAAAATACCCATACCCATAATGATGAGGAGCAGGCTGAGGGTACATTGCTCTCCATGAGTCCATCCCTGCCGCTGGCCTGCCTCGTGACTGGTTAAACCAAGGATAGGTACCATGGTCCATTGCAAGAAGGAAATGTCAACTGCGAGTGATAAAGTTACAAAAAATGCTTGAATTATTCACATATTGTGGTAAGTCCACTAGAGCTTTTAATCAAGCAGAAACTCATTATTAGATAATTAACTAGATAATAGATCGGATCATGCTTTTTCTATCCAAGCAGATTTGGTTACATTCTTGCTCTTTTTTGAATGTAAAGAAGAACTGAAGCAGCATCATATCACAGTCGTTAACAATCAGCCTCAAGTGGAGAAATCAAAACAAAACTTGTGGTTTTCTAGCCTTGTTTTCTAATACATTGTCGCACATTACATAAAAAAAACACAACAAAGGCATCATTTTTAAACATTGGTATTCAAATGCGGGAACGATCCAACTGTGCTACAGAAATGGGTCGCAGCTGATGTGATTACACCCCTGCCGCTGACTCGCAGTTTTGCTGCGTTATATGTAAAAACAAATGATTTTTATGACTGCCATGCCTATATACATAGTGTCTTTCCCGGACCAACTTCTGCATATGTCTAGAATAATATTATGGTTAAAAACAGATAGACAAGGTCCTAAATAGCAATATAAAGGCTGTGGAAGGGTAGATAAGCATATAGTAAACGGACTGAAAAGTAGGGGGTAAACCTTAATAGGATGAGTAGTACCAGAACTTTATAATCAATGGTTAAAAAAAGAGTAGTTCTAAACCATAATGTTTAACAAATGTTGTTTAAAAAGAGCTAGACGCACAAGAGAAGATAAACGGCAACATGTGCTCCTGTTACAGGTACACTAAACAAAAGCCTCTGACGTGGAAACAACACAATGAAAACAAAAAATACAGACAAAAAAACAAAAATTGGGAATAAAAACAATATAAATGGCATGGAGCAGAGGAAGAGTGTAGATAAGACAGCTGACGCAAAGTCAGTAGGACAACCTGTGGACTAACAGTGTATGTATTAACTCTGTATATGCCTCTGTCCGGCACTGGTATTTTTAAGTGATAGAGCTTACCCAGTAGTATCTTTTCTTCTACTGTCCTATCTATGTGGACCCTCAAAAGACCCGTTTCCCACTTTGTGAGATGGTGGTTATCAAGTTTAGGGCCTGGGTTGTAGTATCACTATTCCAAATTAGTTGCTAGGCTCCCTGCCACTTATATTGTTTTTATTCACAACTTTTGTTTTGTGTTTTGTTCTTCGGCCTTGTTTTTTGTTTTCTTTGTGTTGTTTCCACATCAGAGGCTTTTGCCCAGTGTACCTATAACAGGAGCGCATGTTGCCTTATATCTTTTCTTCTGTGTTTAGCTCTTTTTAAACAATATTTGCTATAAGAGAAGTTTTAGAACTACTCCTCTAACCATCGATTATACAGTTCTGGTACTTATAATATTGTGGTTACACAAGAATGTGAAAATGAAAGCTGTGACAGTCTAATCCGTAAATTACAATTATGAAATTAAAATATAGAAACTATAGCGACGAAGAAGAAATAAATCAATACACCACATTGCTAATTAAACATTCTGAGAGGCTGTAAGGAATCCAGAGAGTTACAGGTCAGTGTAAGTGAAACAGTGTACGTTCCTACATATTTTGAATCTCAAACACTGCCCCCCCCCAATGTTTATTGCCTACAATTCCCATAGTGCGTTGAATGTAATAGACAGCCAGAGGATCATGGGAGATGTAGTTCAGAAAGATCTGGGAAGGCAGAATTTGAGATCCCTGCTGTCTGTCAATCCACAGGAAATAAAGACATACGAAAGTAAAAATGGAACATCTGCATTTCAATATACACAAAGCAAATAATTAATGGACAAATATGGACAAACCTCACCGACGCTGGTCGCAGAGAATCTGTTAGCAGGCCCCTACCAAAGTCCGTCTGCCACAAAAACAGGCCGTAACAACAAACACACTAATGCTTTCGATCTTCTCTACCGCAGACAAACGACAGAGCTCATTGGGTCAAAGTACAGACACATGAAGGCCTGGCTGTACCTAATGGCAGCGAGTAAGTGCAGAGTCACTATAACAGAGGCAGGTATAGATACACAATATATATGGATCACAATTCACTCTCACCATTCAGCTACAGCAGACTTTCACTACACGTTCCCCAGAAAAACACAGCAACTCTGTATTTATTTCCCACCCAGTGCATATTCATTCCAGGAGACACCCTGCACTACACGCTCATTCTGCACTTTAAGCCCAGGGCACATTCATGTAAACTTTGACCTGCAGTGTATAGTTACTCTATGCATTAACCCACAAAGCACCTACTGCTGTCTTGCTATCCCACAGTGCATGATCAAACCCGGCACCATAAATCACTCCATGCATTTCACCAACAGTGTACATTCCTCTGCAATGGAAATTACCTCCATACATGCAGCCACATTATACACTTACAACACATATACACATGGTACATTAAATCCACAGTCACACAGTGCATTCACTGCACACATACACACGGTGCATTCACTGCACACATACACACAGTGCATTCACTGCACACATACACACGGTGCATTCACTGCACACATACACACGGTGCATTCACTGCACACATACACACGGTGCATTCACTGCACACATACACACGGTGCATTCACTGCACACATACACACGGTGCATTCCCTGCACACATACACACGGTGCATTCACTGCACACATACACACGGTGCAGTCACTGCACACATACACATGGTGCATTCACTGCACACATACACATGGTGCATTCACTGCACACATACAAACGGTGCATTCACTGCACACATACACACGGTGCATTCACTGCACATATACACACGGTGCATTCACTGCACACATACACACGGTGCATTCACTGCACACATACACATGGTGCATTCACTGCACACATACAAATGGTGCATTCACTGCACACATACACATGGTGCATTCACTGCACACATACAAACGGTGCATTCACTGCACACATACACACTGCATTCACTGTGGCTTCAGGGGTATTACCCCCTGCTGAGGAGCGGGTTATTGGTGTACAGGTTCCTTTTAAGGTGGTTCCCGGGGTGGCTCCATCTGGCTCCAGCGTCCACACTCCGCCTTTACATCGGGAATCGCTTCCTCCAGCTGTTCCTGGATCTGGGGATGTTGACACCACGCCAGGGATCGCTCATCGGGACTGTCCTGCTCCGGTTTCCGGTCGCTTGGAAAATGCTCAGCTGCTGCAGGGCCCTGTGGATTCATCTCGTTTGCTGGCTGCACCTGAGTCTGATCTTCTCACTACTACGCATGGCGGTGGGGTTGCGCAGGAGGGGTCCAGTGCACGTGGAGGGTGTGCATAGGTTATTTCACTCTGGGCTTCAGCGCTTCGCCAGTGGAAGGACGCGTCGGGACCAGAGTCTCGAGCGCAGTCAGCAAGGTCGGCTGCCTCTCCAGGAGTGGCTGTTGGGGTTACGGTGGCTGTGGATGAACCGGTTGGGCATAGTCTGGTGGGGCGCTCCCAGTTCTGGCGTGTCCTCTCGAGTGGCTGATTCGCGGCCGGTGGCGGCCTGCGACTTGTCGCCTTTGGGTATGCACCTTTCCGTTGACATCAAGGAAAAGATTTGGAAAGGTACATATGTGGATGTGCTTACTTTGGTATCTATCGATAAGGAGACTGTGGATCGCCCTAAGCGAGTGGAGGTGGTAGTGGATGGGGAAAAAGACAAAGATAAATTGGAGGTTTTGTCTCCCACATTTGGGAATTGGCTGCAAGGAATTTTGGTGTTTGGTGCCATCCTTTGTGAACGATTTCCCAACCGCAGCGTTGTTCTGTTTGCTTACCTGGATCTTATTTGGGGTGCTTACAAAATTTATGGGGGACAGTGTTGGTATCCCTATGATCAACAATTCCGGAAAAAAATGGCAGTACGTCCTGCTATGCGTTTTGACGAACAAGATGCCAATTTGTGGTTGTTACTCATGACACCTGCTCGTCCGGTCGTGTCGCCCTTTCCTGGGTCCGTTGGCATGCCATCCCCTAGTACATCAGCGGTTTTAAGGAGGGCATTATGTTGGTTGTATAATGAGTCCCATTGCCATATGAGCCAGCTCTTGTAGGTTTCGACACGAATGCTCCCAATGTGGGGGGTGCACCCGGCATTCAGATGTCTGCACCGGAGTAGGGGGCAATTGGGACGGGGTGTAGTTCGCGGAGACTCCAATCTCGGTTTTCACTCTAGTGAACGTTACGAAAATGCTCCCGTGGCTAGAGCGTTACCACAATAGAAAGGCGGGATGTCTCTTGCGGGACGGGTTTTCTTTTGGTTTCCGCATTCCTTTTGTTCCTTCCGAATTACCTGTTTTTTCTGCTAATTTGGTTTCTGCTCGGCAACATGAGGAGGTTCTTGCAGCAAAATTGGATCAAGAGGTGCAGTTGGGGCGTATGGCAGGTCCTTTTGTCGCACTCCCCTTTTCGAATTTTCGGGTGTCCCCGTTGGGTCTTGTGCCTAAAAAGGAACCAGGCAAATTTCAAATGATACACCATCTGTCGTATCCTGCAGGCTCTTCCGTGAATGACGGCAATAGTCCGTTCGACAGCAGGGTGCATTATTCTTCATTTGACAAGGCCCTGGCATTGGTACGGGAGGCTAAGGCTGACGTGGAATCGGCGTTTCGCCTTTTGCCCATACACCCTGAGTGCTATCACCTGTTAGGGTGTTCTTTTCGGAAACTCTATTATTTTGATAGGTGTTTACCAATGGGGTGTTCGATTTCCTGTTTTTATTTTGAGGTTTTTGCGACATTTTTAGAGTGGGTGGTTTGCACTAAGGCGGGTGGGTTGTCTGTTGTGCACTATTTGGATGATTTTCTTTTTGTGGGTCCGGCTGATTCGCAGGTTTGTTGGGTATTTTTTTGGATGTAGCTTTTGACTTTGGGGGTCCGTTGGCTAGGGACAAAACGGAGGGGCCTTCTTGCTGTCTTTCTTTCCTTGGCATCGAGATCGATACTAATGAACGGGTGTTTCGGCTGCCCCAGGCGAAGATTGATGCCTTGGGATTACTTTTGGCACGGGCCCTGTCTGCTCCCAAACTTCGCCTTCGGGAGCTTCAGGCTCTCTTTGTCATCTAGCTTTCGAATGTCGTCTTATGCCCATGGGTCGAGTTTTTTGTCGACGTCTGGCATTGGCGTCTATGGGGGTTAGGGCCTCTTCTCATTTTATTCGTCTGCGGCAATCTTTGAAGGATGATCTTAGGGTTTGGCAGACATTTTTGGGACGCTATAATAGGTGTACTTATTGGCAGAAGGTGGAGGTTGATAACTCATCCTTGGATTTGTTTACAGATGCTGCTGGGGCTTTTGGTTTTGGGGCTTACTTCCAGGGGCGCTGGTGTGGCGAGGCTTGGCCTCCGTCGTGGCAGGGTTCGGATTTATTGACCAATTTAACATTCCTGGAATTGTTTCCTATTGTTACGGCACTGGAATTATGGGGGATCGTTTGGCACATAGTGTCGTTCATGTGGTGAACCGTAGTTCCTCTAGCTCACTGCCGGTCCTGTCGTTGTTACAACATTTGCTTCTGCGCTGCCTTTTTATAATATTTTGTTTAAAGCGAGTCATGTGCCAGGAGTCTCTAATGTAATTGCGGATTCTCTTTCACGCTTTCAGTGGCACCGTTTCTGGCAGGTCGCACCGGAGGCGGATCGGACAGGGACTCCGTTTCCTCGATGGTTATGGACCCTGGCTTCCATGGAATAATTTGTCATTTGCTGCGTTCTTTAGCGGAGACCACATGGAACGCTTATTTTCAGGTGTGGAGTGCATGGGAGGTGGTGGCCCGATCGGGTGCTGGTTGGCAGTTGGCTGTTGACCGTCGTCAGGCTACTTCGTGTTTCTTGGAGGTATTGGCGAGGGCGGGTCAGTCTGCGGCATTTGCGTCCAAGTCATTGTCGGCACTTTTGCTTTTATGTCAGTTCTTGGAGTGGGATGATTTTTCAAGGGATATTTTGTTACGTCGAGTGGTGGCAGGATGGCGGAGGGTGTCGGTTCCTGACCGTCGTAGGCCAGTTTCTATGCCTCTTTTGCGTGATTTATTGTGTACTTTACCTGTTATTTGTTTTGACGATTTTGAGGTCCTTTTGTTCCGGGTGGTGTTTTCCTCTTGGTTTTTTTTGGTGCATTACGGATTGGTGAGTTGGTGTCCAGGAGTGTTGGCTCTCCTTCTGGGCTCCTGGCTGGTCATGTGGTGGTGGGTGAGGGCAGTGTTCGTTTGTGTATTCCGCGTTCCAAAACTGATCAGGTGGGTAGAGGTCAATTTATTAATTTACGGAGCATTGGGGGTTCGTGTTGTCCGTTCGCGTTGGCGGAGGCATATTTAAAATGGCGCCCTGTGGGCTGTGCCCCCTTTTTTGGTTCACGCTGACGGCAGTCCTCTGACCCGTTTCCAGTTTGCTACAGTTTTGCGTCGATGTGTTTCTCATTTAGGTTTGGATCCAGCAGACTATGCGCCTCATTCGTTTCGGATTGGGGCAGCTACGGAAGCGGCAGAGGCTGGGACTTCGAGAATCATGTTGCAAGGATTGGGTCGATGGTCTTCGGGTCGGTATCAGTTGTATGTTCGTCCACATTTATTGTAATTTATTTTTCAGGTTCGCCGACATCCGTGTGGATTATAGGCCATTCATACATCTTCTGGGCCGCCAAGCGTCCTGAACGTTGCGTTATCGGCAGGAATCTGGGAGTTCCACTGAGCATAGCTCGGGTTCAATGGTTGGGGATAAAAGGTTTGCGGTGGGCCAACGTATATAGGGAGTGTTGTTTATCACGTGTTTATCACGTAAGGTTTCGGAATCTGTTATTTTGGTAATTCATGCGGGTGGTAACGATATGGGTCAAGTCCGGTCTTTGGACTTGACTCATTTGATTAAGCAGGATTTGGCCCGATGTTTTGTGCTTTTTCGGGATGTTTCGATTGTTTGGCCCGAGATCGTTTAGAGGCCGGTCTGGGGTACGTTTGCTGCCCCTAAGGCCTTGGAGCGGGCTCGGAAGCGCATTAACAGGGAGGTGTCGCGTTTTCTCCATAATTTAGAGGGATTTTGGTTCGGCATAGGTAGTTGGAGGGGGACAACCATCTGTTGATGCGTCCTGATGGTGTCCATCTTTCCGATATCGGATTGGACATATTTTTGGAGGGTTTGCGTGATGGGGTTGAGTCGGCGCTGGCTGCGGGGGGGCCCAGGGGCAACCAGTGATAGTGTTGCCCCTTTGTGTTGGCGGTATCCCTGGCCAGCAAAGGAGGAATTGTGGTTAAGCCGCCAAACTGGTGGGGCGTTGGAGAGACGTGCTCGGGTCCTGAAGAAAAAGGGACGAGTAACGAGCTCTGGTTTTAATGTACAACTGCCTACTGCTGGTTATTGCAGTAGGGCCAGATATATTATGGTTTGCTGGTACATGGTTACATTTATGATTTAATGTAAATAAAGCTGTGACCTATACCCTATTTTCCCATTACATTCAGGGTTATCCAAAGAGATTCGAATTGCTTGAGAAAGGTAACCGAACGCTGAAAATCAGCATTCGGTTACCTTTCCTGGCCATTCGGCTATCCAGAGAGCAGGCAATTCGCCAAATCCTGGCGAATTGCCTGCACATACGGTGACTGTTCGGTGCCTGTTCGAGGGCAGTGAAATCCCCATGAAAAAGCATTGCTTCGGCTATTCAGAGAACACAAACCAGCAGTGAAAGGTTCCCCTAATGCCCTGCCATTCGGTGGTTTAATTCGGCAAGTTTATTCAGGAGAATCCCATAGGCTTCAATGTAAAAATATTCCTGTTTTAATTCAATATCTAATAAACCGTTCATTATAAAATTCTGCAGCAAAAAGCCTCTTTATTTATAGATTTTTTAGGATACTTTAAGCATTTTTCAGAATTTTTTAAAAAAAATGAAAAGTCCGATTTTTTTTTGATTTTTTTTTCAGTTAACTTATTTTTTTTTGTAACAGCCCTCTTTATTATTCCCTGGACCTCCTGTGAAAATTTCAGACATTTTCGCTTAGTAGTTTCTTTGCAAACAGCGTTTCATTTTCCCAGATTCATACAAATGGTTTTTCTAATTTATTCACTGCCTCCTCTACGTCCACAGCTGCTTCGGCTTTGTGTGATTCGGCTCCTTTTCTCCTGCCTCCTGTTCGGGTTTTTCAAAGGTTAATCCAGATGTTTTTGCTTGTTTTCAGTGTGCATTCGGTTAGTTTTCGTCAGGTTTTGCGGCAGCTTTTCCCTGCAATTCGGGGACCCTGTGCTGTTTGCTGAATACACCGCAGGGTCACCGAAATGCAATCGGCAAAAGGAACCGAATTGAAGAGAACGAAAAGTCACCGAACGTGCGGTGACTTTTCGAATCTCTTTGGATAACCCTGACTGTGTCAATGTGTTTATTGGGGGGTATGGGTGATTGGGGATCCAGGTCTAAGCAGTCAAAACATTGATTGAATGATTCCTCTATGCACACTGCAGTGAAACGGTAATTTAACCCTCATCAAAAGCCCTAATCTAACAGTAATAGAGTAGGATTTGATTTACTGTTGTTTTTTTTTTGGATTTTTTTTTTTATTGATCCAAAAATTTGAATTGATCCCAAATTAAAAACAAACAGGGTTATCCAAAGAGATTCGAATTGCTTGAGAAAGGTAACCGAACGCTGAAAATCAGCGTTCGGTTACCTTTCCTGGCCATTCGGCTATCCAGAGAGCAGGCAATTCTCCAAATCCTGGCGAATTGCCTGCACATACGGTGCCTGTTCGGTCCCTGTTCGAGGGCAGTGAAATCCCCATCAAAAAGCACTGCTTCGGCTATTCAGAGAACACAAACCAGCAGTGAAAGGTTCCCCTAATGCTCTGCCATTCGGTGGTTTAATTCGGCAAATTTATTCAGGAGAATCCCATAGACTTCAATGTTAAAAATATTCCCGTTTTAATTCAATATCTAATAAACCGTTCATTATAAAATTCTGCAGCAAAAAGTCTCTTTATTTATAGATTTTTTAGGATACTTTAAGCATTTTTCTGAATTTTTTAAAAAAAAATTAAAAGTCCGATTTTTTTTTTTTTTTTTTTTCAGTTTGCTTATTTTTTTTGTAACAGCCCTCTTTATTATCATTCCCTGGACCTCCTGTGAAAATTTCAGACATTTTCGCTCAGTAGTTTCTTTGCAAACAGCGTTTCTTTTTCCCAGATTCATACAAATGGTTTTTCTAATTTATTCACTGCCTCCTCTACGTCACAGCTGCTTCGGCTCTGTGTGATTCGGCTCCTTTTCGGCTCCTGTTCGGCTCCTCTTCGCGTGCATTCGGTTAGTTTTCGGTGAGTTTACGGCAGCTTTTCCCTGCAATTCGGGGACCCTGTGCTGTTTGCTGAATACACCGCAGGGTCACCGAAATGCAATCGGCAAAAGGAACCGAATTGAAGAGAACGAAAAGTCACCGAACGTGCGGTGACTTTTCGAATCTCTTTGGATAACCCTGAAAGTTATTAAAACGGATCAGTTTCGTTTTACTGTTTCACAAAGCACCGCGTTACTGTCAATTGGCTGTGGTGCTGAATCTGTTGTATTCAGCACCACAGGCCAATAGACAGCTCAATATTTAGTCCTAGCTTGCCTTTTAACCCTCATGTAAAAGTAATTGAGCAGGAATTGATTTATTGTTTTTTTATTTTTTTTTAACGATCCAAAGATTTGAATCAAATCAAAATTACGAAACAAATCAGTATTCAAACGAATTCTGTTTCAGACAAAATTATTTTCAAACGAAACAAATTTTTCAGCTGTGCACACCTCTAATACACACGGTGCATTCACTCCACACATACACACGGTGCGTTCACTCCATACAATAACTGCGCACATCCACTCATATAAGCGTGCTTTCACTTCACACATACATGCAATGCATTAATTTTACACATAGCAGCGTGAATGCACCGTGTGTAATTCACTCCATACACTCACGCTGTGCATTCCCACCACATATTCACGCGGTGCATTCACGCCACACACCCACGGTGCATTCATTATATACACTCACACAGTGTATTCACTCCACAAACTCACACAGTGCATTCATTACATACACTCACACACTGCAATCATTACATACACTCACATGGTGCAATTACTCTGCACACTCACACATTGCATTCACTCTACACACTCACACATTGCATTCACTCTACACACTCACACGGTGCTTTCAATCCACACATTCATACGGTGCTTTCAATCCACACATTCATACGGTGCTTTCAATCCACACATTCATACGGTGCTTTCAATCCACACATTCATACGGTGCTTTCAATCCACACATTCATACGGTGCTTTCAATCCACACATTCATACGGTGCTTTCAATCCACACATTCATACGGTGCATTCAGTCCACACATTCTTACTGGGCATTCAGTCCGCACATACACACTGTGCATTCACTCCACACATGCAGTGCGTTCACTCTGTACAATAACTGCGTACATTCACTATGCATATCACCAACAGCACATATTCATTCCACACTTTCACCGCAAGTGCTGCATTGTCTCCGTTCACCTGCAAAGCATGTTCAGCCCGCAGGCCTGGGTATCGCATTATTTTCTTTTTATTTCAACATTATTTTACAGGAAAAGTATCAGGGTTATTCAAAGAGAATCGAAAAGTCACCGCACGTTCGGTGACTTTTCATTCTCTTCAATTCGTTTCGATTTGGCGATCCCATTTCAGCGACCCTGCGGTGTATTCAGCAAGCACCACAGGGTCCCCAAATTGCAGGAAAAACTAACCGCAAACCTGCCGACAACTCACCGCAAAACCCGGCAAAGGCACACCGAAAACCCGCAAAAACATCTGGAATAACCCGCCGAAAACTCCAGAAAAACCCGAGCAGGAGTCAATCACACGCAGCGCAGCCGCCAGAAAAAGCCGACACCGCAGACGAATGGAGTGAATAAATTAAAAAAACTGTTCGCTTGAATGTTTGAAAAGTGAAACGCTGTTTGCAAAGAAACTACTGAGCGAAAATGTCTCTCATTTACATATGAGGTCCAATGAATGATAATAAAAAGGGCTGTTACAGAAATAAGTAAAGGTAAAAAAAATCCCGAAAAATGCTTAAAATATCCTAAAAAAAATCTATAAATAAAAGAGACTTTTTACTGCAGAATATTATAATCAACGGTTTATTAGATATTGAATTAAAACGGGAATATTTTTAACATTGAAGCCTATGGGATTCGCCTGAAAAATCTGCCAAATTAAACCACCGAATGGCAGGGCATTTCGGGAACCTTTCACTGCTGGTTTTTGTTCTCTGAATAGACGAAGCAGTGCTTTTTTTTATGGGGATTTCACTGCCCTCGAACAGGCACCGAACAGGCACCGTATGTGCAGGCAATTCGCCAGGACTTGGCAAACTGCATGCTCTCTGAAGAGACGAATGGCCAGGAAAGGTAACCCAACGCTGAATTTCAGCGTTCAGTTACCTTTCTCCAGCAATTCGGATCTCTTTGAATTACCCTGTATGTTTTAATCAGCATTAAGGTTCCTTATGAGAAATAACAAACATGTTTATGCCACGTAAGATTATACACGCAATGGATTAAAGAGGTGTGCATAGTTAACGTACTGAGCATGTTTCCATTCAAACCTTACATTAATGATTCTGTTTACTGTTGACTCGTTACAAAGTTGTATCATCAGTTACACAAAAAGAGACTAGGAAAGGGCTTTGTCGCTGTGTGCTTCAATACTGCTCGAAAGTTGTCATTCATCTCCTCCATTTAAATTCTATTCATTATGTGTCAGAGCGTACTTTATGAAAAATGTGAGTGGGGGGGGGTTAAATAACATTGAGGATAATAAATGAAATCTATATTTTTGCACGTTAGCTGCTGTAATTAATGAAGAAGCAGAGCAGCACTTTAGTAATTGTAATTAATGGAGTAGTAATGAGGCAATTATTCCATGGAAGGATTTTCTTTTCCCTAGGGAGGTTTTGGGATTTATGTGATAGGGTGAAATCCAGCACCTCTGTACGAATCATTCTTTTCCTAATTATTATTACTACTATTTTAATTATAGCTTTTAAAAGGAGAGCTTAAAAGGACTGTGATGCAAAAATGTGGTTTCCTGCTTTAATTACAGTGTATACAGAATATATATATATATTACAGTACAATCGAAAAGTATTCAGACCCCTTCATTTAAATTTTTTTAATTTTTTTTTTATGTTGAAGCCTTTTTTTAAATTCTTTTTCTCTCACGAGATCGCGCAGCACCACAGAATGATCGTGGAGGGGGCGTGGGTACTATTTGTTCCCAGTCTCACTCTGCTCCCGGTGACAAGAAGTGGTGGATTGGGCCACCATTCTCGACTAGGGATGAGAGATGATGAGTATTGGATTTATTGGATGGGGGATTTAGTCTGGGTTCACACCTGCGCGTTTTTTACTCGCAGAAATACGAGCGTTTTTTGACGTGCATATCGCGCAACCGTAAAAAACGTGCGAACGCGCATTGCAGAGTGTTCGCAGCCATAGACTGCAGAGTGAACGCGCTGAAAATACACCCCAAAGAAGCTCCCGTACTTCTTTGGGCGTAGGACGTTTTACAGCGTGTTCCTGCGTGCTGTAAAACGCCAAGGTGTGAACGGGTCCCATAGGAAATCATGGGATTTCCGTGTCTCGGCGTTTTACAGCGCGTAGGAATGCGCTGTAAAACGCTGAGGTGTGAACCCAGCCTTAGAGGGTGCTAAATGATTCTGCAAATGCAAAATCATTTAGCACCAGCTTTTAGAAGGTGCTAACTCTTGGCTGTCCACATCATTGTGTTAATTAGCACTTTGTAATACCTTACTTATCAAAACGCTAAGGTACGTTTGCACTCTCAATGTTAAGTATAGGATGCGCAAAGTACAGTAAGCTCGTGGAAGCTTGCGAAAAAAGCGATGCGGAAATGGATTGCAAACGGGGGGGTAGCACAGGAATGTGATATGGGTGGCATGCGTTAAATACACTTATCCTGGAGCTAACATTTACATATCGAGACGTTAACGCCAACTATGGGATAGTGCCCTCAGTTGGCCATTCTAGTGGGGGGGGGAGCTGGCGAACGCCAAGGGATCTCAGAAAAGGATCATGATGTGCAGGTAGGTGAGCAGAGGGATAGGTCGGCATCAGTAATGTGGTTCGCTAATCTGAAGAGATGAGTTTCGAGGGATTGCTAGAAGGCCCGAAAATTAAGGGAGAGTCCGATAGGGTGGGGTAAGTCATTCCACAGGACCAGAGATGCCCTTGAGAAGTCTTGGTGGTTTGAGATAGCAGTGCGAGTGTAGACAGAGTGGTATAGCAGGAGCGTTCTTGCAGTTAAACACTTAACCTACATACAGAGGGTCAACTGCTAGGTAGATACATACAGATGGAGAGATAGAAAATGCGATAGCTAGAAATAGAAGACAGATATAGATGCCTAAATAGATAGAGAGGGATGGATGGATATCTAGATAGAGAGGGATGGATGGATATCTAGATAGAGAGGGATGATGGATATCTAGATAGAGAGGGATGGATGGATATCTAGATAGAGAGGGATGGATGGATATCTAGATAGAGAGGGATGGATGGATATCTAGATAGAGAGGGATGATGGATGGATATCTAGATAGAGAGGGATGATGGATGGATATCTAGATAGATAATTAGCTACAGATTGATAGATATTTAGATAGCTAGGTAGAAAATACAGATGATAGAATAGGGATGTAGACACATTTAGAAGGCTAGATAGAGAGAATTAATATTTTTATATTGGAGTAATGGATGGCTAGTAGATAGTAGATAAATAGAGCTCATACAAATATATAAATAGCTATAGATAGATACAGAAGTTTAGATAATCAGCTAGATATAGACTGATGATAATAATCAGCTAGCTAATGCTATAGATAGATGATCACCCAGCTATAGATAGATAATTATAGATACAGAATATATGATATTCAGATAGATAAAGATGTCTCTGGTTAGATTTTGATAGACACACAGAGATGGATAGTTTTGTGTTTATTGTATATATGATTCTCATGCATAGACTAGAGAGGAGTGTTACATTATCTGGTGCACAAATTCTCCCTCAGACACGTTAATGCAGATTCCTGTGTAAATTCGGTGCTGGAATAAAATCCATTTCACCGAATAACAGTGTAACAGGAAGCAAATAAGTCTGGTTTGAAAACACTGTGAGGATCCTCTGCACTTTCCTCATGTCAGAAAGAGGTCAGGTGCAGCGGGCGAGCAGTGAGTGATACATTGGACACTGGGAGGCAGACTGCGACTGTGCTGCAGCCAAGCCACCGAGCGTTACTTACAGAGTGCGTCCCCGGGGAACAGGTAACAAGCGCATTGTGATCTGCAGCTCCTCCCATCAGCCAACTGTGCCACGTCACAGCCCGGAATCTCCGAACGCTGGCACTGTGCTTCTGCACGGAACATTCAAAGGAGCGCACTATGGTTATCCCGGCGCCATATTGGGAAGGGCATAGAGTCACAACGGTAGTTAACAAGAAATTCGGTGGAGTACTGCTTTGTTTTGAAATAAACATATAAATGTTTTATTTGCTTTAAAAATATGTTTGTATCAGTTAAAGCATTGTACAAAAGAGGAAACAAATCTGCCCTGAAACAGGCAATGGAAAGCTTAAGGCATTCTGCTCATTAATCAACAAAATATGCAATTTGTCATTTTTTTCTGCCATGAATAGAGTCTGTTTACCTGCAATTCTGTGTATTCCAATCAAAAGAATGAGCTAATGTATTAAGCTACACACCCGGGGAGCCAGTGACAATACACTTAACCCTTACAAGACCATGTTTGGATGCTTTTATAAATATTAATAAGTAAAGGGAATAATAACATATACTATAAATTACTAAGAATGATCCCTGATTTTGCAGAATGGGTTATGTTTGGATGAAGTCACGGAAGTAGTGCCACAATACAAAAAGAAAGTGTCTCGATCCTCATTTTCCTACAGAGCACCGCAATTATGGAATAACCTCCCAGACGCCATCAAATCTTCCCCCAGTCTAAAGTCCCTTAAGAGCTCCCTATTAACATACCTCAATACGGAATGCACCTGTAAACATGGAACATAATGACTATATACAGAATGCACCTGTAAACATGTAACTTACAGGGTTATCCAAAGAGATCCGAATTGCTTGAGAAAGGTAACCGAACGCTGAAAATCAGCGTTCGGTTACCTTTCCTGGCCATTCGGCTATCCAGAGAGCAGGCAATTCGCCAAATACTGGCGAATTGCCTGCACATACGGTGCCTGTTCGAGGGCAGTGAAATCCCCATGAAAAAGCACTGCTTCGTCTATTCAGAGAACACAAACCAGCAGTGAAAGGTTCCCGAAATGCCCTGCCATTCGGTGGTTTAATTCGGCAAGTTTATTCAGGAGAATCCCATAGGCTTCAATATTAAAAATATTCCCGTTTTAATTCAATGTCTAATAAACCATTCATTCTAAAATTCTGCAGCAAAGAGTCTCTTTATTAATAGATTTTTTAGGATACTTTAAGCATTTTTCTGTTTTTTTTTTTTTTTATTAAAAGTCCGATTTTTTTTTTGATTTTTTTTTCAGTTTACTTATTTTTTATGTAACAGCCCTCTTTATTATCATTCCCTGGACCTCCTGTGAAAATTTCAGACATTTTCGCTCAGTAGTTTCTTTGCAAACAGCGTTTCTTTTTCCCAGATTCATACAAATGGTTTTGCTAATTTATTCACTGCCTCCTCTATGTCACAGCTGCTTCGGCTCTGTGTGATTCGGCTCATGTTCGGCTCCTGTTCCTCTTTTTCAAAGGTTAATCCAGATGTTTTTGCTTGTTTTCAGCGTGCATTCGGTTAGTTTTCGTCAGGTTGCGGCAGCTTTTCCCTGCATTCGGGGACCCTGTGGTGCTTGCTGAATACACCGCAGGGTCACCGAAATGGGATCGGCAAAAGGAACCGAATTGAAGAGAACGAAAAGTCACCGAACGTGCGGTGACTTTTCGAATCTCTTTGGATAACCCTGATAGTGACAGTCAGGGTTATCCAAAGAGATTCGAAAAGTCACCGCACGTTCGGTGACTTTTCGTTCTCTTCAATTCGGTTCCTTTTGCCGATTGCATTTCGGTGACCCTGCGGTGTATTCAGCAAACAGCACAGGGTCCCCGAATTGCAGGGAAAAGCTGCCGTAAACCTGACGAAAACTAACCGAATGCACGCTGAAAACAAGCAAAAACATCTGGATTAACCTTTGAAAAAGCCGAACAGGAGCCGAACAGGAGCCGAAGCAGCTGTGACGTAGAGGAGGCAGTGAATAAATTAGAAAAACCATTTGTATGAATCTGGGAAAATGAAACGCTGTTTGCAAAGAAACTACTGAGCGAAAATGTCTGAAATTTTCACAGGAGGTCCAGGGAATGATAATAAAGAGGGCTGTTACAAAAAAAATAAGTAAACTGAAAAAAAAAATCAAAAAAAATCGACTTTTAATAAAAAAAAAAAAAATCAGAAAAATGCTTAAAGTATCCTAAAAAATCAATGAATAAAGAGACTTTTTGCTGCAGAATTTTATAATGAACGGTTTATTAGATATTGAATTAAAACGGGAATATTTTTAACATTGAAGCCTATGGGATTCTCCTGAATAAATTTGCCGAATGAAACCACCGAATGGCAGGGCATTTCGGGAACCTTTCACTGCTGGTTTGTGTTCTCTGAATAGCCGAAGCAGTGCTTCTCTATGGGGATTTCACTGCCCTCGAACAGACACCGAACAGGCACCGTATGTGCAGGCAATTCGCCAGTATTTGGCGAATTGCCTGCTCTCTGGATAGCCGAATGGCCAGGAAAGGTAACCGTACGCTGAATTTCAGCGTTCGGTTACCTTTCTCAAGCAATTCGGATCTCTTTGGATAACCCTGTATATTTCCTACATATTTTCTGTTAATTTGTATACTTGTGTTTTGTTTTTTATATCTGGCATTTATTACTTTGTTGTATTTCGGTATCAACTGTAAAAATTTCAATGTTCTTGAACCCATGACATACTTGAAAACGATAGAAATCTCAACGTACCCTTCCTGGTAAAAAATGACGTCACAGTTGCATCCACAGAACCTATCTGATGATTCAGTTCTATTTACAGTACATATAACATTTTGATTGTCCAGGAGCATTAATAAAATGGCAAATATATATATATGGAAAAGTCCAGCTGATTCATCAACGCCCAGCTCAAACCGTTTAACCTACTAACGTGAAATTTTGCAGGTACATTCTTGAAAAATAAAAAAAAGTGTATTACCATTTTCCGAAAATCCAGTTAAGGGGGGGTGAATACTTTTTTTTGTATACCTATATTTAAAAAACCAAAGATGTTACAGGCGGCGTGAAAATTGGTATTTGCAATAGTCGTAAAAAATAGAAAAAAAAACACGTTACACCATTTTCCAAAAATCCATGTATGGGGGGAGGGAGTAAAAAAAGTGGGTGAATATTTTAAACAGGATACCTATATCTCAAAAACTGAAGATGTTACAGACGTGAAAATTGGTATTGAAAATACGTGTTTTTTTTAGATTGATTGTAAATCTTCTTGTAAAAATTACATTTTCTGCCTTCATGAAATTAAAGATTCAGTAACAAAAAAAATTTACTTTATATGTACATAATGGGGAAAAAAACATAAACAAGGTTTCCATGAACTGGAACTTCAGCACTTGTGAGTGTTTCCCTGCCTTTATATAACTATTACACACACGTAATGTTATACATTATTCCCTCTCTTTTGAATTATGGGACATTAATTTCTTGTAGATCAATTCAAATGATCGATATTTCTGCGTATATCTGACAGGCAATTGCAATGGAAAGCTTAAGGCATTCTGGTCATTAATCAAGCAAATATGCAATTTGTCATTTTTTTTCTGCCAAGAATAGAATCAGTTTACCTGCACTTCAATGTGTTCCAATCAAAATAATGAGCTAATGTATTAAGCTACAAACCGTGGAGCCAGTGACAATACATATAACCCTTCCAAGACCATGTTTGGTTGATTTTATAAATATTAACAAGGGGATAACATACTATAACTTACTAAGAATGATCCCTGATTTTGTAGCATGGGTTATGTTTGGATGAAACCACAGAGAGTGACAGCTATTCATTGTCGTAATAAACTGGACACGTGGCGAATTGTACATTTTTTCAGTTGAACCGGTTCTTTTTTTTTTTTTACTTTTGTTTAATCTTATAAGAACATTCTATGGTTTCTTGACTTTTCACCTAAATCAATCCAGAAAGTTAAAGGACACTACCACCAAAAAATGAAATGTTGTTGTTTTGTTTATTTTATTTTGCTGATATCTTACATGTGCTTTGTTTTCCTCTTAATATTTTACTCTATATATGTCACTGGGTGCATCCTTTGTGTGATATTCTGTGTTGCACAATGTCTCCCCCCCCCACAGTCAGGGTTATTCAAAGAGTTCCGAATTTCTTGAGAAAGGTAACCGAACGCTGAAAATCAGCGTTCGGTTACCTTTCCTAGCCATTCGGCTATCCAGAGAGCAGGCAATTCGCCAAATCCTGGCGAATTGCCTGAACATACGGTGCCTGTTCGGTGCCTGTTCGAGGGCAGTGAAATCCCCATGAAAAAGCACTGCTTCAGCTATTCAGAGAACACAAACCAGCAGTGAAAGGTTCCCCTAATGCCCTGCCATTCGGTGGTTTAATTCGGCAAGTTAATTCAGGAGAATCCCATAGACTTCAATGTTAAAAATATTCCCGTTTTAATTCAATATCTAATAAACCGTTCATTATAAAATTCTGCAGTAAAGAGTCTCTTTATTTATAGATTTTTTAGGATATTTTAAGCATTTTTCTTAATTTTTTTTTTTTAAGTTTACTTATTTTTTTCTGTAACAGCCCTTTTTATTATCATTCCCTGGACCTCATATGCAAATTTCAGACATTTTCGCTCCGTAGTTTCTTTGCAAACAGCGTTTCATTTTCACAGATCCACACAAACTATTTTGCTAATTTATTCACCTCCCTTGTCTGCGGTCTCAGCTGCTTCGGCTGCTTCGGCTGTGTTCGGCTCCTGCTCGGGCTTGGTTTTCGGCAGGTTAATCCAGATGTTTTTGTGGCTTTTCTGCGTGCATTCGGTGGGTTTTGCGGTTAGTTTTTGTCGGGTTTGCGGCAGCCTTTCCCTGCAATTCGAGGACCCTGTGGTGCTTGCTGAATACACCGCAGGGTCACCGAAATGGGATCGGCAAAAGGAACCGAATTGAAGAGAACTAAAAGACACCGAACGTGCGGTGACTTTTCGAATCTCTTTGAATAACCCTGAGTATCTTTACAGCTCTTGCTCCTTACTGTATGGCTTTGGACATAGAATGGAATGACTGGGTCTGTAGTCGTGGAAACTGACCGACAGCATTGTATCATGTGCGATGTATGCAAAGGTATCTCATCACTTATTTAAGTGGTCATGGTGATAATTGCCTTTCATTACCTCCGTCCCCCTCATGTGCTACCATTGAGCTGTAACACCTCCTGAGATCGAGGTTTTACCTTTACTATGAAGGGTTTCAATAAAAAGAAACTGTTACCACACCAAAGTACAATAAGAGGATTATAAAAACTTCAGATGCTTCTCACTGCTTCTGATCAAAAAGCATTAAGAGACTGTGGGTTGATCTTTCACAGCCTGGCATCCAGCTACTTCCTTTACCTTGATGCCAGCACCAGAAGAGAAAGGAGACAGTGTTGTGGGATAAAATGTATGTTCTTGCCTTTAACCCCTTCATTCCAAGTGATTTTACAAAATAAAAAACACTGACATTTTTTTTTTTTTAGGAAAATCCTATTAAAGGAATTATACTGTAAGAAACATATGGGAATATTCCCAATGTATTTCTTTCTGTAAAAACATTTTTTTGGCAAGTGGATGTCTCCATCTACTGGGCAAATGGCTTTACTACACTTCTGAGCTCGGTGCAGGATCAGCTGGAGAGATGTTATTGTTACAAGTATTTATAAAGCGCTAACAAGTTTCATAGCTATGTACAATGGGTGAGACAGAACAACAAATTGACATACAAGTTAAACACACAGAACAGTAGGAGAGAGGACCTGCTCACGATGTGCTTCAGAGATATTTCCTGGCAAGTTTTAAAAAGTGTTAGCACTTTGGCCATTATGTCCACAGTGCTAAAACATTGAGGGCACCTTCTAGAGCTCAAATGCAAACAAAATTTGTTTGGAACATTGTAATTTGCAATGATACAGTATAGCCCGAGGTCATGTTAACACAATCTCAGGCTGATGTGTCTGCTAATGCTGAGTGTGTGTACACGATCACGGTAGTGATGGGGTTAAAAGAGAAAACAGGATGGAGAGTCACCAAGAGTTCATAGGTAACCACTCCATTTCACCCTTCATTTCCTTCTAGTATGAGAACCCCAAAAAAATAACGCTTACCAAAAAGTAAACATATACTAAAATATTATGTTTCAGCAGAAAGGGTTTGTTACTTAACTAGGCTGATACTTTGTATGTGTTTGATGTTTTAGTATCTATCGCTTTATAATGGCGTAACCAAATCTAACTTTCTGTCTGAAGACTCTGAACCCAACATCGTAACTTCCGTAGTAAAGAATTATTATATTTAATTTATATTGTTGCAGGGTATGGAAATTCAGAGAATAAGGTTTCATTTTAGGTGTTCAATTCAGTGTTTGTTTGGCTTTTATAAATCTGTTCAGTGAACTTAATGTGTTCTTCTACACTAAACTAGAAATGATTAACAGCCTCTTGGTTTAACAGAGAAATATAGAATTTTATGGAACGTAACAACCCAAAGTAGCATTATGTGTAATGAAGAGAGATTATAACCATAGAAGCGGCAGTCGTGTTAGGCGTACAAAGTAATGAAGAATGCATAGCCAGGGTCTGATCTAGCTTCCCATGCGTTGACATAGATCACAGGAAAGATAACACATAATATTACCAAACAAAATGCATTAATCATATATACTGGTGAATTAAGGAGCAGTGACATTTATTGTATTTATATATGTTTCCTATGGTATTTGAAATGCAAAATGCTGCACTAAGAGAACATATCAACATAAATATGCAAAGTAACGCTCAACTGCTGCATATTATTGTACCCATCACTAGCATTTAGTACAAATTATCAGTCCCCCTGGACCCGTCTCATTTTATTGTTCAGTTTGCCTGTCATTTCTATGCTTGCACTCGCTAACCAGACACTCTATGGCAATTCAGATTATTGTTCTTTATTGCCTACCCTAACTTACCCATTCGGAAAGCATTTGGAATGTTGTAAATGTAGCAATGTTTTTCACTATAATTATTTTTCAGTAAGGCTGTGAAGTCTTTGTTTATATAAGAATGGGGCTTTATTATAGCAATGCCTTAGAATTTTGGATTAGAAATTTAACAACAGGTAAGTTTTAAATTGGGGGGGTGACTGGGGTCAGAGTATAGACTTGCCAATGGAATAGAATGCACGTATCATTTGGGTTAGAAATAAGCAAACCTCTGTAGCAACTACGGCAGGAGAATAAAGGAAGAAAACCCTGACTATACAGGAATAAACCCACAAAATATGCAAAAAACAATTGTGAACGGCACCAGTGGAGAGAGACTGTGGAGACATAGGTTTGATCCTGGCAAGAGCACCTCCCCAGTAAGTGTCCTTGGGCAAGACACCTAACGGTACATACTCGCCACCAGGACATACTTGAAAAAGAGAGAAATCTTAATGTATCCTTCCTGTTAAAAATAGTTTCTAAAAAAAAAAAGAACCCCAATAATCCACCCAGTCAGGGTAGGTTAAAAGTACAATTGTATTAGTAAATGAAAAATATATTTAATAATAAATAACACGCAATACACACAATAGCCCAAAAAGAAAAAAAGTATTGTTGTAAGTATAAACAGAGCTCCTGATGAAGCCGTGACACTTAACGGTGAAACGCGTGTCAAGCGCGCAGTGGTGGTGGGCACTAATTTTTTTTAGCAGTTACACTTATGTAACGTATGGGTCTTGGGCAGGTTATTCTGTACAGGCATTTATCCGTTGATTTTATGGACAGTTCTACTCTGTTGATGTTCTGCTGTACTCTCTTTTTCATTTTCTCACACATTTATTGCTTGTAACAAGTAGGGATACATAGAGACTGTTACGGTGGCCCCCCCTCAGGAGCCAAAGGGGGGTCCTTGCTGCTGTGTATTTTAAGCCCTTTATGCAGGTATGTATCTTTCTGCATTATGCAGAACCCTGGACACAGGTTACAACAGAACCAGACAAGACAAGACAGTATACACACACACGAGAGGAAGGCTCTGCACTGGGGAAAGGTCCTTGAATGGCCTTCTGACTATACACAATGGCGTCACTAGGGTTGGTGTCACCCGGTGCGGTAACTTATGGTGTCACCCCCCCCCCGAGTTTTACTACGGATTTTTTTTAACTACTCTTACTCCTGAATCAGTACTCACATATAACACTGAATGCTCATACACACAGCGCACATTACTGTGAGGTTTATTGCTGTGGAGCTCTCTCATATGCTCACTCAAATTTTTGCCAACTGACAGCAAGTACGGTGCCTGTTCGAAGGCAGTGAAAGCACACATGGATATATATTGCCCCCAGCAGCTCTAGAAATATTGCCCCCAGCAGCTCTGGATATATTGACCCCAGCAGCTCACCCATGGATATATATTGCCCCAGCTCACAATTATATATTGCCCCAGAAGCTCACCCATGGATATATATTGCCCCAGCTCACATATGGATATATTGCACCTCAGCTCACATATGGATATATTGCCCCAGACCAGCTCACACATGGCCCAGGAGCTCTCATGGATATGCCCCAGCAGCTCTCATGGATATTGCCCCCAGCTCATGGATATGCCCCAGCAGCTCTCATGGATATGCCCCAGCAGCTCTCATGGATATTGCCCCAGCTCATGGATATGCCCCAGCAGCTCTCATGGATATTGCCCCCAGCTCATGGATATGCCCCAGCAGCTCTCATGGATATTGCCCCCAGCTCATGGATATGCCCCAGCAGCTCTCATGGATATTGCCCCCAGCTCATGGATATGCCCCAGCAGCTCTCATGGATATGCCCCAGCAGCTCTCATGGATATTGCCCCCAGCTCATAGATATGCCCCAGCAGCTCTCATGGATATGCCCCAGCAGCTCTCATGGATATTGCCCCCAGCTCATGGATATGCCCCAGCAGCTCTCATGGATATTGCCCCCAGCTCATGGATATGCCCCAGCAGCTCTCATGGATATGCCCCAGCAGTTCTCATGGATATTGCCCCAGCTCCTCTCATGGATATTGCCCCAGCTCCTCTCATGGATAATGCCCCAGCTCCTCTATGGATATACTGCCCCAGCTCCTCTCATGGATATGCCCATCTCCTCTCATGGATATGCCCCAGCTCCTCCCATGGATATTGCCCCAGCTCCTCTCATGGATAATGCCCCAGCTCCTCTCATGGATATACTGCCCCAGCTCCTCTCATGGATATACTGCCCCAGCTCCTCTCATGGATATTGCCCCAGCTCCTCTCATGGATTTTGCCCCAGCTCCTCTCATGGATTTGCCCCAGCTCCTCTCATGGATTTTGCCCCAGCTCCTCTCATGGATATACTGCCCCAGCTCCTCTCATGGATTTTGCCCCAGCTCCTCTCATGGATATACTGCCCCAGCTCCTCTCGTGGATTTTGCCCCAGCTCCTCTCATGGATATACTGCCCCAGCTCCTCTCATGGATATTGCCCCAGCTCATGGATAATACCCCAGCTCATGGATATGCCCCAGCTCATGGATAATGCCACAGCTCATGGATATGCCCCAGCTCATGGATACTGCCCAGCACATGGATATGCCCCAGCTCATGGATACTGCCCCAGCACATGGATATGCCCCAGCTCATGGATATGCCCTAGCACATGGATATGCCCCAGCTTATGGATAATGCCCCAGCTCATGGTTATGCCCCAGCTCATGGATATGCCCCAGCTCATGGATAATGCCCCAGCTCATGGATATGCCCCAGCTCATGGATATGCCCCAGCACATGGATATGCCCCAGCTCATGGATATGCCCCAGCTCATAGATAATGCCCCAGCTTATGGATAATGCACCAGCTCATGGATATGCCCCCAGCACACATGGGTACTGCCCCCAGCACACATGGATACTGCCCCAGCTCTAATGGATATGCCCCAGCTCTCATGGATATGCCCCAGGAGCTCTCATGGATATGCCCCAGGAGCTCTCATGGATATGCCCCAGCAGCTCTCATGGATATGCCTCAGCAGCTCTCATGGATATTGCCCCCAGCTCATGGATATGCCCCAGCAGCTCTCATGGATATTGCCCCCAGCTCATGGATATGCCCCAGCAGCTCTCATGAATATGCCCCAGCAGCTCTCATAGATATTGTCCCAGCTCCTCTCATGGATATTGCCCCAGCTCCTCTCATGGATAATGCCCCAGCTCCTCTCATGGATAATGCCCCAGCTCCTCTATGGATATACTGCCCCAGCTCCTCTCATGGATATGCCCCAGCTCCTCTCATGGATATTGCCCCAGCTCCTCCCATGGATATTGCCCCAGCTCCTCTCATGGATATACTGCCCCAGCTCCTCTCATGGATATACTGCCCCAGCTCCTCTCATGGATATACTGCCCCAGCTCCTCTCATGGATATTGCCCCAGCTAATCTCATGGATTTTGCCCCAGCTCCTCTCATGGATATGCCCCAGCTCCTCTCATGGATTTTGCCCCAGCTCCTCTCATGGATATACTGCCCCAGCTCCTCTCATTGATTGTGCCCCAGCTCCTCTCATGGATATACTGCCCCAGCTCCTCTCATGGATATTGCCCCAGCTCTTCTCATGGATAGACTAGATTTAGTGGCGGTTACTGAGACATAGTTCAGTGAGAAAAATAACTGGGACATAACAATACCGGGGTACTCTTTATATAGAAAAGACAGAGAAGGTAGGAAAGGAGGAGGAGTGGCCCTGTATGTGGAAAACAACATAAAAATTAACCAAATAAAAGTGAGCGAGGTGAACATAGAGTCAGTTTGGGTTACGCTAACATTTGGCAATCATACAGTAGCTCGTGTAGGTGTGATCTATAGACCCCCTGGACAAGCAGAAGAACTAGATAATCTGCTGGTTGAGGAAATAGCCAAAATGGCAATGAAGGGGGAGGTTATTATCATGGGGGACTTTAATCTTCCTGATGTGAACTGGAAAACCAAAACAGCTGGGTGCACCAGGAGTACAAATATTCTAAACTCCCTACTGGGATTATCTCTAACACAAGTAGTTGAGGAGCCGACCCGTAAAGAGGCCATATTGGATTTAATACTCACAAATGGAGGTTTGGTATCGGACGTTGTTGTAGGTGAAAATTTGGGATCTAGTGATCACCAGTCAGTATGGTTTAATATAACAACAGGGATGGAGCCGCACCACACAAGAACGAAAGTTTTAGACTTTAAAAAAACAGATTTTTCTAAAATGAGATCTTGTGTGAATGAGTCATTATCAGACTGGAGGAGTTTAAAGGGAGTCCAGGAGAAATGGGATTATTTAAAGGAAGCATTATTGAAGGCCACAGGAAATTGCATTCAGCTTGTTAGCAAAAACAAAAAGGGAAGAAACCACTGTGGTACTCTGCAGAAGTGGCCAAAATAGTGAAGAACAAAAAGATAGCATTCAATAATTATAAAAAAACTCAGAGTGAAGAAGATAGGCAAACCTATAAAATTAGGCAGAAAGAGGCAAAGCAATTAATAAGAGCTTCCAAAGCACACGCAGAAGAGAAAATAGCTCAGTCAGTAAAAAAGGGGGACAAAACATTTTTTAGATACATAAACGAGAAAAGAAAAGAAAAACAAGGATTAGTTAGATTAAAAACAAAGGAAGGAAGGTATGTAGAAGAGGATAAAAGTCTCGCTGACTGCCTCAATGAATATTTTTGTTCAGTCTTTGCAGAAGAAAAGGAAGGAAAGGGACCTCAGTTAGGAGAGAACACTAAAGAGACATTTACATATCAGTTTACAGAGGAGGAGGTTCTACAGCAGCTGTCTAAAGTAAAGACAAATAAGTCAATGGGGCCTGATGGGATCCACCCTAAATTATTAAAAGAGCTCAGTGATGTAATAGCAAAACCATTAACAGATTTATTTAACCAATCCTTGTTAACAGGAGTCGTCCCAGAAGACTGGAAGTTAGCAAATGTTGTGCCCATTTACAAGAAGGGTAGTAGGGAGGAATCGGGGAACTATAGGCCAGTTAGTCTTACGTCAGTAGTGGGGAAATTAATGGAAACCATGTTAAAGGAAAGGATTTTTGAACATCTAAAAACACATAGATTACAGGATCAGAAACAACATGGGTTTACCTCAGGGAGATCATGCCAAACTAATCTTATTGATTTTTTTGATTGGGTAACAAAAATAATAGACACAGGTGGTGCAGTAGACATCGCTTATTTAGATTTCAGTAAGGCTTTTGATACTGTTCCGCATAGAAGGCTTATCAATAAATTGCAATCTTTGAGCTTGGATTCCAATATTGTTGACTGGATTAGGCAGTGGCTGAGTGACAGACAACAGAGGGTTGTGGTAAATGGAGTTTATTCGGCGCAAGGTCTTGTTACCAGTGGGGTACCTCAGGGGTCAGTACTTGGACCCATTCGCTTTAATATTTTTATTAGTGATATTGCAGAAGGTATTAATGGAAAAGTATGTCTTTTTGCTGATGACACAAAGATTTGCAACAGGGTTGACGTTCCTGGAGGGATCAGCCAAATGACAAATGATTTAGGTAAACTAAAAAAATGGTCGGAGTTGTGGCAATTGAGTTTTAATGTGGATAAGTGCAAGATAATGCACCTGGGACGTAAAAACCCAAGGGCTGAATATAGAATATTTGATACAGTCCTAACCTCAACATCTGAGGAAAGGGATTTAGGGGTCATTATTTCAGAGGATCTAAGGGTAAGTAGTCAATGTAATAGAGCAGCAGGAAATGCTAGCAGAATGCTTGGTTGTGTAGGGAGAGGTATTAGCAGTAGGAAAGGGAAGTGCTCATGCCACTGTACAGAGCACTGGTGAGACCTCACTTGAGTACTGTGTGCAGTACTGGAGACCGTATCTCCAGAAGGATATAGACATCTTAGAGAGAGTTCAGAGAAGGGCTACTAAAATGGTGTACGGCTTGAAGGAGAAAAGTTACCAGGAAAGGCTTAATGATCTTAACATGTACAGCTTGGAAAAAGACGAGACAGAGGAGATATGATAGAAACATTTAAATACGTAAAGGGAATCCACAAGGTAGAGGAAGGGAGTATATTTAAAAGGAAACAAAGTAGCAAAACAAGAGGACATAGTCTTAGATTAGAGGGGCAAAGGTTTAAAAGTAACATCAGGAAGCATTATTTTACTGAGAGGGTGGTGGATACATGGAACAGCCTTCCAGTAGAAGTGGTAGAGGCCAAAACAGTAATTGAATTTAAGCAAGCATGGGATAGGCATAAGGCTATCCTAAACAAAAGATAAATCCAGGTAAAGTATCCATGTAATTGGGCAGACTAGATAGGCCGAAAGGTTCTTATCTGCCGACATTTTTCTATGTTTCTATGTTTCTATATGCCCCCAGCTCCTCTCATTGATATTGCCCCAGCTCATTGATATTGCCCCAGCTCATGGATAATGCCCCAGCTCATGGATACGCCCCAGTTCATGGATAATGCCCAGCTCATGGATATGCCCCAGCTCATGGATAATGCCCCAGCTCATGGATATGCCCCAGCTCATGAATACTGCCCCAGCACATGGATATGCCCCAGCTTATGGATAATGCCCAAGCTCATGGTTATGCCCCAGCTCATGGATATGCCCCAGCTCATGGATATGCCCCAGCTCATGGATAATGCCCCAGCTCATGGATATGCCCCAGCGCATGGATAATGCCCCAGCTCATGGATATGCCCCAGCTTATGGATAATGCCCCATCTCATGGATATGCCCCAGCTCATGGATTTGCCCCAGCTCATGGATATTGCCCCAGCTCATGGATATGCCCCAGCTCATGGATAATGCCCCAGCTTATGGATAATGCCCCAGCTCATGGATATGCCTCAGCTCATGGATAATGCCACAGCTCATGGATATGCCCCAGCTCATGGATTTATGCCCCCAGCTCACCTCCTGCGCCGTGTGTTCTGCTCCTCTGAGCGTCCGGCGGCATGGAGCTTGGGCGCTCGCCTGGGGGAGCCACTTGACCAGCCGCGATCTCGCGAGAACTCGGCTGGTGATGTGTTTCTCCCAGGTGAGCACCGAAGCTGCATAGCTTCGGACACCTGCAGGGAGCGAACACTGCACCGCAGGGTGAGACACCCACCCTTAGGGTGACGGTGTCACCCTAAGGGCGGGTGTCACCTGGTGCGGGCCGCACCCCCACCCCACGTAGCGACGCCACTGACTATACAGAGTACAGGGTGGGAAAATATACACAATGGAACAACAGGGTTCAACCAGACTAGACAAGAAGGAATATCTAGCAATAACTGAAGAAAGAGATCCTTGAGGTGGTCTCTATAAACCAGAACAATGAGTTGCAGCACTAGATACACACAACATAAACCAGAAAAACAGACTTAACAGAAATATAGTCAGCAACATGCAGGGCAGGACTCACACATAACGTGAGGTTATGCTGTGACCAGCACAAATAACTGGATACCCAGCAAGTGGGTCTCACACCAGAATAAGAAACAACATAGACTGTAGTGTGGTTCAAACAGAAACCAGAATCCTGAATACCACACAGACAAAACACAAATGGGATCAAGCAAGAGAATAGTCAAGATATAAAGCTAGGAGTCATAAACCAGGAAGTCAATATACGGTACCAGGGATTAAATACAAAAATAGTCAGGATACGAAGCCAGGAGTCATAACCCAAGATAACAAAAATACAAAATACAGAAGGCAGGGATACAGCAAGGAAGATCTATACTGGATCAGGGAACAAGTGCACTGATAGCCATTATATAGGGTAGTGCAGGTCACGTGACCACAGGTCTGGTCAGAGGCTGAGACTCCAGGGGCAGAGAGCCAAACAGATTAACCCTGAAAACCATGAGGGCTGAGAAGAGCTCTCAGCACCAGGGGGCCTGGCTGCGCTGGGAAAACGTGACAGAGACAGATTAGAAATCATTTATACTTAGGATCTAAACGGAATCAGTGAAATGTCAGTCCTTTCTCGTTCGGCGCACTTCAGCGATTCCATTTCACCATCCCTGTAGTAAATTCTCTATTCATCGTGGGGCCCCCGAAGTTCACTGAAGAAGGAGTCGCTGAAGACTGTGTAGCTGAGCACCGTACTCTGTTGAACACTGCCGAACATGCTGCTAAAGACCGCCGAATTGACAGCCGTACTCCGCCAAACTGCAGAAAAAAACGTAACTCTGCTAGTTTCTAATGGGTGTTTAAACCATGTGTCTCAATTATAAAAAGGTCTTATAAAAAATAATAAAAAGGTCTGTTACGGAATTTAAAAAAAAGCCTTTAAACAAATTGGGAATCAAAAATGTTGGCAAAAAAATAAATAAATAAAGAGGCAGTTTGTTAACATTGAATCCTACACTATGTGATTCGCCTGTTTAAACCTGTTGAACTGAATCACCGAAAGTCAGGGCACTTCACTGACACTTATGTGCAGTTCGGCATTCTCTGAATAGATTAACAATTTTTTCTCTAAGGGACAATATCGCTGCCGCCAAAGATCACCGAATTGCAGCGATCTGCACTATATTTCGCTGTTAATTCGCCAGTATGGTGAAGTGACAGCTTTGTGAATAGACAAACCACAACAAAGTTGCACGTATGGTGGTATTCACCGTTTGGTGCAATTCTGTGGTAAGTTCGGTGCTCTGTGAATAACCCTTTAGGCCCCCGGCACACGAGCGTTATTTTTGCATCCGTCTGTGCGCAAAATTTGACGTCCGTTATAGATTTGCAAATAAATTAATCTGAACACCACACGATGCACCTGCACACTGTTTCACGCACGGCATTCGCGTACTGCAACGAACGTCAAAATGGCATGGACGTAAAAAAGCTAGACGGACGTGGGAAATACGTGCTGCTTCCTGTGGGCTGGAACTCCAAACACCAAAATACTTATTTTTTTCCACTTTCCCTCCTTTTTTTTTCAACGTCCGTAATTATTAACTTGGCCCTGTTTGAACACCTTTATCTCCCGTCAAAAATTACGTCCGTAACGGACGCACTGTGCGCAGTACCTATACGCTCGTGTGCCGGGGGCCTGAAATGAGATTTCTTTACATTGCTCCAGAAAAAAGAGCAGATTGAGTTTATTCGATGTTGTGCTCCTGCAGGAGCTTAGGAAGATATAAGATGATCAGTATACTTGATCATGGAAGTGAAGGGTTGACAAAGCTCAAGACTAGCTTACCTTACGTATAAAATAAATTTATGACTCAGGCTAGGGTCAGAGTGGGGCAGTCGGAACGCGCGTGCAGGCGCGCTAAATCACGGCGGCAGTAGCAGCACATAACGGCCAATGACGGCCAATATACGCAGTACATGCGTACAAAAGTGCGCCGACACCACGCAACGGCAAATGAACGCATTTTTCTCAGAACGTGAACCGCTGCTACAGACGTACAGAGTGCGCTGCGGCCGCATGGCAGCGTGTGTGCGTGATTAGGAGACGTCAGACGCTGCTAGTGTGCGGCCTACATAACGTTCAAACAGCCGGATTTCCCTAGAATTGCGTTGGTGAGTACCTGCGACTGTGCGACTGTGGTCGTCTGACCACTTAAGCGTATTCCGTGAAAAAATGCGTGCGCACGCATCGACGTACATTTTGACGGTGGCCGCAGAAAATGCGCTCATCTGTCCCTAGCCTAAGTGCTGTTGACTGAAATCTCCATAATCATCCTTATTCCATGGAAGCCTCATTGACCTGAAGTCCAATAAACCTACACACCAGAGTAAACATGTACCTTGTACCATTATAATATCCAGTATGATTGCAGTTTATTCATTGCTTTACCGTCATAATTATTTTGGACTGTCAATTAATGTAAAAAAACTGACTTCATCAAAAATAACCTGTCAATTCTATGGTGCTTCCAGCAGTAAAGGTCTCACACCTACCTAATAAACCAGAAGAAACATCTCTCTACTTTAAATCTGCTTTCTTTTATCCTAGTATTTTCTAACAGGGTTATTCAGAGAGAGGTGAAAGCCAGGAGAATTGCCAGAAGAATGAACAATCTAGACCAAATACCTAATTTGGAAAGCGTGATAAATGGGAGAATTTTTCTGGTTTGGCTATTTTGACCTAGAATTTTCACTTCTCCAATCATTTTCCTGGCTTTCACCTCTCTCTAAATAACCCTGTTAGTTTTTGTTGTAATGGTACTCACAGAAATCATGTCACACGGCAGGCTGTCTTTGGTGGTGATGAATGCGAATGTTTGCAGCGCACCATCCTCCTCCCATGTTTTAGTATCGGTAAAGATGACCCCCCCTACATCCTTATGTTGGGAAAAATTAATGAGGTGATACAGATAATTCTGGAGAGTTCACAAACTCCGTCTCACCTCTGTGTATATGAGGCAGCGTGAGTGCAATTATAAATTGCCAAAACTTGCAATATGTAACGATGCCTTTTTATTGGGCTAATTACACTTTTATAACTATGCCTATAAAAAGATAATTACATCAATAAAAAGGTATCAGTACAAACAGAATTATTATTAACTTTATACCCTCAAAACTGGATTTCAATTGTTATGGCTGTTTGCCAATGTACAGTGGTGTTGTGCAACACTCTTATTTATAAATGAGTTGAATTTGTGATAAAGGAACAAAATAAAAGCAATCGACTCATCCCCAGATAACCCCTCCACAACTACGATAAAGCTTAAGTCGATTTTCAAAAGCACCTACAGGTCCCCAAGATTTTGTTAACTTGACCTGCGCGTATTCTGGAGGGATGCAAACTTTATTGCAAATTTAATTTATTTATAAATAGACTCCAGAATACAGCCCTAAAGTTACAGTGCATCAGAGACACCAGCCAATGAAATGTAAGACGATATCTTGTGGTCCCCCACATTCCAAAGGTGTTAAACCGCTTTGGGGTCTGACGACTGACTAAGCTCTTGAAGCCACCAAACACATTGCAGTGAGTAAGGGTTGATACTTATCAGTGGCGTAACTAGAAACCTGAGGGCCCCGGTGCAAGAATCCATGAAGGGCCCCCCCAACCCCCCAACCCCCCCCCAAAAAAGATCCATATTTTTACCTTGTTTTTTTTCTGCAATATAAAAAAGATAGTATTGCCCCCAGCTCACATGGACATATATTGCCCCAAGACCACACATGGATATATTGCCCCATCTCACACATGGATATTTTTGCCCCCAGCTCATGGAAATACTGCCCCAACACATGGATATACTGTCCCAGCTCATGGATATACTGCCCCAGCTCATGGATATACTGCCCCAGCACATGGATATACTGCCCCAGCTCATGGATATACTGCCCCAGCACATGGATATACTGCCCCAGAACATGGCTATACTGCCCCAGCTCATGGATATACTGCCCCAGCACATGGATATACTGCCCCAGCTCATGGATATACTGCCCCAGCTCATGGATATACTGCCCCAGCACATGGATATACTGCCCCAGTTCATGGATATACTGCCCCAGCTCTGCCCCCCAGCTCATGGATATATTGCCCCAGCTCTGCCCCCCCAGCTCATGGATATATTGCCCCAGCTCTGCCCCCCAGCTCATGGATATATTGCCCCAGCTCTGCCCCAGCTCATGGATATATTGCCCCAGCTCTGCCCCAGCTCATGGATATATTGCCCCAGCTCTGCCCCCCCCAGCTCATGGATATATTGCCCCAGCTCTGCCCCCCCAGCTCATGGATATATTGCCCCAGCTCTGCCCCAGCTCATGGATATATTGCCCCAGCTCTGCCCCCCAGCTCATGGATATATTGCCCCAGCTCTGCCCCAGCTCATGGATATATTGCCCCAGCTCTGCCCCCCAGCTCATGGATATATTGCCCCAGCTCTGCCCCCCAGCTCATGGATATATTGCCCCAGCTCTGCCCCAGCTCATGGATATATTGCCCCAGCTCTGCCCCCCAGCTCATGGATATACTGCCCCAGCTCTGCCCCCAGCTCATGGATATACTGCCCCAGCTCATGGATATGCCCCAGCTCATGGATATACTGCCCCAGCTTTGCCCCCCCAGCTCATGGATATATTGTCCCAGCTCTGCCCCAGCTCATGGATATACTGCCCCAGCCCAGCTCTTACCTGCTCAGGGGGCCCCAGGCCCAGGGCAGGCTCCGCCGGCATCTTGTCCTCCTTGGCGAGCGGCCGCTGGAAACATCCAGCTTGGCCGCTCGCCGGAAACCACCTGATCAGCGCGAGGTCTCGTGCGCTGGTCAGGTGGTTTCTCTCCCACGTGAGCGGCCAAGCTGCATGTCAGCGGCCGCTCGCGTAGGGAGAGGGACGGCCAGCGAGTGGCTCCCAGATTCCGGCGCTTTTTGCCGGAATCTGGCGGCGGCGCTGGGCCCCCCTCCAGTGGCGGAATGCCAGGGCCCGGTCGCAACTGCGACCGCTGCGACCCTGGTACTTCCGCCACTGATACTTATTGTTGGGTCTTATTTGCTAATTATCATTCCAATTACTATTCTGAGTGCTGTGCATAGATTCATATCCTAAGAGAAGCCTAGCAGCTCACTGCATAGTCCCCATTGTACCTTTCCTGCTCCATCCTCCCGCACAGCCCCCATGCATCCGATCACTCCCTCTCGTCTTAGATTGTAAGCTCTTGAGCAGGATCCCCTCCTCCCATTGCTCTCAGTGTGTCTAAGGCTGGGGTCAGACGAGCGCACTTTTCACGTCCGTCTGACCGCACTGTTTGCTGCCTGTCGTAGCTTTTCAAAGGAGTCAATAGAGAACAACACATAGAGTATGTGCGCACTTTTTCACACGCGGGCAACGCATGTTGCAACGGACGCCAAAATAGCATTGACGTGAAAAAGCTACACGGACGTAGAGAAACACCTGCATACAGCTTTTTTCTTCTTTTTCTCAACATCAGTCAAAACTAACTGATACAATATAACCACAATCTCATCCGTTATGAAGTGCATCTGTTACTGTGCGCAATCAGTGCGCTCGTCTGACCCCAGCCTTACTTGTATATATATTTGATTTATATATTTATTTGACATATATTTGTTTTCTCCCATCCATTGTACAGCGCTATGGAGTTTGTTTGCTGCTTGGTTCTTCTTTTTATTATTATTCTCCATGTTCGTGCCCCCAAAATAAATCAAGAGCAAATAATATGTGACACCAACTACCTTCAACCTAGAATGGGATAGATCAAAGGCAAAATGAGGGTTGGGATAGAATGGAGTGTTGGCACAAATAGAGACTAGCATAACACGGAGCAGAGGCATAAGGAGGGGCTGCACACGATGTAACAAAGGCACGATGGGGTGGGTGAGATGGTTAGGGAAGAGGCACAAGAAAAGTTTTGCCTCCAGTCTATGAAGCTTTTAATCAAGCACAGGATATTTCAAAATAAGATAAAACAGTGTATACCAGCACCAAAAAATAACGATACAATACGTATCTTAGTTGTTCCCCTCGCGTCTCCTCTTTTCGAAGCCAGCAACATAAGATCAATAAAACAAAGCAAGGAAACAACTGTGTGGAGACACAATTAACAAACAATCATAGCGACAAAACGCGTCAGATGTTTGACTTTTAATCCTGGATGTAACAAAGACCCTTGAAAGATTTTACTTGTGGTGGAGTTTGGATTTCCTACTGTCTGCCTGCAAGGAGCTACCAAAGCTAAGAACCAAGGAGACCAGATGAGTGATCACTTCTCCATAATTTACATGCAAATATTGTTCTTACAGCTAGTGAGTGTAGCCATTTGGGGCCAATTTAATTCATGGATTATAAATTCATGTTGCGCTATGATTGTTTGTTAATTGTGTCTCCACACAGTTGTTTCCCGGCTTTGTTTTATTGATCTTATATTTCAAATTAAGCATTAACTTGAACAACAATTTTTACCATTCAAGGTTTATTGTAAACAAAAAAATCAAAAGAAATTACAAACAAAAAGGTAACATGGTGAACACAATTTGTCAAAGTGAAAGAGAGCTACAGAATATGTGGGCGCTTTATAAATATTTGTAATGTAATTCTATAATATCAACAGCCTCAAAAGCAAAAAAAGCGAATCCTATCACATGTGCTGTGCTTTAGATATCATGCAAACCGGGCCTGTTAGTGCTCCCTGAGGACTGGTTTGAGAAACACTGGTATGTGAGTTCTGTTGATAAATAATGGGGAGAACCTTGTGACTCACAATCATTCTTTGTGGGTTTTGAGCTTAACATGTCCGGTTCAATTCGTGATCTAGTGACTTCAGTGACTCTACCCATGATGTAGCATCACATAGCTCAGTGTATCAGTAGCTTTTGTCTATATGTGTCAGTCAAATTGCAATTTGTTACATTTGCCTTGGTCATTGTATAGATCTTGCCAGATTAAGCAGCAGAGCTGTAGCTCCCTGTTTGTTTCCTTTCCGACAATGAGAAATGCGCCTCCTAAAGGAGTTGATGTATTGAACGCATTTGAGGGAACTATGAAACAGTTGCACTCTAAGCTAAAACAGATTCAGTTTCGAATCTCGTGAACTTGTTGAAGTGACATGTTCTTATAGAAATAAATTGCGGTAACATACACATACAGGGTTTACTTCAATTAGCAGCACAGCTGGTGCGATTTATCTGTTAACTTGTCTTTGAGCTCCGTTCCGCATTTAATGCATTAGGTGTCGAACTGACAGGTGGTGTGAGCACAAAAGCAAAATTTGAAATAAAAATGAGCTTAGTCTGCAGCAAAGCGCTTAATAATACCATGCTTTAGCTTTTGGGTCATGAGTACTGGCGAAAAAAATGTGCTTTTGAAAAATGGTTCCTGATCTATTATGCGAAGGAAAACATAGAGCTGTACTTAAAAAAACATTTGCTGGATTTAGAAAAAGAAAAATATAGTCAAAGCAGAATTAGTTTTATTTTAGATCATTTATACTGACCTTGAAGGTTAAAAATTGCTTATTATTCAAAATAAATCTATCATGTTGATTATATATATATATATATATCATAGTTTCATATCAGATCATATATCATACTTTGAAAAAGACCCGGTGCAGGGTCGAAACGTCTGTAATTTTTTAATGCAGTTTTGAATAAAAGACACTTTTAATTAAGCCCTGGAGTGCATCCATTTGGATTGTTTACAAATATACATATTGGATTTTTGCACCCAGGCATTGAATTTAACCAACACTGATGGCAAATAGAGTGCTGGTTCAAATTTGATGGTTATATAGCATAGTATATATAATCAACATGATAGATTTTTATTCGAATAATAAGCAATTTTTAACCTACAAGGTTATATATATATATATTATATAGTATATATTTTTATATATATATATATATATATAGGCTCAGACGGAGAAGAAATTTCTCCCTGTTCACTTTAGGCGATTAATTAACCCGTAGGTGAGGTTTTGTTCTATAGTACTTTTAACTTAGCCCTGAAAAAAAGATATGTCTCCATCCAGTGTCATCTCTAGGGCTACTGAAGCCTTAAACCAAGCTCAATATAAGGCCTGAATTTTTGTGCAAAAAAATGTAGACATAAACCCAATAAATTTTAATTAAAAAGGCTAACAGCTATTTATTCAGAGAGAGGTGAAAAGCAGGAGAATGACTGGAGAATGGAAAATTCTAGGTCAAAATAGCCGATTTGGAAAGTGAGATGAATGGTAGAATTTTTCTGGTTTGGCTATTTTAACCTAAAATTTTCCATTCTCCAGTCATTCTCCTGCTTTTCACCGCTCTCTGAATAACCCTGTAAGTCAGGTAGACAGGCGTATGCGAATGGAGGAGTATATTTGTGTGAAAGTCAGAATAATTTCATTATTATTATTACCATCATTATATAAGGCCAACAGTTTCCACAGTGCTTTACAATACCCAAAGGGAACAAGACCAGGGGCGGATCCAGAGACTAGTCTCGGGAGGGGCACTGACAGAAAATAAGGTGTTTTAGCAGAGAGCCCGACTCACGAGAATTTACAGAGGGCCCGGCTCACAGGAGCTTACAATCTAGAGGAGCAGAGGGTCCGGCTCACAGGAGCTTACAATCTAGAGGAGCAGAGGGCACCCAGGAGTTTACAATCTAGAGGAGCAGAGGGCACCCAGGAGTTTACAATCTAGAGGAGCAGAGGGCACCCAGGAGCTTACAATCTAGAGGAGCAGAGGACACCCAGGAGCTTACAATCTAGAGGAGCAGAGGGCACCCCGGATTTTACAATCTAGAGGAGCAGAGAGCCCCCAGCTCACACATGGATTTGCCCCCAGCTCATGGATTTGCCCCAGCTCACACATGGATTTGCCCCCAGCTCACACATGGATTTGCCCAGCTCATGGATTTGCCCCCAGCTCATGGATTTGCCCCAGCTCATGGATTTGCCCAGCTCATGGATTTGCCCCCAGGTCATGGATTTGCCCAGCTCATGGATTTGCCCCCAGGTCATGGATTTGCCCAGCTCATGGATTTGCCCCCAGCTCATGGATTTGCCCAGGTCATGGATTTGCCCCCAGCTCATGGATTTGCCCAGCTCATGGATTTGCCCCCAGCTCATGGATTTGCCCAGGTCATGGATTTGCCCCCAGCTCATGGATTTGCCCAGCTCATGGATTTGCCCAGGTCATGGATTTGCCCCCAGCTCATGGATTTGCCCAGCTCATGGATTTGCCCCAGCTCATGGATTTGCCCAGGTCATGGATTTGCCCCCAGGTCATGGATTTGCCCCCAACTCATGGATTTGCCCCCAGGTCATGGATTTGCCCAGCTCATGGATTTGCCCCCAGCTCATGGATTTGCCCCCAGCTCATGGATTTGCCCAGCTCATGGATTTGCCCCAGGTCATGGATTTGCCCAGCTCATGGATTTGCCCTCAGGTCATGGATTTGCCCCCAGCTCATGGATTTGCCCCCAGCTCATGGATTTGCCCCCAGCTCATGGATTTGCCCAGCTCATGGATTTGCCCCCAGCTTACACATGGATTTGCCCAGCTCATGGATTTGCCCCCAGCTTACACATGGATTTGCCCAGCTCATGGATTTGCCCCCAGCTTACACATGGATTTGCCCAGCTCCCTCTCACCTGGATATTGCTCCAGGCCTCCAGCTCCGGTGTTCAGGGGTTGAGGGGACCCAGATGCCGGGCAGCGCGGGAGTGCCTGCCCGGTCCTGAAGAGTCCGTCCTGTTGAAGGTGATGCGGCTGGCGGCTGCATGGCGTGCGTGCGCAGCTCACGCGGTCCGGCCAGTCAGGTGGTACAGAGACTCAGTACCACCTGATTAGCCGGACCACGTGACCGGCTGCGCCTGCACGCAGCCGCATCCCTTTAACAGGACGGACTCTAAAGGACCGGGCAGGCACTCTCGCGCTGCCCGGCATCTGGGTCCCCGGCTCAAATCTCGGGGGGGGTGGGGGCAATTGCCCCGTTGCCCCCCCCTGGATCCGCCCCTGAACAAGACACAAATAAGCATACATAGGATGGAGACAAGAGGTGTAGAGGGTCCTACTCATAGGAGTTTACAGTCTAGAGCAGTGGTTCCCAACCGCGGTCCTCAAGTACCCCCAACAGGCCAGGTTTTAAGGTTTACCTTGGGGAAATGCAGACTGAATCCTGCAATCACCGAGCAGCAAATCATATCACCTGTGCTGTGCTTCAGAAATCTGGCAAACCTGACCTGTTGGGGCTACTTGAGGACCGCGGTTGGGAACCACTGGTCTACAGGGATTGGGGTGGAGGAAGAAAAGAGGAGTTTTATTGGATGTCAAGATCACTAGTTCTAGTAGTTCAGGAATGGTGGGGCTACGGAATGGCATCTATCATGATGTGTGAGTAGGTGAGTTGAGGGATGAGTTGCATCAGTAAAGTGGTACTCTAATCTGAAGAGATTATTCAACATAAATTTATTCATTTGAGGCATCAGTGGGATGGAGGTCTTAGGCAGCTGCCTCTTTTGCCTAATTATTGAGCCACCTGGTCTCTATCGTAGACCAGTAAGCAAATGTTCTCATTTGCATTGCAAATGTGTTTTTTTTTTCATTTTTATTATTGCGTAACATTATCAATATCCCGCCTAGAAAAACAAAGTATATGACACATAATAAACCAAATATTACCGAAATAACAACTTCTCTTTTGACATGTGTTTCATGGGCATTGTGAATCCACCCACCTGTTGGCGATCAGTTGGATTGGAAAAAAAGCTGGGCCTTCGTTGCTGATCTCACCATTAAATATTACTTTGAATTTATTCTTTTTTTTTTTTTTTTACTGCAACACATCTTGCACAGTTCAGTGACTCCTGTTTTATACGATGCAGAAGTGGCCGGCCAGAGAATGCGGATGTGCTATTGAATATTCTTTCACACGTATTGAATATTCTCTAACACCGTTAAGTAAATTTATAACATACACCATTTAAAGCTTAAATAGGAACAATCACTCTTATTTAATGACTTTAAAACTCCAAAAGGACCAAATCTCTCTTCCTAATCCTTTATTTATAACTAGAGGGTTACCGAAGAGTCAGTGTTAAATTATTAATGGAACATACAGGGGATTATTACAATGTGCTCTTGAAGGAAAAAAAAATAAACGTGCCTCTGTTTATTTTTCCTTTTCAGAATAGTAACAGTAAATATAGTAAAATAAACAGCGCAGATTAAATATGCAGATACCATTAACACAGAATGTTAGGCCCCAAACATAAATAAATTCCCACTTAGTCAACGTGATAGACTACCCAAGGGTCTGCTTGCCACGTAGCTCAAGACTGTTGGCAATATAATTATCATAGAAATGTTTAGATAAGGCTTAAAGGAATATTAATGTTTATGCAGAACTAATATCTCCGTCTCTCAATGTGTATCTCCTGATGGGCGGTTGTGAACTGGTTGGGGCCTGGAGATTTCTCCTCACTCCAGATAAGTGACATTAGATACCAGTATTCCTATGATAATATACATGAATAATGTAAATGCCCAGAAATATGAATATATGAATTCATAAAATTGTACCGGATATATTTTTTAATAAGAAGATATATGGAAATTGATGGTATAGCTAATCTGAATGTAGAGTCTCGTGTAAGTCAACTCGCAAGTCAACGGCCCAAAATAGCGGTGTAGTCCTCATAGATTTGTTCGGACTATATTATACAAAGAAGAGTCGAACTTGCCACCGAATTGCACCTATCGGTGCAATTTCTTGGCAATTCAACTATTCGGGAAGCTGTCAATTGGCCAAATATTGGCGAATTGCCAGCGAAATTACGGTGCATTTTGCCTTGCATCACCGCAATTCGGCGACCTTCAGCAGCAGTGAAATTGTCCAATAGAAAAGTAATGGTTAACCTATGCAGAGAATGCCGAACTGAACCGAAATGTTGGTGAAATGCCCTGATTTTCGGTGGTTCAATCCCAATAGGATTCAATGGAAAAAAAATTGCGTTTATCTTTTTAGATTCCACTGTTTATTCTTTTCATTTGCAGCAAAAAGCTTTTTTTTTTTCGGGATTTTTCTGGATTTTTTCAGCGAAATTTTTGCTTCCCATTTGATTCCTGCTTTTTTTTATTCTGTAACAGACCTGTTTATTATTTTCCGGAGGACATTTTTACTATTTCCATGCATTTTCATTCATTTTTATGCTTTCAAACATCTTTTTTAAAATAGCAGAGCTCCGTTTCTTTTTTTTCCCCTCCAGTTCAGCAGCCGATCAGCTTTTTTAGGCGGCATTTGGCGACTGATCAGTGGCGATTGGTGGTGTGTGGCCGACTGTCTTAGTCGACATTGGACGGTCTGTTCGATGCACTTTGGGGACCCTGCAGTGAATGCTGAATTCACCGTAGGTACGGTGGACTGAAGGCTAGGGTCAGACTAACGCATTTTTCACGTTGTCCGTGAAAATGTGCGTTCGAAGAATGGACGTATTTTTTCACGGAATACGCAATAGCGGTCATACTATGCGCAGTTTCATCCGTGATTTTGTACGGATCATCAATAAAACACTTCTTGCATCTGGACGTTATGTTGGCCGGACATTAGCAGCGTCTGATGTCTCCAATTCACGCACACACGCCGCTAGCGGACGCAGCGCACTCTGTACGTCAGTACTAGTGGTTTAACGTTCTCGAAAAAATGCGTTCATTTTCCACTTGCGTTGCGCAGCCGGACTTTTGTGCGACCGTACTTCGTATATTGGCCGTCATTGCCCGGCATCTGCTGCTAGCACGGCCGTGATTAAGTGCGCCAGAACGCGCGTTCGCACTGCCTCAGTCTGACCCTAGCTGAAATTGCTGAAGTGCGCCGAACAAGAGAGCACCGAAATTTCGCTGAAATTTCAGTGCTCTCTGAATAACCCCTTTTATGTTAAAGAAGGGCTCAGCAACCTTGGCCCTGCAGATGTTTTGAACCTCTATCTCCCATGATGCTCAGATACTCTCTAGATTGGCTGGGCCTCATGGGAAATGTAACATCTGGAGGGCCAAGGTTGCGGATCCCTGTTGTAAAGGGATATTCTTGTATTCTTCTATTGTACTTAAATATATTCTACCTACTATCGGAAAGTTTTTGAAATGCTTTCTAAGTAATGACATTGCCAGCATTCTAGCATGCAGAGTTCCTGTGATCTGAGCCTGCAGTATATATGGTGCTTTAGGACACACAGTGTTCCTGTCCTGCTACCCACAGTGTACCAGTCCAGCAACTTCAGCCGTGTGTTCTCTGCCCTCTGAGCCTTCAGCATTGTACCTTCCAAACCTGTCTGTCTGCATCCAGCCCTGCAACCTGGCTGCCTGAATCCAGTCCTGCAACCTGTCTGCCTGAATCCAGCCCAGCAACCTGTCTGCCTACATCCAGCCCTGCAACCTGCCTGCCTGAATCCAGCCGTGCAGCTTGCCTGCCTGCATCCAGCCTGCAACCGGTCTGCCTGCATCCAGCCCTGCAACCTGTCTGCCTGCATCCAGCCCTGCAACCTGCCTGCCTGAATCCAGCCGTGCAACTTGCCTGCCTGCATCCAGCCTGCAACCGGTCTGCCTGAATCCAGCCCTGCAACCTGTCTGCCTGCATCCAGCCCTGCAACCTGCCTGCCTGAATCCAGCCATGCAGCTTGCCTGCCTGCATCCAGCCCTGCAACCGGTCTGCGTGCATCCAGCCCTGCAACCTGCCTGCCTGAATCCAGCCCTGCAACCTGCCTGCCTGAATCCAGCCCTGCAACCTGCTTTCAGTAATTCGGCCTTGTTAATTCACTGTGTCCGGCCTCCTTCATGTGCTATCCAGCTACAATACAATAAACATTCACCTTTGCTAAGCCTGTCTTTGTGTATCCTTGCCTCAAGGGTCTGCCGTGTTGCATCCTGGGGTCTTACCATGGCATATTTATTTATAAAGGATTTTACCAGGAAGGATACATTGTGATTTCTCTTGTTTTCAAGTTTGTCCTGAGTTCAAGAACATCGAATTGTTACAGTAGGTACAGAAATACAAAGTAATAAAATGCAAGATATAAAAAAACACAAATATACAGATTAACAGAAAATAAATATGCAGGAAATATAGTCATTATGTTACATGTTTACAGGTGCATTCTGTATCGAGGTATATTAACCCTTTCCATGCGGAGGACGCACTCAGCGCGTCCTGCCGCATGTACACTTCACTACGGAGGATGTGCTGAGCGTGTCCTCCCTTTGCAGCAGCGATCCACCGGGATTACGGCCGATCGCGGCAGCCCCCTGGTGCGGGCTGACATCCTCGATGTCAGCCCAGCCTCCGGGACCCAGGCGGGCACGATAAGCATCACTGCGCTAGCGCGATGACGTCTATTACAGGCAAGCCCCCCCCGCCAGTGCGGGGAAGGTGCCTGAAGGGGAGGGGGGAGGTCCTGCCCTTCCAAGCAGCGGCTGTCTTTAACCCCTAGGGGGCTGGATCGCAAAATGGCGCCAACATATTCCCCTGACAACTGGCATCATCGTGCATAGCGCGATGACGTCAGTTCTGGGATTAACCCTTAGTTGCCACCTATGGTGGAGATAGTGTGGTTACAATGAACCCCCTATCTCCCGGTCCGTGGCAGCTAGTGGTTAATATTTGGTATCATTGGAAAGGCCAGAGCATGGTCTTTCCAATGATATCAAACATGATATTAATGCAGCAATATTGTTCTCATTTCAATTATAATGTGAACAATGATGCTGCACTAACGATTTTTTTTATGGGGCGTTTGCTAAAAAATACATAATTTCCCCCCAAAAAAATGTAACGAGTCCCCATTTCTAATTTTTTTTTAATAAGCGCACCCCATAGAAAATATAACTGCAAAGGCTCGCATGTTAAAATGTGAAAAAAAACACGTTACACAATGTAGATGATCGAAAATTCAATTTTTATTGCATTTTTTGTTATAATATACAGGCAGGACATGACGTATACATATAATAATGACATATTATGAATCTGCCGAGTCTGCCGGAAAGAACAATATATACTATGCCTGGGTTGTATAATAAAATGTGACTTCAAATTGCGTTTACAGTAAACATGATGAGTGAAACCGGTAAAAATAAGCTCAGCACAGAGGTGTGAAATGGTTCAGCAGCGAAAGGGTTAATAGAGATCTCTTAAGTGTTTTTAGACTGGGGAAGATTTGATGGCGTCTGGGAGGTTATTCCATAACTTTCCTTTTGTATTGTGGTATTGCAAGTAAGGTGCTGGTCCTGGATCGGAGGTTATAGGATGAGGGAACTGCTGGGGAAGCAGCATATTCAGGTAGGGTGGTAGCTTCCCAGAAAAGCTCATAAACACCAGGTTGGAAAGGTGAAGGGTGCGTCTAGACTCCAGGTGCCACCCTGACACTCACACAAGAATGCTTCAGAGAGGTCAGCGTCCCTATAATCGGATCGTTATTGTACGAGGGGGGAAAAAATGACCCAGGTGAAGATTATTCCGAGCAACAGATACAACAAACACAAAGGACCCTGCTTGTAAAGTGCCTGACTGCAGAATGAATGACTGTAACACGCGACGTTCTTATAAGTATATTTTAAGAACCGCTATGAATCAGGCATATTTCAGTCTGAGGGTATGGATAATAATAAAATGTAAGCTACCGCCATATAATTCACAAAGCTATCTCTTCTCAGCCATTAGATCACAGCAGGAATCTGAGAAGTGGACATTTATTGTTTAACGGATACATTCAGCTCAATCGCAGACCGGAGACAAACACGCCTGTTTGTTAGACCTATTCCGCACATTTATTTAAGTGGTAGAAGTTTAGCTCGCAATCTGATTCCCTTATATCAAACACATACGGATATAAATCTACAGCAGAGCATCAAAAACCCTCTGCGGCTTTTAAAATGAAATTCTTTCACTTAGGAATACGCAGCTGTAAAGGCGTTGACTTTCATTTTACACTGCGTTTCACGGTTTATAAATGTACAGGGATTATTACACGGTGAAAAATGACACACAGGCGCGTAGTAAGCTAAGGATAAAAGGGCAAAATAAATGAATCTCAATAAAAATGTTCGTTGTTGCTAGAAATAGCTTCAATTATTGGATACCGAGTATATAAAAAAAACTGTAACTGTTGTTTTTATGTGGGACAATGTCACAAAAATAATTCTTCTATTTGGCCGTATTGTATGGCAGCAAAAAGTAAATAAACAAACTTATTCATCAGTGACAGAACGGTGCAAATAGCGATGTACTGTAAGGCTAGGGTCAGACGAGCGTGATTTCTACGGACTGTACGTCCGTGCAGTACGGACATGGTCAGTACGGATGACGCAGTAGTGGCCACACAGTCCGTTTTTTCACTGAAGTTATTTTTGACGGATGTAGGAGGGAAAAAAAAATTACAATGAAAAAACATTCTGTCCGTCAAAAATGCTGGACGTATAAATGCAGTCCGTCTGACCATCGCTCCATCACTCACACACAAAGCTATGCGGACGTTGTGGACGTGGCGCACTCCGCACGTCCGTTCTAGCAGTATTACGTTCTTGCCTAACCTGCGTCCGTTTGCAGCGTCCGTCATGCGTCCGCAGTTCAGTGCGGACGTACTTCATGTGTCGGGCTCCAATGGACTTTCTTTCATGCTATCACGGACGTACTTTTAGGCGCAATCACGGACGTGAACACTACGCTCGTCTGACAGCAGCCTAAATCTCCCTCGGCCAGCATTTAAAAATAAAAATATGCAAAGTATATATAAATATGTAGTTGGATAAGAAGATTGATTTTTTTTTTGGTGAATTAAAGGGACAGTACCACTTCCATAAACTGTAACTAGATTACTTGTGCATTACAAACAAAAACACATCAAAAAACACATTATAAAACACAAGCTGCTGTTTTTTTCTTTGACGTAATTGCAAGGAGAAAAAAAATAAGGGCTAAATTACAATCTTCAGGCAAAAAGCCTCGCGCCAAGTGCAAATCTTTGCGCCAAACGTTAAACTTTTGCGCGTGCAAATCACCGCTGGAATTACAATCCTCGCGGCTTTTTTCTGCCTCCGATCAATTGCACGCGCAAACAGGATGCGCCCAAATGCAGCGCAGTACCGTCTCGTGCAAAAATCTTTGTGCGCGCAGTCTTTTTTTGAGATTCAGCCAATCAGAATTAAGAACCACACCTGTCTCACGTTAACAAATTGCGCCTACCACTGTCAATCCGAGCATATATGTTGCAGCAATAATATATGCACACACAACTTCATCCATTGTATTAGTTTGGTATGAGTAGAATGGGCCACTGTGCTTCGGTGCATTCCTTTTTATGGGCTTGGATATTTTTGGGTTCGGCCACGTTGTTCAAATTTGCCATTAGCACCAGCTTTTAGGAGTTGCTAAAATTATGCATGCGGTAAATACTGTGAAATAGATTGTAATACCATACTCGTACCAACGCACATTCGCATTTGCGCTCACAATGTTAAGTATAGGACCCGCGAAGTACAGGGGTACAGGGTTCGCGCAGGTTCACCCGCGGTAGACTATTGCGCGCGGTTGTTGCGCTGACTATGTAATACGGGATTCGGCGCAGATTGTTTTACCCCTCGCGTTAATGTTTTTTTGCGCCGGCACAAATGTTTGCGTGAAGATTGTAATTTAGCCCTAAGTATTTTATCTCCGGGTTCCAGTTTCTGGATTTCTCCCCTGATGTAACATGTACCAAAAGCTGCTTCTGCAAAAGTTAAAAGAAAAACATGAAAAAATATTGTTCGACACACACAAATAATTATATGGCCTTTCCAAAGATGGAGATGGAACTAGATATTATTTAGGGTACAACTGAACACTTGAACATCCCATTTGTAATCTATATGATATGTATGGATGCATTTAGCAAGACATTAAGGTGAAAGAAATACAAAAAAAAAATCAAAACTTAGCCCCTCAACTACTAAGCGATTTTTCCAAAAAACCATCATCAGAAACCAGTGTTTTTTTTTGTAAATTCATTTTTAATTAATTATAAAGTAAAAATTAATTATAAAGTACAGCGCTGCGGAATATGCTGGCGCTATATATATATAAATAAAGAAGAAGAATAATAATAATAAATATTTGAGCTTATACCCATTGTATTACTGACTGTAAAAAAAAATTTTGGCCAGTAGATGGCGCCATCTACTGCCAAATTGATTTACAGAGGTTTGAGCGGCCGGTCTATTTTCCCTTTTTTTTTCCTGCATCGGCTGCTGAAAGCCCGTTATTTCAGGGCTTTCAGCAGCTGATTATACAGTTTTAGCTCTTTTGGCATTATGCGCACAGGGCTAAAACTTTGGGGGCACCTTCTGCAGCCCAAGAGCAAACGAGATTCGTTTGCAGCAAACAAATTTCATTTGCTTTTGGGCTGCAGATCAGCATATCGAGATAGCTTGATATCGGGGCACCGGATGGTGCCTTTGAAGCCCGAGATATCTTGATATCCGCAGTGAAGGGGTTAAAAGAAAGAAATGCTGAAAGGGCAGTTAATGCATTGAAAAAATAATATTTTTTGCAATGCAAGAACATTTTCTTCTGGACATTTGCATTTGGATTCCTTGGTCTATTATTTATCCGGCAGCCTACAAATAATAGACTAACTCATTATACATAGATTAAAATTGACGCGCGTATAAAATTAGACTTAAAATGTATGTCAATTAGGCACTTAAATTGTCATTAGTGCATTATGCACATATAAATAACTCAGACAAGGATTAAATCGCAGAAGGTGCAATCAATTGCAATTTAAATCACTAAAAATATAAATCAAGCCATAAATCGAATATACAGATGTAGGAAAAAATATTCTAAAGTGTAAGAATGTAAGAAAAATAGTAAGTAACTAAAGGCAACGACAATAAAACTGAGTCAACAAGTAAATATAGGTTTGTAAGTTTATAAATGCTGGAAAAAAAAAAAGTTTGGTGAAGTTAAACCATTGCTCTTTCAATTAAAATTGGAACTGGTTGATCAACGTAGTAAAATAGACCTGTAAATATATTTAGGAGTTAGGCCCCTATTTCGATCTTCCCAGTAACAGAGAGCTGCAAAGGGACCTTAACCTCCCTGGCGGCATTCCCGAGTGTGGCTCGGGGTTAACTTTCAATGCTGAAGCGGTAACCCCGAGCCACACTCGGACTGGATACATTACCTTTACCTGCGCTCTGTCGCTGTCCTCCGCTATAGCAATTCTCCTCCTCCTAGACCAGAGGTCAGCAACCTTGGCTCTACAGATGTTTTGGGCCTACATTTCCCATGAGGCTCAACCAATCTAATGAGTAGCTTAGCATCATGGGAGATGTAGAGCCAAAACATCTGTAGAGCCAAGGTTACTGACCCCTGACCTAGACCGTGGCACGGCAGTGAGGAGAGACAGGGGGACTTTGGAACCTGCATCTCTAATTTGTACACTACACAAGGTCAAGTTAGGTGTCATTGGAAAGGTCAGAGTCTGGTCTTTACAATGATACCAAACATGACCATGTAATGCGTAGAAATAAAAAAATTGGAAAAACAAATTAAATGCAAATTTATTTTTTCACTGTTCTACGGCAGAGGCAGTAAATGCTTTTACACATAAAACAAACAATGCCGCTGCACTAACTCAACTAAGACAACAGATTCTGCCCCTTCTTTTGATTTGACTGCAGAGAAAAACTGGTTTTCAGTTTTTTGATTGGGGGGGCTCTCCACATTTCTGTGCCTACAGGCTCCTGAGACGCAAATCCAGCCCTGCATACGTGGAGTTGTGCTGAAGCCACGGAAGGACATTTGTTGTTAGTGCAGTCAGCGCTGCACGGCTCGATCCCCCTATGCAAGATTGCATTTGCAGCCTCGTCGAGCGCACGTCGTAGTGCTTCGATGGAGAGGCTTTCAGCATGGCCGCAGCAAGTCTGCTGTCACGCTTACAATTCGTGCGCGCGCAACAGTATGTGGCCGGCCCCGTTGCAGCGTCACAATGTTGCGCCGGACGCCAGGAGGCACGTCAGTACGGGCGCACATAGTGCGCTCGTCTGACACCGGCCTTAATTGTTTTGAAGCATTAAAAAAATGTGTTGTTTGTTAGATTATTATTATTTATTAAGCGCCAACACATTCCGCAGCGCTGTACATGTTGTAATGGGTAAAGAAAGGACAATTCTACAATACATACAGGAGACAGGTCAGTGTATTCCTGCCAGCAGATACATGAGGATATGAGGACCTTATAATCTCGATGGTATAGTTGACACATTTTTTTAGTAATAGCGTGTCACCGTGAGCTTACAATCAGTTTCTCTTGAATAAATCCGAGTGCAGAGCATGCACCGAAATACAAACTGGCTTATTCAAAGAGAGGTGAAAACCAGGAGAATGACTGGAGAAGCGAAAATTCTAGATCAAAATAGTCAAATCAGAAAAATCTCCCATTTATCTCACTTTCCAAATTGGCTATTTGATGTAGATTGTTCACTTCTCCTGCCATTCTCCTGGTTTTCACTTCTCTCTGAATAAACATGTTACTCTTATGAATATGGAAGCATTACGGTAAGCGTAAAAAATGGTTAATTTTGCTTCACACTGCATTTCACAGCTAGGAGTATTTGGACGGATAATATGGTATTGAGAATTATTCCCTGCCACACGTTAGAATAATGAAGGATAATGGCGTTAGATGAATTCATTGACATTAAAATGGTAATTGTTAACAAAAGTTGCCCTTTTAGTATTTTTTTTATATAAAAAACACATAAGCGTCTTACTGTGCCGGACTCTGTATTCGCTTGCTTGTTCTATTTGAGTCCCTGCTTGGGAATATAAAATTAATCTGTAAAATTATAAAATTTGGTGTATAAGGTGAAATGATCTGCATGGTTCATGTATTATCACAGAATGTGGCAACAGCTTTAATGGTCATGGATGGAGGGCGTCCATAAGTACTTATTAGGGCAATCTGTATCAACTGGGTTCTTGCACAGCACAAGGGCTGAATACTTAAATACGCAGCTCGCTTATGTGTGCGACATTCAGGTTTCCAAGGAAATTTTTGTTATGATTCTTATTGAATCACCTTATAATTTCACCGTGTTTTCTGGTTTTGCTAGTATGATAGTTTTTGGTTTTTATTGCAATGCCATACGATGTTTATTGGTTTTAGGTTGTATAACCTTATGCTCATAAACACGCAAGAAATAAACATCACACGATCTATTGTTTTCTTTAAAAAAAAAAAGGATTGTTAACTTTTACTGTTTATTATAGCATGAGAACTGATGGATTATTTTTATATTATTAATGGGTTTCAGTGGGTTAAAATTCAGTTTCGTGTAGACTGAACCGGATGTCAAGGTGTGTATTTTGCCAGGGCTTTCAGCTAAACCATATCTTTTGTTACAACTAAAAACACAGGATCGACAGTCCATCCCCTCAGCGGCTTTTATCAAAAACTAACAGGGTTATTCAAAGAGATCCGAATTGTGGCCGAAAGGTAACCGAACAGTGAAATGAAGGTTACCTTTCCTGGTCGTTCGGCTATTCAGAGAGCAGGCAGTTCGCCAAATGTTGGCGAATTGCCTGCACATACGGTGCCTGTTCGGTGCCTGTTCGAGGGCAGTGAAAACCCCATAGAAAAGCACTGCTTCGTCTATTCAGAGAACACAAAACCATCAGTGAAAAGTTGCCGAATTGCCTTGGTGGTTTCATGCGGCAGATTTATTCAGACGAATCCCATAGGCTTCAATGTTAAAAATATTCCCGTTTTAATTCAATATCTAATAAACTGTTGATTATAATATTCTGCAGTAAAAAGTCCCTTTATTTATAGATTTTTTAGGATCTTTTAGGCATTTTTTGAGATTGTTTTGTGAATTTTCTTTTAAAAATCGTTTTTTCTTTTTTCTGTAACAGCCCTTTTTATTATCATTCATTGGATCTTATATGTAAATTTCAGACATTTTCGTTCAGTAGTTTCTTTGCAAACAGCGTTTCACTTTTCAAACATTCAAGCGTACTGTTTTGTTTTTTTCACTCCATTCATCTGCGGTGTCGGGTTTTTCCGACGGCTGCTCTGCGCTGTGATCTGCGGCTGCTCGGGTTTCTCCGGCGTGTTCGGCGGGGTTAATCCAGATGTTTTTGTGGGTTTCGGTGTGCATTCGTCGGGTTTTGCAGTGAGTGTTCGTCGGGTTTGCGGCGGCTTTTCCCTGCACTACGACGTCCCTGTGGTGCTTGCTGAATACACCGCAGGGTCGCCGAAATGGGATCGCCAAATCGCACCAAATTGAAGAGAACGAAAAGTCACCGAACGTTCGGTGACTTTTCGATTCTCTTTGAGTAACCCTGTAACTGTTGACTATGCAAAATGACTTGTTTGTCGTGCGGTCCTGATGGTCTTTTGACCGGCTGCCGAGCCGCGTCTCCGCTTTTCCTGAGGTTGAGTGTTCCTCCCCTTCCCTACTCCCCCGGGTGGGTGCTACTCTCGTCTGTGGCGGCTGCCTCGGCGAGTGGTTTAGCTCTTCCCCTACACCTGTGCCTCTTGCCTGTAAATAGTTGTTGTTGTATTCCCCTGTTGACCCCCCCACCTGAAAGGGCACACACTCTTTCACCCGTACTACTTACGACTCTTTCCTCCTTGAGCTTCCCCATGGCGCTTAAACAGGCATCCCTGGTACTCCTATCCATCAATGCTAGGGGCTTAAATATCCCGGAGAGGCGATCCACTGCTCTGACTGACTTCCGTAGACACCGGGCCTCAGTGGTGTTCGTGCAGGAAACCCATTTCCGCAGGGGGGCTAGACCTCGCTTCACTGACTCTCATTACCCGACCGGTATGTTTAGCGACACACCGGGCTCTAAATCAAAAGGTACAGCCATTTTATTTCACAAATCGGTCCCTTACCGGGAGACGACCACGCTGACGGATGACAGTGGCAGGTTTGTGTTTACGAAAGGCCAGATTGCAGGACAGATGTTTACATTCGCAAACGTGTATGCTCCCAACAAAGCACAACACCGCTTTCTCACCAAACTTTTAAGAAAATTGCAGGCCTTCTCAGAGGGCACGCTGATCCTGGGGGACGACTTTAACATTCCTCTTCACCCATCGGTCGACACTTCTACAGGGCGCTCCTCCCTCCCGACGAACATTCTCCAGTCTATCACGCAAACACTGCACTCCTCACGTCTGGTGGACTGTTGGAGGGCTCTTCACCACACAGACAGGGACTATACCTTTTACGCGCACACCTCTACCTCTTACTCCCGTATTGATTATGTTTTTCTTCCTTTCTACCACCTCCCCCTCCTCCTCTCTGCAACAATAGGTAATATAACTTGGTCGGATCATGCCCCCGTTATTGTAACCTTTAAATCCCCGACCTTTCGCCCGTAGACCGCAAACTGGCGCCTGAACGACGCACACTTGGCGGATCCGACGCTTTTGGCTGAAAGCAGAATAGTCATGGAACGATTTTTTGTAGAAAACACTGATCAGGAGGTACCCCCGGCTACGGTATGGGAGGCACATAAGTGTGTGTTGAGAGGTCACTACATTAGCGTGGGTTCGGCAATTAAAAAACGTAGGGAGGCCCAGATTTTGGACCTTCATGCCCAGATTGACAAAACAGAGCTTCAACATAAACGTACGGGGGACCCTGCCCTACTCACCTCTCTGACAGACCTGAGACGCTCCCTGGCCGATATCATGCACACTAGGCATCACAGAGCGTTACTCCGCTCTCAGGCGTTCTTTCACGTACATGGCAACAAGAGCGGTCGACGTTTGGCCAGGCAATTGGCTAAAAAACGTGCTACAACATATATCCCTAACATTAGAGACAAGAAAGGCAATTTGCATCACCTCCCCACACAAATTATGCAATCCATTACAGATTACTACAAATCCCTCTACGCAGTCCCTGGCTCCCCTACGGAGGAGGCACGGGCGCAAATCCGCCTAGATATTGACAACTACCTCACTCGCTATCTTAGACGTAAAGTCTCTGCGAACACAGCTGAGCTCCTGGATGAGCCGATCACTGCAGAGGAATTGAGCCTGGCCATCAAGTCCGCACAATCGGGCAAATGCCCGGGACCTGATGGCTTCCCGACCCGTATTACAAACATTTCTTTGATGTCCTCTCTCCACACTTTCTACGGGCCTTTAACTCCCTGCGTGAGACGAAACCCTTACCCACTCAATCTTTAATGGCCAACATAGTCTTGATCCCAAAGGAAGGGAAAGATAAAGAACAGTGCTCTAGCTACAGGCCGATATCCCTTCTTAATTGTGACGTGAAGCTGTTTGCCAAAATTATAGCGACTCGCCTGAATCCATACATCCCGTCACTGATACACTTAAACCAAGTGGGATTTGTACCACACAGAGAGGCCAGAGATAACACGATACGCGCTCTTCACATTATACATGCAGCCCCTAAAGTCCAGGGAGGCCTTCTACTCCTGTCAACGGACGCAGAAAAAGCGTTCGACAGGGTAGGCTGGGACTTCCTTTTCGCCACGCTCCGCCACCTCGGATTGGGACCCCTGCTCTGCTCCTGGATACAGGCGCTGTACACGGGCCCCTCGGCAAGGGTATGCGTTAATGGTGCATTTACTGATAGCTTCCCTATATGCAATGGTACGCGTCAGGGTTGCCCCCTCTCACCTCTCCTTTTCATTCTTTCTTTAGAACCCTTTTTAGAGGCGGTTCGACAAAACACCCAGATATCTCAGGGGTTTCGGGGGGGGCGGAAACACATAAGGTGGCGGCATACGCAGACGACCTTCTCTTCTTTGTCTCTAACCCACTGATCTCTCTCCCAAACATTTTATCGGTCTTTGAGGAATATCGTAAACTAGCTAACATCAAGATTAATTTCTCGAAGTCCTCTATCTTAAACATTTCGGTCCCATCGCACAGGGTAGTCTCCATACGCCATACACTGCCCTTTCGTTGGGCGGGATCCCGACTGAAGTATCTGGGAGTGTGGTTGACTGTGGACTGGACCCGCTTATACGAAACGAATTTTGCCCAGTTGATGGCAACTTTCCGCCGCGACCTTAGGGCATGGGACTACCCCCACATTTCATGGCTAGGGAGGGTCTCCGTCCTCAAAATTAATATCCTCCCCGTCTTCTCTACCTGTTCCAAATGCTGCCTATTACCATTCCCCTCTCCTTTTTTGCTACTCTGCGCTCACTGGTGATATCCTATATATGGCGTCGTGCCAGGCCAAGAATTAGTTATGACACCATGACACGTTCTAGACTTCGAGGGGGGTTGGGGGTTCCAGACTTCCCCTGCTATTACGCCTCTTGCCACATTCTGCGGGCGGCGGAAAGGACCAGGGAGGGGGTAGTGAAGAGGTGGAAGTCTGTGGAGCAGATGATGCTGGAGGTCCCATTAGCGGTTCTCCCGTGGCTGCCTTGTCCGCGGGGCATACGATTGGCGCGCACATCACCGTTCACAATGGCCACCCTACGATGTTGGCATAGGGAAGCGACTCGTTTGGGCCTGACGACCTACCCCTCCCCGATGACCCCAATCACATATTACGATGGGTTCCTGTCACATTTGGGACCGAGATCGTTAGTGGCCTTGACTACCCCCATTCCCAGGGTCCACCACTTCCTCACTAGTTCGGGTGCCATACCCCTTGGCTCCCTGCTGGAGGATAGACCGCCTACCTTTTTGCACCACTTTAAATATCGTCAGGTCACTAACTGCCTCCGACGTGCACCGCGACCTCACATGCTTACCCGTCCCCTTACCCACCTAGAACGTACTTGTGCATCACCCTCTCCCCTATCCAATGGGGTGTCCCTAATATACACTCTTCTACGAGATGCATCCTCTGCGATCCCCCCAGCGTTCATGGGTAAATGGGAAATGATGTTGGAATGCACGTTCACGGAGGAACAGTGGTTCGACATATGTGAGCTGACACACCGATGTTCCGCGGACAGCAGAACCCAAGAAGCTGCTTATAAACTGCTCACACTGTGGTATTATACTCCTATCAGCTTACACACCTTTTCCCCGGACATCTCCCCAGATTGTTGGCGCTGCTTTGGGGCCCTGGGCTTGGTTATCCACCTGTTGTGGGAATGTCGCCTGATACGCCCATTTTGGTTAAGTCTCCACTCCATCGCCGGCGATTTGCTAGGCACCCCACCACCTTTTACCCCGGCTTCTATGCTGCTTCACCATACCTATATGTCTATAGCGTCTTACAAAAAGACCATCCTGCCCCGCATATTGAATGTTGCTAAGAGCCTGATCCCCTTATAGTGGAAGCAGGTCGCCCCACCACCTCTGCGGGAATGGTTCCGCCGGATGGAGGAACTTAGGGCGGTGGAACATTTTTACATGTCGGCCACTGACCAACTTCCTCGATACCTTTTAATTTGGTCCCAATGGCACACACTGTCCACTTCACCAGCCTTTCTTGCCCGCCTGGGTCAGGTCCCGTCAGTCCCTGCCCTTCCCACACCTACTCCTGAGTAGAATTTATGCTCTCTTCCCTCCCCAGACTGTGATCACCTGGTTTTCGTTCTCGCTGTTTTATCACCCTGGCTTCCCCACCCTTTGAATCTGCCTGGGAGCCTGCGTGCCCTGTTGTAATATATGTCAGACTTTTATGTCTACCCTCTTTTACTTACTTATAGCTTTGCATTCTTATGGCATATTGCCACTGTTTGGACCTGCGTGTCCTATTACCATTTTATCTGAAAAATTAATAAAATTATATTTGCAAAAAAAAAAAAAGAATATGATTTCATGGATAGGTAGGGTTAACTGTATCAAGATGAATGTTCTCCCTCGCTTTTTGTATCTTTTTCAAGCTTTACCAATAGCACTATCTTGTGAGGATTTTAATGTATTGCAACGTTGTATTGATAGCTTTGTATGGGCTGGAAAACGCAGACGAGTAGCACGTCACACATTACATCGACCATCGACCATCGACCATCAAAGTGATTGGGGGGACTGGGATTGCCTTCCCTTCTTACTTATTATTATGCTGCTCAGTTAGCACAAGTGGTTGTGTGGCATTCACCAAAGGGTGCCCGACGTTGGGCGGACTTGGAAACTGCGCTTATGCGCCCAAACATATTACAACATTGGATATGGACGAGTAGAGAACATCGTCCTGAGCTTATCACCTCATGCCCGGCAATATTAAATTCCGTGAGAATCTGGAATAAAATGGCATTGAAGTGCGATTTGACCTCCTATCCTTCCCCAATGTCCCCCATATTTGGCACTAAGCGCTTTACCCCGGGACTTATAAACGGACCATTTAAATATTTTTTGGAGAAAGGTGTGTGCAGGTTATATCAGCTTTATCCAAAAGGAATTTTGCTACAGTTTTTTCCAGACCCAGGCCTTTCTTTTATACGGATTTTGCAAATCAAATCTTACGCAACTCGCCCCCATGTTAAGGCCGCAGCTTTATCGGAGCTGTCTTTTTTTGAACGCCTTTACAGAGATGAAACATACCCAAGAGGGCTAATATCTTCCTTGTATCAATTGCTCACTTCATTGCAAGATTGAAAAGAGTTATCTTACATTAAAGCTTGGGAGGCCGATATATGAGAAATATTGGATACAGAAGACTTGATGGATATCTGGGAAATGTCAAATTCGGTTTCAATATGTACATCATTGCAGGAGCAAGCGGTAAAAACTGTGATGCGCTGGTATATAACACCCTCCCAATTAGCTCATATGAACCAAAATGTTCCAGATGTTTGTTGGTGGTTATGCCAAATGCGGGGCTCATATTACCATATGTGGTGGACTTGCCCACTTATTGCTAGATTCTGGTTAGATATTCAGGATATATTATCTGCTGTATTGAATAAAAATGTATCAATGGATCCATGGGCTTTCCTTCTATCCAGACCAATCACCCACTTAACTTTTTTTGAAAATAGATTGATGGCTAAGATTACACTAGCTGCCAGAAGAGCTGTGGCCGAAACGTGGAAACAACCTTGATTGCCCAGCATAGCTAAAGTTTATTGTAAAATCAGAGATATGAAAATAATGGATGAAATGACGGCCCTTGTCCGAAATTCATTACCATCTTATTATAAAACTTGGGGACCTTGGCTGGATGCAGGACGGTGATGTTTCTATATTGTACTAAGGAAGTTAACGATAAAGGAATATATATCAATTTTCTTTATTACCCTCTTTTTCCTTTTAGGCCGGGCCGGGGCCGATTGCATTATGTTGTTTTGGTGTTCTGTTTTGTTTTAGTTTTATCTTATTTTAATTTATAATTCTTTCTTTTTTTTTTTCCTCTCTTCTTCTAATTTTATTTCCTCTCCTTTTGTTATAAAAATGGATACTGAATTGTGCGAAGTTTGAAGTTTCATATATGCGCATCATTGTATATTGCAACTTAGTGTTCAATAAAGTTCATTAAAAAAAAAAAAGAAACCACGCAATAAATCGCTTTGTGTGAATGGGGCCTCACACTATCAGGGTTAGTCAGAGAAAGGTGAAAATCAGGAGAACTGTCAGAAGAAGGGAACAATCTAGATGAAACAGCCGATTTGGAAAGTGAGATAAATGGTAGAATTTTTCTGGTTTGGCTATTTTGACCTAGAATTTTCACTTCTCCTGCCAATTCTCCTGAGTTTCACCTTTCCTTGAATAGACCTGTATGTATTATATAGTTCCTGGTGCTTCTATTTTTCTTGCTTTTAATGATATATTGTACCTCAGTCCACCACTGAGCAGAGAAAATGCTTCATCTCTGCTTGTGCCGCTGTATAACTACTAAAAAGCACTGCTGTTACACACTTAACAAAACCTTCCTGCTAGTTTTACAATTGAAGCAGCACAGCACAGAGCAAGAACCATTGCTAAACTCATTTGTGCCCCAGACGACGATGTAAAGATACTTTGCTTCAGACCAAGTGCATTAATATTCCCTGATAGAAGATTTTTATTAAAAAAAATCAAACAAATAAAATCAGTATCTGCATTTATAACTAATTGTATTAATTTGATTACTTTAAATAAATACTAGTTTTAATAATTAAGTAGGTGTTAAAAAATAAAATGATTAATTAATAATATGTTTGCAAGCAATTAATAGTTTAAAAAATCTATATTTTTAAATAATTTACATTGGGGGTTATTCAGTTCAGTGCTCTCTCGTTCCCCGCACTTCCCTGCACAAAGTTCCCCACCCTGCGGCGAATTCAGCATTCACCGCAGGGTCCCCTGAGTTCAGGGAAAGTCCACCAAAAACCAACCGGAACTGCCGCAAAAAATACGCTGAACACACTGGAGAAAGCCGACGAGCTGCCAATCACAGCGCAGACCAGTCGCTGGATAAAGCCAACAAGCCGACGAACGTGGTAAAAAAAAAACCAATATGATTGAAAGTGTCAAAATTGAAACGCTGTTTGCAAAAAAACTACTGAACGAAAATACCTGGAATTTACATATAAGATCCAATGAATGATAATAAAAAGGTCTGTTACAGAAAATAGAAAAAAAAGCTTTAAAAGAAAAAAAAATTGCAGAAAAAATCCTGAAAAATTCCTAAAAAAAACCCCCAATAATTAAAGAGACTTTTTACTGCAGAATAAAATAATTAATGGTTTATTAGATATTGGATTAAAACGGGAATGTTTTTAAAATTAAAGCCTATGGGATTCGCCTGAATAAACCTGACGAATGAAAGCACGAACAGCAGGGCATTTTGGCAACTTTTCTCTACTGTTCGGTGTCTCTGAATAGATTAATCATTGCTTCTCTATGGGAGATTTCGCTGCCTTTGAACAGGTGCCGTATGTGAAGGCAATTCACCAAAATTTGGCGAACTGGCTGCTTTCTGAATAGACGAATGGCCCCGAAATGTCACCGTACGGGGAAATTCCCTGTTTGGTGCCATTTCGGGGCCAGATCGTCTCTCTCTGAATAAACCCTATAGGATCTGCATTTACATTAAAGCTGCACATCCTCCACAATGTAAGTTTATTTCCTGCAAGTTTCAGACATCATTTACGCGTTTGGATTCATAACGCGCAAGGCCGCCGTAACTTAAATTTTTTAGTCTGCCAGTTTCATGTTGGTTACACTTACTATACGCAATGGTATTTCCTTTACATACTGTACAGCCTATACACCAGTGGTATTACGGGTAAAGAAGAGGTACATATTACAAATATTACGTGAAATATTAAGTCAAAAATAAATCAGCTCGGGAAATAGTGACAGTTTAACCCTTTCAGACACATAACATGAAAATAAAAATGATTTTAATGTATATAAGTCGTTATCTAACGACATAAAACACATTAAAGTAATTTGGCCATTCACAGTAGTTTCAATCTGAAAATGTGGTTTCAGATTGGAACCATAACACTGATCTGCAATTTTTCAACTTTTTTCTGTTGTTTTCAAATGAATAGGTGTATCTGAATGGATTTTTTGTTCAGATTCCGAAAATGACCTTCAACATTCCGTATCACGTCAAGTTTTTCCACTAAGGATGGAAATGTGAAAATTTAAAAAAACGTTATTTTTTAACGACATTGCTATATGGTAACGTTTGTAAGGTGTGAAAATGTTCTCTGGAGGGGCGGAATGATTGTTTAAGGAATAGATAAACATAAATACATATTTAAAAGCAAACATACCTAACATTCGCCACTGGGCTCCCCTTCAAACTTCCTCTTTTGGATTGTCTTCGGTGTGCGTCCGTACAGCCTCTGTTCAACATCCAACAATAGTCGGCCATCATATGTACAGTCCACTTTCCTTGGTATCTCCTTTTCCATCACTTTAGTATCCTGATGGAAACGCTCGCCATGTTCTTCCGAAAAATCACCAAGATTGTTAGGAAAGTACCGTATTTTTCGCTCCATAAGACGCACCTGACCATAAGACGCACCTAGTTTTTAGAGGAGGAAAACCGGAAAATAAATATTCTGAATGAAATAGTGTAATAATGGATATTGCCCCAGCTCGTGGATATGCCTTAGCTCACACGTGGATATGCCTTAGCTCACACATGGATTTGCCCCAGCCAGCTCACACATGGATTTGCCCCAGCCAGCTCTCACATGGATTTGCCCCAGCCAGCTCACACATGGATTTGCCCCAGCCAGCTCACACATGGATTTGCCCCAGCCAGCTCACACATGGATTTGCCCCAGCCAGCTCACACATGGATTTGCCCCAGCCAGCTCACACATGGATTTGCCCCAGCCAGCTCACACATGGATTTGCCCCATCAGCTCACACATGGATTTGCCCCATCAGCTCTCACATGGATTTGCCCCAGCCAGCTCACACATGGATTTGCCCCATCAGCTCTCACATGGATTTGCCCCAGCCAGCTCACACATGGATTTGCCCCATCAGCTCTCACATGGATTTGCCCCAGCCAGCTCACACATAGATTTGCCCCATCAGCTCTCACATGGATTTGCCCCAGCCAGCTCACACATGGATTTTCCCCATCAGCTCTCACATGGATTTGCCCCAGCCAGCTCACACATGGATTTGCCCCATCAGCTCTCACATGGATTTGCCCCAGCCAGCTCACACATGGATTTGCCCCAGCCAGCTCACACATAGATTTGCCCCATCAGCTCACACATGGATTTGCCCCAGCCAGCTCACACATAGATTTGCCCCATCAGCTCACACATGGATTTGCCCCAGCCAGCTCACACATGGATTTGCCCCATCAGCTCTCACATGGATTTGCCCCATCAGCTCTCACATGGATTTGCCCCATCAGCTCACACATGGATTTGCCCCATCAGCTCACACATGGATTTGCCCCAGCCAGCTCACACATGGATTTGCCCCATCAGCTCTCACATGGATTTGCCCCAGCCAGCTCACACATGGATTTGCCCCATCAGCTCACACATGGATTTGCCCCAGCCAGCTCACACATTGATAATGCCCCAGCTCACATATGGATATGGCCCAGCAGCTCGTGGATGTGCCTCCGCTCACCTGCCGCCGCCGCCGCGTTCGTCTCCCTCTGAGCATGCGTCCGGCGGCAGGAAGCTTGGGCACTCGCCTGGGGGAGCCACCGCGGTCACGTGGCTCCCCCAGGCGAGTGCCCAAGCTTCCTGCCGCCGGACGCATGCTCAGAGGGAGACGAACGCGGCGGCGGCAGGTGAGCGGAGGCACATCCACGAGCTGCTGGGCCATATTCGCTCCATAAGACGCACCCACTTTTCCCCCCACTTTTTTGGGGGGAAAAAGTGCGTCTTATGGAGCGAAAAATACGGTAATTTAGATGAGCATGAAGAAAGTGAACTTTGACGCTCACGTTGCAACCAGGCAGTTGATAGGATTCCAGCATATCCTCGACTAAGGCTAGGGTCAGACTGAGGCAGTGCGAACGCGCGTGCAGCCGCACTTAATCACGGCCGCACTAGCAGCAGATGCCGGGCAATGACGGCCAATATACGAAGTACGGTCGCACAAAAGTCCGGCTGCGCAACGCAAGTGGAAAATGAACGCATTTTTTCGAGAACGTGAAACCGCAGGTACTGACGTACAGAGTGCGCTGCGCCCGCTAGCGGCGTGTGTGCGTGAATTGGAGACATCAGACGCTGCTAATGTCCGGCCAACATAACGTCCAGATGCAAGAAGTGTTTTATTGATGATCCGTACAAAATCACGGACGAAAATGCGCATAGTATGACCACTATCACGTATTCTGTGAAAAAATGCGTCCATTCGTTCGAACGCACTTTTTCACAGACAACATAAAAATGCGTTCGTCTGACCCTAGCCTTAAGTGGTGTAATTTGAAGCCTTCGTGTTCCCCAAAAAGTTGTACCCCTTTTCTGAATGCAGTCCATGCTCGCAATTCGCACTCACTCATGGTTTCCTCGAATATGTTGTCTGCCATTCATTTTCGTATTTGAGGGCCTATGAAAATGCCAGCTTTAATGTTTTCAGACGTGATTGATGGAAACTTACCACCAAGATACTGAAAGCATTTACTGTCCCTGCTTAAAGCTGTCACGAATTGCTTCATTAAGCCAAGTTTGATGTGTAAAGGTGGCGACAGTATTTTCGAGGGATCAACCAGTGGAAGTGAAACAATGTTTTTTTCGACAGGTGTGAATGTACTTCTGACTGGCCACTGCTGCCAAACCCAATGTTCCGTCCTTGCTCTGGAGTCCCATTCACACAAAAAGCAAGGAAATTTGGTGTAGCCTGCTTGTTGGCCGAGCAATATTCCAATCACCTTGAAATCCCCGCACAAAGACCATTCATCCTTTGTGAAAAAACTTGACGTGATACGGAATTTTGAAGGTCATTTTCGGAATCTGCGCAAGAAATCCATTCAGATACACCTATTCATTTTAAAACAACAAAACCTTGCATATTGGTGTAATAGGTTTAAACTTAAAAAAAATATATATCCTTAATAAAACTGTATAAATTGAATTATAAAAAAATGACATTATTTCGCTATGTTGTCCTGGGCCCACAGATGTCCCCCAAAATAAGTTCTTCCTAATTTACTTTTCTGTAAGCGATAGAAAGAATTATCCTAAATCCTTAAAGAATACTTCATCCTTTGTATCTTATACAGTATTTGTTCTCGTGTCCTTCCAATTGCAGCGAGAAAGCATGGGGTCACTTTCTCCTCTTAGACGATGGATTACATAAGTATTATTTCTAGCAGTAAGTGATTTTGCTGTAATATGGGGGGCTTTCCTATGCCAGGGGTATATGCTCCGCGGACATAAATCAAGTGCACTCCAGATTATGAAGGTAAGGTGCGGGGTTCCTTTAATGAATTCTATCACCTTTATACAGAGCGGGATATTTTATGTATTGACTTCAACACTTAATAAATTGAATTAGCCCATTCATTTATCAAGACAGGAAGATAAAATACAGGTTCAATTAGATTATAATTTTAAGATGTTAGCATACTTAGATTGAGAATATCTGGATGAAATGAAGTTCCATAATTGTTTTGCCTCGGTAATGAAAAATAATATGTTCCATCTTAATAAAGTAATTAATTTGATTTATGATTCTTTCCCAGCTAGGAACATTTTTACATTTTTTTTCCCTGTTTCTGGTTATATGGTACTTTATTGCTAATAAAATGTGGATTACTGAGGGGGTGACCTTTTCTCATTGGTTCATTTCCAATATATAATTTCTTAATTGGAACATCTTTAAAAATGACTCTATTACAAGATGTTTATAATCTAGGAAACCTATTCCAATTTCATTATCTGAAAAAAAAAGGATTTTGCCCTAATACAAACTGCATTTACACAAAATTAAAATCGCATTTATCTTTAAAATATCACGACATGTATTATTTTGTGTTTTATTTCCCATTTGAAAAAGGTCATGTTCTAATATGTATTTATCAAATGTTACAGATGATACATTGTATACTAGTTAATATTTACATTTGTAAGATACTTTCAGGGTTATCCAAAGAGATTTGAAAAGTCACCGCACGTTCGGTGACTTTTCGTTCTCTTCAATTCGGTTCCTTTTGCCGATTGCATTTCGGTGACCCTGCGGTGTATTCAGCAAACACCACAGGGCCCCCGAATTGCAGGGAAAAGCTGCCGTAAACCCACCGAAAACTAACCGAATGCACGCTGAAAACAAGCAAAAACATCTGGATTAACCTTTGAAAAAGAGGAACAGGAGCCGAACATGAGCCGAATCACACAGAGCCCAAGCAGCTGTGACGTAGAGGAGGCAGTGAATAAATTAGAAAAACCATTTGTATGAATCTGGGAAAAAGAAACGCTGTTTGCAAAGAAACTACTGAGCGAAAATGTCTGAAATTTTCACAGGAGGTCCAGGGAATGATAATAAAGAGGGCTGTTACAAAAAAAATAAGCAAACAAAAAAAATCAAAAAAAAATCTGACTTTTAGTAAAAAAAAAAAAAAATCAGAAAAATGCTTAAAGTATCCTAAAAAATCTATAAATAAAGAGACTTTTTGCTGCAGAATTTTAGAATGAACGGTTTATTAGATATTGAATTAAAATGGGAATATTTTTAACATTGAAGCCTATGGGATTCTCCTGAATAAATTTGCCGAATTAAACCACCGAATGGCAGGGCATTTCGGGAACCTTTCACTGCTGGTTTGTGTTCTCTGATTAGCCGAAGCAGTGCTTTTTTATGGGGATTTCACTGCCCTCGAACAGGCACCGAACAGGCACCGTATGTGCAGGCAATTCGCCAGGATTTGGCGAATTGCCTGCTCTCTGGATAGCCGAATGGCCAGGAAAGGTAACCGAACGCTGATTTTCAGCGTTCGGTTACCTTTCTCAAGCAATTCGGATCTCTTTGGATAACCCTGTTTGTGTTTATAACATTGACGTAGGATCACATACACTTTAATACCTGTCTTTTCCATTTCTCTATTCATATTTTTGTATCATATTGCCTAGACCATTGTTTCCCAAACCTGTCCTCAGGACCCTCCGCCTAGCCAGGTTTGCAGGATATCTGAAGCACAGCCCAGGTGATATGATTTGCTGCTCAGTGATTGCAGGATTCAGTCTGCATTTCCCCCAAGGTGATCTGTAAAATCTGGCCTGGTTGAGGGTCCCAAGGACAGGTTTGGGAAACACTGGCCTAGACTAACAAGAATGCAACCAATCAGGTGATTTCTAAGCATTGAAGAAGCCGACCCCTCCTTAGGTCCCGTAATATGAAACCAACCACCAATGGTTATTGACTCATGCCGTGTTTTCCCTTAACAGTTTCCTCTTACTGGTTGAGCGATAAAATGGTAGATTTGGTGGGGGTGACACAGAAGTAGGACCACAAAATATATTTCATCCAACGAGAGTATTAGAAATCCTTGCAGATAGATAAAGAACAGGTGTCTAAAATATTTTTGGAGTTACCGCTGTCTACCAACAGCTCTGTCATAGACAGAATTGAAAACATAGTTGACTCTACCTTCATCAAACACATATAACGTCCAAAGCTTAGGTTAAAATCAAAGAAATAATAATGCTAACTCAATAGCTTTCCTTTTCAAAGAAAGTTTGTTTATTCACCATTTCTCAGCATAATAGCCACAAAGTTTTTCAAATGTGCCCCTGCTTCTCAAAACGCCACCAAAAACTATCTTCAGTCAACGCAGTCAACTGCTTCAGTGATATTTGCCTTGAGGTTGGCAGAATTCCTTTCTCCGAACTTGACGAGGAACATTTTGGCAAATAAAACGCGAGCAGTTTTTTGTTCTGCGTCCCAAGTCATAATGAAAAATCCTCAACGTGCTTATTTTTTGGAATGTCAACTTTTCCACCAGCTTTTTAAAATGGTTTGAGGTTCATGATCCAGAAATTCCTTCACCTTGGTCATTTTGGTTCTTATCCTTGGAGGTGCATTACCAAATATATGCAGATAGTAAAAATAAAAATCAAATTCTGTTTTTATCCAAAAGCAGCAAAAGCTTTTAACATAGGAGGTATTTTTTTTGGTATCAATGGAAAGACCAGATCCTGGCATTTCCACGAGGCCAACCATGACCAGGTAATCTGTAAAAATAAATAAAAATATTTATATTATTTTTCTTCAAAAGATTCAGTATTGTTCACTTTTAAATAATTAAGTGAATAATATTGCTACATTACCTCACCTAATTTTCCCACAGCAGCAGCAAGTGTGGAGGGAATAGAGCAATGCATTATTGCGCATTGTTTCATCAAAAACTTACAGGGCTATTCAGAAAGGGGTGAAAACCTTGAGAATGACTGGAGAATTGAAAATTCTACGTCAAAATAGTCAAACCAGAAAAATTCTCCCATTTATCTCACTTTCCAATTTGGCTATTTGGTCTAGATTGTTCATTCTCCTGGCAATTCTCAAGGTTTTCTCATCTCTCTGAATAGCCCTGTTAATCTGCTGCACAGAGCGCAGGGGGATCTTTGGACCCCTGTATCACCATCCTGTACTCCCCACAAGGTCAATTGAAGTGTCACTGGAAAGAATAGAGTCTGGCCTTTCCGATGATACCAAATATGACCATAAAATGTGTAAAAATAAAAATGTGGGAAAAAAATAACAATTGCAACACATCTTTATTTTCTCTGTTCTAAGGCAGTGTAATTATTTGCTCATAAACCAAACAATGTCGCTGCACTAGTTCACCTTCTCATTTCCCACACTGTGATCAAATTTGATAGTGATGGTATAATGCGTTACCATAAGCATTATTTCATTTAAACCATGTGGGCGCTAGGGGAGGACTTGCCCCCGGGCGCCTCATGACCTTGCTACGCTTCTGCTCTGGCATGTAGCGTATTTGTGGTTCCATCATTTCTTTATGCTTGTCAGTATTATAATATGCTTGAAATCAGTAGGCTACGCCAGGATCTTAGTGATGTAAAAATATAAGTGGGCTACACCAGGAACGTAACAATGTAAAACTATAAAGGATGGCCACAGGGGCACAAAATACAGCGAAGTTTGAGCTAGAAAGCCTTAATCATTCATGATTTAAGGTTTTTTTGTCTCATTTAATACACCTCTATATGGGCACAATTAGTTGAATGAAGCACATCAAGACGGTACTCGATTTCTTGCCATGTTCACTGTAGCATCTGCTTTAGATGAATGTGTGGTGTGGGCGTGGGATCATGTGCAATCGAATCATTGGTCCGTTTTTCTTTGGCGAGACATCAATTACTGCAAATGTTTACCTTAACCTTTTGACTGAATACTTGGCACCACAACTACATGACCTTCAACCAACCATCATTTTCCAGGAAGATGGTGCACCACCACATTGGGGACTGCATGTTCGTGGGTTCCTAAATGAAACATTTCCAGAGCGCTGGATTGGAAGGGGTGGCCCAATTCCCTGGCCACCTCGTTCACCAGATATCACTCCCCTCGACTTCTTTCTATGGGGTTATGTTAAAGATATGGTGTATTAAACAAAGGTACGGGACATCACTAATCTAAAGCAGAGGATCACTGATGCCTTTGCCACCATTGATGAGGGTTTGCTACAGCCAACATGGCAAGAAATCGAGTACCGTCTTGATGTGCTTCATGCAACTAATGGTGCCCATATAGAGGTGTATTAAATGCGGCAAAAACATTTTGTAAAAATTTTCACTTATCTGTCTTGTCATTTGCCTTTGTTATAAGTTTTTGAAATTGTAAAGACTTTATGGACACCCTGTATATTTTTACATCATTAGGTTCCCGGTGTAGCCCACTGATTTCAAGCATATGTATTGAGTGGATTGCGGATCCCAGTCTGTGGATCATTAACTCGGCATTGGTGATTCCAGCTTGTGATAGCCACGGTTTTTCTGACTTTATTGTCAGAATTAATATACGTGAAAATATGTAATATAAATCCTAGGGCTTAAATTTAAACATTGAGTCATAAATAAATCCAGATTTCCAAGCTGGATTTTGTCCAATGGTAGCGTTTCCCATTATCAATTTCCAGCAATGGTAAATACAGCAAAAGATAAAAAAAACAAAAACATTTTATATCCCACAAGAATACACACTAGTAGTAACCAGGCGGGTCAGACGGGGTGATTTTTAGCTCAATTTATACATAGTTTACCCTGGGCGATGTCAGATCTTGTTCTAGCTAAATAAATGGAATTGGATTTTTTTCTTCCCTGCTTGAGTGAGCCCTGCCGCTGCCATTTATATGGCGTTTAAAGGTAATTGACAACAATTATTTATAAAAGATGTCGCAGCATAAAGGAAGGCTGCATGATACCCCGATAAAAAAAATGGTTGTTAGAATCTACACTGACACTAATAATGCATTGATTGAACAGCACAGTCGAAGGCTCCCAGCCTAGATGACTTAAGGGAGCAATTGGTCTATTTTGTTAGATGACCCTACAGCTCTGTCACCGGAAGCCTATGCCGTAATGCGGCCCGTGTATGACATTAGGAAAATTATATTTCATGAACTCTAGGTGAATAAACCAATTATTTCGTGCTTTGCTTTTCTGAGAGCGGTTAGTATTTACCGGGGAATGTAGCAGTCATTGGCTTAATAAAATGTACTTCTGAAGATTATATTTTTCAGCCGCTCGTTTTGCTGAGCACAGGAGAGCAGAAATCATTAAACCGAAGCCGTGAAATCGATGTGCCCAGCCTTCCTTTAGTCTAAAATTACAGAGAGGGGGAATTCTTTCAAATGCGATTTGCAGGTTTCCTGCCATCATCATCTATTTCCAACTTCAATCATATGATATACATGTAAATAAGGGTTAAGTCAAGCAATAATATGCAGTAACACAGTTCCTCCACTATTTCTCCAAGGGAAACTGAATTCCCATTGGTTTCAGACACTTTAACCCTTTCGCTGCCTCTGTGCTGACTGAGCTCATTTTTACTTGTTTCGCTCATCATGTTTAAACGCGGTTTGAAGCCTTATTTTAGTATATGACCCAGACATGTTATATAATGTTCTTTCCGGCAGACTCGGCAGATTCATAATATATCATTATTATATGTATACATCATGTCCTGTCTGTATATTATAACAAAAAATGCAATAAAATTAGAATTTTCAATAATTTACAACGTGTAAAGTGTTTTTTTTCACATTTTAACATGCGAGCAATTGCGGTTATATTTTTTATGGGGTGCGCTTGTTAAAAAAATTAGAAATGGGGTCTCGTTACTTTTTTTGGGGGAAAATTACATGATTTTTAACAAACGCACCTGAAACAAAAATCGTTAGTGCAGCATCATTGTTCACATTATAATTGAAATGGGAACAATATACTAGACATGTGCATTCGTTTTAGTACTAAAACGATTTAGTCCGAATTTTTTGATAATTTAGTTTTCGTATGACTCAAGAGATACGAAATTGCTCAGTACAAAAAACGAAAGAAACGAAAATAAAATGCACTACATTTTAGTTTCAGTCCTTTTTGTGATATTACATTGAGTGAAGGAGACCAGCAATGAAGAGCGCAACATCCGAAGTTCTGCACCCTCCACATGCCAATGCAGTAGGATGTTCTATACAGAGAGGGGTATTAATGAATGCAGGAGGATGTTCTAAACATTATACAGAGGAGTTTTTTTTTTTGCCCTTTAAATCCAGTGGCTGTGAGCGCTGAGATCCGCTGCTTGTTATATTATCTCTCAGTACAATGTATCAGGCTCAGCTGTTACAGTAACTAACTGTAACAGCGCTCAGAGTTTCAGTAAAACAAGGAAATAATATTGTTCTAACCTCTTATATATAAAAATGTTATTTACTAGTTTTACTGAAACTCTGAGCGCTGTGAGGAGCAGCAGACAGTTACTGTAACAGCTTTGCCTGACACGGGGCAGTATTACAATGTTGGTGCTACTGCTAACTTAACCAGAGCTGTTGTAAACTGAAAACCTCCATAGGCTATAATGGCTCTGGGAAGTTTACAACAGCTCTGGTTAAGTTAGCACCAACTAATGTAATATGGCCCACATTGTGCTGAGTGAGAGATACTGTAACAAGCAGCGATCTCAGCCCTCTGAGGAGCCACTACAATAGTAATTGTATCCACTGGTTTTCGGATGAATGAAATTAGTTTTCATACTAAAGAACTGAAAACGAATTTCTGTAGCAACTAAATAAATTGCATTTTAGGACTAATCCATTAGTTCAAAACGAAATTTTGTGCTGTGCACATGTCTACAATATACTGCAAAACAAAAAAACTTGTTTATTTTTTTTTATAATTTTTTTAAAATATTTTTTTATTTTTTTAAAAAAACTTTTTACATGATCAAGTTTGGTATCGTTGGAAAGGCCATGCTCTGGCCGATCCAACGATATCAAACATTAACCCCTAGCTGCCACGAATCGGGAGATAGGTGGTTCATTGGAACCCACAATCTCCACCATTGCTGGCAGCTAGGGGTTAACGCCAGGACTGGCGTCTTCGTGCTATGCACGATGACGCCAGTCATCAGGGGGAGTTCCTGGACGCTTGGCCGACATCCAAGATGTCAGCCACCTCCGGGAGAGGATCACAATCCGGCGCTTTTCGGCGCCGAATCGTGATCCGGCTCCCCAGGGGTTAATGTCAGCCACCGTTTGGAAGGGCAGGCTGTGCCCTTCAAATGGTGCCTGCCTTAACCTTGTGGCCCCCGGGAATCAGGAGGGAGAGAATGCGGAATGACCTCCCCCTCCCTTTCAGGTGCGGCTCCTGAATTAGATGTCATCGCACCGCCGCAATGACATCTAATGTCCCCGCCGGGGTCCCGGAGTGCTGGGCTGACATCCAAGATGTCAGCCCGCACTGGGGGGGGGCAGCCATCGGCCGTAGCACAGGAGGTGCACTTGGCAGGACGCGCTAAGCGTGTCCTTAGCAGCCAAGTGGTTAAAGCTTTTGTTTAGGTGTTCAATCATCTGTGTTTTGGTTTTTTTAGAAAGTATTTTATGAGGAAGGATGCATTAAGATTTCTCTTGTTTTCAAGTATGTCCTGGGTTGTGAGTATGTACCGGTAGGTGTCTTGCCCAAGGACACTTACTGGAGAGGTGCTCTTGCCGGAATTCAAACCTGTGTCTCCACGGTTTCCTTGTTAAGTCACAATAAATATATTATGTCTCATACATTTTGCCTAAAACGCAGAATATCTATTATATATATCTCAAATTTGAGAGCGAGTGGTGTATTAACCCTTCAATACCAAGGCGCTTTCCATAAAACCACTGACAGGATCCAGTGGCTTTATGGAAAATTAGTTTCCATTACCTAAACAGTAAAAGCATACAGAGGTGTCCCTCTCTATATTTTTACTGTAGGTAAGCCCCTGTTTTGACAGGCAGAGGTCCCCCTCTGCTGGCCAAAAAATGCTACTACATTTACATTGTAGCTCGGTCCCCACGGCTCCATGCAGGTAAATGGAATCTGAAAGCTGTCAAATAATTCCAAAATATCATGTCCGATGGGTTGAAATATCAGGGACATGTTCTGGAGCCCATCTGCAAGTGAATTATATTTGCAATAAACAAAATTCCTTTCCATTGCTTCATAATTAGCCCACATCACTATATAGATCACCTGAAGATGCTTTTGAAAACCAAGCATACTCGATCTTAGTAGAGAAAGTGTTAAAAGGATAATCTATTACAAAATAGAACCCTCTTTTTTTTGCCCTTAAATAATTAGGCAGCTTTGCAAATTGTGTAGCATACGGTCCAGAAATTGTGCATCACTTGGGACGTGCACACATTATGCAGAGCGATGGATTGGAGCTGGGCACGGAACTGACCCATCGGCTGCCTCTCTTAGAATGCTCGCTGTCGTGGTCGGTCTCTGAGAAGGTGAAGTCACAAGCACAAGAGCGTGCTGACTGACAGCCGGAAAATTCTAAATCAGTGACTACACCAGATCGGTTTGCCAGATATCTGAAGCTCAGCCCAGGTGATGTGATTTGCTGCTCAGTGATTGCAGGATTCATTCTGCTTTTCTCCAAGGGAATCCTTAAAATCTGATCTGTTAGGGGGACCCGAGGACCGCGGTTGGGAACCACTGCTCTAGACGATTGAAATTTTAATCAAAATTTTTCAAATTGTTTTACATTTTTGGTTATAGCATTCTGGCAGGACATGACTTATACATAAAATAATGATAAGTTAGGAATCTGCCGAGTCTGGGGTAAAAAAGGATATATAATTTGTCTGGGTCGTACAATAAAATATGACTTCAAATCGCGTTGAAACATGATGAGCACAAAATGGTAAAAATGAGCTCAGCACACACAGGTGAAATGGCTCAGCAGTGAAGGGGTTAATTGACGTGCAGGGATCTTTGAGTTCCCATACTAATTTTTTGTTATAAATAGATTCCTACACTATTTAATCCAAGACCAAAAATGTTTCGGTCCTTAAACACCTATAGAATTGTTGTGTGTCTCACTCCACTTTCAAAGTTCTATCATGCTGAAGGCAGAACAGAGCCAACTGATACTGATTTACTTTGATAGAGAGTGGGCTGGAATGCAGTATGATGCTAAGGGGTTTCAAAATTCCCCATAATTACCTTTAGCCAATATTTTCAGTTGCTAAAATGCTTTTTTTACCACACTGGGGGCTCTATTAACTGCTTCACGCAAAAAAGCACGCGCAGCGCAATTTTTTTGCGAGCAGCGTAAAACGTTAACTCGTGTAAATTAACGCTGGTATTAAAGTCCGAGTGCATTTTTTCATCCATCAAAAAAATAACACGCGTAAAAAGGACGCGCAAAAACGCGCGCTCAGTAACGCTGCGTGCAGAAATCGGTGGGCGGACTGTTTTTTCACGAGATTCAGCCAATCAGAATTAAGAGCCACAATTGCCTCCCGTTAAGTTTTTGCCCCAGTCAAAATCAACAGAAAGAGATGAGTATATAATAAAAAAGATATGAGTATATAATAAAAACACGCGCAACCTCTCAATTTTATTGTTTGGGTATGTGTAGACTGTGTAACTATATATACTTAGCCTCCGCCAGGCTAATTCACCTCACCCGCCGCTCTGTCTCTGCCGCTCCCCTCTGCGAGTCCCTTCACTGGCTCCCCATCCACTGCAGAATTAAGTTCAAAATCCTTATCCTTACCTACAAAACCCTCACTAACTCAGCTCCCCACTACCTGTCCTCACTAATCACCAAATACACCCCAGCCCGCTCCCTAAGGTCAAACAGTGACCTGCGCCTAGCTTCTCCCCGCATCACCTCTTCCCATGATAGACTGCAGGATTTCTCACGCGCAGCCCCCACTCTCTGGAACGCTCTCCCTCGTGCTGTCAGACTTTCCCCTAACTTCTCTTCCTTCAAACGCTCCCTTAAAACATTCCTATTTAGGGAAGCCTACCACCCAACTCACTGACGCAACCATCAATCACTCTCACCTTACAGTCCTCTCCTCCTGTTTCCAACCCCAACCCTCCTAGATTGTGAGTTCCTACGGGAATAGGGCCCTCATCTCCTCCTGTACTGTTTGTCAAATGTTGTTCAATGTATTGTAACCCTGTCTATACTGTGCTTATTGTACAGCGCTGCGGAATATGCTGGCGCTTTATAAATAAATAATAATAATAATAATAATAATAATACTTTGCTGTATTTTTTTTCAGGCTGGTGTATTTGGTTTCGGCCAGGATGTTCAGATTTGCCATTAACACCAGCTTTTCAAAGAATTATGAGCATTTGGAGATTTTTTTGGACAATAGTGCACCTAAATATACCGACTGAGGAAGGCTGTTAATGCCGAAACGCGTCTCGGTAACGCATCTGTCCATTTTTTAATATGCAATTAATTTTTTTAATAAATTTGATATGGTTTATATTCTATTGACTACTCTCCTTGGATATACACTTGCCACCGCTTGGAAGCTCCTGATATCTGGCCCTCAGACGATTGAGAAGAAGTTCTGGGTATCCACCATAGTGTACCTGACGCTGTATTGAGTGAGCCTGTGTGGAAGAGGCTCCATATCTGGTGAGTTCAATACATTATCACCTCTTTTTTATCATAATACGGTAATATACTATGGGAGCGCTGTCTATTATCTTATTGTAGCTATCGCAACCAGAGTTGAAGATTTAAGAAGGGATACGCCACCCTCTATATGGCTGGAAGCTCCTAAACCTAGAGCTAGGGATTTTTTGGGCTCTTATAAATGTGAGTTTCCATATTCCTGCAAGTGATTTATTTGCCATATTTAATTGGGATTTTCTGCACGATTATGTCTTCATTTTTTCTCTCCCCTCCAAATTTTTTTTTTCATTTTTTTTTTCCTTTCTCTCACTTTTTTCTCCTTTCTGGCTATCCTCTCCATTATTGAGAGACGGCAAGAGATACACAGACCAAGAAAGGAGGACTATATTTGTGCATCGCTTGAACATAAAGAGAAGTAAATTTTAAGGAATTTTTCCCACTGGTATTCATACGGTTGTACTGGATATCATTGAATTTGCACATTTTGCACATTCGGACACTGTTGCACTTTATAGACTCTCTTATACCCATCGCACTGCTGGAATTTTATATATTGTTGCACTTTACTGTGTTCTATGGCACATTGCACTTTAAGGCTAGGGTCAGACGAGCGCAGTGCGAACGCGCGTGCAGGCGCACTTAATCACGGCCGTAGTAGCAGCAAATGCCAGGCAATGACGGCCAATATACGAAGTACGGTCGCACAAAAGTCCGGCTGCGCAACGCAAGTGGAAAACGAACGCATTTTGTCGAGAACGTAAAACCTCTAGTACGGTTGTACAGAGTGCGCTGCGGCCGCTAGAGGCGTGTGCGCGTGATTTGGAGATGTCAGACACTGCTAATGACCGGCCAACATAACGTCCAGATGCACAAAGTGTTTTATTGATGATCCGTACAAAATCACGGATGCAAATGCGCATCATATGACTGCTATCGCGTACTCCGTGAAAAAATGCGTCCATTCGTTCGAACGCACTTTTTCACAGACAACGCGAAAATGCGTTCGTCTGACCCTAGCCTTATATGTGTACATTGATTGAATATTTGTCACCTTAAGATTGAAGCACTTAAGACTGAAGCACTTTATGTTTGATATACCTCTTTGTTGAAGTCTACCTTTAAATCTATTTTTGATGCGCTACAAAGGTTCTATCTATAATTTCATTTTTGGTTAATGCAGATTTTGGTTGTTTTTTCTGTATATTGCGCTTACCCCTTTGGGCAGCATCTCACTACTTATTAGTTATAATTTAACTACTTCATAACACTATATTAATCTGGTTTATAAATAGGCGCCTACGCTGTATGAGATAGATATATATATATATCTTTCTTCTTTTATGCGCATAAAGGTTGTCCGTTAAAATTTGCACATATATTGTAATACCATCCACATACCAGCGCACAAACGCATTTGCGGTAGACATTAACGCTCATTTTTTGCACGGACATTGTAATACGACGTTCTGCGCAAAGGGTTTTTCCCCTCGCGTTAATGTGTTTTTGCACATGCGTTAACGTTTGCGCGAAGTATTTAATAGAGCCCTGGGTTTGTTAAGTTTTACTTTAGAAAACACTAAAATGATCCTTGAAAGTGAGCAGTAGCCTCGCATGTATCAGTGATTGCAGAAAAGGAGCTACAGAGACTGGATTTTGGAAACATTCAGCGGTTCCTTGTTATCAGGCACTTTACATACTGTGCTTCAGATCTGGAACTGAATTGCCCAATTACTAGTTCAAGTTGAATTTGGATAATATTGCAAAATTGTGTAACTCGGAGCCGCTTTCAGGGCTTATTAGATAATTATTTTGATTTGTGAGTGTTTCAATCTGCCCGATACAGGAAAGTGGTTTGGGATAAATGACATTTGAGCCTTCTTATAGCCTTTTTTTTTCATACCGCTCGCATGACAGGCTGAAATCTCTTATTAGAAATATGCTAAAGCTGCCGAACAGAAACGTCAATGAAAGCTTTTTGAAATTGCGTTAACACATTTGGGGAATAGACGTAAACAAGGTAATTAGACATTAAACGGTCGGAACGGAATATTCTCTGGATTGTTATCCTCTATTGATCAATATAAAGTTCTTTTAAGTGACACATCAATTAAAACGATGCCAATATGTGTCAGGCCAACGAGAGGCAATTATTTGTGTACCTTTACACCTATGAAAGAGATAAATATTATTATTGCATGAGTGTGGAATTGAGACTGGTCAAGTTGACCACAGATAACATGAACAAATGTTTTGCGAGTTAGTTACCACAAATGAGCCAGTGCTGTCTGTGATCCATTTTGGCACCACCAACCTCTCTACTGACATATGAGCCTTTCCAGGTACATTTGTGGATCGAAACCTTGGAACATTTTAACATGCTGAGTAATGAAGTTTGAAAACAGCTTAAATGTCCCTTTCACACCCAAAATCGAATTATCTCGATTTTGCATTGTAATACAGTGTAAAGCACTCATTAGCATATCAAAAGACCATTTTAATACCTTTTAAAAGCAAGATTAGTGTACCTCCCTGTGGAGAAACAAAATCCTTTGTTTTATGTCTCTCCAAGCACCCTGGAGAGACATAAAACCAGCTGCAAATAGCAGCCCTAAACCTCACTAACAAAATGTTCAAATCGATTACTGCTGCATTACAGCAGCCAGAGAGAGGGCAGAATACAGGGAGTACTCTGGGGTCACTCGCGGCTGTACAGGGATGAGATTCAGGGGGTTGTAATAACTGAAAATCCCTGTACAGTACAGATACAAGGTGTTACTGTGATCGACATATACGGGCTTTATGTCACATACAGATATTATTTTGATATTCTATTGTTTTTTTTTTGAGGAAGCTGCATAAGCAGGGTAATTCAAAGAGAATCGAAAAGTCACAGCACGTTCGGTGACTTTTCGTTCTCTTCAATTTGGTTTGTTTTGTCGATCCCATTTTGGCGACCCTGCGTTGTATTCAGCAAGCACCACAGGGCCCCCGAATTGCAGGGAAAGGTCGCCGCAAACCCGACGAAAACTAACCGCAAAACCCGGCGAAACCTGCAAAAACATCTGGATAAACCCGCCAAAAACGCCAGAAAAACCCGAGCAGGAGCCGATCACACGCAACGAAGCCGCCGGAAAAAGCTGACAACGCAGATGAGTGAAGTGAATAAACAGTGAAAACAGTTTGCTTGAATGTTTGAAAAGTGAAACTACTAAGCGAAAATGTCTGAAATTTACATAGGAGGTCCAATGAATGATAATAAAAAGGGCTATTACAGAAAAAATAAGTAAAAAAATAAATAAAATCGGACCTTTTTAAAAAAAAATCCAGAAAAATGCTTTAAATATCCTAAAAAATCTATAAATAAAGAGACTTTTTACTGCAGAATTTTATAATGAATGGTTTATTAGATATTTCATTAAAACGGGAATATTTTTAACATTGAAGCCTATGGCATTCGCCTGAATAAACCTGCCGAATTAAACCACCGAATGACAAGGCATTTCGGGAACCTTTCACTGCTGGTTTGTGCTCTCTGAATAGCTGAAGCAGTGTTTTTTATGGGGATTTCACTGCCCTCGAAGCGGCACCGAACAGGCACCGTATGTACAGGCAATTCGCCCGGATTTGGCAAATTGCCTGTTCTCTGGATAGCCGAATGTTCAAGGAAGGTAACCGAACGCTGATTTTCCGCATTCGGTTACCTTTCTCCAGTCATTCGGATCTCTTTGAATAACCCTGTAAGTATCTCATTTCGACCACTACAAAAATCCCTATAGGCAGGAGATCTCACCATTTTTATTACTTATCTCTATCATAGTTACTGTATCTAACACAAAGGTCTTTTCTGCCTGTATGATAATAATGCAGACCCTGTTTGAAATTGTGTAAGATAAAGGGCACCATCTAGAGCTCAGAATCTTACATTTCAACAATATATCTGTGAAGGATAAACGAATACATGAAAAATTCAAAATGAGCAAATTAACATTATTTAAATTTTTTAACTATCTCCGAATAACAATTTCTGTACGAAATTTCTATTGTTTACTCTTAACTTCACATACCATGTTTCAAATAACTGTTATGATAACATTTTTGCCAACAAAAATTGCTTGGTAGTGAAGGGGTTAAATACACAAGACACGAGGTCACCCATTTAGACTGGACAAAGGAAATTCAGTCTAAAGCATAGGAAGGGTTATTTTACGGTGAGAACAATAAAGCTATGGTATTCTCTGCCTGTTGAGGTGGTCGGGTCATAGACTGTACAGACTTTTAAAAAAAGGACTGGATGACTTCCTGCAGACACAGAATATTAAGGGTTATAATATTTAATATGTGGGTAAAAGCTTTTTGATCCAAGGAGAAATCTGCTGCCATTCTGGGGTCAAGAAGGAATTTTTTCCCAGTGTGCTGCATATTGGCGAGCGCTTCAGACTGGGTTTTTTACCTTCTTTTGGATCAACAGCAGTAGGTGATGTGTCAAAGGCTGAACCCGATGGATGCATGTCTTTTTTCAGACTATGTAACTATGTAACTATAAAATCCCTAGTTCATTCCACATTTTTAACTTGATGTTTGCCGTCGGGGCATTTATTTTGGTCAATCATTACATCCTAATAAAGAACACAGGTGTTTTCATCCTCTCCGTGTCAACATAATAAAATGTGGTGATGACTACCTAGTAACAATTTCAACAGAAGAGATCCCTAAATAAGGCATGTTCAGATTTTACTTCATGAGCAACATGGAAATTGGAATGGAAAGTTGTGAAATCGAATTCAACAAAACCCATATTAGCCTGCAATTTGTTCCATAATAGAAATTACCTGTAAATGTGGTAGCAGGAAAAAAAAAGAGATATAAGCGAGCGGAGATCCTGGAACACAGTAGGACAGCAATTTAAATAGCCATTAGTTCAAAACTCGAATGTTCTCCACTAAGAGGATTTTATGTAAAAATTGCTTTATGAGAAATATTAGTTTTCCACTATACAGTGGAAAAAGAACACTTAAAGGAATTAATGTAAAAAAACAAATGAATACTTTAAAATAAAATTATATGGTTGACTTGTTCATAGGTAAGTGGGACTTCTAGTTATCTCAAGAACCAATTTTATGTGTGCAAAGGAATCTTTTTCTCTTGTAACCCCTTCACTGCCGAGATCGAGATATCTTGGGCTTTAAAGGTGCCCCTAAATTGATGCCCCTAAATCGAAATATCTCTGTCTGCAGGTCTGCAGCCCAAAAGCAAATGAAATTCGTTAGCTGCAAACTAATTTTGTTTGCTTTTGGGCTGCAGAAGGTGACCTCAAAGTTTTAGCCCTGTGAGCATAATGCCCGAAGAGCTAAAGCTGTGTAAAATAAGCTAACTGAATGTCCTGACATTGGACATTCAGCAGCTGATACAGTTGCAGCCTGTGGTTCACTGCAACTGCTTTAACTCAATTTGGCAATAGATGGCAAATATGTTAGTACAGTAAGAAATTTATTGGGTATATGCAACTGTATTGGGTATATGCAACAATCATTTTAAATGATTTTTCAAAAAAAACACTGGTTCCTGGCAATGTTTTTATTGGAAAATCACTTGGTAGTGAAGGTGTTAACCTTAAAGCAGTACGTTTCTTATTCATGGCATGTGGCCAACAAAGCTCACCCCATTCTTCGCTCCTTTGTTTTATCTCACCAACCCTTTCATTTACCGTCCTTTAACGAAGGTATTTACCCAACAGTGTTTCAAGGTGAAGGTCATTACTTTACATATCAAGTAGGTCATCTATTTCTTTTACAGTTCCTTTTGTTTAAGACACAAGTATGCACAAATGTAATGTTTGTTGGGATGAAATATGAAACTTCTACTTTAAATGAAAGTCTAAAAATGAATACTTTAAAATAAAACAATATTTTTGATTTATTCATAGGTAAGTGGGAGATCTAAGTATCTGATTCCTTTGCACAAAAATGAATACTTTAAAATAAAATGATATGGTTGACTTGTTCATAGGTAAGTGGGACTTCTAGTTATCTCAACCAATTTTATGTGTGCAAAGGTGTTCAATCACTACCGAGATTGAGATATCTTGGGCTTCAAAGGAACCATCCGGTGCCCCTAAATCGAGATATCTCGATAAAAATGAATTTTTGTGTAAAGGAAATAGGTTCTTTTCTGTTTTAACCTTAAACAGGTGTAGCGCTCACTCCCGGAAGAGCCGCTGAATTTAACCTCGGGTTAGTCTCACCGCACTAGGGAATAAATATACACCAGCACTGTTGTGTATTTTATAGATTATATACTTTACTGATCCCAATAAAGCGGCATATATAATGTGAATACGGTATATGAACGACAGGATTTCCTAATGCGAGAAAAACACGCGGCGGCAAAAGGAAAGTTTAACCCCTTCGTTTCTGGAGTGTAAGTCCCGCAAAAGTAATGTCCCAAAAAGGTGTGAGTGTGTGCGATTCAGGTACCCGGGTACTATATTCAACTGGCCAGTGAATGGATTGAGCAATTCTTCGACTAGTCACGTTGGAGCCCTGTAGATTTAAACAATACTGCAACGTGCTTTGTTTAAACTTGGACAGTGGCCTCGAAGGCCTCTCACCCATCCGCTGGACAATCTGTTCCGCTGTCCGATCAAGGATCTCTCTCCGCTTGATTATACTGGAACTCTGTGCCACTGGATCCGCTTCTCCTGCTTGTCCGATTTCGGTAATGGGAATTACGGCCTACCGCCTGCACTCCCAGTGGATCATCGCGGTCTCCTTACTCGGGGTCCAAACCGGAACATTGTGTCTGCGCAAAACCTCTCAGCGATGTGTGGATAGGAATCTCTGGCAGTCTCATGTGCGTCTTCCACCTTTCGTCGCTCGGCTCACACTGGCTCTCCTTCACAAGAGGCTGCGGATGTCCTTTGCTCTCTCCCACCCACTTCCTGTCCCCGACGCAAAGCATGATGGAAAACGTAGTCCCGTTGTGTCCAGTATACTTTACATTGCGCTTGTCTCCCTCTGGTGGCCAAACCCGAGCAATACATCAACAGAGTTTTTAAACAGCGCTACACAGGGTTATTCAGAGACAGCCGAAATTCCACCGGACGATGAATTTCCCCGTACGGTGTAATTTCGTGGCCATTCGGCTATTAAGAAAGCAGACAGTTTGCTGAATTTGGGCGAATTGCCTGTTCGACGGCAGTAAAATCCCCCATGGAGAAGCAATGGTTAACCTATTCAGAGAACACCGAACAGCAGAGAAATGTCAGTGAAATGTTAAAAATATTCCCGTTTTTATCCAATAACTATTAAACAGTTTATTCTTTTAATTTGCAGCAAAAGGTCTCTTTATTTATTTATTTTTTCCTAATTTTTTAAGTAGCATTTTTTTTTCTTGTAACAGACCTTTACATTATTATTCACTGTTAATTCCAGACATTTTCGTCCAGTAATTTTTTGCAAACAGTGTTTCACATTTTGAAACTTTCAATCTTTTTTAAAAAAATGTTGCCCTGTTCGTTGGCTTGTCGACTTTTTCCGGCAGCTGGTCAGCACTGTGTTTGGCGGATCATTGTCTTTTTTCAGATGCATTCGGTGAGTTTACGGTCGATCATCAGGTACGTTTGGTGGGTTTTCTGCGGAGTTTCGGATCGATCAGATTTTTCTGATCGTATTGGTGGTGTAACGGTGCGCTAACGGCGCTACCCTGGAGTAGCGTTTATTTGGATTCTTTTGGACAGATTCTTGAACACAGACAGAAGGAAAGGCTGTAGTACCTTGATTCCCACACCAGGGAGGTACTACAAGAAACCTAATTTTCACCTCAGCTCCAAATGACTTCGTGGCCAGAAGGTCGCTGGGTGGAAACACATTAACTATCTGTGTCCTGACACATAGACACGACGTGATACAAAAACATGAACAAGATTGCTGATGCAAGACTTACTTATGAGACATACAGAGCGGGAACACTTGTGTTCATTAGCCTGCAGGGAAGGCCTACAATCTTAGATTGGATATACTGTATGTACTCAGCTATACAGAGGGGGAATACAAAGTTCAATAGCCTGCAGGCAGGCCTGCTATCAACGATAGGCTTCTGTATAGCAAACAAGGAAACATATACTAGACAGGATACATAAAACTAGGAACTCCGGAACATAAACTAGAAAGTAATATACATGAACTAGAAATAACCAGGACAAGAACTAGACAGATAACATAAACCATACGGAAAAACCATAAACGTGAATCTGACACACACTCAGGCAAAAGTACAATAGGGATATGCGAGAGAATGGTCGATAGGGATAGCCAGGTCAAAACGTAACAGGTCCTCAGCCAGAAACCGGTCAATAACAGATCAGACAGAATTAGATTAGCAATAAAGCAGGAACTAGACTCCACTCCAATCTACTCCCACGACAGTTCAAGGAGCAAGTCCTCTCAGCCTCTTTTAAAGGCTGATGGCTCCTTGCACTTATGCCTAGCTCCGCCCCCTCAGATGCCGTTTTGCCAGCCCTTACTACTGGCAACGGGCTAGCCAGCGATGCCACCTGGCACCCTGACCACCCAGGAAGCGCTGCGGGGGCCAAGGATGTAACAGGTGGCTTATTGGTGGGGTTATCGGCGGATTTTCTGTGATTTTTCGGCAGATTTTCGGATCCGTTGCCTGCACTTCGGGGACCCTGCGCTGAATGCTGAATTTGATTCCCCTAATGCGCGGAACAAGAGAGCACCGAAATGTCGGCGACATTTTGATGCCCTCTGAATAACCCTAAAAACTTTGCAGCAGAAGGTGTGACGGTTCTGATGCTTCGTTCAGTGATGAGAACAAGAGGGGAGGGAGGTGGATCATCTTGCAGAGAGAGAGAGGAAGCAGAAAATGCAGGGTTTTTAACTTTAAAAGGTAAAAGTGTCAATATCTGTTACGTATAATTTTTAAAGAAAATAGCTGTTTCTGTTCTTTTTTAATCACTTTAGCATGTCAAAAAGAAAACTTTTCCCTCCTGACCTAAGTTTTCTTTCGGACTCCTGGGTCCCCAGTGCATGTCTGTGTGAGGACTCTCTGAAAACTTTTTTCTTAAATAGGGATAAGAAGAAAAAGGTAGAAAATAGGTAATGGATGTAAATAAGAAAAAAAATAGAATTTTAACATACTGATTTAACCCCTTCACTGCTGGACCATTTCACCCCTGTGTGTTGAGCTAATTTTTATCAATTTTGCTCATCATGTTTAAACGCGATTTGAAGTCATTTTTTATTATACGACCCAGACAAATTATATATAGATTTTTTCGGGTAGACTCGGCAGATTCATAAAATAATATTATTATATGTATACGTCATACCCTGCCAGAATGCTATAACAAAAAATGTAAACATATGTGAATTTCCAATCCCCTATAGTGTGTAAAATTATTTCTTTTCAAGTTTTATCATCCGAGCCTTTGCGGTTATATATATACCATGGGGAACGCTTGTTAAAAAATTAGAACTGGGAGATAGGGGGGCCCAAAGGACTTGGCAGCTAGGGTGTTACCTGCCCCAACTGATGTCCTCGCGCATATGGTGACAACGACAGTAGAAAAGGGGAGGCCCTGGAGGCTTGGCTGACATCCAAGATGTCCGCCTCCTCCAGGAGAAGACCGCGATCCTGTGCCGATTCCCAGTCAGGTACCTAAGGGGTTAAAGACAGGCTCACTGGAAAGGGCAGACTGTGCCCTTTCCAGCAGTGCCTGCCTTTTTTTAAAAAAAAAATCCCGGCCGATCAGGAGGGAGTGGGTCCAAAGGACTCCCCTCCTTTTCAGGCTCTCTTCTGACAGTGCCAGGGGGCGTCTGAAAATGACATCATTGCGCCCACCAAGATGACATCAGTGTGCTGGAACGGGGTTTAAAAGTGGGGTCTGACTTCCAGAATGTCAGATCACAGTGGGACCCTGGAGAGAGAGGTAAGCATTGGGAGGGATACTCCCGTTAGAGGATGCAGTGTGGGGAACGTCCTCTGCATATAGCGGGGAATCCCTATGACATTCCCCACATGTCGTCCGCATCCAAGGGGTTAAATAATGTTTGAAAACAACTTGAACATATTTATATAAAGTTCCAAATCAACTACAATTTCCCTTTAATCATATCAGTGTATCATTCAATAATATTTCAAAATGCAAAAAACTCAACCCCGCATTCTGAGAGCTGGTACTTTGTTATTTTTATTACATTATTTTTGAATACCAGCACGAGAGGAGAACAACACACAGCCTTGGAACGCTCATCATTCTCCAGATGCCTGCAAATTAGTACTTCTTGTACAAAGTATAAGAAGCATTCATTTACATTAACCTGATACAACAGCCCAGCTGTAATTTAGATGTATGACTGCTGGAAAAGGACAGGAATCGTTCTGATCAACAAGTGGGGCCACTTGTCAGGAACCAGTGGTTTTTTTGGAGAATCATTTTTAATTAATTATACAGTAAGAAATATTTGGACATATTCCCACTGTATTTCTTACTGTAATAAACCTATTTGGCCAGTAGATGGTGCCATCCACTGCCAAATTGAGTTACAGCAGCAGCTTGATTTTTTTTCCCCCTTGTCGACTGCTGAATGTCCGGTGTTAGGGCATTCTTCAGCCGATTTTACAGTTTTAGCTTTTTGGGCATTATGCACCTTCTGCAGCCCAAAAGCAAATGAAATTCACTTGCATCAAACACATTTAATTTTCTCTTGGTGCTGCAGATCGAGATATCTCGATATCGGGGCATCGGATGGTTCCTTTCAGGGGCGGATCCAGGGGGGGCAACGGGGCAATTGCCCCCCCGAGAAGAATATTACTGCTGGCCGCTAGCGCCAAACTCTCACTCTCAGTCTGTCTAGTAAACAAACTGAAGCAGTGCGTGCTGCCTGACGATCTCGGTGATGACACTTGGCCGGGCTGAATATTGAAACGCCGCTGGGCCATGGGTTGCCGGCGCATTCAGTGCGAGCAGCCATCATGTGACACGATCACGTGTTTCATTGCCGGGGCCGGGCGCTGGTGGTGACACATGTGCGCCTGCACCGACGGCCGGGCTGCCCGTCAGTGTCACATGGGCGGGAAGAAATAGCAAGAGGCTCCACACTGTCTTCTGGAGTCTGGCCTGCACACATGACAGTGCACTGTGGGACCACACAGCGTCAGACGAGTGATTGTGCCTGCCATGCCAGCCAGCTGCCTGATCACCTGACACATCTGATGAGCCGAGCCAAGTGTGACAACCGCCATCGTGCCCAAGGCCTTGGCCCAACTTGGCAAGGCCCAACTCAAGGTACCTCCTGGCCTGCCTGCTGTGTCACGTGTGGTGTCTGGGGGGGGGGGCAATATATAGATATCCATGAGAGCTGTGGCAATATATCCATGTGAGCTGGGGGCAATATATACATGTGTGAGGAGGGGGCAATATATACATGTGTGAGCTGGGGGGGCAATATATACATGTGTGAGCTGGGGGGGCAATATATACATGTGTGAGCAGGGGGCACTATATACATGTGTGAGCAGGGGGCAATATATACATGTGTGAGCCTGGGGGGGCAATATATACATGTTTGAGCAGGGGGCAATATATACATGTGTGAGGAGGGGGCAATATATACATATGTGAGCTGGGGGCAATATACCCATGTGAGCTGGGGCAATATACCCATGTGAGCTGGGGCAAATATATCCATGTGTGAGCTGGGAGCAAATATATCCATGTGTGAGCTGGGGGCAATATACCCATGTGAGCTGGGGCAAATATATCCATGTGTGAGCTGGGGAAAATATATCCATGTGTGAGCTGGGGGCAATATACCCATGTGTGAGCTGGGAGGAATATATATCCATGTGTGAGCTGGGGGCAATATATCCATGTGAGCTGGGGGCAATATATCCATGTGTGAGCTGGGGGGGTACCCTGGGTCCATGGTATGGAAAGGGTTCAAAGAGTTGCGCAGATGGGGTGCCACGTGTGTTCTGGCAGCATGGAAAGGGTGCACTGGGCAGTCCACACCTGGGTTACCCTACACTGCATAGCTTCAGAGGTATGTGCTGGGAGGGGGTACCCTGGGCCCCTGGTATGGAAAGTGTTCGCAGGGCTCATGAGCCACATGAGGACAGACCCTGTGCAATGTTCTGGGGAGAGTGAGTGTAACGAGCACAGCTTGCGATTATGCGCGTCTCTGCCTGTCACTGCGAACCCATCACCAGCTCTTAACCAAAACTGGAAGAGTGCCCCCCCCTGAAATCTGTGTCTGGATCCGCCCCTGGTTCCTTTGAAGCCTGAGATATCTCGATTCTGGCAGTGAAGGGGTTAACATTAATATTGAACGACTCGGAATAGGACCTGACATTATTATTTGCCTAATAAGAAGACAGGGATTTTCATTGTCTCAATTTCAGCTTTATAAAATGGAGTTATGGCTACCTAGTAATAATTTGAAAAAAAAAATACATCCCTAAATAAGGCATGTTCAGGCTTTACTTTATGAACAACATGGAAATTGAAACGGAAAAGTAAATTGAATGCAACAAAACCCATATTAGCCTGAAAATTGTTTCATAATAGAAATTACCTGTAAATGTGGTGGAAGGAAAAAAGGAAGTCAGCGTAGATCCTGGAACACAGTAGGATGGCAATTTAAATAGCCATTAGTTCAATTCATGAATGTTCTTCACTAAGAGGATTTCATGCAAAATTGCTTTATGAAAAATATTAGTTTTCAACTATGCTTTGAAAAAAGAACACTTAAAGGAATTAAAGTAAAAAACCGAATACTTTACAGTGAAACAATATGGTTGACTTGTTCATAAGTGGGACTTGTAGTTATCTCAAGAACCAATTTCATTTTTTTCAAAGGAATTTTTTCTGTTTTAACCTTCACGCAAGAATCTTCTTTTTCATGGCATGTGACCGTCGAGTTTCGCCATTTCCTTCTTCCTTCATCTAAAGTACCATCCTGTAACAAAGGTATCTACCCAACTAGGGTTGCACCGATACCGATACTAGTATCGATATCGGTGCCGATACCGGGTACTGCAGGAGTACTTGGTACTCGTGCAGTACCCCCGATATTTTTTTCCGATACCGGAAGCCGGCATTGAGCCGGCTTGCCGGCATCCTAGGGGCTGGCACGGCTGTCCGAATGCTCTATCTGCATTCGGACAGGCCCTGCAGCTGCTCTCGCCACTTTGTTTATACTTACCTTCCTTTAGCGACGCCGGGAAAGTCTTCACGCGCGCGCTCGTTGGAAGGTCCCCAGCTGCGACCACGTGGGACCATATGATCGAGGCTGGGGTCCTTCCAACGAGCGCACGCGCGGAAACTTTCCCGGCGTCGCTAAAGGAAGGTAAGTATAAACAAAGTGAGCAGCTGCAGGGCCTGTCCGAATGCCGATAGAGCATTCAGACAGGCCCTGCAGCTGTTCTCCGCTCATACTTACCTTCCTTTAGCGATGCCGGGAAAGTTTCCCCTCGTGCGCTCGTTGGAAGGATCCCAGCCGCGATCACATGGTCCCACGTGGTCGCGGCTGGGGTCCTTCCAACGAGCGCGCGCGAAGACTTTCCCGGCGTCGCTAAAGGAAGGTAAGTATGAGCGGAGAGTGAGCTGGGGGGGGCATTATCCATGAGCTGGGGGGACATTATCCATGAGCTGGGGGGCAAATCCATGTGCTGGGGCATATCCATGAGCTGGGGGGCATATCCATGAGCTGGGGGGCATATCCATAAGCTGGGGCATATCCATGAGCTGGGGCAAATTTCCATGAGCTGGGGCATATTTCCATGAGCTGGGGGGCATTTCCATGAGCTGGGGGGCATATCCATGAGCTGGGTGGCATATCCATGAGCTGAGGGGCATTTCCATGATCTGGGGGGCATATCCATGAGCTGGGGGGCATATCCATGAGCTGGGGGGCATTTCTATGAGCTGGGGGGGCAGTATCCACGAGCTGGGGCAATATCCACGAGCTGGGGGCATTTCCAGGAGCTGGGGCATTATCCACAAGCTGGGGCATTATCCACGAGCTGGGGCATTATCCACGAGCTGGGGGGCATTATCCACAAGCTGGGGGGCAATATCCACGAGCCAGGGCAATATCCATGAGCTGGGGGGCAGTATCCATGAGCTGGGGGGCAGTATCCATGAGCTGGGGGTCAGTATCCATGAGCTGGGGGGCAGTATCCATGAGCTGGGGCATTATCCATGAGCTGGGGCATTATCCATGAGCTGGGGGGCAAATCCATGAGCTGGGGGGCAGTATCCATGAGCTGGGGGGCATATCCATGAGACCTGGGGGCTTTATATGAGGTCTGTTCTTATTGGAAAGCGGTCACATGACATAAGATAAAAGTATCAGTACTCGGTATCGGTGAGTACTTGAACAAAAGTATCTGTACTCGTACTCGGTCTTAAAAAAGTGGTATCGGTGCATCCCTATACCCAACAGTATTTCAAGGTAAAACTTTACGTTTCCAGTAATTCATCTATTTTTCTGTAGTTCCCTTGTTTAACCCCTTCCCTACCAAGTGATTTTCCAAAAAAACCATTGTCAGAAACCAGTGTTTTTTTTGTAAAATCATTTTTAACTAATTATACAGTAAGAAATATCTGGGCATATTCCCATTTTATTTCTTACTGTAAAATAACCTATTTGGCCTATTGGCTACTGTCAATTTGAATTACAGGCATTACAGCTCTAGCTCTATTTTCTTATCCCCTGCATCGGCTGCAGAATGCATGATGTCAGAGCATTCACTTTAGGCATTATGCCCACAGGGCTAAGACTTTGGGGGCACCTTCTATAGCCCAAAAGAAAACGCAATTTGTTTGCGACAAACAAATTTCATTTCCTTTTGGGCTGCAGATCGAGATATCTCAATATCGGGGCACCGGATGGTGCCTTTGAAGCTCGAGATATCTCGATCTCGGTAGTGAAGGGGTTAAGACCAGTGCTGTATTTTGGCCTAGGCCAACAAGGCCTAGGGCAGCACTTTCCAGGGGGTGGCGGCCTGCACCGGTGGCCCCACCCCTATTTTTTTTTTTTATTTTTTTTACTTTTGCAAAGTATTTTACCAGGAAGGATACATTGAGATTTCACTAATTTTCAAGTATGTCCTGGGTAGGCAAGGCCTAGGCTTTCACTTTCCAGGGGGCAGCAAAAACCTTACCACTAAATGGGTTACTCACAGAGCACCGAAATGACGCCAACATTTTGGTGTTCTGTAATTCCCTGCACTTCGGGGAATAAAATTTCCCCACCCTGCAGTGAATTCACCATTCACCGCAGGGTCCCCAAAGTGCATGGAGTCGGCCGCTGAATGCTGCCACCGCAAACCCGTGGCCTGCTGTTTTCAAAAGAACTACTGAACGAAAATGTCTGGAATTTACATATAAGATCCTATGATTGATAATAAAAAGTTCTGTTACAGAAAAAAGAAAAACCGCTATTAAAAAAAGGGGGGGAAATTTTGCTGAAAAATTACTAAAAGGTACTAAAAAAAAATCAATGAAGACTTTTTACTGCAGAGTAAAATAATAAATGGTTTATTAGATACAAGGTGGAAAGCCTGCCCAGAGGGCAGTCTATTGTGGATATACTGCCCCAGCTCGTGGATACTGCCCCAGCTCGTGGATATACTGCCCCAGCTCGTGGATATATTGCCCCAGCTCGTGGATATATTGCCCCAGCTCGTGGATACTGCCCCAGCTCGTGGATACTGCCCCAGCTCGTGGATATACTGCCCCAGCTCGTGGATATATTGCCCCAGCTCGTGGATATATTGCCCCAGCTCGTGGATACTGCCCCAGCTCGTGGATACTGCCCCAGCTCGTGGATATTGCCCCAGCACGTGGATATACTGCCCCAGCTCGTGGATATTGCCCCAGCTCGTGGATACTGCCCCAGCTCGTGGATACTGCCCCAGCACGTGGATATATGCCCCAGCACGTGGATACTGTCCCAGCTCCTGGATATTGCCCCCCCAGCTCCTGGATACTGCTCCAGCACGTGGATATATGCCCCAGCACGTGGATATATGCCCCAGCACGTGGATATATGCCCCAGCACGTGGATACTGCCCCAGCTCGTGGATATTGCCCCAGCTCGTGGATATATGCCCCAGCTCGTGGATATATGCCCCAGCTCGTGGATACTGCCCCAGCTCGTGGATATTGCCCCAGCTCGTGGATATTGCCCCAGCACGTGGATATATGCCCCAGCACGTGGATATATGCCCCAGCACGTGGATACTATGCCCCAGCACGTGGATACTGTCCCCCAGCACGTGGATACTGTCCCCCAGCTCGTGGATACTGCCCCCCAGCTCGTGGATATTGCCCCCCAGCTCATGGATATTGCCCCCCAGCTCATGGATATTGCCCCCCAGCTCCTGGATATTGCCCCACAGCTCATGGATACTGCCCCCCAGCTCCTGGATATTGCCCCCCAGCACTCATGGATATTGCCCCCAGCTCATGGATATTGCCCCCCCCAAGCTCTCATGGATATTGCCCCCCCAGCTCTCATGGATATTGCCCCCAGCTCATGGATATTGCCCCCCAGCTCATGGATATTGCCCCCCAAGCTCTCATGGATATTGCCCCCCCAAGCTCTCATGGATATTGCCCCCCAAGCTCTCATGGATATTGCCCCACAGCTCATGGATATTGGCCCCCCAGCGCTCATGGATATTGCCCCCCAGCTCATGGATATTGGCCCCCCAGCGCTCATGGATATGCCCCAGCTCAGACCCCAGACCAGACATGGGGCGGCTGTTCGAATGCTCTATCGGCATTCGGACAGCCGCCCCATGAGCTCGGCGCCATACTTACCTTTCCGAGCGGCGCCGGGGAAGTGAAAGTGTCCCCACTTCCGGTCTTTGAAGGACCCAAGCCGCGGTCACGTGACCGGGGCTTGGGTCCTTCAAAGAGCGGAAGTGGGGAAATTTTCACTTCCCCGGCGCCGCTCGGATGCGCTCGGCAGCCGGGTAGACCTTTCCCTTCGCCGCTCGGGGGTTGGATGCGCGCGGCAGCCGGGTAGAGGCTGCGAGCGCAGCCTCTACCCGGCTGCTGTGTGCATCTTGTAACCGCCGCGGCGAGCCGGCAGCCGGCTCGTGCCGCGGCGGTTGCATGCGCGCGCAACCAACCGCCGCTGGTTGCGCGCGCATGCGCAGAGTAAGGCTTGGCGACGGACACGCAAAGCCTTACTCTTTTATAGTATAGATTGCATAAAAACGGGAATATTTTTAACATTGAAACCTATGGGGTTCGACCTGAATAAACCTGCTGATTGAAACCACCGTACATCAGGGCATTTCACTGCCATTTCTCTGCTGTTTGGTGTTCTCTGAATAGATTAACTATTACTTCTCTATGGGGATTTGCACTGCCTTCAAACAGCACCGTACTTGCTGGCAGTTCGCCAAACTTGTGTGTGAGCATATCACAGAGCAGTGGTGTACTTAGGGGAGTGGTGGGGGGCGGGCCACCCCAGGTACCAGTGATTATTGGGGTGTCATTAGGGAGTACTAGGAGGTGCCACTGTCACTGTGTGTCAGCTTTGAGCTGTGTTCTCAAACAATGAGCAGCGGAGCAGGGCGTTTGCATACGGAATAAAATCGAATAGAATAAAAATCCCCCTCTCCTCCCTCCATAGCTCCTCCCCTGCCCCGCAGGGGAGGGGAGGGGGATGTGATTTGTGGGCAGAGAGAGAAGATGACAGTAAACGGCAGGTAAAGGGGGGGGGGTATCAGCAGAATATGAAGCCCTGTCTGCTTACTGCTGTTTAAAGTGGACCTTTCCTTAACCAGCACTGCAGTGATAGAAATTTGTCATTGAGCTGCCTGGCTCCTGGTGAGGCTGCGTGCGTGCAGGTCATGCGGTCCGGCCAGTCAGGTGGTACTGAGTCTCAGTACCACCTGACTGGCTGAACCACGTGACACGCACGCAGCTGCCCGCCCTTTCGTTAACACGGACTCTCACTCTATTCTGGACTGAACACCCACCGGGAAGGGAATCAAAGCCACAGTGCACCCTCTTGCAGTGGCACCCCACTGCTGACAAGATGGCTCCACGCACAGGCACAGCCGCGATCCTAACGTGGCCTGGAGGGACCTCTTGCTGAGTCTGTACACAGTCCCTGCTGACTCTGCACACAGCCCTACTGCGGACGGAGGCCGGTAAATATTGAATAAATAATTGCTGTGTGCTCGTATTCACTCGGTTTGCTGAGCAGTGGATTCTGATGCACTCATACACACCGCACATTGCATTGCTGGGAGTTTTATTGCTGTGGATTCTGATACGCTGACACACACCACACATTGCATTACTGTGAGTTTCATTGCTGTGAATTCTGATACGCTGACACACACACTGCACATTGCATTGCTGGGAGTTTTATTGCTGTGGATTCTGTGATACACACTGCACATTACTGTGAGTTTTATTGCTGTGCAGTTCTGATATGCTCATACACAGTGCCCATTTCTGTGGGTTTTATTGCTGTGCAGCTCTGTGATACGCTCATATGCAGTGCACGTTTCTGTGGATTTTATTGTTCAACCAATTAGAGCGGCTGTGATCCAGTATACTTGACATGCGTGGCTGTTCTTTGTAAAAATGCTTGAATTTAAACATTTCATAATTTAATTATCTCAATAGATAAATTTGAAATGGTATACAAAATATACAAGTAGGCACTTGGTATCCACTTTTAATATAAAGAGAGGAAAAGGCGGAGCTCTAAGAGGAAAAGGTGGAGCTTAAAGAGGAAGGGTGGGGATTAACCAGGAAGAGGTGTGCCCTTGACAGTGTTGCAATCCCCCCCTATAGGGAGTGAGGGGGCCGTTTAGGCTGCGTATTTTTAAGCCCTTTAGGCAGGTTTGCTGTCATATTGCGGGATCAAGAACACACTAACAAACTAGAAACAAGAGAGATTGTCATCTGCACTAACACAAAGGGGGGCCCTGTACTGGGTAATTTCTCAACTAAAAGAAACAGAAGGGATATGGGTAAACACAAAGTGACAAATCTGCAAGCAGACAACAAGAAATAAACAAGTTAGCAGAAACTAGAAAGATCCCTAAGCCCTGACTGAGATCCTTGAAAGGTGGTATCGAAAAATACTAACTATGCTAGGTCTACAAGGTGTATAAAACATAAACCAGACATACAATGAATACAGGTATACAGATTCCAGGGAACAAACCAGGATATATGCTGCAACAAATCAGACACATGAACTCATAAGAACATAGATACAAGACACAAATAGAATATCCAAGAAATCGAGCCGGGTCATACACGGGTTATCATAAGCACGGTACAGGGGACAGACAGAAGAGAAGATCCGATATCCAAAGCCAGAGAGTCAGATAAACCGAAATCAGAATAACAGAATGTAGCACAATTCAAGGAGCAGGGATACAAAAGGTAGAAGCTATCCAAACCCCAGGATCTGATCCACTACTGGCTCATATATAGGGCAGGACTGGTCATGTGACTACAGAGCATCAGCCACAGGAGAGACGTTCTGCAGAGACCATCCCATCATTTAACCCACAGGAGCTGCTGAGCTTCGCTCTCACCACCAGAGGGCCTGACTACCCCGTGGAAACGTAACAGACAGGAAGGGGTGCCTCAAATTTAAATTAGGGGGTGCACGAGTTTAGTCAGGCCTAGGGCAGCACAAAACCTAAATACACCACTGGTTAAGACAGATGTATACACATATGTAGTGTTTGTTGGGGTAAAATATGAGTCTTCAAGGCAAAGTAATAAACTTACTCTGCACTCATAGCAGAGTGTGATTTATGTAGACTCGAACCTATACAGGGTTATTCATTAAGAGGTGAAAAGCAGGAGAATGACTGGAGAATGGAAAATTCTAGGTCAAAATAGCCGATTCGGAAAGTGAGATGAATGGGAGAATTTTTCTGGTTTGGCTATTTTGACCTAGAATTTTCCATTCTCCAGTCATTCTCCTGCTTTTCACCGCTCTCTGAATAACCCTGATAGTTTTCATTATAGATCATAAGAGAATGAAAGGAAATGAATGAGAGTTTCAAGAAAAGTACCTCCTCTTATGTGTAGTACATTAACTAAGCTGATTTCCAGCACATCCGTAGAAAAAAAAAATATGAAAGCTTTTGGCATCTCATCCAAATATTACCTAGACAATAATACTTTTGATTACTTTTTGACTAATGAGACCTTATGTCAGTGTTTCCCAAACCTGTCCTCAGGTCCCCCTAACAGGCCAGGTTTGCCAGATATGTGAAGCACAGCACGAGTGATCTGATTTGCTGCTCATTGATTGCAGGATTCAGTCTGAATTTCCACAAGGTAATCCTTAAAATCTCTCCTTTTAGGGGGACTTGAGGACCAGGGTTGGGAAAGTCTGCTTTATGGGGTCCATCCTCTATTATCTGTTTACCCTTCAATTAATACCTTCAATTAATTGAGCATTCCAGTTTGTTTGTTTTTTAGCATACTCTGGTAAAAGATTTATTATAAAGCTCTCACAAACTCATCAGCTCCTCATCTTCCCCAAGCTCCTTGTGCTTGAGAGGCTTGGGGAAGATGAAGTTGTGGCTTGCTATTATAATTTGTATTTGTCCTTTAACCTTCCCGGCAGTTATCCTGTGTGTTCCCTTCCCTGCGCGCGCCGTGATGCAGGGGGCGGGACCCGGCGAGAGATACAAAAATAAATAAATTAAGAAATAATAAAAAAAATCGTATCCAAAAGAATTTACCTGTTTGATATTAAAAATAATGTCATAATCAGACGCCCAGGGAGGTTAAATAATGCCCCATGTTAAATGAGATCAATGTGAATTCCAGTTTTTAATACATTTCTTTGTTGAGATATCAATCCCTCTTTATAGGAATCCATTTCAAGATCAATAAACATAATTGGGGAAAAAAAGTGTTTTTTCTTAATTTTACAAGTATTACAACAGCAAAAACAACATAACGTAAACATACATTTAAAAATCGCCAGATAATGGTAAAATAAGAAAATAGCAGTGGTCTATCAGACAAGGTTACATGAGGGCTGATGTAAAGTTTGACTTTTTCCTTTTGATTGTCTGCATAAACTCGTCTCATTTTACATGATTTGGCTTGAACGAGAGAAGCAGAATTTGGATTTATCATTCATTTTATCTCCCCTATTATTATCCATCTCGTGGTGCCCAGAAAAGCGCACATTTTGCTTAAACAGTATGCAGTTAATTTTAGATATTATTAAATGTTAAATTCTTTTTGATCCCTGCACTATCTTATTAAATAAACCCATGACTAATATATCTAAAGAGCTGAGAAACTCATTTTGCATGCATTATGAGCTGACATATGCCTCCTGGTACAATGTCCTTCCACGCTCCTTGCCATGGAACTTTATAATAAAACTGGATACATTGACAATGTAGAATTTATTCTGTCAATTCTCCTACAGCCTGGGCACTCTGCCACCTGACTGTCTGAAATTCACCAGAAATTGGCTGGCTGATGGCGATCAGAGATGTGCATAACTAAACTTTGATACCCGCAGACCTAATCCATAATTAATAAATAATCATAGCAAGAGCTGGAAATTATGATGATTGTGACAACGATTTTTAATCTGTGTTTACATGTTGCGTTTTCTCCCAAAGGAATATCGTATTGTAACGTCTTGGATTATTAAACTCAGTAGGGAACTGGTTAGTAGAGATGTGCATTCGTTTTGGAAAAATTCGGAATTTGTAACGAAATTTGATAATTCGTAGTTCGGAAGTACTTCCGAATAACGAATCGTTACGATACGAATTCGAAACGAAACGGTATATAACGAATTTATTTAGTTTTACACTGTGTCATCATCATAAAAGAAAAATTTGAATAATTGATATCAACTATCGAATTGATCTTAACTTACAATACAAGTAATAGTCAGCAAAGGACTTTATGAAACAAATTAATTTTGTTTCACTGTTTAATTTGACTCAAATGTTAAATCTATGGCACAGCTTAAAATTTAACCCTAGGTTTTCTTTAAACAGCAAAATTTTATTAATTGGGGTTTTATTTAGTGATCCAAAATTCGAATTGATATCAACTATCGAATTGATCTGAAATTAGAATCGATCCGAAATTTCAAATTGATTCGAAAATCTCAAATCGATCCAAAACTAAACGAAATGTAATACGAAACGAAATTAGTTACAAAATTCCAAAAATGAAATTATTTAAAAACGTAATGAAACAAAACTAATTTCTCAGCCATGCACATCCCTACTGGTTAATAAATATAAATTTTACCTTTTTTAATGGTTTTTATTTTATTCATCAAAAACAAAGCTATGAGAGCATCTAGATTGGACAGCGTCATAGGTAGCCTATCCTTCGGTGAGTCCCCAACAAGGTTTTAGCCCCAATGGCTGTAACTGCGATCACGTGACCCCACCAGCCGTCAACTGGTTTATGGAATATCAGCACATGTGAGACCATTCACTTTATGCTGGGTACAAAGGCGAGCAATGTATTGGAACCATAAAGTTTTGGTCTGATCACAGGACCTTTGATAACAGGACAAGGGTGTGGAAATTATAAAGAAATTTGCTTATCCAACGGACTAAAGTGGTGTCTGATCTACTTGTCCCAGAAGAAGCTCTACTTGATTAAAAAAAATCTCTCTTTACCGTATTACAGTTTCTGCTTTTAGGGTCACTGCTTGTATTTTTATTGTACTGCGCTGCAGAATATGTTGGCACTTTATTAATAAATGTTTTTTTATTAGGGTTACAGCTTTTGCTTGTATTTTTATTGCAACGCACTGCAGAATATGTTGGCGCTTTAAAAACACAAGCAGAAGCTGTAGCCTAATAAAATTACATTTATTTATAAAGCACCAACATATTCTGCAGCACAGTACAATAAAAATATAAGCAGGTAACCATTTCCCACTAGGCACGGGCATCCCTTCCAAAGGCTGAAAGGCCGGTTGCAACTCAGCTGCAGGGCCACAGCTCCCATCATATTCTCTGCACCCTCTTCCAGGGGGAAACAGACCCCAACATCATACCACATCACCAGATGTGCTCCCACACAGAGCTGGCGTTCCCTGGCAGGTCCAGAGTGCGCCAAACTTGGAGCCACCGTAGACCGCCAAGAGCCACTGGCGACCTCCAACCAACCCACTGAATGCCGCCGAACGCTGCCAAACTTACCGCTGAACTGCAGGAAAAAAACGGTGCTATTCCCGGTCATTTTGCAGCCTGTATAGTGGCTGTGATTATGGGTGCCCAGCGGTTCTGGGCCCTCCTGCTCCCGTGATGGTGCCTGCGAAGAGCAGACAAACCCTGGAGGGGTCCTTGGGGTGCCCTCGTCCTCATTTGTGTGTGTCCCTTTTCTTTGCATTTGGGTTAGATTTTGGAGAACTCCACGAGCTCCCAGGCATGTCCTTGTTGGGAGATTGCATGCAAAGGAGCATGCAAATTCGTTTTTTGCAAGGGCTTCATGCCGCCCTTTATTAATATAAAGCACTCTTTTTACAGGTCAGCACGGAATACCTTAAAATTGTTAATGGATTAAGGCACAGCAGCAATAAATAAATAAAAATAACAATTTTAATCCAAGCTAAGAATCTATGTCTGTTGACCATGTAAGTGCAAACATTATGAAATAAATGCATTACCCTCAAAGCAGATCAGTGCACAAATATTGCGAGCGGCTGTGGGCAGATATGGAAATTCACTCATGAAAGCAAAGCTTGATTGAAAAGTCTATTTATCAACCTCCTAATAGAAACAGCTGTTTAATGCTCTATTCTAAAATCTGTAAAAACACAGATACAATCCACTTCCAAAGCCATTATCTGATAAACAAGTCCACATCAAGGGCAATGCCTCTATTTTTATATTTCTATGCAGAAAAAAACAATGTTTTGGTTTGACCTTCACTGATTCTTAACGTAGCTTCTCTGAGCTTTATACAGAATTGTAATAATCATTTTATTTCATTTAAATAAAATAAAAAAACACTCTCCAAATGTCCATCTCAAGGATATTGAATGCTTTGTGGTGCAGTATAAAAACATTTCTACTGTTGATGAAAGAATGTAATCAACGCACATTTTGTTGCGCTGGAGCGTACTGGAACAGAAAGTATTTTATGTGTGATACTTAAATAGTTATTCAATAAAAGCCGAACTTTTAAACAGGCGAATCCAATAGGATCCAATGTAAAAAAAATACTGTTTTAAAGAATTTTTTGTTCAACCGTTTATTCTTTTCAGTTTCAGCAAATACCTTTTTTAGGTACTTTTCTGGATTTTTTTTAGCCAAAATTTTTGATTCCCATTTTTTTTTAACAACGCTTTTAATATTCTGACCATTTTATTACAGGACTTTAATTATTTCCATGCATTTATATTGTTTTAAACACCTTTTTTTAAAATGACAGAGTTCCGTTTTTCTTTCCCCCCCCCAGTTCGTTGACCGCTCTAGGGGACAATTTCGCTGCCACCCAAGTTCGCTGAATTGCCGCGATCTGTGCAAACTGCAACATATTTCGCCTTCAATTCGTCAGTATTTGGCGAAGTGACAGTTTAGTGAATAGACGAACGGTCATGAAATTGCAATACCCTTCGGTGCAAATCGGCGGCATGTTCGCCGTGTACTGAATAACCGCTATAGTAAACTGAAAAATGGAAGAACATTTTACGCCTCACTCTAGTCTGGAAGCTAATTGACATTCAGCTTTGGCTTTAGAAGTCTGCAAAAAGACTAAAAGGTAAATATCAATAATATTTACACAGCTTGAAAGGACAACAGGTTAGAGAGATATTGAAACACAGCTTCTGCGCAAAGGTTCAGATGTATCTATTATGCTAAAAACAAAAATAGTTAAGATGTAACACTCAAAATGGGAAGGAAGAGAGTAGCAGAAAACAATATATAGGTCAATGAATAATGTCAAGTCTGTAAAACCATTGTGCGTTTGTAAGAAAAAAAATACTCTTTATCTTAATCTATTGTACCCAGGAGCTGGAAAAGAAAAATAGATTTACCCATTAAAAGTCACTATACTCTATTGCTGTATTGATGGCCTACTTCCTTCAATTTATTCCTTTCTCAATAATTACGTGTTGTTGACACATTTAGTCAGTGCTAGATGTGTTAAGTGTAGCCATAGCACATTTGACTCTAATAAGCACTTTCTGTAACCTAGAAAAAACATGTGACGTGTTCCACCAAATGTTGTAAATTGCACTTAATAAAATCTATTGATCAAATTATTCTAAACAAATTCTTGGCATCCTGGCCCACCATGGACATAATACTGCTGGAATGTCAAGAATATTGAAATTATACAGTATGTAACTTTGCTGAACGTTAACTTGAAATCTGGGTTTTCAATCAGCCCTCAGTCAGGGCGACAACACTGATCTAATCAAGGTCAAACATAAACGGTTATTAACCCTTTCGCTGCTGAGGTGTTTCACGCCTCTGTGCTGAGGTCATTTTTACCTGTTTTGCTCATCATGTTTAAACGTGTTTTGAAGGCTTATTTTAGTATACGACCCAGACATATTATATATCGTTCTTTCCGCCAGACTCGGCAGATTCATAATATGTCATTATTATATGTATACGTCATGCCCTGTCTGTATATTATAACAAAAAATGCAATAAAATATGAATTTTCAATAATTTACAACGTGTAAAGTGTTTTTTTTTCACATTTTAACATGCGAGCAATAGCGGTTATATTTTGTATGGGGTGCGCTTGTTAAAAAAATTAGAGATGGGGTCTCGTTACATTTTTTTTGGGGGAAATTACGCGATTTTTAACAAACGCACCGCATACAAAAATCGTTAGTGCAGCATCATTGTTCACATTATAATTGAAATGGGAACAATATTGCTGCATTAACAAACCAAAAAAAAAAAAAAAACTTATTTAAAAAAAATTCTAAAAAAAAAAAATAAACCTTTTTTTTAATTTTTTTTTTTAAAAAACTTTTTTCACAGTGGTGTTTGGTATCGTTGGAACGGCCATGCTCTGGCTGATCCAACAGTACCAAACATTAACCCCTAGCTGCCACGGATCGGGAGATAGGGGATTCATTGGAATCCCCTATCTCCACCGTTGGTGGCAGCTAGGGGTTAACTCCAGGACTGGCGTCATCGTGCTATGCACGATGACGCCAGTCCTCAGGGGGAGTTCCCGGAGGCTTGGCCGACATCCAAGATGTCGGCCAGCTCCAGGAAAGGATCACGAACCGGCGCTTTTCAGCGCCGATTCGTGATCCGGCTCCCCAGGGGTTAATGAGAGCCACCGTTTGGAAGGGCAGGCTGTGCCCTTCCAAGCGGTGCCTGTCTTAACCCCCTGCTCCCCGGCGATCGGGCGGGAGAGAGGTCCGAAGGACCTCCCCCCCCTCCCTTTCAGGCGCCTCCTCCGCACATGCGCGTCCGTAGCGTCCGTCAGCGCGTCCGTAGCACAGGAGAACCACTTGGCTGGACGCGCTGAGCGCGTCCATAGCAGCCAAGTGGTTAATGAATTTAATTGTATAGCATTTTTAATTGACTATTGGTATATTAATAACCAATAATTATAGACATGGTTCCCTCTTTCTGGGTCGTCAAGATTGTGTCCATCCATCTTCATCGACTACCCACTTTCTCCTTTTAACCTCTCTACCACCCCCCTTTTTCCCTCTGTAACGTTGGGGGTCCTGTACCCACGTGCCGATCGCTCCCTAGACTTTTGCACCGATTTTTTTTTCGGTTCGTTCGTATTTTGTACATTTTCGTTTCGGCTTGTTTCGGCCGATTTCCGTTTCAGTTCGTTTTTCGTATCGACTTTTTTTTCGTGATTTCGGAAATTTTCATGTTTTTCAGAACATCTGTTCTCCTCGTTTCAAAGTGTCTATTCGTTTTGACGTAAACTAATGGTTTTTCGGATCCGATATTTCTGCCGATACGATAATTCCACCGATACGATAATTCTGCCATTGAGATTTCTCATGTTTTACAAGAAGGATACATTGAGATTTCCCATGTTTTACAAGAAGGATACATTGAAATTTCTCATGTTTTACAAGGATACATTGGAGATTTCTCTGGTTTCCCGGGAAGGATACATTGAGATTTCTCATGTTTTACAAGAAGGATACATTGAGATTTCTCTAGTTTCCCGGGAAGGATACATTGAGATGGGAATGATACAAAATTACAGAATCAGCGATATATAACCGAAAAATACGATGTCCGAAATTACTGAAATGGAACTAAAATCAGGAATGGAGCTGAAATCACGAATGGAACGAAAATGAATTTCGATTTTACATATTTCTAGTCCATTCGAAAATTCCGAAAACATTTCGTTTCGGCTCGGAAATTTGTTCGGATCTGCCGTTTTCGGATTCGAAAATTTTTGGAAAATCGTCCGAATCCGAATGCACGAATCGGGAAATTTTGTGGAAATTCTGAAATTCCGAAACCCGAAACGCACATCCCTATCGCTCCCTTAGCTGTACTGATTCTGGCCCAAAACCCAGTGAAATCACATGAGATCCTCGCAGGGTGAAAATCAAACGGAGGCAGAGTTTATTTACATTATACAACTGGTTAAAACACACACAGTGGGAAGGTATAAAAAGACACTGGTAACACAGCATTGAAACAAAGGTTTAGAAGTGGCACAGAGATCCGGTTCAAGCTCGTTGCTGGAGGGGGGTCATGGAAGCATGTGAAAACAAAGGAGTCCATTACTCACAGACAAAGGAAAAGAATGGCACAGAACACACAGTCAGTCATACCACAGAAGACTCCACAATAAATACGTACATAAGGGAATATTAATATAACACCGACATCAGGGAATAGGGCACAGAAAACACAAACACCCTGCATCTAAAATTGTAGACACAGGGTGACTTTAGCAAAGGAAAGGGCAGGGAAACAATATGAAACTTCAGGCCCGCACCTCTGAAATACATTTCAAGGCCCATGTACTTCAAGTCCAAAGTGACGCACGTCACACCCTCTCTTTGGGCACTATTCCCTAATGAACGGTAACGTTATTGCCTCGATATGTAAGCATTACATAAATGTCTTTAATGCTTGCCACCGACATTACATTCCTGAAGCTACATCCGTTACTGCAGTTTTTTACGCTCACTTCCATGAGCTTACTGTATTTTGGGCTCTCTATATTAAGTATAGGATGCGCAATCAGTAATTAATGTTTCGAAAAGTAAGGTATTACAAAGTGCTAGCGGTATTTACCATTAGGATGCCTGAGGCAAAATTTTAGCTACTCCTAAAAGCTGGTGCCACATGATTCTGCAAATGCAAAACTTAAGCTAGAAGATCATGCTAAATGATTGCGCTTCTGCAGAATCCGTTAGCACCAGCTAAGCCCCCTCAAAAAAATCAGACACCTCTCAGCCCACAGCACTCGATCCACCGAGAGTGAGACCGCACAAACAGTCACCTGTCTCCCTCTATGAAACACTCGGCAGCCCTGCCCGATCTCGCCCGGCAGCACAAATCTCCATGGAGTTCTATGGACTCCAGGAGGTGATACTCGCTGCAGCGAGTATCAGGGAGGGTTGTGCTGCCGTACGTGGCTGAGTCAGCAAATGCCCAATAATATGGTGCTAAAACACGGACGCTAAGGGAAATCCAGCAGGTGCAGGTTTTCCCTGTTAGTGCCCCCATTTTAGTGCCAACTATGCAATAAGGCCCTTAATATTGTGTGACGCCAACTATTAAGACAAAAGTGAGATGTCATTAATATCATCCTGATATCAGGGCTCAAAATTTCCACTCGTCTACTCGCATTTGGTGAGTGGAAATTAAGTGAGGGCGAGTGGAAATGCACACACAGGCAGCACAATAAATTATTTTGTGTTGTGTATTCCAGCGATGCCACCATGCAGACCCCCTTCCCCAGGCTGCACAGTGGCAGAGATCAGCTGCCTAACCTGACCCAGCTCGTCTCGGTCACTGGCAGGGTCGTGGAGAGGAGCTTCCCTGCCTTCTCACTCTGCTCACACTGGGCTCTGATGACTGGGTATACATGTATTTGGGGTCTGATGCCTGGGTATACATGTATCTGGATCCTGATGTCTGGGTATTAAATGTTATTTTTGTAACTTTATTCTTAATAAAACCTTTAACAGTGTAATGTCATAAGATAAAGGGTGTGTGCTTAGGGCAGAGTTAAGGGCTGGGTAGGGGTTTAGGTGGAGCAACTGGTCGCGAGTAATGCTTATGGCCTGGTTAGTAGCTTGGGGCTTGAAATTTTGAGCCCTGCTGATATTATTATTTACGCTTTTAGTCTCAGGTGTAGATGCGGTTTCCATTCAACTCCATACATAAGCACATGCTATAATCAGGGCTCAAAACTTCCACTCGCCTACTCGCATTTGGCGAGTGGAAATTAAGTGAGGGCGAGTGGAAATCCACACGCAGCAGCACAATAAATTATTTTGTGCTATGTATTCCGGCGGTGCCACTGTGCAGCACCCCCTTCCCCAGGCTGCATGGTGACAGGGATCAGCTGCCTAACCTGACCAAGCTCGTCTCTGTCACTGGCAGGGGTTGGAGAGGAGCTTCCCTGCCTCCTCACTCTGCTCACACTGGGGTCTGATGACTGGGTATTAATGTTATTTTTGTAACTTTATTCTAAATAAAACCTTTAACAGTGTAATTTCATAAGATAAATTAAGGGTGTGTGTTTAGGGGCAGAGTTAAGGGCTGGGTAGGGGTTAGGTGGAACAACAGGTGGCGAGTAACTCTTATGGCCTGGTTAGTAGCTTGGGACTTGCAATTTTGAGACCTGCTATAATGTTGCTTGCTCTTTATTTCATTTATTTTCATAAGGAATGGTAAATTAGTCAAGAAAGCATATGAATGATTTAATCAATATACGTCCGCTTGCATTTTCTTTATTCAATAAAGTTTTTTTTCATGTCTTGGATCAGGGACATCTCCCCACCCTAACAACAACCAGAAGATTACAAAATAACATTTTAAATGTGACAGACGTGTGCATTCATCTCACTTTTTATATATTTAGCATTCTCCTTCAGTAACCTCAAGGATAAACACAGACATAAATATTTAAAACGGGAAAGAAATGTCAACCTCTGGCAAAGGAATGTAGCCTTGTATAAACTGAGAACACCAAACCACATATTTTAATCAATTTAAAAATTAAATAAAAACAATTAAAAGTAGCATATTTTATTTTCTATGAGAGGGTAGTTGACCTAAGCCTCTAGAAGGACAGATATTACAACGAATTAGAAGAAATATTGTGTCTGTAATACATTTACATTTAAATGAGGCAGCGATATATGTTTATGCTATGCTGTTGTTTTTCCATTGAACGGGAATGGTCATGCTATGACAACTTGGGACTAGTCTCGTCCTGTTTCACCATGCACCCCAAAATAAAGTAACAGCCCCAGGGACTTGGAGACTATTTTTATACTTTGAAAGGCAACAAGTGTAGCAAAGATAGGAAACGTACTCTCAAACTCTAACTGCCCAGATTATTCTGAACTACAACTCCCATGATTCCCTGGCCACCTATTACAATGGAAGAATTCTGGGAATCTTAGGCTTCAACATCTGGGGGGCCGTGAGTTTGACAGCCCTGATGTACAGGGTTTGAAAGCAGTTTAGAAATTAATCCGAGTCACGTCAGGCATGTCATTCATGATGTATCGGGCATGGAAAATATCCCCTTGTTCCACACATGTGATTGTGTCACCAATTACCATAAGCATATACGTATCTACCTGCAGAGAGCAATGAGAGACAACACATTTGGTGGCTAAACCCAAATCTGATCTGCAGGGCACCCTTCAAAAAGTAACAGGTCTATTCACTAAGTTGAAACTCAGGAGAATTGGCAGAAGTGAAAACTCCAGGTCAAAATAGCCAAACCAGAAAAATTCTCCCATTTATCTCACTTTCCAAATCGGCTATTTAGTCTAGATTGTTCTCTTCTCCTGCCAATTCTCCTGAGTTTCACCTTATAGTGAATAGACCTGCAAATAGGGCTGAGCCAAGACACTATGCTGCTTGCCTGGGTCCAAGGATGAAACGCTGCACCCCCCCGCAAAAAAAACATGTGTTGTGTATGAGCCTATCACAGAGCTCCACAGCAATGAAACTTACACTCATACACACACAGCACATTACTGTATCACAGAGCAGCACAGCAATAAAACTCACAGTAAAAAGCCAATGGCAAGCACCACGCATCAGCTGCGTAGGTGGGTCAGAGAAGAGTACTAGTACACCCCGCCGGTGTTTAAGCCCTCCCGCTGGGCACAACCCACCCAGCAGTAAGGGGTTAATAACCGATTTTTCAATCAGATGTCGCCATCTGCAGGCCAAATGGAGATATTGCAGTTCTGGTCTCCATGCAGGATCAGCTGGGGAAATATCTGTTAGTACCTTGGGAATCACGCCCACAGTGCTAAAACTTTGTGGGCACCTTCTGTAATCAAATTGCAACTTGCTGAATAATTGACAGGTTTCTCTATTTTCTTGTGATGATGACCTCATAGGTGCATTGGAGATTAAGGGCTCCATTTTATATACACTGCACAAAACTGCAATCTTTTTCAGATGATTTTTGGACATTTCCGGATTGGGTGATTCAAATATGGGCTTATTCAGATTGAATATCTCCTCTCGCGGCTAGACTTTTCAAAAGAAATATTTGTTTTATCGATTCAGTCTGAATTTATCGGTTTGCCGATTTCCAAAATAATTTCAAATGCTGAAAAGTGATTATATATGGGTTTTCAGGCAGGAAATAGAGAATTTGCCTGAAATCTTTTTAAACATTGGATATTTCTAATAGTAACATTTAACCCTTTAGGCTAATGTCAGACGAGCGCATTTTGTACGGAATGTGCGTCCGTGCAGTATGGACGTACTTTCTGACTGACGACAAGGTCACACAGTCCGTTTTTCACTGACGTTATTTTTGACTGATGTAGCAGGGAAAATAAATGAATATGAAAAACCATTTTGTCCATCAAAAATGCTGGACGTATAAATGCAGTCCGTCTGACTTCGTTCATCACTCACACACAAAGCTATGCGGACGTTGCACACTCCGAACGTCCGTTCTAGCGCCAGTTTTACATTCTTGCCCAACTTGCGTCCGTTTGCCTCGTCCGTTGTGCGCCCGTGCGGACGTACTTCATGTGTGGGTCTCTATTGATCATAATTGTATGCTACCACGGACGTTAAAATGTGCAGCAACACGGACGTGCTCAGTGCGCTCGTCTGACACGGGCCTTAATGCCACGAGATGTACTATGATGTCCGAGCAGCAGGTGGGCCTTGAAGATGTGGGGCATACTGGTACACCTCGCTGACATCATTGGGCCGCCTTGGCAGGCAGACGGCGCGCACCGCATGCTGTTGGCTGCAGAAAAATGGCCATCCCTCTGCAGCCAATGACGCACACCGGCTTTGTGGTTGAGCGAAATTAGAGGCCCGCGGTGGCACCTGGTGGTGAAGCATACCAGTACGTCTCGCCGACGGTAACCCCCTCCTGATGGGTGATGCCCACCTGTCATCATGGGGTTAAAAAAGGCACAAATCTGTATGATGCGGGATAAAAAATTAAAATACAAAAATAAAAAATTTGCCTAGGTTTCCCAGACAGCGTTTCTTTGCACCAGCAGCAATTTTTGAATATTTTCAACTGAATTAACAGATTTTTTTAAAAACAAATCTTGTTGGCAATGAGTTGATAATTTTTAAAAAAATGAAAAATTTAATAGAGACCTTAGTTGGAAGGGCAGATATTAGAAGGGTGGGATATAGAACCAAAAACAGTTTATTAGCTTCAGTGGTAACATTAGAGGTTTAAATAGGACAATCACCATGTTCCAATTTTTCTGTTGAGTGTTAAAGAGGCCAAGTTATAGCTTCTGCCTTCATGAAGCTATACACATTCCAAAACATGTGAATCAGATTTAGGTCTGACATTTATCTCTGTACATACCTACTTCCCCATACTGAGAACTCCAGAACATTTCCCTTAAGGCCGGGTGCACACGGGACGTTTTCTTTAATGCACATTACGTGCGTTAAAGAAAACCAGCGTCGCACTCGACGCCCGCCACCCCCACCTAACGTGATCTTCCATAGGAGGATAGCGGAGCCCCGTCGACGTGAATCCTCGCGCATCATCACTGTCGATGCGCTAGGATGTGCGTCGACGGGGCTCCGCTATCCTCCTATGGAAGATCGTGCAAGGGGGGGGGGTGGCAGGCGTCGAGTGCGACGCTGGTTTTCTTTAACGCACGTAATGAGCGTTAAAGAAAACGTCCCGTGTGCCCCCGGCCTTAGTTGTCCCAGACAGATTAGGAACCATACATCCTGTCCCTGAGGTTGCTTACATATCGTGTTATGATTCCGTGGCTTTGTAGTGCGTCCCGTGTGAATGTTTATTAAACTAAACACAGTAACTTGTGACTAAGCGACAACTATTCTACTCTTGTCTATATTTTGAAATATTTGGTCCAAAAGTTGAAAAACAGTCATTAAATTAAGAACAAATAGTGCATAAAATCCAGTGCGAGTACAACACCTGACCTACGGTCACTTATATCTACAGTTCTCTACATATGAAGAGCAGTATGTTACAACCACATCTTACGAATAATAAACAAAAAAAAACACAAACGAGCCAATAATAAACAAAAGAAATTAATTTATGTACTACTAGTTAGTTAACAGTTTGGTTGGTCACAAGGTGATTTAGCAGCATATAAACACAATGCAAATCTAAATAAAATGACTATTTCCCGTGGTCAATGTAAGTCCTTAAGAATCAGAGTTAGGAATTTCCAAGCTTTGCAGTGCTTCACGTAGGGACTACAATGGATAAAAAACCGAGCAGACTGCACCAAGAAGCCAATAAGAGATCCTGAGATCTGCGGCCAGAACACTAATACCGGCGATAACTTCGCCATTTGCGATGGATGAGGAATGTTGTGATGAACGGCAAATTCCTGAACAAGAGGGTGTCACAGGTGAATGGTGCGTTTAAAAAAAATAATAATAATCATAATATATTTGCACATTAAATCAACAAAAAACAGTGTACTTTGTAGCATTTTAGGGAAAACAGTGAAAATACACATGTACTTGTATAAAGTATGTATGTCACATAGGCAGCCGATATCATCGGATATCCCTTAAAGAGCTGCTTGGCACAGTGGATACGATCCAAGACTGAGATAGCTAAACCCGTAACTGCCTTTGATAAATGATTAACGTTATTAACAATTCATGAAGTGCATTGAGACCGTGTTGTCACATCCTTGTACAGGACGCGTTACATGTTTGTCAAGGAATGACCATTTTGTGAAAGTTCAGTATTTAAGATTGAAACGTCAATCCGTTTCATCGTTGCGTTAGACGGGAGCCGTTCAAGCTGACGAGCACAATGTGTTCACTCTATGAATGTCAAACCCATTCAATTTCTCACTTCTGCATGATTTTTTTGCACTGCTAGAAATCGTTTCCTTTTTACAAGGTGACCATTAGGCAAGTTAATGTCCCAAATATATTCTGGAGAAAGAATCTTTGTTGGCTTATTGTACACCATGTACTTATTAAGATGAGATTCTTCTTGCCATATGGCTTCAATATTCTTTTTCTTGTCTGCTATGATGCCATTTTGACATGCTGTGCTGAGTTTGTAAATTTCTTCAACTGTTCCTCCGTAAAAAGCTGCCATGTAATAGAAGTCTCCCTGTCCATATGGCACGTAGGCTTCTGATATAGGTCGGCGCTCATATGTGAATCCGTGAGGTTCTGCAAGGAAATATCCTGGGTGTATTGTAGCCACTCTTTCTCCAAGTATCTCGACACCTACATGGTCATCAAACACCATATCAACATCGGCACAAATCAAGTAGTCTACTTCTTTGGGTAGGTGTTCCTGGGTCAGATTTGTAAGAACTTGCATTCGCCTCATTGACACGTCCTGCCAGCGTTGATCAGCCGTCACTTCCAGTAGATTCAAGATACGATTTTCAGCCAGTTTGGGTTTCTGGACATCTGCCACTTTGTCAGTAAATACGAAGTATTTAACTTTGTGACCCACCATGAAGTGACGTTCTGCTGACTCCAAGAAAGGCCCCAGGAACCGAATATATCTATACAGGAGATAGTTAGAATTCTGCATTATTATTAGTTTTAAAAAGTCTTTACTGATGCAATAATATTATAAGGTCTTATTCCGATCAGGCCTTTAAAATTACAGAGTGAGCTGGTAAAATTAATTGCATTAATTGAACTGTATCATCTCCTCCACATTGTCACGGTTCCCGGATCCCACCACGCAGCCCTTAAAGCCCAACACTCCACAGAGCCAAAAAGCTACCAACAGAGTAGCTGTAGAACAATCCCTAACTGTCTGGTCCTTAAAAATTGGCCAGGTATAAGTATTCTAGCTAGACAGAAAGGGTTAATCAAAGACAATGTCGGAATACAAAACCAGGTCAGCAACACGCGGGTAAGTCAGACGAGCCAGAGTCAGGAATACAGAGAATAGAATAGTCAAATGGAATAGCCGGGTCAATATCAGTGCAGTAGCGTAGTACAAGGAAAATAGTCTAGGGCAACGGAAGGCAGAATGGTCAGAAAACAAGCAGAGGTCAATAACAGGTTAAATTACGAGAGAATACAGGTACAGGGAGCTCAGATATGGATAACCACGATCTGGCACTGCTGAGAAGGAACTGTGGGTTTTTAAAGACCTTCACCAGACTGCGCCCCCCTCTTAAGCCACGCCTCATGCAGCCACCTCCCTGCCTGTCTCTATTTAAACCGGGTGTTGGTCAGCGAGCAGCATCAGACATGCTGCCTTCAAGCACACTGGAGAGGCTGGAAGCCCCCAACGTTACAGTACCCCCCTCTCCACGGGAGGCCACCGGACGACCAACAGGACAAGTGGCAGGACGACCACCAGGGCGAGTGGCAGGGCGACCACCAGGGCGAGTGGCAGGGCAACCACCAGGGCGATCGGGGTGCGAGGCATGGAACGCCCTGACCAACCTAGAGGCAGACATGTTGGAAGCCGGAATCCAGGACCGGTCCTCTGGACCATAACCCACCCAATCGACCAAGTATTATTATTATTATTCTTTATTTATAAAGCGCCAGCATATTCCGCAGCGCTGTACAATAGGCACAGTATAGACAGGGTTACAATACATTGAACAACATTTGACAAACAGTACAGGAGGAGATGAGGGCCCTATTCCCGTAGGAACTCACAATCTGGGAGGGTTGGGGTTGGAAACAGGAGGAGAGGACTGTAAGGTGAGAGTGATTGATGGTTGCGTCAGTGAGTTGGGTGGTAGGCTTCCCTAAATAGGAATGTTTTAAGGGAGCGTTTGAAGGAAGAGAAGTTAGGGGAAAGTCTGACAGTACGAGGGAGATTGTTCCAGAGAGGGTACTGCACAGCACCCCTGAACAGCCTAGAATCCAGAACTTTCCTAACCTCGTACTCTGTCTCCCCATCAACCTGAACAGGTGGAGGAGGAGGAACGACCCACGTGTACCTGTTACACAACAAAGTCTTCAGTAGGGAGGTGTGGAAGATGTTGTGCAAGCGAAGAGGTTTAGGAAGGGCAAGAGCATAAGCCACAGGGTTAACGCGGCGAATGATCTTGTATGGACCTATAAACCGAGGTGCCATTTTCATAGAAGGCACCCGCAACTTCACATTCCTAGTGGACAACCAAACTCTATCCCCCACGTTATAGGAAGGAGCTTCTAACCTATGCCTGTCAGCCTTGCGTTTCTGGACAGCAACATTGCGCTCCATGTTTTTGCGAATCTGTCTCCAAATCTCTTGTAGTTGTGTGAGATGTTCATCGAGAGCCGGGATGGCCTGTTCAGCAAACTGAAGCGGTAGAGCCAGAGTGAAAAAACTATAGATGGCAGAAAAAGGAGAGTGGCCAGTAGTCTCGTTAACGGCGTTATTATGTGCATACTCAGCCCAGGGCAACAACTCCGACCAATTGTCTTGTTGTTGTGTGGTAAAGCAACTCGAGACCCTGATTTGCCCTCTCTGCTGCCCCATTGGTTTGTGGATGGTATGCTGAAGAGAAGGCCAATCGCACCCCCATCTCCGCACAGAAATCCCTCCAGAAACGAGAGACGAACTGAGCTCCTCTGTCAGAGACTATTTTACACGGAACCCCATGTATTCGTACAATCTCTCTAGCAAAGACAACCGCCAGTTCTTTGGCTGTAGGAAGCTTAGGAAAAGGAACAAAATGAGCCATTTTGGAGAAGCGGTCTACAACTGTCAGAACCACAGTATAACCCCTGGACTTCGGCAAGTCCACAATAAAATCCATAGATAGATGAGACCAAGGCCTCTTAGGCGTAGGTAAAGGCTGCAATAGACTGACAGGCAAGGTTTTACTGGTTTTGCTTCTTGCACAGACTTGACAAGCCAAAACAAACAGACGTACGTCCTGTCACATGGTGGGCCACCAGAACTGTCTGGAGATACTGGTAAGAGTCTTAGTAATACCAGGATGACCTGCTGGTTTAGAATCATAAAACATTATGAGTAATTCTTGTCTTTCCTTCATACGTATCAGGTTGTAAGCCCCTCTTAAATCGAATTTTGTGTATACTGCTGATCCCCTTAACCTGTCGAACAGTTCTGATATAAGAGGGATAGGGTACACATTCTTGATGGTGATCTTGTTAAGCCCCCTATAATCAATACACGGGCGTAAATCTCCTTTTTTAGACACAAAAAAGAACCCAGCCCCTGCTGGAGAAGAGGAACGTCTGATAAAACCTCTCTCCAAATTCTCTTTTATGTACTACATGATTTGGTTCTCTTTTATGGATAGAGGATATACTTTGCCTCAAGGAGCATGGTACCTGGATGAATATCAATGGCGCAATCATACGGTCTATGTGGAGGTAGTTTCTCTGCCTCTCTTTTATCAAATACAGCTCTGAGGTCGGCATACTGGTCAGGAACCTCTGTAGACAATGGGGGAGCTGTAGGTGTGTTCAGGGCACCAATATGTTGAATGGGTATTAAACAAGTCCCAAAACAAGTAGGACTCCAAGATAGTATCTCTCCCTTAGCCCAATCAATAAGAGGATTATGTTCCACCAACCAAGGGAAACCAAGCACAACAGGATTGGAAGGTGAACGGATAACCTGAAATATGATCTCCTCTTTATGTAAGAGACCAGTGGTAAGAACCACTGTAACCGTATCGTGAGTAATCCTAGGGCAGGATAACGGCCTACCGTCTATGGCTTCGACGGTTAAGGGTGTCTCTCTTACAACCAGAGGGAGAGAAATGGAAGAAGCGTATTCAACATCGATAAAATTACCAGCAGCCCCAGAATCAACAAAAGCGGTAGTATGCGTGGTCTTGGTCTCCCAAGCCACGGATACTGGTAACAAAAGTTTAGTGTCTTTGACAGGAGACATGCACGTCACACCCAAGGCCTGTCTCCTCAGCTGCCTTAGGTGCGGTAGTTTTCCGACTTATCATGCATTCTAGGGCGAGTGGGACATTGAAGTCGTATATGCCCTTTCAAACCACAATACAGGCACAATCCCTCACGAAGACGCCTTGTTCTCTCTTCCTCTGTAAGCCTAGTATGGCCTAGTTGCATAGGCTCAGAGGGAGGAGATAACTCTCTGGGTGGTGCCTGAAAGACAGGAGCCAACCTTGGTAACGGTCTCTTAGGTTTCTCTCTTGGAGGAGTTCTTCTGTCCCTTATCTGATCATCCAGATCTATACAATAATCAATGAGTTCACTCAATACCTCAGGTAATTTACGAGGAGCCAATTCATGCATCAATGACTCTGATAACCCCTCCATAAAAGCCAGAACCAGAGCCTCATCAGTCCAGTTCACATCAGAAACCAACGTTTTAAATTCTATGGCATAATCAGACACAGTCCTGTTCCCTTGACGTATGCGGAACAAGGATTTGCCACCTACCTTGGCCTTTCTGGTAGGATTAAACGTACGTTTTAACTCGGCTATGAATTCTTTATAGTTCCATATGATAGGCTTCTCTGCCTCCCATAAAGGATTCGCCCATGTCAACGCTCTGCCAGACAGATGGTTAATAATGAACCCCACTTTGCGATGTCAGTGATAATCATTTGTGGATTTAATTTAAAATGAATATCCACATGGACCAAAAATCCCCGGCACTCCGTGGGAGTACCGTCAAACCTCATAGGAGCAGTCATGTGTACCTGGGATGTCTGAACGACAGGGGACACAGGTATAGCAGGCGGAGGTGCAACCCCAGCTGGTTCCAGGTGAGCCCTACGAGTCAGGATAGTTTGTAAGGCGAGAGCAAACTGATCCATGCTATGGTCCTGCTCGTCCTGTCTGGATACAAAGTTACTCAAATGTTGTGTTAAGTCTGCAGGATCCATTTTGGCCAGATCGTAATGTCACGGTTCCCGGATCCCACCACTCAGCCCTTAAAGCCCAACACTCCACAGAGCCAAAAAGCTACCAACAGAGTAGCCGTAGAACAATCCCTAACTGTCTGGTCCTTAAAAATTGACCAGGTATAAGTATTCTAGCTAGACAGAAAGGGTTAATCAAAGACAATGTCGTAATACAAAACCAGGTCAGCAACACGCGGGTAGTCAGACGAGCCAGAGTCAGGAATACAGAGAATAGAATAGTCAAATGCAATAGCCGGGTCGATATCAGTGCAGTAGCGTAGTACAAGGAAAATAGACTAGGGCAACGGAAGGCAGAATGGTCAGAAAACAAGCAGAGGTCAATAACAGGTTAAATCACGAGAGAATACAGGTACAGGGAGCTCAGGTATGGATAACCACGATCTGGCACTGCTGAGAAGGAACTGTGGGTTTTTAAAGACCTTCACCAGACCACGCCCCCCTCTCAAGCCGCGCCTCATGCAGCCACCTCCCTGCCTGTCTCTATTTAAACCGGGTGTTGGTCGGCGAGCAGCATCAGACATGCTGCCTTCAAGCACACTGGAGAGACTGGAAGCCCCCAACGTTACACACATATACTCACGGCGTGAAAAACGTGAAGGTAAGTTATTGCAGCAGCACTGTTCATTTAACAATTGAAAAGTGGACAACAATGCTGCTTTAAAACAAAATAAATTAAAAATAGAAAGGACATTTTTTTATGTCCGTTTGCGGTCACTGGAATGGCCTTTGCAAGAACACCTTATATGACACAATGGGACATACGGTACCAGAAACACATGGGTCCAAATGGACAATACATCTCCTGCAAAGGGATTTCCCCACCAAGCAGGGGAGCTGAATTTTGGACGTCACCATGCTCTATCCTCCTCCCATCCTTTTTAACCCTAGAGTATCCCTTTTAATCAACTATTGTCTACAGCAGTTGTCCCCAACCCAGGTCTTCAAGTACCCCTAACAGGCAAGATATATGAAGCACAGCACAGGTGATTGGATTTGATGCTCAGTGATTGCAGGATTTAGTCTGCATTTCCCCAAGGTAATCCTTAAAACCTGTCCTTTTAGGGGGACCTGAGGACAGGGAGCAACTGGTCTACAGTATACTCATCCTATACATCTCAAATGCAAAGCTGAGCCCAGAGTAACCAGAAAATTCTAGGGCTTTCAAAATAAAGAAAAAAGTGAAAAATAAATGTTTGACTAAACTGGATCGCAAGTCATTGTCTTATGGATGACCTCCTTTTCCTTAAACAAGCTCCGTTTTATAACTCTGCTTGTAAAGCTTTGCTCATTTCAATGTAAAGGTTTTGAACCTTTTTTACAGTCACGGAACAAAGTACAAAAATATCACGCATTCACTTTGCTAGTGAAACTTTGCTAAAAGCAAGGCGTTCAGTGAGGATCGTATTATTTTAGGATATCCCTGCGTTGCGACACCTTTGAAAGCATTTGTCGTTCATACGTTTCGAGGAGCAGCGTTTACGGGAATTCCTTCTATTTGGAATACCTCCAGTACCTTGACCTTGATGTATTGCCAGTAAGCACATCCAAACATCAGTAACGTTTATTTTCTATTCATACCTTCCACACTTCAAGCTAACCAATCCATGTTCCAGCACCCCTTTGTGTTTTTTTTTTTTTAAGGGTAATGTAAATATATCTAATGCTTCATTTCTTAATTCTTTCCAAAGTTTAAACAGCAGCTTCCTTTTAGGAATATTTAATATATAACGTAAACCATAAATATCTCATATCTATGAATGTATCTATAATATATATATGTTCTGTGGAATATGTGTTGGCAACAACAGACACAGGAGATGTCTCTGGTGTTTCTTAACCAGTTTATTGATGAATACTGCAATAACTGTTTCTTATTACATATACATTTGCAGTCTCTAACTGAAGCTTTCTTTCCAATAAAACAGAAATGTGTGCCCACACCCGAGTTAGAAGCATCTGAACACTCCTTTGAAATGCCTCCTCCTCTGAGAGAGTGATAGAATATGATATAAATAATAACAACAAATGAGTGCCCCTAAAAATACAAAAAAAATATGTATTGGGTAATACAGTACACGACAATAATACATTTCTTGGCCCCACTTGAAGCACACTCACAAGATTAACCTGTATAGAAAGAACATAAATATACAAGATTACCCCTCCTGTATAGTCAGTGACGTGCAAGAGCAACTTCAGGCACCAGATTTCTCACCCACAGCAGCAGCAACAAGCACCAAGGATCCGAGCAACAACAGCAGCAAGCATCTGTGAGCAGCACCACCAATCTGCAATAATCTGGACTCAGGGTTCCAAAATGGAATTTATTCAGCCACAAGTAAACACAAATAAAACAGTGTGTAACGCTGGCTATACACCTGCAGGAGGCAACACCGTATATTTATGTGCTTTCTATGCAAGATAATCTTGTGAGTGCGGTTCATGTAGTGGCCAAGAGATCTATTATTGTCCTGTACTGTATTACACTATACATTTTTATTTTTAACCCCTTAAAAACAGGCAGGTGTCACCCATCAGGAGGGGGTTAATACTGTCAGGTGCCGCCGCAGGCCTCTGATTTGGCTCGCCCACGCAGCTGACATACGACGCACATCATTGGCTGCAGGGGGACAGCTTGTGTTCAGGAGGTCTCTCGGTAGCAAACGGCACATAATGCGCGCCGGCTGCATGGAGGGGCAGGGGCGGCCCATTGAAGTCAGCTGGGCATAACAGTACTTCGCGCCTTCAAGATCCACCCGCTGTGCGATGGCATGGTAAGCCACGTGGCGGGAAAGGGTTAAGGGCACTCCTTCGTTTTTATTATTATATATATATCATGCCTGCCTTGTCAGCTCTCTGCTGTGCAAATGGATCTCTGCAAATGCCCATGATAGATCCCCATACAGATGCAGAAACGACTTCACCCCCTAGTTGCCTCAGTCCAGTTCAAAAATGGCTGCACCCACTTCCAGTAAGCAGTCCTTACCCAAACTACTTCCCTCTCGGAAATAGATCACCCAAACTTTACTTCCTGTTACAGTCCTACTCCAAATTCCTACCTACTGGCAGCCATCATACCACATTCATCATCAACTAATTGCTGCTGTTAATCATTGTTGGAGAAATAGAAAAAAGTCACCTTTGTTGTAACCATGATAAACTTTGGTGATCCGAATAGGGAGAATCTACTCACAGCAGGAGAAATTTAATCAATTAACTTCATCTGGGGTTCTTTCAACATCCCTGTCTGCATTCCCAAAGTTTATTGTTGTGCAACAATGCTGATTAACGGCAATTTAGAGATAACCCCCTATACTCTATGTACCCATCTCATCCGTATTAATCCAAAATCTACTTTATATCTATTTACCTATCTAGTAATTATCATGTCATATCTTTCTAGCTTTCCAAAATGATATATATATATATATATATATATATCTCATCTATTTAATAGATCTTTACATATGGACGGTTCAAGTTTAAAAGACTACTGAATTAAAGTGATTTAGGGGGAATATGCCTTTAATATATGATGGATGGTAACTGTTATGATTCTAAACAAACATGTTTTCTGCTTAGTCCCCTGTTATCTGGATTAAATCAACATTCTTTGCACTTCAATGATACCCATCAGTATAAAATTACCCAATGGTGATTACTGTGATTTACAACGCCAACAATAAAGTTTACACCTCACTTTTACAATGGAGGACAGTTTGCTTTGGCAGTAGACATGCACAAATCACAGCATTATAAGTTCAACAAAAGCTCCCACTCTAATATCTCTAACGTCCTCCCTTACTTTTTCACTGCAAACACAAAAAGTCCAATTGTTTTGTCTTTAAACTGATTGTTGAGAACATTGAGATCATATACTCCGTCCCAGATGATTGGAGCAAGCCATGGAGTCAGGGTTTGCAGCGCGGCATTCCTCCTGCAAGACACAAGGACATGATTATTACTTTACAAAAGTTTTCCATTTATTAAAACAATGAAGAATCATTTATCAGCTCAATAAACTGGTGCCCGAAAAACATATATATACAGTAGGTTTCGATAAATGTTTCAGCTGCATGTTCCTGGCTGTCCTTGATATAAACTTTTTGATACGTTTTTATTTCGTCACGGCTCCCTGCAGAGGTTTTTAATGTCTCCTGGGAATAAGTCGAGCATAACTACGTTCATTATTAATAATAGTAAACTCATAATGATATGAGGAACACGTGGGAAGCCACCTTAGCAGCAAATACCTCATTACAATGACAGGTAAACAATGGAAATTATGTTGATTACATGTACTTTGTGGCAATTAATTCATAAGAGATTCGCTACGGAATTCGCGCTGGAGCATTGTGTATGTAATTTGTCACGGTAAATGTTCATGGATTAGCATGGTGACTGAACTGTGCAATGTTACAACATGTATTACACAAACGTCTGTAGTCTGTATGCGATGGATGGCTCCAAGCAGGTTGGTTCTTTACAAACTGAGCTGCAACGCTGTGAGTCACCTCCATTAAATGTCCGCAGTTTGCCCCCACCCAATGGTATCACCTCTCCAAACAACGCTCCAATCTGCTCCTTCTCACATTAAGCATCATACTTTAAACTCCTCTATCCCAAGAATCTGGCCTCACTTCATCGCATTCTCCCTCTCAGTTGACAGCAGTTTCACTCATGACAACGGAACAAAATAAATTACACAAGGTTTTATGATGATGGGTCACAGAGCTAGGACTCTGCCACACTAAACATTGTAAAGTGGCCTCAGAATCTACTGCAGAAGTCAGCAACCTTGGCCCTCCAGATGTGTTCGAACCAAATCTCTCATAATGTTCAGCCACTCATTAGGGTGACTGAGCATCCCCGGAGAGGTCAATCCAAAACATCTGGAGGGCCAAGGCTGCTGACCCCTGATCTACTCGGTGGAATATGATGATTGTCACCCTAGCCACTTTCTAAGCCCCGGACAAAGAGTGGTTGCAGGGAAACCCACGATTTACCCTTCTTCCTCTTGGTCCAGTAGATCGGCAACGAGGAAGGGAGAAGCGCATTCCCTGGTGCAAGAGAGAATGCAGTCTCCATCTCTTGCAGTATCAACCTACTGGACCACCAGTAGAGAAAACCAACCCCCAGAAGGACTGATGGCCAGATAGCCACAGTGAAATGACAGGTCTGTTTGTCATAAGTAATGTAGTCAAACGGAGCATCCCTTTAACTCTTGGATTTAAAAAAAAAGGCATATATTTTCTAAATAAGCTGGACATCGTATTTTTTTTTTTTTTAAATAAATTTTGGGAAATTAAACCTGTACATATGTAGTTTTAAATAGTATAACTTCACCCTTGTCACATCTGCACTTGCAGAAGCAATACTTTCCAGGGAGTCAGCTAATAAAAACATATAACATGAAAGGGGATTTGCCACAAGAGATTTCCACACATAATTTGATCATTAAGGTAGGTGTGTTATGGGTGGGACAGGACGCTTGAAGTCTGAATTGTATGACAAGGTTACAAGATTAACCCGATAGTGACCAGGCAATTTTACCATTGTTAGTCCGAAAATACCCATTGTTGTTTCTACGTTTCTGTGCTGTTTGTGTTTAGGTCTAATTTTTCTCTTACTCATTTATGGAACCCACACATATTATATACCGTTCTTCTCGCTATTAAATGGACTTTCCAAAGATAGCATTACTTTTATCATAACGTATGATTTACTGTAACAAATTGTATGAAATATGAAGAAAAAATGGAACAAAACCACTTTTTCGAACTTTGACCCCCAAAATCTAGAACCACCAAAAAAATAACCCACCAGCAAAATAGTTTAAATTTTGTCCTGAGTTTAGAAATACCCAATGTGTACATGTTTTTTATTTTTAACCCCTTTCATGCTGAGCCATTTCACTTCTGTGTGCTGAGCTCATTTTGACCATTTTGTGCTCATCATGTTTAAATGCAATTTTAAGTCCTATTTTATTATATGACCTATTATAAGTACCTAAAGGGTTAAAGAGAGGCATTGCTGAAAAGGGCAGAATGTGCCCCTTCCAGCAGTGCCTCTCTTTTTTTTTATCTCCCAGCCGATCGGAAGAGCGAGGGATCCAAAGGATCCCTCCCTTTCAAGCTCTCTGCTGGCAGTGCCAGGGAGTGACTGAAACTGATGTCATAGTGTCCGGCGATGATGTTAGTGCATTGGCCGGGGGCTTTAAAAATGAAGGTCTGACTTCGAGGAAGTCAGACCACCACGGACCCCGGCTAGAGAGATGAGTATTCGGAGGGAGGTGGGGTTAAGGGACCATGACGTACAGTGTACGTCCTTGGTCCTTAATGGGATTTGTTCCCAGGATGTACCCTGTACGTCATTGGTCCCCAAGGGGTTAAAAAAGTGACGTTCTTCCAACTCGAACAGGTTTGTTGCATTCATTCATAACACAGACTCTCACTCTATTCTGGACTGAACACCCACCGGGAAGGGAATCAAAGCCACAGTGCACCCTCTGGTAGTGGCACCCCACTGCTGACAAGATGGCTCCACGCACAGGCACAGCCGCAATCCTAACGTGGCCTGGAGGGACATCCTGCTGAGTCCGTAGACAGTCCCTGCTGACTCTGCACACAGCCCTACCGCGGACGGAGGCCGGTAAATATAGAATAAATGCTGTGTGCTCATATACACTCGGTTTGCTGGGAGTTTTATTGCAGTGGATTCTGATGCACTCATACACACCACACATTGCATTGCTGTGAGCTTTATTGCTGTGAATTCTGATGCACTCATACACATTGCACATTGCATTGCTGGGAGTTTTATTGCAGTGGATTCTGATGCACGCATACACACCGCACATTGCATTGCTGGGAGTTTTATTGCTGTGGAATCTGATACGCTGACACACACCAAACATTGCATTGCTGGGAGTTTTATTGCTGTGGATTCTGTGATACACACTGCATATTACTGTGAGTTTTATTGCCCTGGAGCTCTGGGATATGCTCATACACACTGCACATTACTGTGAGTTTTATTGCTGTGCAGTTCTGTGATATGCTCATACACAGCACACATTTCTGTGGGTTTTATTGCTGTGCAGCTCTGTGATACGCTCATATGCAGTGCACATTTCTGTGGATTTTATTGTTTAACCAATTAGAGCGGCTGTGATCCAGTATACTTGACATGCGTGGCAGTTCTTTGTAAAAATGCTTGAATTTAAACATTTCATAATTTTATTTATATCAATAGATACATTTGAAATGGTATACAAAATATACAAGTAGGCACTTGGTATTCACTTTTACTATAAAGAGAGGAAAAGGCGGAGCTCTAAGAGGAAAAGGTGGAGTTTAAAGAGGAAGGGTGGGGATTAACCAGGAAGAGGTGTGCCCTTGACAGGAAGGGGTGCCTCAAATTTAAATTGGGGGGTGCATGAGTTTAGTCAGGCCTAGGGCAGCACAAAAACCAAATACACCACTGCACCCCATAATCTATCCACTAAGCACCGAAACGGAACCTTACCATAAACAAGATAGCGCAGTTTCAGATATAACTGCTGAATTTGTGTTGGTTTAGGCCAGGTCGGCTTATCATAAAAGGACATCAGGTTAATGTGTTCCTCTGTAAATAAAATGACTTTAATTCACGATTTGTTTGACTGTAAGATTGCCATTGTTGAATGACTATTCACAGAGTGGAAAATGGCAAATTAATAGCTTTCTTTTTGGTCAATTAAGTTCAGCAGCTTTCAACTGGAGGATGTGGCATATTTAACCCCTTCGATACCAAGTGATTTTTGGCAAAAAAATTATAACATTTGACAGACAGGATGCAAAGATAACAATTAAATAGAGTAAAATATAAATTTTTCACAGAAATTATTGTTCCTAGACGGTTAAAAAAAGAGAATGTAAATTTGCTAATTTTTAATTTATCATACATTGGTTTATCCTTTACAGAAATATTGTTGCAATCAGGACAGCCAACATGGGGAGACAGCCCATGATATGTTAACGGGTCCAGTGGCTCCAGGGTGGTCCAGGTCAAAACCAGTGTAGTTTGCACTAGTGCCACAGACATAAAGAAACTCCAGGCCACCCAGGACTGGCCCACCAAAATATCTAATTTCCCGGTGGGCCGAGATATCAGGGGAAGGTAACAACGCTCTGACTCATCACTGAGGGAGGAATTAGTATGGTCTGCACCAGGTTGAGATGCAGGCCAAAACTCTCCCACGAGGAAACACATTTCATCCCCTTTCTGGTTGGGAAGAGCTTATTGAAATGGGAAGCTGATGGACGGGGCGTCCTGAGCAATGGTTTAATAAGGGGCCCCAAGTATTTTGATGGCAGCAATGAAAGATTCTGAACTCAAGATGGTGTTTATTATCTTGAACAATAGCACACGTTGTCTACATTGTCAGAATACAGGCAGAAATGGCCTTTGTGTCAAATACTGTAACTGTCATAAAAATAAATAATAAAAACGGCCAAATCTCCTGCTTAGGGGGATTTGTAGTGATCACAATGAGATTATTAGTAATGCAGCCCTCAAAAATACCAATAAAATATAAACATTATCTGTATGTGATGCATAATGCCTGTATATGGAATTTACAGTAACACCTTGTATCTGTACCGTACACAGATTTTCACTCATTATAACCCCCTGAATCTTATGCATGTACAGCAGTGAGTGACCCCATAGCGCTCCCTCTATTCTAACCTCTCCATGGCTGTTTTTCAGTAACATTTATGTGCTTGATCTTTTTTTGAAGTGAGGTTTGGGGCTGCTGTAGAGCTTATTTTATCTCTCTGTAGGGTGACTGGAAAGAGATTCGACAGTGGAATTTGTTACTCCAGGGGGGGCAAAAATTTGATTTTTATATGCTAATGAGTGCTTTTCTAGTGTATCACAATGCAAAATCAAGATAACTCAACTTTGGGTGTGAAGGGGTTAAAGCAACATAAAATAAACACAATACGGACATTTTATTTCTTGGTAGTAGTGGCCCTTCAATAGAAAATATGCCTTTTCTCTCTTGCACTGTTAGTAACCATTTTAATGTTAGTGGTAATCATTTATTTTGTCTTCCTTACCATGTTAGAGTACAAAGCCAACATGCATAGATTAACCTCCTCCCTTCACTATGCAACGGTGTCAATTCAGTTGCAACAAGTTTGTCCTTCAGCTGATTTTCAAAGGAAATGTCTCGGCTTGCTGTAACTCAGCTACATGTAATCAGGGAAATTTTGGCAATTGAACAATTGAATTGAAAAAAACCCAAAAGCAAACAGCCATCTTTGGCACCTCGTGATTAAACGCTCTTGTTTAACTTAGTTTTACACAGGTACACTTGAAAAGACTTGATTAATAACTTAAGTGGATTGATAAACAAGCAAAGTTTATTTACCACTTAAAAGTTGGCGGGACTTTGTGTACAGTATATACTGTATATACCTGAGAGCGCACTGAAGATACAACACTCGTTTAAAACGACATGTGAATTTCTAAGATTTATTGTAAGCATTGGAGATATATATATATATATATATAGTCATAGCCGAAATTGTTGGCACCCCAGACATTTTCCATAAAACCAAGTATTTCTCACAGAAAAGTATTGCAGTAACACATGTTTTGCTATACACATGTTTATTCCCTTTGTGTGTATTGGAACAAAACAAAAAAAAAAGGGAGGAAAAAAAGCAAATTGGACATAATGTCACACAAAACTCCAAAAATGGGCTGGACAAAATTCTTGGCATCCGTAACTTAATATTTGGTTGCACACCCTTTGGAAAAAACTGAAATCAGTCGCTTCCTATAACCATCAATAAGCTTCTTACACCTCTCACCTGGAATTTTGGACCTCTCTTCCTTTGCAAACTGCTCCAGGTCTCTCTTATTGGAAGGGCGCCTTATCCCAACAGCAATTTTAAGATCTCTCCACAGGTGTTCAATGGGATTTAGATCTGGACTCATTGCTGGCCACTTCAGAACTCTCCAGCGCTTTGTTGTCATCCATTTCTGGGTGCTTTTTGACGTATGTTTGGGGTCATTGTCCTGATGGAAGACCCAAGATCTCAGACGCAAACCCAGCTTTCTGACACTGGGCTCTACAGTGTGACCCAAAATCCTTTGGTAATCCTCAGATTTCATGATGCCTTGCACACATTCAAGGCACCCAGTGCCAGAGGCAGCAAAACAACCCCAAAACATCATTGAACCTCCACCATATTTCACTGTAGGTACTGTGTTCTTTTCTTTTTAGGCCTCATTCCGTTTTCGGTAAACAGTAGAATGATGTGCTTTACCAAAAAGCTCTATCTTGGCCTCATCTGTCCACAAGACGTTTTCCCAGAAGGATTTTGGCTTACTCAAGTACATTTTGGCAAACTGTAGTCTTGCTTTTTTATGTCTCTGTGTCAGCAGTGGGGTCCTCCTGGGTCTCCTGCCATTTCATTTAAATGTCGACGGATAGTTCGCGCTGACACTGATGCTCCCTGAGCCTGCAGGACAGCTTGAATTTCTTGGAACTTGTTTGGGGCTGCTTATCCACCATCCGAAATATCCTGCGTTGCAGCCTTTCAATTTTTCTCTTCCGTCCACGCCCAGAGAGATTAGCTACAGTGCCATGGGTTGCAAACTTCTTGATAATGTTGCGCACTGTGGACAAAGGCAAATCTAGATCTCTGGAGATGGACTTGTAAACTTGAGATTGTTGATATTTTTCCACAATTTTGGTTCTCAAGTCCTCAGACAGTTCTCTTCTCCTCTTTCTGTTGTCCATGCTTAGTGTGGCACACACAGACACACAATGCAAAGACTAAGTGAACTTCTCTACTTTTTATCTGCTTTCAGGTGTGATTTTCATATTGCCCACACCTGTTACTTGCCCCAGGTGAGTTTACAGGAGCATCACAATCTTATTTATCCAGAATTTTGAAAGGGTGCCAAGAATTTTGTCCAGCCCATTTTTGGAGTTTTGTGTGACATTATGTCCAATTTGCTTTTTATCCTCCCTTTTTTTGTTTTGTTCCAATACACATGTTTATTCCTTTTGTGTGTATATCAAAACATGTGTCACTGCAATACTTTTCTGTGAGAAATAATTGATTTTCTGGAAAAATGTTTGGGGTGCCAACAATTTCGGCCATGACTGTATATGATAAATAAGACAGACCTATAGCACATCATACAAAGGTAGGATCCATATAGTTCATCAGGTAATAAATAAATGTGAAAATGACTATATTCAGTAGTGGCTGTAAAATAGCTGTGTACCAATAAGTGATAGTCCAATTAAAATAAGAATGCGGTGGCAAAGTCAATGAGATACTCATAGGTTGGTAGGTACGGTCCTCCTGAAAGTGTAAGTGCTTGTATTTATTTATTTATTTATAAAGGGCCTATTATATTCTTCGTGCACAATTGTGCGCGCGCACAGAATGCATTAACCTGAGGGGCAAAACCCTTTGCACTGAACGTCATATTACGACATTCGCGCACAAAATGCGCGTTAACGTCTAACGCGAGTGACCCTTCGCGAACCCTTTGCGAGCGCAATTTAGTGCGCGCATCCTATACTTAACATTGTGAGCGCAAATGCGTTTCTGTGCTGGTACGCGCCTGGCATTACAATCTTAGCGCAAAATTTAACAGACAACGTTTGCGCGCATAAGTTTAACGTCTTTGAAAAGCTGGTGGTAACTTTTTTACTAGATCTGTCAAAAATGACGGCCACTACCTTGTCTTCCGTCAGAACGTATGTCTGTTGTGCGCAGTCCGCACAAAATGACGGACTCGCGTTAAAAATGACATTGCGCTCACTGATTTCTGCGCGCAACGGTACTTTGCGCGCATTTTTGCGCGTCGGTTTTACGAGTGCAATTTCCCAACGGATGAAAAAATGTGCGAGGAATGTAATTTCAGCGGTGATTTTCGTGCGTTAACGTTTAACGCTTTGCGCAAAAAGACATGCTTTTAGCGTGCGTTTTTGCATTAAGAATGTAATAGGGCCCAAAGTATTTTACCAGGAAGGATACATTAAGATTTGTCTCGTAGTCACGTACCTTGACGTCTCTCAAACAAAGAGCAGAGACACACAAATGGTGCAGAATATCAAGTAATATGGTTGTCCTCCTTTTAAGAACAGGCAGGAACTCACATTTTAGAGAGCTTAATCAATCCCGGCTCTAGGTTAGTATGTTCTCTGGTCAAATAAAGAGTGGCGCTAACCTTCTTTCTGTCATACAGCCTGCTGGTAACCTCTACATAGCAGTAGCAAGCAGCTTCTGCAAGATGTTTGGTGTACAGAGACTAATTCCCCGTGATACTGAATACTATAGATCAGTGGTTCCCAACCGTGGGCCTCAAGTACCTCCAACACGCCAGGTTTTAAGGATCACCTTGGGAAATGCAGACTGAATCCTGCAATCACTCAGCAGCAAATCATGTCACCTGTGCTGTGCTTCAGATATCTGCAAACGTGTCACGCCCCACGTCGCCGGAAGAAGGGCCAGGCTGGCACCATTCCATCCTGATCTGCACCTGGGCAGCACAGGAAAAGTGCTTCCTCTCCTCAGCACTAGAACCACAGGTTCTTTCACAGTTAATGCACAGCTAACACACCACACCTTTCCCCATCTCAAATAAAGTTCCCTCCCTCTTTCCCTTCTGTGCTTCAGTATTGTTTATCCCTTCCTAGCAGAGAGTCCTGTTTGAGCTCTGCTGTGTCCTGTATCAAGAAAACCCCCTTTGTGTTGTACCCCGGCATCTGATGGGACTGTGTTACGCCAGGAAGACCCCCAGACCGTTGACGCCTCTTTAGTCGCACGGAGTGCGACTTTAGGGGGAGGGATATGTCACGCCCCACGTCGCCGGAAGAAGGGCCAGGCTGGCACCATTCCCTCCTGATCTGCACCTGGGCAGCACAGGAAAAGTGCTTCCTCTCCTCAGCACTAGAACCACAGGTTCTTTCACAGTTAATGCACAGCTAACACACCACACCGTTCCCTCCCTCTTTCCCTTCTGTGCTTCAGTATTGTTTATCCCTTCCTAGCAGAGAGACCTGTTTGAGCTCTGCTGTGTCCTGTATCAAGAAAACCCCCTTTGTGTTTACCAGGATTCCCGCCGTGTTACTTCAGTGTTCTTCCAGTATCCAGTCTGCAATCTTCGGTTATTTCATCAATATCTGATCAGTCTCCTCCATCTCACCCTCCTCCACCCTCTACCCTGTTGGTAGTAACCGCATATTGGGCCATATTTCCTCTACCTAGTTCCACCCCGGAACCCAACCGTGACAAAACGTGACCTGGTGGGGGTACTTGAGGACCGTGGATGGGAACCAATGCTATAGAAGTTTGTCTGGATCACATGTTGAACAGGGGAGATCTTTGTGATCCACCCACTGCATCTGTCCACTGGAAAAATGGAGGCACACAGTGCTAGAAATCCCCAAAAACCCTTTCACTAGCAAGCACTTTTTTTTAAAAAAAATATAATATTCTTATAAATCATACAAAAAGATAGCATTCAATAATTATAAAAAAAACTGAGTGAAGAAGATAGGCAAACCTATAAGATTAGGCAGAAAGAGGCAAAGCAATTTATAAGAGCTTCCAAAGCACACGCAGAAGAGAAAATAGCTCAGTCAGTAAAAAAGGAGGACAAAACATTTTTTAGATACATAAACGAGAAAAGAAAAGTAAAACAAGGATTAGTTAGATTAAAAACAAAGGAAGGAAGGTATGTAGAAGAGGATAAAAGTCTCGCTGACTGCCTCAATGAATATTTTTGTTCAGTCTTTGCAGAAGAAAAGGAAGGAAAGGGACCTTAGTTAGGAGGAAACACTAAAGAGACATTTACATATGAGTTTACAGAGGTGGAGGTTCTACAGCAGCTGTCTAAAGTAAAGACAAATAAGACAATGGGGCCTGATGGGATCCACCCTAAATTTATTAAAACAGCTCAGTGGTGTAATAGCAAAACCGTTAACGGGAGTCGTCCCAGAAGACTGGAAATTAGCAAATGTTGTGCCCATTTACAAGAAGGTTAGTAGGGAGGAATCGGGGAACAATAGGCCAGTTAGCCTTACGTCAGTAGTGGGGAAATTAATGGAAACCATATTAAAGGAAAGGATTGTTGAACAACTAAAAACACATAGATTACAGGATCAGAAACAACATGGGTTTACCTCAGGGAGATCATGCCAAACTAATCTTATTGACTTTTTTGATTGGGTAACAAAAATAATAGACAAAGGTGGTGCAGTAGACATTGCTTATTTAGAATTCAGTAAGGCTTTTGATACTGTTCCGCATAGAAGACCTATCAATAAATTGCAATCTTTGAGCTTGGATTCCAATATTGTTGAATGGATTAGGCAGTGGCTGAGTGACAGGCAACAGAGGGTTGTGGTAAATGGAGTTTATTCGGCGCAAGGTCTTGTTACCAGTGGGGTACCTCAGGGGTCAGTACTTGGACCCATTCTCTTTAATATTTTTATTAGTGATATTGCAGTTTAGTTTCACACGGTATAATTGGCATAAGCGCTAATGACATTTTTTTCTTTGTTATGTTTTACACATGTTGTTGGGCTGGATGCATTTGGTGGTTGCAGCCGCCCCATCGGGGAATAGGCGCAACCCCACCCCTCCTGCACTATATTGCAGAAGGTATTAATGGTAAAGTATGTATTTTTGCTGATAACACAAAGATTTGCAACAGGGTTGACGTTCCTGGAGGGATCAGCCAAATGACAAATTTATTTATTTATTTATAAAGGATTTTACCAGGAAGGATACATTGAGATTTCTCTCGTTTTCAAGTATGTCCTGGGTTCGAGAACATTGAGTGGTTACAGAAATACAAAATAGTAAAATGCAAGATATTAACACAAGACCAAATACACAGATTAACAGAAAAATAAATATGGAGGAAATAAAGTCATTATGTTACATGTTTACAGGTGCATTTCGTATTGAGGTATGTTAATAGGGAAGTCTTAAGGGACTTTAGACTGGGGGAAGATTTAATGATTTAGGTAAACTAAAAAAATGGTCGGAGCTGTGGCAATTGAGTTTTAATGTGGATAAGTGCAAGATAATGCACCTGGGACATAAAAACCGAAGGGCTGAATATAGAATATTTGATACAGTCCTAACCTCAACATCTGAGGGTTGGGATTTAAGGGTTATTATTTCAGAGGATCTAAGGGTAAGTAGTCAATGTAATAGAGCAGCAGGAAATGCTAGCAGAATGCTTGGTTGTGTAGGGAGAGGTATTAGCAGTAGGAAAAGGGAAGTGCTCATGCCACTGTACAGAGCACTGGTGAGACCTCACTTGGAGTACTGTGTGCAGTACTGGAGACCGTATCTCCAGAAGGATATAGACATCTTAGAGAGAGTTCAGAGAAGGGCTTCTAAAATGGTGTACAGTTGAAGGAGAAAAGTTACCAGGAAAGGCTTAATGATCTTAACATGTACAGCTTAAAAAAAGACGAGACAGAGGAGATATGATAGAAACATTTAAATACGTAAAGGGAATCCACAAGGTAGAGGAAGGGAGTATATTTAAAAGGAAACAAAGTAGCAAAACAAGAGGACATAGTCTTAGATTAGAGGGGCAAAGGTTTAAAAGTAACATCAGGAAGCATTATTTTACTGAGAGGGTGGTGGATACATGAACAGCCTTCCAGTAGAAGTGGTAGAGGCCAAAACAGTGATTGAATTTAAGCAGGCATGGGATAGGCATAAGGCTATCCTAAACAAAAGATAAATCCAGGTAAAGTATCCATGTAATTGGGCAGACTAGATGGGCCGAAAGGTTCTCATCTGCTGACATTTTCTATACCATTTATTTGCAACAATGTAAAATTGTTCATTAAGTTTTCATGTATTGATTCTTTACAGAAATATTGCTGAAATGAAAGATTTAAAACTCTAGGTGGTGTTGATTACCTTGCACAATATCCTATGAGGACTGCATTATCTGCATACAGGCAGAAATAGCCTTGGTGTGTCACATGCATTAAAAGTGCTAAAATATGTAATAAAAATGGTGAGCTCTCCTGCTTATGGGGATCTGTAGTGATCATGAGATTATTAGCAATGCAGCTTCCAGAAAATACCAATAGATTATATAAACAATATCTGTATGTGCCTGAATAATGCCTGTGTGTGGAAATTACAGTAACATTGTGTATCTGTACTGTATAGGGATTTTTATCAACTATAAACCCCTGAATCTTAACCTTGCAAAGTAGTGGGTTTCCCTAGATCTTACCCTGTATTCTGGTCTCTATCTGGCAGTAGTAAGGATTGTTACAGTGAGGGTGGAAGCTGTACACAGATCATAGTACAGGAGGGACGTGCGGTCAGGGGCGGCAGGTGAGGCACCTGCTCCGCGTTCCCCCGCCATCGGCTCCGTCCGTCACAAATCGTGTACGCTGCCAAGCAGTGTGCAGCGCGGCGCATCTGTTCAATGAACAGACGTCCAAGCACTGCCCACTTCCTGAACATTGCTCTCCCTGTGCCTCAGAGGCACTGGGAGAGCAATGGAATAGCTTGGACCAATAGGAAAGCGCTATTGGTCCAAGCCATTCAAAAAATGCCTGCATGGGAGGCAGGCCTCCCATGCATTCATTGGCGCAGGACAGTCATGTGACTATCCTGTCTTGCACAATCAGTGGGTGCGGGGCTGTGCTCAGGGTGTGACCTCAGTGTGACACTAGGCTGCCTGAACTGAATGATGCAGAGATCCTGGGGAGCACTGAAAGCTGCCAGATCCTGGGGAGCCCTGAACAGCCAGTTCCTGGGGAGCCCTGAGAGCAGCCAGTTCCTGGGGAGCCCTGAGAGCAGCCAGTTCCTGGGGAGCCATGAACAGCCAGTTCCTGGGGAGCCATGAACAGCCAGTTCCTGGGGAGCCCTGAGAGCACCCAGTTCCTGGGGAGCCCTGAGAGCACCCAGTTCCTGGGGAGCCCTGAGAGCACCCAGTTCCTGGGGAGCCCTGAGAGCACCCAGTTCCTGGGGAGCCCTGAGAGCACCCAGTTCCTGGGGAGCCCTGAGAGCACCCAGTTCCTGGGGAGCCCTGAGAGCACCCAGTTCCTGGGGAGCCCTGAGAGCACCCAGTTCCTGGGGAGCCCTGAGAGCACCCAGTTCCTGGGGAGCCATGAACAGCCAGTTCCTGGGGAGCCATGAACAGCCAGTTCCTGGGGAGCCATGAACAGCCAGTTCCTGGGGAGCCATGAACAGCCAGTTCCTGGGGAGCCATGAACAGCCAGTTCCTGGGGAGCCATGAACAGCCAGTTCCTGGGGAGCCCTGAACAGCCAATTCCTGGGGAGCATTGAGAGAAGCCAGTTCATGGGAAGCACTGAGAGCAGCCAGAACCTGGGGAGCACTGAACCTGAACCTACGTAACCTGTGTATATTTGGGTCTGATACTAGCCAGTGCCTCACCAGCCACTGACCTCACCGCACATCACTTTAGTACAGGGTGACAGGAAGGAGATCTCCCTCTAAGGGATCACCCTAAGCTTGCATTAAAATGACTTTCACATGGATTTTTATAAGCTACCTTTGTTTATTGTATCTATATGAAAAATTGAGTATACACTTTTTTTGGTAGTGAAAGGGTCTAAAGTAGCTGCTGGAAACATGCTTTTCAAAAGTTGTTCAGCAGGTTTCATTGTACTATGTGAGCAGAGGCGGCTTCAGATTTGGTGAGGCCTTAGGCTAGGGTCAGACGAACGCATTTTTCACATCTACCGTCAAAAAGTGCGTTGATGCGTGCATACGCATTTTTTCACGGAAGACGCGATAGTGGTCATACGATGCGCAATTTCGGCTGTGATTTTTACGGATCCAAACCAGGGAACTTTGGGTGTCTGGACGTATGTTGGCCGGACATGAGCAGCGTCTGACGTCTCCTAATCACACACACACAGGCTGGTATGCGGATGCAGCGGACGCAGCGCACTCTGTACGTCAGTGGTTCGATGTTCTTGCGAGAATGCGTTCGTTTGCCGCTTGCGTTGCGCGGCCGAACTTTCGTGCGTGGGCCTGCATTGGACGTCATTTGCTGCTACCACGGCAGTAATAAAGTGCGGCATGTACAGTTTGAGCGTATCACAGAGCTCCACAGCAATAAAACTCCCAGTAATGTGCAGTGTGTATGAGCCGATCACAGAGCTCCACAGCAATAAAACGCACACTAATACACAACGTACATTACTGTGAGCTTTATTGCTGTGGCGCTCTGTGATACGCTCATACACAGCGCAAATTGCTGTATCAGATTTCCACAGCAATAAAAACAGACAAAAATTAAAGAAATTAAAACTTACAGAGGGAAAGGGGAGAGAGGAGGTGGAGCGAGAGGAGAGAGCTAGAGACAGAGCGCGAAGAAGAGAGAGAGCGACAGAGAGAAGGAACGACTCGAGCTGGAGACAAGAAACAAAAAATAGAGAAAGGAGATATAGAAGGAGCAAGCTGGAGACAGAGAGGGAAAAGAGGAGAGAGTAGAAGGAGAGAGCTAAGGAGGGTGCTGGAGACAGGAGAAAGAGAAGAAAGAAAAAAAAGAGCACGCTGAAGACTGAGTGCTGGAGACAGAAAAAAAGAGAGATGGAGAAAGAGAGAGACAGAGACACAGAAAGAGGAGGAGAAAGAGAGAGCGAAAGAGCTGGAGAAAGAGAAAGGAAGAGCTGGAGAAAAAGTGCGAGAGAAAGAACTGGAGAAAGAGCCAGTCAGAGACACAGAAAGAGCTGGAGAAAGAGACGAGAGAGAAAGAGCTGGAGAAAGAGCCAGTCAGAGACACAGAGCTGGAGAAAGAGCTGGAGAAAGAGAGACAGAGACAGAGCTGGATAAAGAGAGAGAAAGAGCTGGAGAAAGAGAGAGAAAGAGCTGGAGAAAGAGAGAGAAAGAGCTGGAGAAAGAGACAGAGACACAGAGCTGGAGAAAGAGCTGGAGAAAGAGAGACAGTCGGAGAGAGAAAGAGCTGTAGAAAGAGCTGGAGAAAGAGAAAAAGAGCTAGAGAAAAAGAGCTGGAGAAAGAGGGAGAGAGAGAAAGAGCTGGAGAAAGAGAGACAGTCAGAGACAGAGCTGGAGAAAGAGAGACAGTCAGAGACAGAGCTGGAGAAAGAGAAAAAGAGCTGGAGAAAGAAGGAGAGAAAGAGCTGGAGAAAGAGAAAGAGCTGGAGAAAGAGAGAGAAAGAGCTGGAGAAAGAGGGAGAGAGAGAAGAGCTGGAGAAAGAGAGACAGTCAGAGACAGAGCTGGAGAAAGAGAGACAGTCAGAGACAGAGCTGGAGAAAGAGAAAAAGAGCTGGAGAAAGAAGGAGAGAAAGAGCTGGAGAAAGAGAAAGAGCTGGAGAAAGAGAGAGAAAGAGCTGGAGAAAGAGGGAGAGAGAGAAAGAGCTGGAAAAAGAGACCGTTAGAGACACAGAGCTGGAGAAGAGCTGGAGAAGAGCTGGAGAAAGAGCTGGAGAAAGAGCTGGAGAAAGAGCTGGAGAAAGAGCTGGAGAAAGAGGAAAAAGAGCTGGAGAAAGAGAAAAAGAGCTGGAGAAAGAAGGAGAGAAAGAGCTGGAGAAAGAGAGAGAAAGAGCTGGAGAAAGAGGGAGAGTGAGAAAGAGCTGGAGAAAGAGACAGTTAGAGACACAGAGCTGGAGAAAGAGCTGGAGAAAGCTGGAGAAAGAGGAAAAAGAGCTGGAGAAAGAGAAAAAGAGCTGGAGAAAGAAGGAGAGAGAGAAAGAGCTGGAGAAAGAGGAAAAAGAGCTGGAGAAAGAGAAAAAGAGCTGGAGAAAGAAGGAGAGAGAGAAAGAGCTGGAGAAAGAGGGAGAGAGAGAAAGAGCTGGAGAAAGAGAGACAGTCGGAGAGAGAAAGAGCTGGAGAAAGAGACAGTCAGATACACAGAGCTGGAGAAAGAGCTGGAGAAAGCTGGAGAAAGAGAGACAGTTAGAGACACAGAGCTGGAGAAAGAGCTGGAGAAAGAGCTGGAGAAAAAGGAAAAAGAGGTGGAGAAAGAAAGAGAGAGAAAGAGCTGGAGAAAGAGAGACAGTCGGAGAGAGAAAGAGCTGGAGAAAGAGACAGTCAGAGACACAGAGCTGGAGAAAGAGCTGGAGAAAGAGCTGGAGAAAGCTGGAGAAAGAGACAGTTAGAGACACAGAGCTGGAGAAAGAGCTGGAGAAAGAGCTGGAGAAAGAGCTGGAAAAAGAGCTGGAGAAAGAGAAAAAGAGCTGGAGAAAGAAAGAGAGAGAGAAAGAGCTGGAGAAAGAGGGAGAGAGAGAAAGAGCTGGAGAAAGAGAGACAGTCGGAGAGAGAAAGAGCTGGAGAAAGAGACAGTCAGAGACACAGAGCTGGAGAAAGAGCTGGAGAAAGCTGGAGAAAGAGAGACAGTTAGAGACACAGAGCTGGAGAAAGAGCTGGAGAAAGAGAAAAAGAGCTGGAGAAAGAAAGAGAGAGAGCTGGAGAAAGAGAGAAAGAGCTGGAGAAAGAGAGACAGTCGGAGAGAGAAAGAGCTGGAGAAAGAGTCAGAGACACAGAGCTGGAGAAAGAGCTGGAGAAAGAGAAAAAGAGCTGGAGAAAGAGGGAGAGAGAGAAAGAGCTGGAGAAAGAGAGAGAAAGAGCTGGAGAAAAAGTGCGAGAGAAAGAACTGGAGAAAGGGACAGAGACACAGAAAGAGCTGGAGAAAGAGAGAAAGCTGGAGAAAGACGAGAGAGAAAGAGCTGGAGAAAGAGGGAGAGAGAGAAAGAGCTGGAGAAAGAGGGAGAGAGAGAAAGAGCTGGAGAAAGAGAGATAGAGCTGGAGAAAGAGAGACAGTCAGACACAGAGCTGGAGAAAGAGAAAGAAAAAGAGCTGGAGAAAGAGGGAGAGATAGAGCTGGAGAAAGAGAGACAGTCAGAGACAGCTGGAGAAAGAGAGAAAGAGCTGGAGAAAGAGAGACAGTCAGAGACACAGAGCTGGAGAAAGAGAGAGACAGTCAGAGACACAGAGCTGGAGAAAGAGAGAGACAGTCAGAGACACAGAAAGAGGAGGAGAAAGAGAGAGAGAAAGAGCTGGAAACAGAGTCCTGGAAACAGAGAGAGAGTCCTGTCTGGAGACAGAGAGAGAGCTGGAGATGGAAAGCTGGAGGCAGAAGGATCATTTTTAAATCTGGATTACTTTAGCAGTGTATTTTAGCATGAGGTCTAATCACTGACCCGGAACTGATGGCAGAGGAACATGGCATGGACCTCTGGGGCCTGCCTGGTGACTGCTGTCTGACTGGGGCATGGAGGAAGCATTGTGCAGTTCACTGAGCGTTTTCTTAAGGTGCTGTGGCGAATGTGAGCAGCGCGCTGGGCACCTGCTGCCTGCACACTGCCCCTTAATGTAATGCGGCCCTGGCATCAGGGAATGTGTTTCTCTGCTGCAGGGGCTGCCAGCATGAGCAGCAGCCAGAGTGGCCCTCTGACAAGAGACGGCCCAGGCTCAGAGTTACACTGCCGCCTGGTACACAAGTTAGGGGTGCTGCAAGGCCTTATTAGAGAGCCGCCACTGTATGTGAGCATTATATGTACGGTTCAACAGCAACCACAATGAGATACATAAAACTGTTCATTTCAACTTTTTTAGGTGCCTTTTCCTCCTCCACACAGGTTTTAAACCAGATCAGGTGTTGTTGATGTCAACTTGATTAATCATGTTATTTAAGAGTATTTTAGAGGCCGCTAGATTGTATTTTTTATAATCGGGTGGTCAGGTCCAGGGGGAACATATGGGAACAGAGTTCCTGCACTATTTTTGCAGAAGGAACTGAGTTCCCATTGGTCTCATACACTATAAAGCTTGCTTCAGGTGTTCAGTCATATATTATTTCGCTGTGAAGTCACAGTAAGTATATGATGTAGCATATATTTTTGCTAAAATTCCATATATTTATACATAAATATATCAGATTTGAGCATGTGTTTTTGTTAAGTGGGGGACAGAAATCTTGGGGAGTTCCACACTTCTTTTTTAGGACTTGGCCCTTTTAGTGAAGAAATCTATTTTGTGACATACTGCAGCTTCCTCTCAAGCCACAGATATGTGACTGGCAGGACCCTAGACAATCAGGCGGGCTCCAGCCAAACCAATGCCCAAACCAATGGCTCCTCAGAGAGGAGAGAGGACACTCAGAACACTGACCACTCAAATAACATTGGTCTTATTGACACCAGGTGATTTCTAACATGTGTTACAGTTTAGAGACTCATTGCTGGGTATTTTACTCCTTTGCAGCTCTGTTATACACCTGCCCACCTCAAATAATTTGGTCCTCTAAGGTTAGGGTCAGACAAACGCATTTTTCGCGTTGTCCGTCAAAAAGTGCGTTCGATCGAATGGACGTATTTTTTTCAAGGAATACGCGATAGCGGTCATACGATGCGCATTTTCGTCCGTGATTTTGTACGGATCATCAATAAAACACTTTTTGCGTCTGGACGTTATGTTGGCCGGACATTAGCAGCGTCTGACGTCTCCTAATCACGCACACACGCCGCTAGGGGATGCAGCGCACTCTGTACGTCACTACTAGCTGTTTCATGTTCTCGAAAAAATGCGTTCGTTTGCCGCTTGCGTTGCGCGGCCGGACTTTCATGCGGCCGTACTTCATATATTGTCCGTCATTTGCTGCTACTATGGGCGTGATAAAGTGCGGCTGCACGCGCGTTAAAAATGCGTTCGTCTGACCGCAGCCTAAAATATAGGACATAACAGAAAACAAGTACTGTCCTCTTCAATTTCCTGGAAAGGAAACAAACACCCTAAATTTAGGAAAAAATGAATGCACACACATTTTTAAAACTATAAAATATTTTGACTATTTGTTTCTTTCTTATCCAGACTGTTATAGGCGCATCTTTAACCCCTTCACTTCCAAGGGATTTACAAAAAAAAAAAAAAAAAAACATTGTTAGGAACCAGTGTTTTTTTGGAAAATCATTTTTAGTTAATCATAGAGTAAGAGATATTTGGGAATATTTCCAGTGTAATTCTTACTGTAATGACCTATTTGGCAGGCAGATGGCGCCATCTACTAGCCAAATGGAGTTACAGCAGCTTGAACTGCAGCTCGTGGTTCCCCGCATCAGCCATCAGCTGCTGAAAGCCTGATATGTCAGTCGATTTTTTTCAGCACCTCAGGCATTATGCCCACAGGGCCAAACCATTGGGGACACCTTCTGCAACCCAAAAGCAAGTGAAATTCGTTTGCAGCAAAGTAATTTCATTTGCTTTTGGCCTTCAGAGCTGCAGATCGAGATAACTCGATATCGGGACCTGATGGTGCCTTTGAAGTCCTGAGTTATATCAAAGTCGGTAGTGAAGCGCTGGGGTTAAGCCTTAGTCCAAGACGGGCAGTAAATTATGTTCCTAGACTTGGTCATTAAGGACAAGCAGCCAGAAGGAAGCCCCTTTTAAAGTACAACTAATATTAAGAAGAGGAATGAGTAGCCAATTCAGATGAGCGATACATTCTTGGCATTTTGGCACAGCATCATTTTTTCGAGTCAAGATTTGTCCAGTTTTCAGATAGGGGACAGGTATGGATCTGGAGATTAACCAGTCAGGAGTTTGACATAGAGGGGCTTCAACCAACGTTAACATGTCCGTAACGGTTCGGACTGTTTGACACAGTGGATTAATTAAGATTAACTTGGTTGAGTGTTCGGGCAACATAAATTCTGAAAAAACACATTTATATCCTCAAGGAGGGAGTTACACCACTGTTCTAGAATACTATACAACCAAAATACGGTGTGATAAATCAGCGAAGAAATTAACACTTGAGATATCATGTATAGCGTTTCTTAATAATATGCTGCTGTCATCTGAGTATTTAAAAACAATCCACCCAGGGGCGTGGTTTGGAGCGGTATGAGAGCGGACGCGTGATCTGTTCTCTCCGTCCTGACGAGCACAGAACCCGCTATCGAAAGGAGCTGAACGACCCGCAAATCAACTCGAGGTACTGCTGACTCTCCACTGATGTCCCCCGCCAAGCTTACGAAGACGAAGGGGGCCCAGGGCGCCTCGGTGGCTCCACTTTTTCGCCCGCTCTCTTCTGGGCCTAGCCGCCAGGATGGTGGCCGGACGTCTCCGACTGCCTCCCCCACGTGCTCCAGTCCGGACGGACCCCCGGAGGCGGCCACGAAGGGAGACGTACAGCAGATTCTCGGTCGGCTGATCGAGGTCCAGCATTTCCTAGCTGGCGAGCTGGATAAATCGGCGCGGGCCATCAGGGCAGAGGTGCAGGCTGTGGGAGCCCAGACAGCCGCACTGGAGGACGCCGTGACGACCTTGTCCCGGGGGCATAACGCTGTGGTACACAGGTCCAACGGGATGGTGGAGCGGATCCTGCAGCTAGAACAGCAGGTGGAAGATCTCTCCAACCGCTCGAGAAGAAATAACCTACGGATACGGGGGCTCCCGGAATCCGTACCCTCCGCGGCCCTTAAGGATACAGTCGTAGGCATGCTGCTAACACTTCTACCCGAATTTACGACGGATCAGCTGCTACTCGACCGCATACACCGGGCGCTGAAAGCTAGAGCGGCCCCTCCGGCAGGACCCCGCGACGTGGTCTTCAGATTCCATTATTTCACCTCTAAAGCGGCTGCACTGCGGGCCTTGCGGGACACCCCTCTGATGTACCAGGATATTGAGCTCCAGGTCTTTCAGGATCTGGCACCCAGCACTCTGGCGAGACGGCGCCCCTGGAGACCTTTAGCTGATCACCTGAGGGGCCACGGTATAAGCTTTGCTTGGGGCTTCCCTCTCAAGATGTTGGCCTTTCACAATGGCGCTACCATCATCTGTGCCTCCCTGGCGGGGGCTCCCGGGTTCCTGGCTCAGCTCAGCCTCCCGGCTTTGGAGTTGCCCAAGTCACCAAATTCGTTACAGCCCCTGGAGCCCGTGGAGGTTGAGTGGGAAGTTGTCCCTCCCTCTGGGTCTCCTCGCCCCCCACCATGAGGACCTGAGGCAGAAAATCTGGACCTAGCGGCACGCCCGGTGGGTTGACTTCACTCCGGGGTATTTTCTTGCCACTCAGATTTATGGGGCATGCCGGGCCGGTGGTCACTCGGGGAACGATGCCCTGGGGGGGGTCAGTTTTTTCAGCGCCCCCCCCCCCACGGTGCCGTGTGGGAGCTCCTGGTTTATCTTAAATTACTATAGTTCTTTAAGTTCAGTATCTTGTTTCTACAGTTGAATGCCGAGTGTTCTAGCTCACCTGCTTATTATCTCTCCATGAAATTTTTCCTTTTATTTTTTATGGGTTCTGTTTCATTTCATATACTTGCCGCTTCACGCGTCACTTGAGGAGGGTACATGTCAGTGGTGCATGTCCTCCTTTTCCGTCCCACCTTTCGGGGGACCACTCGAGACTCTCCTTGGCTTGTCTCGGGCCTTCCTCCTTTGCTATGTTATTCTTTTTTCTCACTTTCCCCTTTTCCTTCCCTTTTCGTGTTGCTCCCTTGTTCGACTCGTATGTGTGCGTGTTGTTTTGTCTATGTCTTTCGTGTGCCAAGCTCTGCTATGGCTGGGGAGCGCCGGAGGATACAATCACCTTTTCCCCCGTTTTCTAGATGTTACCTAATGCGGTGCATGTCTTTTCACTTAATGTGAAAGGCTTAAATTCTCCCCAGAAGAGGAGACTGTTATTCCGGGATCTTCGACGAAAACACGTCGATATAGCTTTTCTTCAGGAGACCAGGCTGCCCAGACAGGACTCGGGTCGGTTGCGGGACCCCCGCTTTCCCCAGGTGTTCTCCTCCTGCGCTCTTAACAAACATAATGGCGTGTCTATCCTTATTCATAAAAACTGCCTTTTTACGAAACATGCTGTTCATACGGACCATGCGGGTCGATACGTCATACTGTCAGGCGTGCTGGGACAGAGACCGCTTTCACTGGTTAATGTTTATGCTCCCAATGTGCCGGACAAGAGTTTCTGGGAGGCTCTCCATGGGGATCTGGATAGAACGGCCCCCGGGGAGATAGTCATGTGTGGAGACTTCAATGCAGTCCCGTGCCCCTCTATCGATCGATCTCGCCCGGCCACTGACCCTACCCCGAGTACCGGTTCAAGACAGGATGTTTTGTTCAATTCTTTCGTAACTCAACGAGCCTTGGTGGATGTCTGGCGCATCACTAATCACTAACCCCTCCACGAAAGACTATACTTTCTACTCTAACCCTCACAGATCCTACTCTAGGATAGACAATATTCTTCCTTCCCCTTCTCTGCTCTCCTGGGTGAGGACGGCCTCGATTGGGTCTATTAGTTGGTCGGACCACGCCGAGGTCGTCCTCGAACTTTGTCTCCCCGACTGCTCCCCGGTATGGAACTGGCGGCTTGGCTCCTACACGCTGCAGGACGCAGGATTAGTGAGGGAACTAACGAAGGAGCTCGAGGCGTACTTCCGCGAGAATCTTACGGAGGACGTCCCCTTCTCCACCGTCTGGGCAGCGCATAAAGCAGTACTGCGGGGTGAGATCATCAAGAAAGTTTCCTATCGCAAGCGTCTTAAATTGCAGCAAATCCTGGACTTACAGAGCGCGTTACACACACTAGAGCTCACACATAAACAGTCACCCTCACAAGAAAGTTTTGACCGCCTGCAAGACACCCGACATGCTCTGAACAGGTTGTTGATCGAGGATGTAGCCAGATCGATGACCTGGACAAAGCGCAGATATTATGAGTCCGCTAATAAGATGGACACGTTGCTTGCGCGTCAGCTCCGCCCTCGCCCCCCCGCTGCGCGTATTTCCTCTCTGAAGGACGGCTCCGGAGGGCCCCTTAGCTCCCCACAAAGCATTAAACGGGCTTTTTCGGAATATTACTCTTCCCTTTATAACCACTCCCCGCTCCATTCGTCTTCCAATTCTGCACATATGGCAGATATCCATTCTTTTCTCTCTAGTCTCCAACTGCCCAAAATCTCAATGACCCAAGGAGAGGCGCTTGCAGCGGATTTCTCCCTGGAAGAAATCTCGGAGGCCGTTTCCTCCCTCAAATCTAATAAGGCACCTGGGCCGGATGGCTTCACGGCCCAATATTATAAGGCTTTCTTCCCAATCCTGGGACCCCATTTGGTCACTTTGTTTAATTCGGTCAAGGGTGGATGCCCCTTCCCAAGCGATTCCCTGCTGGCTTCCCTGGTTGTGCTCCCGAAACAGGGCAAGGATCTCTTGTCTCCCTCGGGGTTTCGTCCCATCTCCCTGTTGAACCTGGATGTCAAGATCTATGCCAAACTTTTGGCGACCAGGCTCAACCCTTCATCCGGACCAGGTGGGATTTATTCCGGGCCGCCAGGCGTACGAGAACACCCGTAGGGCGGCGGGAGCAGTCTGGCACCTGGAAAAGGAAGGGCGTCCTTCTCTGCTCCTCTCGTTGGATGCGGAGAAGGCGTTCGACCGCATAGAGTGGCCCTTTCTCTTCTCCCTGTTGGACCACATGTCTTTCCCTCCTGCTTTCTGCTCTGCTGTCCAAGCTCTCTATACTAACCCTAGGGCGGACGTTTCCATCCCCGGCGCACCAGCGAGTCCCTTCCCTATCCATAATGGCACCCGACAGGGCTGCCCTCTTTCCCCTCTGCTCTTCGCCCTTACCCTAGAGCCTCTACTGACGCATATTCGTTCCTCTCCAGACATCCAAGGCATAACGATTAACGACAAAACTTTTAAGGTGTCAGCTTACGCAGACGATGTACTCCTCACCCTGACTTCTCCTGAGTCCTCCCTGGAGGCCACCGCTGCCCTACTGTCGCGCTTCTCATTGGTCTCAGGATACAGGGTAAACCTTGATAAAATCGGTCCTACTGCCTTTCCATATCCCCAAGCCCAGACTCCGGGCACTGGCCACCCAATTTGGGTTTAGAATAGCACCCCCCTCGATTCCATATCTGGGTATCCACCTACCGAATGTGTATAATGACTTGTATAATGTTAATTATCCACCTCTGTATGCTGAGCTCCGGCGGGAGATGGAGGCGTGGAGCAGGGAAAGCATATCTTGGCTTGGAAGAGTCCATTCTATTAAAATGAATCTATTACCACGTCTGCTGTACCTGTTCCAGGCGCTTCCATCTCCCGTCGACCTGAGTGACCTCAGGTTTTTGCAATCGAATATCGATGAATTTGTGTGGAGGGGGGGGGGAGAAGGAGGGTGGCCCGGTCGACGCTCTATCGACCACGAGAACTGGGGGGGCTCAGTCTTCCAGACTTGACGGGCTACTTTCAAGCCGCTCAACTTGCGCAACTGGTGGCCTTGCACTCGCCGCCCCTCACCCACCGCTGGGTTGATTTTGAAACGCCATGCATGTGGCCGGTGGACCCCAGAACTTGGATGTGGTTTCCTAAACGCCTCAGGCCCCCTCCACCCTTGCTCTGCCCTCCGCTACAGCACTCAATTGCCCTGTGGGACTCCCTGGCCTCCAAAAAGAACCTCCGTCACCGCTCAACCTCAATGCTCCCTCTGTGGAGAAACCCGCAATTTCCACCGGGGATGTCGCCCGAACATTTCTCTAAGTTTGTCAAAGGAGGAATCCTCAGGATCAGGGACATGTACGACCGCAATGGGTGCCTCTCTTTTGACTCCATGTCAGCTCGCCTTGGACTGTTGCCGCAAGATCTCTTTTGTTATTTACAGCTCCGCCACTTCGCTACTGCTACCGAAAACAAGTTGGCTGGCTCCTCTCCTCTTACCTTCTTCGAGAGCCTCTGTCTGACTGGAGACTTACCTCGGGGCCTGATCTCCCGCCTTTATGCCCATCTGGCTAGAACCCCGGCACTGCCTGCCATCACGTACATGGTTGCCTGGGAGAAGGAGCTGGGATCGACTCTCGAGGGTGACGAGTGGTTAGATATATGGGAGGCTGCCAGGAAAGTTTCGATCTGCCCCACACTACAGGAACAGGCTTTGAAGACAATGATGAGATGGTACATTACTCCGGTACTTCTACATAAGGCCAATGCTGCTGTCCCGGACGACTGTTGGAGGGGATGTGGGGGCAGAGGCACTCAGACACATATGTGGTGGACATGCCCCTTGATATCGAGATAATGGGACTCTGTACAAGCCCTACTGGAACAGGTCTTCGGACCCGGAATACCTAGAGACCCCTGGACATACTTATTTGCCAACCCAGCCCCGGATTTATCCCTACACCGAAATCGCCTCCTCTCCAAAATCTTGCTGGCGGCGAGAAAGGCGGTGGCGGAGACCTGGAGGTCCCCGCGGCTCCCCTCACAAAAGCGACTGTTTCGGATAATGGAGCACATTCAACTTATGGATGAACTGTCAGCAAAAATACACCATACGTCATCGGCGTATCGGAAGGTCTGGGACACTTGGGACTCTTTCGGGGACGACAGTCCACTGTGATCGCTGCTTTAGGTGTCTTGCCTGAAATTCAAACAGGCGGGTAAAGGTTATTACTATCTGATGTAATTCGCTCCATGACTTCCTATCGGCCCTTTCAGTGTCTTGGCATGTTGTTTAGTGCTGTCTTGTCCTGTCCTTGTGTGTGTGTCCTCTCCTCCTCCCTTCTGTCTCCTATCTCGTCTCTTTTCTCTCTCTCTCTCTCTCTTTCTTCTCCCCCTGCCCTATCCCGTTCTGAGCAATCTGGGGCTTCTATCTCCACGATTACATAACGGGTCTGAGGTAGATCCTTTCGCCATTGGTACCATGTATTGAATATCTGTTTGATCTGCTCTGACTTCCTTAAATAAAGTAATTAAAAAAAAAAAAAAAACAATCCACCCTCGCATAGGATGGTGTTATTGAAACCATATGTCCACAATTATACCATATAAACACAAACGTTACTTTTCACAACAAGATGTACATAACTTAGTATAATATGTAACCTTATATAGGCATACGTAAATTGAATACTTATGTTTTTTGGAAGATAATCCCTTTGTCGTGACAGATGATCTGTCACGACAAAGGGATTATCTTCCAAAAAACATAAGTATTATATCCAATTTATGTATGCCTATATAAGGTTACGTATTTTACCATGTTTTGTACATCTCATCGTGAATAAGTAACGTGTTTTAGACACACTATATTAATTCATTGCACTCTTGGATACATTGTGGATATACTGTTCTAGAATAGTCAGACTGGAAAAAGAAAGTTGCTTATTCATGGAAGATGGAGACCATTGGCCGAAATCGTCAACTTTTTCGTACACAATTCGGCCATTCTTCGGTTCAGGAGACTCAAATCATGGCATGACAGCATTTCGATTCCCAGTAAAAATTCAGCACAAATATCAGCTCTCACAGCTATACTTTTTAACGGAAATATTGTCTGTAGCAATTCAATTCAAATTTATCACTATACCGATTTCCGAATAAATAACGAGTGCTGAAAGGGGTTGATAAATGGAATTTAAGGCAGGGAAAGCGAGAGAATCAGACTGAAACCTTTTTTAAACAGGTTAAAAACCAAAATCAATATTATGCTGTCTGAAAAAGTGCTTTTACGAACATTTTAGCAGCCATTCTTTCCGCAGAAGAGCATGATTTTTCGAATTTCCGCTGTGTCCAAATTTTTCTATTGGAAACATTTTTGTTCTATTTTTTAAAAGACTTAGGGCCCTATTACATTCTTCGTGTGCAAAAACGTGAGGGGAAAAACCCTTCGCGTTGAACGTCGTATTACTGCGCATTAACGTCTAACGCGAGTGACCCTGCACGAACCCTGTGCGAGCGAATGTTCGTTCGTGCATCCCATACTTAACATTGTGAGCGCAAATGCGTTTGTGCGCTGGTACTCGCAACGTATTACAATCTTAGTGCAAATTTTAACGGACAACGTTTGCGCACATAATTTTAACAACTTTTAAAAGCTGGTGTTAATGGCAAATCTGAACGTCCTGGCCGAAACCAAATACACCAGCGCAAAAAAAAAAAAATACAGCAAAGTATACCAGATCACTCTTAGTAAAGCTTGTAATAGAGAGCAGCAAACGGTAACGGCTCGCACTGAATTTTGCCGTTAGCAACTTCCTATTACCAGCTCATCTGGAACATAGACTACACATACCCAAACAATAAAATTGAGAGGTTGCGCGTGTTTTTATTAATGCTGCAGCATATATACTCAGATTGATTTTGACAGGCGCAAAAACGTAACGGGAGACAGTTGTGGTTCTTAATTCTGATTGTTTTTTCACGCGATTCACCCAGTCTGCCCACCGAGTTCTGCACGCAACGTTAATGCACGCGAGTGAAAATTCCGAAACCAGAAACGCACATCCCTAAAAAAAAAATTCTGGCACCGATTAACAATAAAATTGTGGTTCCATCATGCAATGAACGGCACAATCCACTACCTCCTTTCTCCGCTAGAAGAAGGATTATGGGAACAATTAGTTCCCAGAGTCCTTCTACTGGCCCAGCAAGATTGGGGACACAATCTCGAAGTGGGCTCGTGTGTCCTTTGGACTCCAGTATACAGTACCAGTGGTGACACCATCGTTATCTGTTAGAAGCACCCAATTATTATGAGTCAACCTGCTAGTATACCAGATCACTCTTAGTAAAGCTTGTAATAGAGAGCAGCAAACGGTAACGGCTCGCACTGAATTTTGCCGTTAGCAACTTCCTATTACCAGCTCATCTGGAACATAGACCCACATTTCCAATAAATGTCTGGGGACCAGCAGCCAACATGTAGCCAAATATATCACATGAGCGTTTTTCCGTATTCCTAAGTAAATTTTAAGCAACTTTCCAGGTGTAAAGTTGAGAAGCTGTATTGAAGGCAGTCGTTTGCCATCCAGTTCACATTCCATCGTTTGTAAAGAGCTGACTCATCTCTGGGCCATGACGGTTTAATATTAGTCATCGATTGGCTAATAGCTTGCAGCCAAGTCTGAAAAAGTCAAATGTCTCTTTTGGTAATCATTAACCATAACCGACCAAGCCCAATGTGGCACTGAACAACATGTAGATAGATGATTGGGGTTAAAGTCCATCAAGTGACTATTATTGACACATACACTGGTTGCCTTGGAGACTCATATGATTTATGATATATATATGACAGGTCTGACTTGTGTGAACATTGGTAATATGTGCAAAGCAGGTATATTTAAAGACCCAAAAATGCTCCGCTTTGATTGAATTCATCAGCTCAATGTACAGTCTCTAAAAGTTGGAAAAACGTGGCACAATTATGCTGGAGTATACTTGCATACATGGGAATCTAGTAAGCAGGATTCTGGGTAAGGCTTGGCAAAATGGAAACAGCACACAGACGTCAGCATAGCAGGACTGATCGGCTGAATCAATAGGATAATGGGATTACACACATATTACACCCTTGTACAGGGAGTTTTGGAAAATGGTACAAGCTTTTGTTTGCTTTGCAAAACCCTGAGCCAAAGGATCTGTAAAGAACTGCCAAATATTTGTTAAAGACTTTATCTATTATGGTTTGTCTTGCTTGTACTTCCCTGCTGCACCCATTGTACATTTAGGATTCCATTCCATAGTTTGTCCTCATGTAGCGTCTTGACATGGAATCGCTAAATTTAATATGCAAGCGCCAACGTCTGAAATCGATATTCCAATCTTGATACTGAACTGGGGTGAAACGTTTCGCGCCTCGCTGCTTGCGGGAGCTTACTGTACTTTGCGTCTCCTAACTTAACATGGGAAGCGCAATCAAATTTTAGCGTCTCGACAAGTGAGGTATTGCAAAGCGCAGGCGCAATATACCGTCGGGAAGTGAAATTAAAATTTTTTGCACCTTCTAAAAGCTGGTGTTATTTGATTCTGCAAATGCAAACTCATTTAACACGTTCCAAAACCCGCCTAAAAATCCCAAACTCAACTCTGATCCCACGGCAAAAACAGTGGCCCAATCCACCACTTCTTCTTGCCGAGAGCAAAGTGAGACTGGAAGCAAATAGTTCCTAGTCTCCCTCCGCGATCACTCTGGGATCTCACTAGAGAGAGCTTGCGGCCCGGATACGCATACCTCTGGAATCCCATGGACTCCACGAGCTGATACTTATGGCAGCGCTACAGCAGTTATAAGGGAGGTTAGAGCTGCATTCCAGGGCGAGGTGGTGAAATATCACCTTCACCAGAATACGAGGTCAACATGGAGATGATAAGGGAAAATCTGCAGGAGCACATTTTCCTGCTTACCGTCTCCATGTTAGCATCAACAAGGGCAGTGGTTCCCAACTGCGGTCCTCAGGTCCCCCTAACAGGTCAGGTTTGCAGGATATCTGAAGCACAGTACAGATTATATGATTTGCTGCTCAGTGATTGCAGGATTCAGTCTGCATTTCCCTAAGGGAATCCTAAAAATCTGGCCTGTTGGGGGTACTTGAGGACCGCGGTTGGGAACCACTGTACTAGGGATTAGAGCCCTTAGTGTGGGAGTCACAATGCAGGTATATTTCTAAACGCTTTGCGACAGACTTTGGGTATAATGCTGGTGTAAGTGATGCTTCACATCATTCAGAGCATTGTGCGAAGTGTAATGTAGAAAAAATTAATTTTAAATAGTTTTTAACCCTTTCACTGCCAAAATCAAGTTATCTCGATCATGTATTGTAATACATTGAAAAGCACTCATTAGCATATCAAAACCTCATTTTCACAGGTTTAAAGAAAGATTTTTGTGCTGCCTGTGGAGAAACAAAATCCACTGTCTTTTCAGTCTTGAAGCACCCTGCAGAGAGATAAAAGCTGCAAACAGAAGCCCCAAACCTCACTGCAACAAAATTTTCAAACACATTACCATTGAAGTACAACAACTAGAAAGAGGGCAGACTACAGGGAGAGCTCTGGGGTCACTCACTGCTGTACAGGGATAAAATTCAGGGGTTTATAATGGCTGAAAATTTCTGTACAGTACAGATACAAGGTGTTACTGTAATTCCCATACACAGGCATTATGCAGCACATACAGATATAGTTATACGTGCAAGTATTTTTATGAAGCTGCATTTCTAATAATCTCATTATGATCACTACAAATCCAAATAAGCAGCAGATCTGAACATTTTATTATCTGTCTGCATCACATTTACTGGATCTGAGACAGGCCATTTCTGTCAGTATGAGGATAATGCAGACCCCGTGTGATATGGTGCAAGATAAAAAGGAAACCATCTAGAATTCATAAACTCTCATTCCAATTATATCTCTATAAAAATATGAAAAATGAGAAAAAAATTGAATTATAAATGTTATGATAAAAAAATTAATAAAAAATATTCACTTGGTAGTGAAGGGTTTAAAGAAGTATAAATGTATATTTTTTTGTTATCCGCCCTTTTCAGTGACAAAACTGAGGATTTTGCAAAACATTTAAGGAAATTTCGGACAGCTGAAATGTTAAAAAAAAAAAAAAATAGGTTAGAGAGTTGTTTCCATTTTTTTTTACTGGAAATATGTAATTCATTTGTTCATTGTAATAAATTTCCGTTTAGTGATCAGATGTACAGTGTGCAAGGTTTGATATGGCGACTGCTGCAAAACCGCCGAACGCATCCGTATAACCGCCGAAAAAACACTGAATCCATCCGAAAAAAAGGTGTTGATCCACTGAACACAGCGCGACCAGCCACAAATAAAAGCAGACAAGCCGATGAATGGGTAAAAAAAAACCTGCAACTTTTAAAAGCTACTTGCCATAAACTCCAACTACCATCCAATATCATTGCTCCCTGTAATGTCAAAAATTCTGGAAAAATGTATCTACACTCAATTACGTGATTATTATCAGTATCGGAACTATTTAACCCCAGATCAATCAGGCTTTCATCCAAATCATTCAACTACAACTGCCCTTTTAAAAGTTTGTAATGATATCCAAGCAGGCATGGAACAAGGAAACCTAACTGGAGCCATCTTCCTTGATTTTTCCAAGGCCTTTGACACAGAGTAGACCATGGCATCTTATTACAAAAACGCAAAAACTCTGGTATTGGTGATAGCACGCTAACCTGGTTCCAATCATATGTGTCTGATCTGTCTTCAATATGTGTCCATTTCTGACAGCACTTCCCTTCCCCTCCCAGTCACTTGCGGTGTACCCCAAGGCTCGATACTCGGCCCCCTGCTATTCACAATATTCATAAATGATCTGCCCAATGTCTGCAAAGCCTCAACTGTACATATGTACGCAGACGACACTGTAATCTATACCAGCAAACCAGATCTCCCGCAGCTGGAGGCAGTGCTGCAAGAACAATTCACAGGGGTAGAAAAGTGGATCAAAGATAACAAACTTTTTCTAAATGCTGACAAAACTGTTACAATGGTCTTTGGAACCGCACCTAAACTACACAAATTGCAAACACACCGTCTATGTGTGAGGACAAGATCAAATGACACGCTGGCTACATTCACCTCTCAAATATCTAGGTATGTGGTTAGACCCAAATCTATCTTTTGGCCCTCACATCGAAAAACTCTCATCTAAACTCTACCCCAAACTAGGTGCCCTGAACAGAAACAAATCCTGCCCGAGCCCCGCGGTAAGAAAGCAGATTGTACAACAAATGCTTATGCCAGCCATTGAATACGGAGATGCAGTGTATGCAGCCGCCCCTCAAACACACCTCCAGAAACTTACTACATTGTATTACTCATTCTGCCGCTTTGTGCTACAATGTAACTACATGACACACCATTGTGACATGTTAAAAGAACTAAACTGGCCATCGCTGCAATCTAGACGCACCCTTCACCTTTCCAACCTGTTGTTTAAGAGCTTTTCTGGGAAGCTACCACCCTACCTGAATAGGCTGATTGGCCCAGCAGTTCCCTCATCCTATAACCTCAGATCTAGGACCAGTACCTTACTTTGAATACCGCAAAACAAAAAGAAAGTGGCTCGATCCTCATTTTCTTACAGAGCACCGCAAATATGGAATAACCTCTCAGACACCATCAAATCTTCCCCCAGTCAAAAGTCCCTTAAGAGTTCCCTACTAACATACCTCTATACGGTATGCACCTGTAAACATGTAACATAATGACTTTATTTCCTACATATTTATTTTTCTGTTAATCTGTATATTTGTTTTTGTGTTAATATCTTGCATTTTACTATTTTGTACTTCTGTAACCATTCAATGTTCTTCAACCCAGGACATACTTGAAAACGAGAGAAATCTCAATGTATCCTTCCTGGTAAAATCCTTTATAAATAAATAAAAACTACTGCACAAAAATGCCTGGAAATATATAAGGTCCTGATAATAATAATAAAAAGGTCTGTTGTTACAGATAAAAAAAAAAAAAAAAAAAGACATGCTACTTTTTTGAAGAAAAAAAAAATAATCGGAAAAATCCTGAAAAATGCCTAAAAAATAAAAAACTTTTTTCTGCAAGTGAAAGAATAAAAGGTTGAATAAAGATCTAATAAAATTTATTAAAATTAATTTATTTCTCTGGCAATTCGCCAATATTTGGCAAACTGCCAGCTTTTTAATAGCTGAATGGCCATGAAATTGCACTGTATAGGGAAATACACCGTTTGGTGCAATTTCGGAGCAGATTCAGCTCTCTTTGAATAACCCCTGTGTTAGTGAAAGCAATTTTCTTATTGTGCTTTATTAACACTACGCAAAACACAGTGAATGCGGGTTGAACACTTTAAGGGCCCTATTACATTATCTGCACAATTGCGCTCGCGCAGCACAATTTTTTTTCGCACAAACAAAAAACGTGATCGTGCGAAAATTAACGTGGTATTCTGATCCGTGCGCATTTTTTCTTCCTTCACGATTTTTCGTGTGCAAATCCACGCGCAAAGCCGTTCGCAAATGAACGTTGCGTGCAGGAATCGGTGGGCAAACTGTTTTTCTAGTTAAGAATTCAAAGACCATTCTTTCCACGGCCACTAGATGGCAGCAGTACAAATGTGCTCCGAATGATCTCAGAATGTTGCTATTGGAGCTGAATAACTACAGTTAGCTATGTCTTACGAATCGATTATCTGCATCATACAGTATAACATCATTAGCAACTTTGTTTAATCCACATTTGTGCGCATCTGAGAAGCTAGTGAATCCAGACAGGATTGCCAAACATGAGGCTGCATGCCCTGTATGTTCAGGATATGCATTTGGAGTGCGCACATGTCACTGACACAGATGTAAATGTGACAAAATAAAATATTTTATCATTTTGTTCACCATTTTAGTAAGGTTTTTTTTAACAAATATATGCTCAGAAATGCTGCAACTATGAGCCATAAGACTTCATTGCACGAAGTACGTACAATATATTATTTATAATAAATGGATTTTAGGATTATTGTAACTGCATGACAGGTTGTTGCCAACACGGGACTGGGCTTAAAATGTAAACGTGGTTGAAAAATTGCTTTAAGTCTCTGCAGTAAAACCTGACCCAATTTCAAAATGAAATTACAGTACAAAAGACATTAAAAAAAACAAAACACTGCAAGTCATTCATACAATAATTAATATTTAACAATAATAATAATATTGGAAGAACTACAGACACGTGTGTTTTTACCTGGACATTGTCACAGGGAGAGAAATCCCAGTTTTCAGTGCATCTCAAGTTTTCCCCTGCCATGCTGTGCTATTACGATGGGAATACAAACATGTGCAGAGATCACACAGTATTGGGGGGGGGGGGAGATACAAAGAATTAAAACACACCTGTCATGGTTTGTAATGTATTGTGTTTTGCCTATGTGTCTTTTTGTGTCATCCTGACTGTGTTGAGAGCCAGCAGTGACATCAGAGGAAGGGGCGGCTCTAAGGGTAGTACCAGGAAGACAGCTCAGAGAGAGGAGGCAAACCGTGTGTCTCCCCTGTGTTAAAGGGACACTCTAGGCAACATGACCACCTAAGCTATTTTAGGTGGTCATGATGCCCGGAGTATTCCCTTGCCTGTCCCTCCTGCCTCCGCTCAGCCGATCGTCAGGAAAGGCTGAAAACAGCTGAGAGAGGCGGAGGACTTTACTCCGCCCTCCCAGCTGTCAGTCAGCAGAGCGGGAATCATATTTCCTGCTTCTGCCGACTTTTGCCGAAAGCGCGATGACGTCTCCAACTCACCGCAGAAGCTGGCGGCTCCCTTTGAGGGTTAGTGTTGCGCGCATCCTCTTGCGCGCAACACTAATCCTCAGAGGGAGCCGGAAGGAAGCCTGCCGATTGGCTGGCTTATGTGAGAGGCGCGCATGCGCGCTTCTCACGTAAACCAGAAGCCAAGAAGCATGAAGAAGGACAGAGCGGAAGAGGAGGGAGGGGAGTATATAAAAAAAAAAAAAAAGACGCCGCTGGAAAGAAGAGGATTTTAGGGTAAGTACTACAGTTACAAAAAGAAATGAAAGATTTATTAAGGGAATAGGGATAGGTTAGGATAAAAAACGGGGGGTGATTTTTTGAGTAGAGTGTCCCTTTAACTACTGAAATAAATACCTGTTGAACCCAGCTCGCTGTGTTATTTGGATCTCATGACATGGTGTCAGAAGTTCTTACCTGCGCATCCATTTTGCTCTGTGAAGATGTCTAAGTTCACTCCACCGGAGCCTTTTGATTTCTCTCAACCTGCAGCATGGCCTACCTGGAGGCAGAGGTTTGCACGCTTCAGGATTGCTTCTAAGCTGGATAAGGAGAGCAGTGAAGTACAGGTTAACTCTCTTTTATATTATATGGGGAAAGATGTGGAGCCTGCGTACAATATGTTTACTTTCCGTGAGGGGGAAGAATTTGACTTTGAGATAGTCATGGATAAACTCAGCGCCCATTTTGTGCCCAGGAGAAATGTGATTCATGAGAGAGCCTGTTTCCACAAGCGAGCCCAGCGTGTGGGTGAATCAGTGGAATCATTTGTGCGCAGCCTGTATGAATTGGCGGAGTTCTGTGAGTTTGTTGCTGCGAAAGAGGAGCAGATCAGAGACAGAATCGTCATAGGTATTGCAGACTCAGAAGTTTCGCTGCAGCTGGAGTCTGCGTTGACGCTGGATGAGGCTATACGGATAGCGCGCCAAAGTGAACTAGTAAAGAAGCAAAGTGCAGAGATGAGATCTGAAGGCATGGTGGAGGAGGTGCAGCAGTTCAGAAGAGCTGCAAGTTACAGACAGAGTGTGAACAGCAGACCGCAGGTGACAGACAGGGTCAGAAGCGGTGGGATGCTACAGGCTCGTTGCACGCACTGTAACCGCGCTCATGGAATGAAGAGGTTATGCCCTGCTAAAGACAAGAGGTGCAGAAAGTGTAACAGAGTCGGCCATTTTGAGGTGGTTTGCAAATAAGAGTCTGTTAAAGAGATGCATCTGGACAGTGACCAAGAGGCTCAAGAGGTGTCCTTTGTAGGGTCTGTGATTAATCAGTCCAGCTCAGAAGAAGATTGGCGTGTTACACTCTCATTGATGGGTGCAAGGATTGCGCTTAAAATTGATATGGGAGCGGACATTACAGTTATTTCTTTTGCAACGTCCATGAAACTGCCACGACGACCGCAACTTGAGAAGGGTTTGATAAACGTTCACAGCCCTGGAGGTCGCATCGATTGTGCCAGGAGATTTCTTGCTAGCAGTGAGTACAAAAGAAAGAAATATACCCTGTGGGTGTACGTGATCAGAGGAAACTGCGTTAATAACCTATTGAGCCGGAATGCAGCCTGTAGCCTGGGCCTTGTTGCGCGAGTGCATGAGATCACGGAGGACATGTTTGGAGAACTTGGGCTGCTGAATTGTGAGCATAGAGTTAAAAGCGGATGCTATCCCGTACAGTATCGCTGCGCCTCGTAGGATTCCATTTCCACTTTTGCCCCAGGTTGAGGCCAAACTTTTGAGGATGAAGAGTATGGGTGTTATTGAGTTAGTCACTGAAGCTACTGACTGGTGTGCTCCTATTGTACCTGTTGCTAAGAAGAAGGGGAAAGTTCGTATTTGTGTGGACTTGAAACGCCTGAACGAGGTTGTAAAGATGGAGAGATTTGTACTGCCGACATTGGAAGACATAGCTCCGAAGTTGTCAGGTGCTAAATTCTTTTCCACGCTTGATGCTTCCAGCGGTTTCTGGCAGATACCCCTCGACCCGGAGAGCTGTAAGCTGACTACTTTCATTACGCCGGTAGGTCGATTTTGTTTCTGCAGACTCCCCTTCGGGATATCTTCCGCACCAGATCCGAGATCTTCCAAAGGGAAATGAGTTTCCTCCTGAGGGACCATGAGGGCACGGTGGTAGTTATGGACGACAGCCTCGTGTACGGGTCCACTCTAGAAGAGCATGATCAGCGACTGCAGCGTGTACTGCAGACCGTAAGAGAGTCAGGATTGAAACTGAACAAAGATAAATGCCACTTTGGGAAAACAGAACTGTGCTAATTTGGCCATATTATCAGCGGAGACGGTATTAAACCAGATGCTAGTAAAGTTCTCGCTATTGAGCAATTGAAAAGCCCTTCCGATGTTCATGAACTGAGACAAATACTGGGCCTTGCGAACTACGTGGGCAGGTTTCTGCCGGAACTGTCCTCAGTGTTGCATCCTATTACAGAATTATTGAAGAAGGACATTGCTTGGACCTGGGGACCTCCACAGGCGGAGGCCTTTGCACTGGTCAAGTCCATGTTGGGGTCCACCCCGGTGCTGGGGTTCTATGACCCTTCTAAAAAGACTGGTTAGCGCGGGCGCTCGCAGTTATGGCCTAGGAGCAGCCCTTCTGCAACTGAATGACGACAAGCTGCAGCCCATTGCCTACTGCTCTCGTACTTTAACTGCGGCAGAAACAAAATACGCTGAGATAGAAAAGAAGTGTCTGCCTGGAGTTTGGGCCTGCGAGCGTTTTCAACGATATCTGGTGGGCTTGGAAGGTTTTAGTCTGGAGACTGACCACAAGCCGCTGGTTCCATTGATAAACTCCTAGGACATTGACAAGGCACCTCTGAGATGCCAGAGACTTCTGATGCGGCTGCTCAAATTTAATGTTCGGGCTGTGCACGTGCCGGGGAAACAACTGGTAGTGGCAGACGTACTCTCCAGGCTCCCGCTGGCTGCAGCTGAAGAGTTATCTACAGAATCAGATGTGAAGGTGTATGTGGATTCAATTTTGGCTTCAAAGTCCATCTCTTCAGGGAGATTGGAGTTGATAAAGAGAGAGACACATCTAGATTCTGATCTCCAAGAGGTCATAAACTACATTAAGAATGGCTGGCCTGAGAGCGGGGCAGTATGGATGCCGCTGAGTGCTTTCCAGGCAGAGGAAGCGCACCTTACTGAACTAGACGGTTTGGTGCTGTTTCAAGACCGTATTGTTATACCAGCCAGTATGCGGCGAGAGATGTTGAGTCGAATTCACGATGGCCACTTGGGAATTTCTAAATGTAGAGAGAGAGCTGCCTCTGCGGTGTGGTGGCCTGGAATCAGCACTGACATTGCAGAATATGTATCAAGATGTGCCTTTTGCCGTGAACGTCGGCCTACACAGAGGAGAGAGCCTCTACTTTCTACCCCGCTGTCTGCGGGCCCCTGGCAGAAGATTGCAGCAGATTTATGTGAGCTCAACGGGAAAATGGGGTTTCTGTCTAGGCACCGTTTGACGTTGACGGGATCATACGTTGCAGGTGCGAGCAGTAGGCAGGCAATTACAAAATTGATTTACCAGAGTATGAATCACCCTGCATTGATGTCCCACCTCTGATAGTTGCAGTAGATGATATTCCCTCCATGTGTTTACTAGATGTCTGCTTTTCTGCTTTTACAGAACAGTCAGATGCTCTTTGTTAGAGTCCAGCTTTACACGGAGCTCTCTGACACATGAAGGATCAGATAAAATGGAATCATAGAAACATAAAAACATAGAAAATGTCGGCAGATAAGAACCTTTCGGCCCATCTAGTCTGCCCAATTACATGGATACTTTACCTGGATTTATCTTTTGTTTAGGACAGCCTTATGCCTATCCCATGCTTGCTTAAATTCAATTACTGTTTTGGCCTCTACCACTTCTACTGGAAGGCTGTTCCATGTATCCACCACCCTCTCAGTAAAATAATGCTTCCTGATGTTACTTTTAAACCTTTGCCCCTCTAATCTAAGACTATGTCCTCTTGTTTTGCTACTTTGTTTCCTTTTAAATATACTCCCTTCCTCTACCTTGTGGATTCCCTTTACGTATTTAAATGTTTCTATCATATCTCCTCTGTCTCGTCTTTTTTCCAAGCTGTACATGTTAAGATCATTAAGCCTTTCCTGGTAACTTTTCTCCTTCAAGCCGTACACCATTTTGGTAGCCCTTTTCATTTTGTTCAGATCTAAGCTCGTCTTCTAGTTTGGATACAGATTTTGCCATAGAGGAAACCTGAGATTCATATGCTTGATGAGCATTCAGGTGTTCTTGGATCTCATTTTCCAAAAGGTGCAGTCCTTCTCGCAGATGTCTTCGATCTGTGTCCACAGAAAGCAGCTCCAGCCTGACAGAACTGTTGTCACCCTCTGCGTTTTGTGCTTTGGTTTCCCATTCTTCAGCCTGGCTGTGGACAAACTTGAACTGTTCTATAAAGTGACGGTTCTCTTGCTCCTTGGCAGCAAGTAGTGTCTCAACACGAGAGATTTCAGAAATATAGCCATGGATTCTCAGCTTTCTCTAGTTCCATAGACACAGTCTGATTCTCTCTTGTCATAGTTGCTAAATCGCCTTGCAACCTTCTGTTTTCTTTAACTGTAACTTCCGTCTGTCTCCCGCTTTCTCCCATTTCAGTTTGACGGAATCGAGCTGTCAACGCAGACTTGACACTTCGCGGTCCTTATTGCTGAGGGAGTCCTTCAAATAGTCTAGTTTGGTCTTTTTTCTTTATGTGTATGTCTTATATATGTATTTTTTTAAATTACAATAAAAGTTACATTTTAATAGTTCCCATATTAACACAGACGCTTTTAGTGGCTCTCTTCTATCTGTTCCCTATGGGATGCACGGGGGGGGGGGATTTGGGAGAGTGATGGTTTCAGCCTGGGACACTCTGAACTCTGTCTGCCACCACATAGTCAGAGTTCATCAAGCATAACAAGCCTCTTACAGGTGACATTATGTGGACGGTCTTCGTGCCAGCTGCTGTAAGCTTTCAGAACATGTTCAGTATATATGCTGCAGCAATAAACAAACAAAAACACGCACAACTTCTCAATTTATTCTTTGGGTATGCGTAGAATGTGTAACTATGCGTTGCTGCGTTTTTTTTTAAAGGGCTGTTGTATTTCTGCTCAGCCATGACGTTCAGATTTGCCATTACCACCAGGTTTTCAAAGACGTTAAAATTCGCACAAAGATTGTAATACCATGCATGCAATCGCATTTGCGCTCACAATGTTAAGTATAGGACACGCACAGTTCATTAAGCTCGCTCAGCTCCATCCACGTTAAACAATAACGCGCATCGTTTGCGCAAACGTTGTAATACGGCGTTCTGCGCAAATGGTTTTGTCCTCTCGCAAAACCGATGCGCGGGGAATGTAATAGAGCCCTAAATGTTGTATTCATTAAACTAGGGCTCAAAATTTCCACTCTCCTACGAGCATTAGGCGAGTGGAAATTAAGTGATGGCGAGTGGAAATGCACGCCCAGGGAGCACAATAAATAATTTCGTGCTGCGTATTCCAGCGGTGCCACAGTGCAGCCCCCCCTTCACCAGGCTGCACAGTGGCAGGAATCAGCTGCCTAACCTGACCCAGCTCGTCTCTGTCACTGGCAAGGGGGTGGAGAGGAGCTTCCCTGCCTCCTCGCTCTGCTCACACTGGGGTCTGATGACTGGGTACATCTGTATCTAGGGTCTGATGACTGGGTACACCTGTATCTGGGGTCTGATGACTGGGTACATCTGTATCTAGGGTCTGATGACTGGGTACACCTGTATCTGGGGTCTGATGACTGGGTACACCTGTATCTGGGGTCTGATGACTGGGTACACCTGTATCTGGGGTCTGATGACTGGGTACATCTGTATCTAGGGTCTGATGACTGGGTACACCTGTATCTGGGGTCTGATGACTGGGTACACCTGTATCTGGGGTCTGATGACTGGGTACATCTGTATCTAGGGTCTGATGACTGGGTACACCTGTATCTGGGGTCTGATGACTGGGTACATCTGTATCTAGGGTCTGATGACTGGGTACACCTGTATCTGGGGTCTGATGACTGGGTACACCTGTATCTGGGGTCTGATGACTGGGTATTAATGTTATTTTTGTAACTTTATTCTAAATAAAACCTTTAATTTCATAAGATAATTTAAGGGGGTGTGTTTAGGGGCAGAGTTAAGGGCTGGGTAGGGGTTAGGCGAAGCAACTGGTGGCAAGTAACTCTTATGGTCTGGTTAGTAGCTTGGGACTTTAAATTTTGAGCCCTTCATTAAGCTATGAATTGAGGATCATTGAAAAGGAAAATGCAATTCATGGCCTAATAGAGACAAATAGGAATAAAAGAAAATGTCTAATTCTCTTCTAGATAGAATTTACAGGGAACATTCTCTTTTTAATGTTGGAAGAATGTGGGGTATTGCATAATTTATCAAGGGAACACTTTCTTGTAACCAGGGGATGCAGATGAAAACATATTTTGCCATATATGAATGTGTGGCACAAGGATTAAAAATTCCCTAATTTAAAGCAGTGACTGTCCGCTCTGCTACATATCCTGAAACTGGTAGTTTTTAATCACACTTGTGGTGCAATTTTAGTCTTAGTTCTCCCTAAGCAAGATATGGTGCCACTAGAAATGTATAATAAGTATGCCCTACATATATATATATATATACATATCCCAACGCACAATATATACACACACACCTTTAACCCTTTCGCTGCTGAGGCATTTCACGCCTCTGTGCTGAGCTAATTTTTACCGGTTTTGCTCATCATGTTTAAACGTGTTTTGAAGCCTTATTTTAGTATATGACCCAGACATATTATACATCATTCTTTCCGGCAGACTCGGTAGATTCATAATATGTCATTATTATATGTATACGTCATGTCCTGTCTGTAAATTATAACAAAATATGCAATAAAATATGAATTTTTAATAATTTACAACGTGTAAAGTGTTTTTTTTTCACATTTTAACATGCGAGCAATTGCGGTTATATTTTGTATGCGGTGCACTTGTTAAAAAAATTAGAAATGGGGTCTCGTTACATTTTTTTTGGGGGAAAATTACGCGATTTTTAACAAACACACCGCATACAAAAATCGTTAGTGCAGCATCATTGGTCACATTATAATTGAAATGGGAACAATATTGCTGCATTAACAAACCAAAAAAACCAAAAACTTTTTTTATATATATAATTTTTTTTTTAAATATTTATTTTTAATTTTTAAAAAAAAAACTTTTTACATGCTCATGTTTGGTATCGTTGGAAAGGCCATGCTCTGGCCGATCCAACAGTACCAAACATTAACCCCTAGGTGCCACTGATCGGGAGATAGGGGGTTCCAATGAACCCCCTATCTCCACCAATGGTGGCAGTTAGGGGGTTAACTCCAGGACTGGCGTCATCGTGCTATGCACGATGACGCCAGTCATCAGGGGGCATTCCCAGAAGCTTGGCCGACATCCAAGATGTCGGCCAGCTCCGGGAGAGGATCACGATTCGGCACTTTTCAGCGCCGAATCCTGATCCGGCACCCAAGGGGTTAAAGGCAGGCACGGTTTGGAAGGGCACTTTCCTCTGCCAAATTGCTTTTATAGATATATATAATATATTGTGAATTGTATTATAAAACAATAAATGGTGTGTAATTCTTGCATGTTTGATCTCATAACAAGTAATCATGGCAGTAAATACATACAGTATATTTTATACGGGTTACGTTTGCATGTGTAGCACTTGTAAATTTGCATTTATTTCCACGTAATCTTCATATAAATCTCTTTCTGCAGCAACCTATAGTCCACTTACTTGCGGAATTTTGAAAAACAGACAGTTCTCAAGTGGAGAATGTTGATATCTGTGTAAAACAGATACGGTTTGACTTTTTCAAAGGTCAAAAACTAGTTGATTGCATCCTTTCCTAACTCTAACCTTTGTACGGGATTGCTGAGCAGTTAATCAGTAATAGGGATGTGCGGCTCAGTTCAGTTCCCAGGATTACTCCTTAATTATTTCCATCGATATTGTATTTATTTCTCTATAGTTTGCTACTGGTGAGTTAGGGATTTCCTTTACAAAATTATAGATATAGTATACCCCATCAACACCAAGTTCCCACGAGAATAGGGCCCTCAGTTCCTCTTGTATCTATCTGTCAAATTCCGTCTTGTGTCAAAGTATCGTACCGTTGTCTTTATTCTACTGATTGGACAGCGCTGTGGAATATGTTGGTGCTTTATTAATAAAGTATAATAAATAATTAGAATGAAAACTGACGAAACATCATACGTTGGAGTCCAACCCACATAATGTAGGACTTAAAAGTAAAACCATACCCAACATCATTCCTGTTTCCGTCCAGTTTCCTTTGACAGTGTCCAAGCTCAATGGTTTTCTCCATGAGTTGCTGCACAAGCTCTGGTGACGAGACTGGAGGATCGACTGCGACTGGCTTCTCTTCTTTCATAAAAAACATGTCGATCTTTGTGTACTGCACGCTGCGGAAAGAACACAGAATCAGAACAAGAATTCAGAATTTATATTTATTTATTTGTAAAGTATTTTACCAGGAATGATACATTGAGATTTCCCTCATTTTCAAGAACATTGTATTTCTGTACCCACAAATAAAAATGCAAGGAAAGCGCTCCCAAAAAATAATAAAAAGTACAAAGGCAGTGAATTAAAAGTCCAAGCAGCAGACTATATAAAGGCAGAAATGGACAAATCTGGTTTTAGTCCTCCATAGGATTAGCTGCTGTCAATAAGAGTACCTCAAAGGATATTCATCGAAAGGGAGGATTTTCCGTTGAAAGAATGGAGAGAAACTCTTCCGCAAGTTGCGCAGATGTCGAATGTCAAGGTGTCCTTTCTTTGAAAGGTATGGATCTCCGACTCACCCTCAGGGGAAAAAAAAAGGACACAATCACGCAGCCAGCATTCAAAGGACACACATATGGACGTATCACAGTAGTATGCTCACCCTTGCATGAGCCGACCCTGGCTCGAGGAATAATTGCTCCAGGATTGTATATAGATGGTACAATCCTTAGAAAACCATATCAGGCAAAACACTTCAGGCAGGTCAAGGTTTGTGGCTTAAAGTTTTTACCCTTTAATATATGTGTCATTGAATGTTCGCCTTTATTTTTATTGTATGAGCAATTTACGCTTATGTCTCACTAATTTTAAGGATGCTATTTATTGAAATTGTTTGAGGAACGTATCCGCATCAGCAAGCGACATTAATATCTCTTGCAACATATGGACGTGAGAAAGTCTGTGAATGGGTTCACTGCTCCTGACACACGGTCAGTTCTTTTTTAAGTACGTGCTCTTTTTTCGGTAGGAAATGCCTTTTTAGAGGTATATGCATACTGTATATACAATCCTGGAGCGATTATTCCTCGAGCCAGGGTCGGCTCATGCAAGGGTGAGCATACTACTGTGATACGTCCATATGTGTGTCCTTTGAATGCTGGCTGCGTGATTGTGTCCTCTTTTTTTCCCCTGAGGGTGAGACAGAGATCCATACCTTTCAAAGAAAGGACACCTTGACATTCGACATCTGCGCAACTTGCGGAAGAGTTTCTCTCCATTCTTTCAACGTAAAATCCTCCCTTTCGATGAATATCCTTTGAGGTACTCTTATTGACAGCAACTAATCCTAAGGAGGACTAAAACCAGATTTGTCCATTTCTGCCTTTATATAGTCTGCTGCTTGGACTTTTAATACACTGCCTTTGTACTTTTTTTTTTGGAGAGCTTTCCTTGCATTTTTATTTGTATTTTTTTTTCTGCTAGGTGGACTGACTAGCTTTTTAGGATTGTAGCAGCACTCCTTTTTTATTTCGTTCCATAGCGCCATAGTAGTCCTATTTTCTATTTGCATTATTTCTGTACCTACTGTAACAATTCAAAGTAATAAAATGCAAGATGGTAAAACACAATAGAATTGTGTATATCAAGAAAAAGGAGTGGTTTGAAAGAGAATTAACAAACAGAAATGAGAAAAAGGAGGCCTTCTAACACAAAGCAACAGCAGGATTTCTTAGCGTTTTTAATTCTTTTACCTTTAGGCCTCATTCACACACAACAAATTACACGTGAATATGCACGCACATACGCACGTAAAACAGTTTCTTCTTTTTTTAACCTCCATGGCGTTACTCGAATGTGGCTCGGGGTCAACTTTCCATGCTGAAAGCGGTAACCCAGAGCCACACTCGAGCTGCATACATTACCTGTCCCTGTGCTCCCTCGCTGACCCCCGCTGTCACCTCCAGCCGATTGCCACGTCATACTTTTGTTCTCTGCAGATTTAGGCAGAATCGTAAGCACAGCTTAACCCTAAGGGCACCAAGAAACAACATCACTCATTGTCACATTTTATTCGCACTGTAACATTTTTTCGAAAGGGCATTTCTGACATTCATGCAAGGAATAGATTTTCAGCGCGCTTGAGTGAAAGACTGTATGACGTTCATGGGTTTTGTATTTTAACTGACCCCTTGGCAATACATTCATGGAAAAAATAAAACATGTAAAAAGTGTGAGCATACGGTGATCATGCAATATAAATGATGACATGATGAGCCTCTTCTCTGGGATCTCATTACATTTGAGGACGAGGTTATCCAGTAAGTGCCAGTGTTTGCGGGTCTTTCAAAAACCAGCTAAAATCACCGGTATTGCAGCGCCAAGAAACGCAGGCGCCTCTCAGAAACAAAAAGCAGGAGGGGAAGCTTTATTTTAAGGGAGGCTTTGAACTCCATCAGGGTTATTCAAAGAGAATCGAACTTGCATCGAACAGTGCACTTTCGTGGCCATTCGGCTATTCAAAAGCTGGCAATTCGCCAAATATTGACAAATTAACAGTGAAATACGGCGCCTGCCCAACGGCAGTGAAACCCCCGTAGAGAGGCTAACATACTCAGGTTAACGTATTCAGCATTTGTGTCACTACAGGGGGGCAATTGCCCCCCAGGATGGATCAGCTTTGTATATGACCGATTGAGGTGTCATTGGAAAGGGTAGAGTCTGGACTTTCGAATGATATCTAAAATTACCATATGCAGTATAAAATAAAGATGTAACTATTTTTCCACAGGGCTGAAATGGCTCAGCAGTGAAGGGGTTAACAGTCACACTATATTACATTGTTTACATTGTATATTACTTTCGTTTTTTGCCTTGGTTTAGTTGTATATTAAGTATATATTTATCTGACATGAATAAATACATAATTGTCAATATTTTAAAACAATTTCAATGGACGGCCAAAAACGTAAAGTAAAGTAAACACCACTCCAAAAAGCAGCAATTAGGAAAACTTTATTAACCCTTTCACTACCATTATTGAGTCTACTAGTTCTTAAAATGCTCCTGCAGGTGCCCGAGATCAAGCATACTCGATCTGATTTGATTCTGCAGCAATGCAAGGAATTTCATTTATTGCAAAGGATATTCATTTTCAAACTGGCTGCCAAACATGCCCCTGATTGTCAACACATCGGACATGACAGCTTTGTTATATAATGATTTGAAAAGTTTTGAAATTTGTTTTATCTTCATGGAAGCAGGGACTCTAAGCTATAATGTACATGTAGTAGCACTTTTTTGACCAGAAGAGGGAGCCCTCTGAACATATGCACAATGAAAGTGATTTTCCATGAAAGCACTGGATCCTGCAAGTGGTTTTTATGGAAAACCACTTGACAGTGAAGGGGTTAAGAATCCTGTGACATTTCAAGCTGGGAGGCTTGAAAAAGTCATATTACATTTGAACCATTGCTTGTTTCCTAATAAAAGTGGCCTTTTCACTGCATATTGGAGTACCTGGGTCCTCTATTCTCGTACCAATGTTTCCGCAGCACCTCCTACTCTGCTCATCCACAAAAAAAACAACATGTATGTGCAAGAAAGAAACATACCAGCAATACGTGGGTTCTGCAACGTGTCCTTTATTTGATTCTCACACTCAAGAAACGCGTCAGCAAAGTTTCAGCCTCCAGACTTTTATCAAGATCTTGATAAAAGCTGAAACAATAAGCTTGATAAGACGGAATAAGTTTGATGAATGACGGAACGCTGAAACGCTGCTGACGCATTCTCTGTGAGCATCAAATAAAGGACGTGTCACACAACTCATGCAGTTCTGGTCCTTTTATATGTTTACAGATTGTGGACATGGCAAAATCCATCAAACCAACCAACATGTGATACCAACGATAACCCAAAAATGAGCATGGATAAATTATACAGAAATCATAAGGTCAAGGTTCAATCAACATTCTATTTTCAATTACAAAAGGTTATTGAGTGGCACTTGAAAGATATAATCCATGATAACGTCGCAACCTGTTGCGAGACGCACAGTTCAATTCTCAACTTTTATTTCCTTCCAAACTCCTAAGTCCAATGACAATTTATGAAGAGCTGATAACGCTACGATAGACACATTACCTATAATATCACCGTGTATTTCTGTAACTCCTTCGGTTAAATGTTTAATAGCTCAAATCACAATTTTTTATTGTTTATTTATTTTTTTACATTATGCAAGTCTAAAGTGACTACTGTGACTTTAATGAATATTTTATTAGCTCGCTACCCTAGAAGAAAAATTGTACGTAAACCAAGACAACAACAACATAGGTTTATAATTGTCTCGTGGGCAATATAAATTTCCCGAGAAAACATTTTTATCAGTTGCCCATAGCCAGAAAATGATAGAAGTAAAATGTGTATATACGGGGGGGGGGGGGGGCCCAGAAACAACGAAAATATAAATAGTAAACTGAGGAGGAAAAATGAATAAAAAAAAAAAACTTAAAAAATACACAAAAATGAAGCTAGTTAACCAAGGAAACAAATGTCACTTATCTTTATTTTTAGTGTTTTTTCTGAATATTTGGTAATAAACATGTTAATTTTTTAATCTATTACCGAATACTGCCCTTTATTACTATACCCTTAAGTAAACTCTGGGACAGCAAGGGAAAAGGAGCTGATCATCTGACAAAGAAAGGTCGGGCACATACCTTTAATAGGTGTCAAGGTGATTAACACTGTGCCAGTACATCGGAGGGGCTCCACCTATGGTGAGTGCGATTCTAGATACTATGTACAGCCATTTCATAAAATACGTTATGGTATGGGAGTGCCGTCTCTCTTAGGTTTCCCTTGTCTGAAGAATAATATCCTGTGTAAAGAATGGACGTTCCATCCTTATTTAGGCCGGAGTCAATAACACCCCAGAGCTGGGAACACTGAGGGCTCTGTGCCGTGTGAGTGTGCAATTTTCCCAACTATTCTTCTCCTCTGGAGTGTTTTAACGATCTGCACCGCTGTTTCTTGCTTTTTGTCTTTCTTTGGAGGAAAACAAAGGACTGGGAGAAGTACTTAATCCCCCCATACTTGAAATTATATATATATATATATATATATATATATATTATATATATATATATATATATATTTCATCTCACTTTGACACAACCCACTTGAAGCATGTGCTCTCAACTCTGCACAATAAGGGCCCTATTACACTCTGCACGCTAACGGTAGCGCTCACCCGCGTGAGCACTACCGTTAGCTGCGGTGTTTAGGGCATATTAGAATCCAAACGCAAACGGGTTAAAAAAACCTGTTTGCGTTTGGGACCTTGCGCTCCTCTGTGCGAGGTTAGTGCACTTTGCGCTCCCTATACTTAACATTTGGAGCGCAAAGTGTTAATCAGCGCTGGATTACAATTAGGGATGAGCCGAACACTCCACAAGTTCGTTTCGAGCCCGAACCCGAACTTCCCATTTGTTCGGGACCGAACCCGAACCCCCATGCAAGTCAATGGGGCTGAAAATTCGGTTTTCTGGAGTGCCCTCCAAGAGGGCATATATGCTACATATTTGCCATAACAGGTGTATGGGGGTCCGGGTAGTGCCCTGGGGGACAGGAAACAAGGACAAAAAGTTTTTAAAAAAAACGTTTTTAAAGGGACAGTGAGTTTTCCATGAAATAAGGGTTAAAAATAAAAATGAAAAATTCCTTCAAATATAGTGCCTAGGAGGTCCCCATAACCTGCCCGTGAAGTGGCGGATTTCTAGGATGTATAGAAATATGTAAAAACCAAAAAATGACATTTCAAATGACTGTAAATGCTTTTCCTTTAATCTATCCATAAACAACTGCTTGGGGCGGCAGTCTGTATGAAAAGAGGAGACATTTTCGGACACACAGAAAAAGTTTACTGATTTTTTGGCGGTGAAAAGCAGGAGAATGGAAACTTCTAGACCGAAAAGCCGATTTGGAAAGTGAGATAAATGGGAGAATATTTCTGGTTCGGCTATTTTGACCTAGAATTTTCCATTCTCCAGTCATTCTCCTGAGTTTCACCTTTCTCTGAATAATCTTGTCAGGGTTATTCAGAGAGCGGTGAAGAGCTGGAGAATGACTGGAGAATGGAAAATTCTAGGTCAAAATAGCCAAACCAGAAAAATTCTCCCATTTAGGCTAGGGTCAGACTAGCAAATTTTTAACGTTCGTTTAGGCGCACTTAATCACGGCCGCACTAGCAGCAAATGACGGCCAATATACGAAGTACGGTCGCACGAAAGTCCGGCTGCGCAACGCAAGTGGAAAATGAACGCATTTTTTCGAGAACGCAGAACTGCTAGTACGGACGTACAGAGTGCGCTGCGTCCACTAGCGGCGTGTGTGCGTGATTTGGAGACGTTAGACCCTGCTCATGTCCGGCCAACATAACGTCCAGACACCCAAAGTTTCCTGGTTTGGATCCGTAAAAAATCACGCACAAAAATGCGCATCGTATGACCGTTTTCATGCAATCCGTGAAAAAATACGGCAATGCGTTCAGACGCACTTTTTGACGGTCGCTGCGAAAAATGCGTTAGTCTGACCCTAGCCTTATCTCACTTTCCAAATCGGCTATTTGGTCCAGATTGCTCTCTTTTCCTGCCATTCTCCTGGTTTTCACCTTTCTCTGAACAACCCTGAGAGAGAGGTGAAAGCCAGGAGAACTGGCAAGAGAGAGAACAATCTAGACCAAATAGCTGATTTGGAAAGTGAGATAAATGGGAGAATTTTTCTGGTTTGGCTATTTTGACCTAGAATTTTCACTTCTCCAGTTATTCTCCTGCTTTTCACCTCTCTCTGAATAACCCTGTGAATGTTTAATCCTGAGGTGAAAATAACATTGCTTTAGATTTTTTTCAAACACCAGTTAAATGCAGCATATTAGGATGTTTTAGGGAAATTAATTCTCAAATCTCAATCAGAAGCAGACACCACCCCACCCTCAGTATATTGTACAATGTATCAAATTGATTACCAGACTAAAAACACCTGGTGTTATGCCCGTTTGTGAACAGAGGTCATTTAGAGTTGATAATATTTCCACGTACACATTAGTTTTTAATTCAATATCTAATAAACCGTTGCTTATAATATTCAGCAGTAAAGAGTCTCTTTATTTCTAGATTTTTTAGTATTTTTGTAAGCATTTTCTATACTTTTTTCAAAATTTCTTTTTTTTCGAACCCGAACCGAACACGCCCAAAATGTTCGAAATTCGCGAACTTTCAAACTGCCAAAGTTCGGGTCCGAACTCCGAACCGTCCGAACCCGAACAGCTCATCCCTAATTACAATGTCCCAGCGCTGATTAACGCCTGGCTCTGGTCAACGAAAAGCTAACCAGAGCCAGGACCTAGTGTTAACGGATTCTGCACCAGCGGAATCCATTAACACCAACTTAAAAAAATCAGATACTCACCCTCTGTCCCTCGGCGAGGACCGCGGCTCCGGTCGCCTCCTCCAGCCGGCGGGAGCAGGGAAAGACAGGGGTAAAAAGTCCCTCCTGTCCCTCCCTGCATATCCCTACGCCGACTGGATCTCGCAATGCGATATCCGGCCGGTCACGTGACCGGCAAAGAGGAACTCAATGGAGTCCTATGGACTCCAGCGAGTGGATGCTCGCGGCTGCGCTCAGCGTTGCCGCGAGCATCCTGATTTTTAACGGGTGCTACAATGCAGGCAGCATTTTCTTGCGCCTGCATTGTAATCCCCCGTTAAACGGGGGGCGGTAAGGGGAATATCACAGGTGCAGTTTTTTCCCCCTACCTCCCCCGGGTTAGCGCGGGGATCGTAATAGGGCCCTAAATGTGTGCACTGTATTTGATATTGTTACGACAGAAGGGGTTATTCAGAGCCGATCTGGCCCCGAAATTTCACCGAACAGGGAATTTCCCCATACGGTGACATTTCGGTGCCTTTCGGCTATTCAGAGAGCAGGCAGTTCGTCAAATTTTGGTAAACAGCCAGCCAGTATGGTGCCTGTTCGGCGGCAGTGAAATCCCCCATAGATAAGCAATGGTTAATCTATTTCAGAGAACACAGAACACTTAACAGCAGTAAAAAGTTGCCAAAGTGCCCTGCTGTTCGGTGTTTTCATACGGCAGGTTTATTCCGGCCAATCCCATAGGCTTCAATGGTAAAAATATTCCCATTTTTATTCAATATCTAATAAACCATTTATTATTTTATTCTGCAGTAAAAAGTCTCTTTAGTCATTGATTTTTTAGGATCTTTTAGGCATTTCTCAGGATTTTTACTGCAATTGTTTTTTCTAAAGGGTGTTTTTATTTTTCTGTAACTGCGCTTTTTATTATCATTCATTGGATTTTAGATGTAAATTCCAGGCATTTTCGTTCTGTAGTTTCTTTGCAAACAGCATTTAAATTTTGACACTTTCAATCCTATTTTTCTTTTTACCCTGTTCGTCAACTCAGCTTTTTTCCGGCGGCTGCTCTGCGCTGTGATCGGCAGCTCGGCTTTTTCCAACGTGTTCGGCGTGTTTTTTGCGGCGGGTCCAGCGAATTTTCAGTGGGTTTTCGGCGGCATTGCAGCGAGTTTGCAGCAGGTTTTCCCTGCACTCCGGGGACCCTGCATTGAATGCTGAATTCACCGCAGGGTGGGGAACTGATTCCCTGAAGTGCAGGGAAGTGCGTTGAATGAGGGAGCCCCGAAATGTCGACGACATTTTGGTGCTCTTTGAATAACCCCCATAGTCACTGCTCTTGAATATGTTTTCGTTTTCATGTCTGTAAAGCACGCTCTTTGGCCCCTATTACACGAGTCGCGCAAATGCGCTCGCGCAGCGCAATTTTTTTTGCGCACGCAAAAAAACGTTAGCACGCACAAATTAACGCGGTAGTACGCTCCGAGCGCGTTTTTCAGCCTTCAACTTTTTACGTGCGCAAATCCGACGTGCAAAGCCGGTCGCAAATGACCGTTGCGTGGAGGAATCGGTGGGCAGACTGTTTTTTCACAATCAGAATTAAGAACAACCATTTTCTAACGTTAGGTTGTTGCGCCTGTCAAAGTTAGTCTGCTTATATGTGCTGGAGCAAAAAAGTTTAATTAATAAATTTTATTGTTTGGGTATGTGTAGAATGTGTAACTGTACTGTGCTGTATTTTTTTTGTGCTGGTGTATTTAGTGTCGGCCAGCACGATCAAATTTACAGTTACCACCTGCTTTTCAAAGACGTTACGAAAATGTGCGCAAACTTTTGTTGCGCAAAGATTGTAATACCATCCGCGTACCAGCGCACGAGCGCATTTGCGCTGTCAATGTTAAGTTTAGGATGCGCGCATGGACTTGCGCTTGTGCTGGGTTCGCGCAGGGTCAATCGCGGAAGGCGATTACGCGCATCGTTTGCGCGAACGTCAAAATACGACGTTCTGCGCAAATGGTTTTGTCCTCGCGCAAATGCGCTGCGCGAGGCATGTAATAGGGGCCTTTATTTTTTGTCTGTACGTTTATTTATTGCTTTATTAATGAAATTTCTTAGGTTGTTAGTTTTTTATGAGTTCTATAAGAACTTCTGTTTGAGATATACTAGCACTTTAAAAAGTGACACTTTAACCTTAAAATATTAGACCTTTCTGTGCGTTTTATCATAACGTTGCAGCTTGTTGTTTTGTAGTTGAGTTTTATATAGACTCTATTGATTTTTAGTTTCATGATATGGGAATAAGCTTCAATCGAAGATTGATACAATTTAGCTTGATTGGAGATATATCAGCACTTTATTTACTGGCACTTTCATTTATTGCGCCACAAGGACTACTCTAGACGTCTACATTATAGACACAATTTCTGTTTAGTTTTACATCTATTTTGTCTGCTTTTATATCTATCCTCATGCTTAAATTCTACAGGCTATATTACATAGTTGGTGCTAACTTAACCAGAGCAGTTGAAAACTTTAAGGCCCCTATTACATTCCTCGCACAGCGTGTTTTGTGTGTGCAAATGCGCATGGTGCGAAACCCTTTGCGCTGAATGTCGTATTTCAACGTTCGCGCAAACGATACGCGTTATCGTTTAACTCGGATGGACTTGCGCTTGCGTGATGAACTGTGCGCGTCCTATACTTAACATTGTGAGTGCAAATTCGTTCGTGCGCTGGTATGCGGATGGTATTACAATCTTCGCGCATCTTTTTACGAACGACGTTTGCGCGCATAATTTTAACATCTTTGAAAAGCTGGTGGTAACTGCAAATGGCCGAAACAAAATACACCAGCCCGAAAAAAAATACAGCACAGTATAGTTACACATTCTACACATACCCAAACAAAAAAATTGTGAATTTGTGCATATTTTTTATTGCTGCAGCATATATACTCAGATTTATTTTGACAGGCGCAAAAACGTAAGTGAGTCAATTAAGGTGAATTGATGTCAATTAAGGGTCTTAATTCTGATTGGCTGAATCCCGTGAAAAAAACAGCCCGCACACTGATTTACGTGCGCAACGTTACTGCGCGCGTATTACACTTAGTTTTGCGCGCTTTTTTACGAACGTTATTTTTTGACAGAGAAAATGCATTCGGATCGGAATATCACGTTAATTTTCGCGCGATAACGCAGAACGATGCGTGCAAAAAAAAAAATTAGCGCTGCGCGAACGAAATTGCGCAAAGAATGTAATATGGGCCAAAACCTCCGAGCCATATTACAAAGTTGGTGCTGACTTAACCAGAGCTGTTGTAAACTTCTCAGAGCCATTATGGCCTATGGAGGTTTTAAGTTTACAACAGCTCTGGTTAAGGCTAGGGTCAGACTAACGCATTTTTCACGTTGTCCGTGAAAATGTGCGTTCGAAGAATGGACGTATTTTTTCACGGAATACGCAATAGCGGTCATACTATGCGCAGTTTCATCCGTGATTTTGTACGGATCATCAATAAAACACTTTGTGCATCTGGACGTTATGTTGGCCGGACATTAGCAGCGTCTGACATCTCCTAATCACGCACACACGCCGCTAGCGGCCGCAGCGCACTCTGTACGTCAGTACTAGCGGTTTAACGTTCTCGAAAAAATGCGTTCGTTTTCCACTTGCGTTGCGCAGCCGGACTTTTGTGCGACCGTACTTCGTATATTGGCCGTCATTGCCTGGCATTTGCTGCTAGTGCGGCCGTGATTAAGTGCGCCAGAACGCGCGTTCGCACTGCCTCAGTCTGACCCTAGCCTAAGTTAGCACCAACATTGTAATATTGCCCTATGTGTATTTAGTCCCAATCGTGCACAAAAAATAAATAAGTGGATGAACGTCTTCAGCCTAGAGTTGACTTTAAATGTTCTGCAAAGGAAATTCAGCCCAAGTGCTGCTGGGTATGCTAGGAAATGTCTTTGTGATTGGGAACAATGCCATAACAATATGTTCATTGTTTGTAATCAATTAACTCCTACAACGGGATAAACATGTGAAAAGCTGGCGCCGCACCTGGCAGGTTAGCAGGAATGAAAGTGGAGAACATCATAGTGGAAAGGGGAACTCGTTACGGTCTTAACTTGCTTTTGCTGGCAGTACAAAGTCACACAAAGCAGGATGGAGCACAGAGAATCTATTTAAATATTATTGCACAGTATATGCCACTGGATAAAGGTGCTGTATACACCATGACAGCCCAGCCATGCTCTGCAAATGGTTTAGGCTAGGGTCAGACGAACGCATTTTTCGCGTCATCCGTGAAAAAGTGCGTTCGAAGGAATGGACGTATTTTTTTCACGGAATACGCGATAGTGGTCATACGATGCGCAATTACGGCCGTGATTTTTGTACGGATCCAAACCAGGAAACTTTGGGTGTCTGGACGTTATGTTGGCCGGACATGAGCAGCGTCTGACGTCTCCTAATCACGCACGCATGCTGCTATGCGGACGCAGTGCACTCTGTACGTCAGTACTTGCAGGTTTGACGTTCTCGAACAAATGCTTTCGTTTGCCACTTGCGTTGCGCAGCCGCCCTTTCGTGTGGCCGTTCTTCGTATGTTGCCCGGCATTGGACGTCATTTGCTGCTAGCACAGCCGTGATTAAGTGCGGCTAAACGCACGTTAATACTGCGTTCGTCTGACCCTAGCCTTAGACTATGAATCTCAAACTCTGCCCCCCCAGATGTTTCTGAACTACAACTCCCATGATTCGCAGGCCATTTACTGCATTGAAAGAACTGTGGAAATTGTAGGCATCAAATTCTGGGGGGCCAGGTCTTGGGGGAGGGGGCATAAACACCATACCTATATGCTCCTGTATTCTTTAACACAAGTGCAGAAAAAAGCAGCAGCACATATGTAACTGAAAAGAATATATATATATAAGCCACTCACATACATTTTGCAGTCATCAACAGTGACATGCCACTCACATTGGCATTCACACACAAAACTAAAGATGTGGTACATACAGAAATATCACATACACATCATCAGGGGTCAAGTTCTGGGAAAAAAAAGTGTGGGAACTCACGCAAGAATTCCCCTACTCCCAGTATCTGAATAAAAAAAGTGTGTATATATACTGTATATATACATACACACACTCTTATACACAGACCCCCAGAATTATATATACCCAGGCACAGGCCCCAGAATTATGTATACCCAGGCACAGTCAGACCCCCAGAATTATACTTATCCAGCACATCCCTCAGGATCAGGTGACCTGTGTGTTCCTTTGAGCGCCAGCGTGCTCCTCCGTGCGGCCACTGGCTTCTGTTCTGAAGGCTTTCGTGCTGAAGGAAATTTGTGCGCGCAATACAGCGCGTGACCTGCACCGTCGAAACGTCGCAAAGCTGAGACGGACACTGGGAGGCACGTCAGTACGGGCACACCTAGTGCACTCGTCTGACCCCAGCCTTAGAGGGACCTAAGGACCAGGGTCGGGAAACACTGCTCTCATGGTTGATAGAAGGCCACTGCAAACTGTAATCAGCGTCTTTCTGCTTGTGGGGAGTGAACTCAGCAGATCCCTCTCTGTCTCTGACAGACAGTATTTTTATTCCTTTTCAGGATTCAAGCAGGAAAGTGTTAAAGGGACACTACCCCTAACAGAAGCTATAACCAGACTACTTGTGTATTACAAAAAAACTGTTATGAAACACACGCTGCTGATTTGTCTTTGTTTGAAGTAATTGCATATAAAAAGGAAAAATATAGTTAGGTTTATATCTCCGGTTTCCATTTTGAGGATCCCTCCCATGATGCAACATTTACCAAAATCTTTTGGCAAGTTTCACTTCACTACTGTTTTATCCTATACCACAGATGTAAAGAACTATTGGGTGGTGGAGGGGATATTTAGACAAGACTGGAGGGGATCTGTTGTGTTGTCTATGCCAGTGTTTCTCAAACCTCTCCTCGGGACCCCCAACCAGGCCAGATTTTGCAAGATATCTGAAGCACAGCACAGGTGATATGATTTGCTGCTCAGTGATTGCAGGATTCAGTCTGCATTTCCCCAAGGTGATCTGTAAAACCTGGCCTGTTAGCGGTCTTGAGGACAGGTTTGAGAAACACTGGTCTATGCTACTCGAGATTAGAGATGGCAAGTCAACTGAATCTGATAGTGGACTTAAGCACATTAGGTGGGCACCTACTGACGTGCATCCCGGCGTCTGTCGCAGCGTTGGGAGGCGTCGGTCACACGCTGTAGTGCAGGCACGAATTGTGCACGCTACTTCCCATCAAAACACTAGACGCGAGTTGGACAGGGCTGCAAACGCGATCCTCCATGGGGGGGGGGGCGAGCCTTGCAGCACCGAGCACACTAACTGTACTCAGCGAGGTGGACAGGCTACGTCAGAGTGGAAGGACGTCCAGTCTCACGGATGTTCCTTCTGCTCTCAAAGACACTCGTCTGACCCCGGCCTTAATCTACCCCGGCTAGTGTGCTTCCACCATTGAATACTACCCTTCACATCTTACATATACTTTGTTTTTCCTCAAGTTTGTTTAGTTATCAGCAACATAAAACAAGAACATTTAATTTTTGGTGGTAAGGTCCTACATAAGCTGCATGAGACGTTTAAAGCTTGGTTGGAATGGCAGGGGATCATTTAGTATTAACGAGTGGGGCCTTTACAGTTAACAGCTCCCTTGTTAATATTCAAAGGATTAGAGTCGCTACTATTTTGAGGATCACAGTATATTGAGACTTTTGGATTCTTTTGCATATGTTGTTATGGCCTTGAAGAGGGGACCCCTGTTCAGTGCAGTGAATCTCAGTGGGTATTCTCTGCATTTCCATTTTTATTCCTGTTTATTTAGTAGCACTGATTAACATGTCTTGCTTCATCTTCAAGATAAAGATCGAAGGAAACCTTTCATCGGGGCATTGTGCAGATTGTCTTTTGCACTGCGCTAATGGCCTTGTGGAAGCTGACACGACGGATCAGGTTACGTTTCGTGGGAGAACAAAAAGTCAAGACGCGGCTTCAAAGCCATCATTACTTTGTTTGTAGAAGCCTCACATGAAAAATTAATTTGATCTTGACAAAGGGTAGCTATTCATTTAATAAAACTTGAAATCCCCCTTCAATCATCTTTTTTTACAAGTTCAGAAGGTAAATGCTAACAGGGTTATTCAGAGAGCGGTGAAAAGCAGGAGAATGACTGGAGAATGAAAAATTCTAGGTCAAAATAGCCAAACCAGAAAAATTCTCCCTTTCATCTCACTTTCCAAATCGGCTATTTTGACCTAGAATTTTTCATTCTCCAGTCATTCTCCTGTCATTCTCCTGTCATTCTCCTGTCATTCTCCTGTCATTCTCCTGCTTTTCACGCTCTCTGAATAACCCTGTGTTAAAACATTTGTTATGAAACAAACATTTTCAAACCTTTATTTTGTATCCTACAAATCCTACTTTGTTTCAGCAGCGTAGTAGCTACATTCATTGTAGAGAAGGTTTAAATCATAGGTCACGGCTCCCATTGTCCATCTAGAGCAGTTGTTCCCATCCCAACCCTGGTCCACCTAACAGGCCAGGTTTTCCAGATATCTGAAACACAGCACAGGTGATATGATTTGCTGCTCAGTTGTTGCAGGATTCAGTCTGTATTTCCCCAAGGGGATCCTTAAAATCTGGCCTGGTAGGAGTATATCAGGACCGGAGTTGGGAACCACTGACTAGATCTTTAGAACTTTATCTCATGTTCCGTGTCAATATGTCTGGCTTTACTTATCCTCCTGTCGACTCTGAGGTTAAAAATGGGAGTGGGGGACAGATGAGTTAAATACTAATTTCTCTTGACCCCCTCTGCCGTCTCATCCTGTTTTAACCCTTTAGGCTGGGGTCAGACGAGCGCAGTTATCTCATCCGTGTTGCCGCACATTTGTACTTCCGTGGCATCATAGCATTCTGACCAATGGAGCCCCACACACAAAGTATGTCTGTACGGAAGTGAGGACGCATGACGGACACGGCAAACGGACGCAGGTTAGGCAAGAACGTAAAACCGCTAGACCGGATGTGCAGAGTGCGCCACGTCCGCATAGCTTTGTGTGTGAGTGATGGAACGTAGTCAGACGGACTGCATTTATGCATCCAGCATTTTTGACGGACAGAATGTTTTTTCATTTCCCATCTACATACATCAAAAATAACATCAGTTACAAAAACAGACCGTACGGCCACTACTGCATCTTCCGTCAGTACGCGCATCCATACTGCACGGACGCACAGTCCGTACAAAATGCGCTCGTCTGACCCTATACTTAGACCAGGGCTGTCAAAATCTGTCTTCCCAAATATTTATGGTCTACAATTCCCAGAATTCTTTTAATGTGATAGATGGCCATAGAATTGTGGAAGTTACCGTTTAGCAACATCTGGGGGGGGGGCGTTGTGTGACACCCCTGCTTTAGATATATATAAAAAAAAAATCTTTCCAATGCTGTACTCCTCCAGTCCAGACATGAGGTGCTGCTGGTTTTCGCTTAGACAGGGGAAGCTGGATGCTTGAGCACCCAAACAATGGTATTTAAGGGGCAGCCATCAGAAATGATGGGGCCCCTTACTAAACCCCGGCACTCCCTCAACCTCTAACAGCTTTTCTCCCCCTTCAAAAAAAAAAAAAAAGGACATAACATAGCAACACAGCAATAAAACTCCCAGTAATGTGCAGTGTGTATGAGCGTATCACAGTATCCACAGCAATAAAACTCACAGTAATGAGCGGTGTGTATGAAAGTATCACAGAATCCACAGCAATAAATCTCACAGAAACGGGCTGTATATGATGGCCTTTGGGTCTGGGTCTGGGCCTGGGTCTGGTTTGGGTCTGGGACTGGTCCCTGGGACTGGGCCTTGGGGTCTGGTCCCTGAGTCTGGCCTGGGCCCTGGGGTCTGTGCTCTGGGCCTTGGGGTCTGGGCTGGGCCTGGTCCCTGGGGTCTGGTCTGGGACTGGTCCCTGGGACTGGGCCTTGGGGTCTGGTCCCTGAGTCTGGCCTGGGCCCTGAGTCTGGCCTTGGGGTCTGGTCCCTGGGGCTGGGCCTTGGGGTCTGGTCCCTGGGGCTGGGCCTTGGGGTCTGGTCCCTGGGGCTGGGCCTTGGGGTCTGGTCCCTGGGGCTGGGCCTTGGGGCCTGGTCCCTGGGGTCTGGGCCCTGGGTCTGGCCTGGGGTCTGGGCCCTGAGTCTGGTCCCTGGGGCTGGGCCTTGGGGCCTGGTCCCTGAGGTCTGGGCCTTGGGGCCTGGTCCCTGGGTCTAGGCTGGGCCTGGTCCCTGGGTCTGGCCTGGGGTCTGGTCCCTGGGGTCTGGGCCCTGAGTCTGGTCCCTGGGGTCTGGGCCCTGAGTCTGGTCCCTGGGGTCTGGGCCCTGAGTCTGGTCCCTGGGGTCTGGGCCCTGAGTCTGGCCTGGGGTCTGGGCCCTGAGTCTGGCCTGGGGTCTGGGCCCTGGAGTCTGTGGGCCTTTGGGTTTAGGCCTTTTGGGTCTGGGCCCTGGGTCTGGCCTGGGCCCTGGTCCTTGGGTCTGGTCCCTGGGTCTTGGAGTCTGGGCCCTTCACTGAGTGGAGGGGCGGAGCCAAAGCAACGTACTTGAGAGGCCCCCACACGCTGCTTGGCCCCGCCCAGCCAGCCAGTGAAGCTGCCAGGAGCCAGAGAAGACGCAGTGTCTCCTCCAGCTCCTGCAGCAAAGACACAGCTCCAGATTCAGACTCGATGAGTCTGATTCGAGCTGTAAAAGGGTGACGCCGCTGCCGAGGGGGGCCCGGGCCCTTACGGCAGTATGGGGCGTAATGCCCTGATGGCGGCCCTGACTAAACCTATCCTGCAAATCTCACGACAACTGTATCTCCTATTCCATTTTTTCTTTCCCTTTTATAAAATACCACTTTACAATCTTTCTGTGATCTTCTTTTGTCCGTGGTTCGCACCCATACACATAAATACAAGATACCTTGAAGCAGAATTCCAGGGCGATCAAAGTCCACTCCTGAGAGTGCTGTGAATGCAGGATGGCAGAATGGGAGAGGGGGGGTCAATTGCCTCTTGGACCACTAGCATATAGCGATTGTGGGTCAAAACCTCCCAGCAGGGCCGGCCCAAGCCACTGTGCTGCCTGGAGCGATGGATGAAATGCTGACCCCACCCAAAATAAAAACATGTATGATCGTTTCACAGAGCTCCACAGCAATAAAACTCACAGTAATGTGCACCGTGTATGAGCGTCTCACAGAATCCACTGCAATAAAACTGCAATCTGGGTTACTATCGTCAGATTGGCCGCAGTACAGAGGGGCACAGTGCCCAAACCATAATATTAGCAGAGCCAACCATGCCAAATTTAACCGTGACAAATAAAGCAAAGTTGCATTTAGCAGAAACACAGCTTTGTCAGCGGTGCTAATATTCATACAATGGGGTTGCATTATTCATGTGCAGCCCCTCAGCATGGAAATGTGCATGTCGAGGAAACCTGGGAGGCCATATCCATGAGGTTAGTATGTGTGCAGGGTGTCAGTAGGGATGTGCGGAATTCCGGAATTTTCACAAAATTTCCCGATTCGTGTTTTCGGATGCGGCCGAATTGCCGAAAATTTTTAGATCCGAAAATGGCAGATCCGAAAAGTTTTCCGAGCCGAAACGAAATATTTTCGGAATTTTCGAATGGACTTGAAATGTGTCAAATCGAAATTTATTGCTTTGAAACGAGGAGAACAGACGTTCCGAAAAAACGAAAATTTCCGAACTTACGAAAAGTCGATACAAAAAACGAGGAAAGTGACACGAAAATACGAAAAACGGTCGAAATTCCGAAAACATGTACAATTCCGAAAAACAAAAATTTCCGAAATCACGAAAAGTCGATACAAAAAACGAGCTAAGTGACACGAAAATACGAAAAATGGTCGATATTCCGAAAAAAAAGTACACGAAAAACGAATCGAGCCGAACCGAATCGAAACAGAAATCGGTCGAAACAAGCCGAATCGAAAAGTTTAAAAATCCGAAAAATCGAACCGAATCGAACCGAAAAAAAATCGGTGCACAAGCCTAGGTGTCAGGGCACAGCAGGGGGGGGGGGTCGGTGTCCAGGGTATCAGGGCACAGAAGGGTGTCAGGGTGCCCACCTCAGTCAGTGCCCACCCTTCCCCCAGGACAGGGCCCCCCCCTTCCCAGGTCAGGGTATCATTGTCCAGAGTGCCCCCTCCATGTACAGGTACTCACACTGGGCTGGCCTCTCTGCTCTGCTACCCCACTCCCATTAATGTATCAATACCACAAAGTGTGCCAGCCTAAAGAAAAAAGTTTAACAAAACTAAAGGCTGCTGATTTCAGAAAGGTACACTGCCTTACTGCTTGTACACAGAAAAGGGCTGAAGTGCATATATTACAGATATTGTTCATAGATTTGCTCTAAACACATTCAAAGCAGACCCCTTCTGACCTGCTGCACTCCCTGGGTTAGCTATGTGATCAATGGCATTGCCCATCTGATTCTGCCACATTACCCTTCAGCAATTGATCTGACTGGATCTAGAAGCTTGCACTCTTTTCCCTGTACCTTGAATACCCCCTGTGAAAGCCATGCACCCCTCCCTTCCCAGGGGAGATGTCTGTACATGGACATAGGAGACATGTGACCCCCCACCCTTGCAGGACTCACTGACTGGAGGAAGTGGAGGGTCCCCACATAGTCTCTGTGCTGAATGAGGATCTATTTGAGGACACACAGCCTGAGATCTGTCTCCTTAGTGCTGCTGTCCACACTAGTACCAAGCCCCTCTCCTTCCATGGTTAGACAAGATCCTGCTCTCAGGGGGTTCACCAGTCACCTTTAAATCCCAGCAGATGCCCCTTCTCTTTGAGCACTGCCGCTGGATAACCACGCTGGATAACCACGTGTGGGCTGGGTCCTCATCCTCCTGCTGCGAGTATGCAGGACCGGACGTCTCTCCGACCAGGAAAGGGTTCCTGGTAGCATCCTCTAGGAGAGCATGGCGTGGTGTGCTGGTGGGAGAGAGACGTCCGGTCCTGCGTACTCGCAGCAGGAGGATGAGGATCCAGCCCACACGTGGTTATCCAGCGTGTTTATCCAGCGGCAGTGCTCAAAGATGCTGCCGCTGGCGCTGGTAAAAAAAATAATCAAAATTAGTGCAGTGGGGTGCCGATGCCAGCTTCAAAAATGTGCCGCCCTGAAAAATCTGCCGCCTGGCGCCCTTGCACCATGAACAGGCCGACCCTGCCTCACAGGAACCATTTACCTGCGGATTAAATTCAGTGTGAGGTGTGCTGGGTAGTCTGTACACAACAGCTCCGCAGGATGGGGCTTCAGTGGTGTTAACTTTTATATGGACAATACTAGTATCGGTCAAATATTAATGTGAAATACACATGAGTCCTGATTATTTTCATTCTGTTTCACTGGTTTAATAGGAATACGTCAGTATAAAGGTTTTTTGTGGATGCCCCCTGGATAAAGCATACCAGCCCTTCGCTGTTATTGTTTATGTTTACATAATGTAACGGCTTTCTGTGTAATTCTCCTCCCTCCACCAGTCTGGTCTAGTTATATTTTAACTAGCTCATTAAATTCATTCTACAGCTTTTCCACATAGCTACATGCATGTCATCCTGTTTGCCAATCTTTCATGGGGGCACCTGGCGTGAGCCAAGGTGGGCACTTTATCCTAGGTGTTAAGCCCTTGAGGCAGGTTTGTTGCTGGCTGCATTGATGCAGATCACAGCACACAGAATATAACACAGATACTGGACACTGACACACACACACACCTGGGGCAAGGTCCTTATACCGGCCTTCTAATGCTAGACAGGTACAGGGCATAAGGAATACATGACAGAATAACAACAGGGGTAAACAAGAGACAAAAAGACGATATGCCCAGCAGCAACACAGGGAACCCTGAACTTGGATGAGGTCCTGGAAATGGCCTCTGACTGATATTATAGAACACAGCTGGGTAAATACAGAGAGACAAAGAGAATAAGACAAAAAGAACACATAGAATAGTCAGGGAATGCCAGAGGGTCTAAACGCCAGGGTACTGTGTCAGCCGTATGCCAGGGATCAAGAGTCAGGAGAGCAGGTCACGCAAGCAGAGGTCGGTACACAGGATACAATACTTTGTATTTCTGTAACTGTAACACTTCAATGTTCTTGAACCCAGGACATACTTGAAAACGAGAGAAATCTCAATGTATCCTTCCTGGTATAATCCTTTATAAATAAATATCAATAATACAGGGAACAGACAAGCGAATAGTCAAAATCAAGCCAATATCATACACAGAACCTAAACAGCAGAATCACAGGATACAATGACCCATGCACGAGCCAGGAGCTATTGCATGCCTAGCAATAGTTATGAAAACTCAGCAGACCATGTGACCTCAGGTCAGATCAGCAACATGAAAGTCCAGGGGTGGAGAGCCTGGACTGGCTAGCCCAGACAATACAAGTGCTGAACCGGTTCGCTGTCATAACCAGGGGGCCTGGCTGAAAATTGGAAACGTGACACAATCTCTGACAATTTGCCTGTATGTATCTGTTTCAGTGTCATTATTTTGGATTCTTCGATCTTGTTAATATTTCTGAAGGCAGGGGTTGTGGTAGTCTGTTTTCAAGAATTGAAAGGTGGACAAAGAACTTGCAATAGCTTAGTTCCAAGGAGTTTTCATGTTCCCCCAGCCTTCCCCATACACACAAGTACTCAGAGCTGGGGCCGTTTGCAAACATAGGTGTAATAAGAAGCATACCCCTTTATTCCCAAAAAAACACAGACATCCCATCTACCCAGGACAAGGCTACACAGAGCTGTACATGGCTTAGACAGCAGTTCCATAATCCAGAGCTTGCGCTTGCAGACTATCGTGCCAAAAGGAATAGAGTCAATGTGGCGATCAACTGTACGTGAGGAGCAAAGGGGAAAGAAGAGTCAAAGAGGACACGGAGGCAGCAAGCTCAAGAGGTGGAGGTAAGGACTCAGTTACAGGTATTTATAAAAGGGCTAACAAGTTCCGCAGTGCTCTACAATGGGAGAGACAGAATAACAAATGTCCACACGAGTTACAACACACAGAACAGTAGGAGAGAGGACCCTGCTCAAGAGCTTACAATCTAAGAGGAGAGGGGTGACACACTAGGTGAGGGTATGTGACAGAGTACGTGAAGTAGAGGGGTGCAAGATATGTACAGGGGAGAATTCTGGAGCGAGCCGATAGACTTCTTGAAGGACTGGAGAGACGGGGAGTGAGAAGGAGGTTACAGTAATCAAGGCGGGAGAGATATCAGAAGTAAATCAGGGTTTTCCAAAGAGAGGTAAAAAGCAGGAGAATGACTAGAGAAGTGAAAATTCTAGGTCAAAATATCCAAACCAGAAAAATTCTCCCATTCATCTCACTTTCCAAATCGGCTATTTTGACGTAGAATTTTCAATTCTCTAGTCATTCTCCTGCTTTTCACCTCTCTTTGAATAACCCTGTTAGTGTTCTTCGCATAGAGGCAATAGTAAAATGCATAAGACGACATCAAGAAAGGCAGCATAAATCTAGAACAGGAGCGCTAGACAAGAGTACACTAAAGTAGGACTGTCAATCTCTGGCTCCCAGATGTTGCTGAACAACAACTCCCATGATTCTCTCGCCATCTATTGCGTTCAGAGTGGTCTGGTAATAGTGGACCATCTACATCAGGGGGAGCTGGAGTTTGACAGTCGTGTGCTAAAGAAACATTGAAGGAGGGAGGTTGAGAAACACGAGCGCGCATTGGCACTGAGACCAAGGTTGCACAGGGAGTTGTTTGAATAAGGTGCAGCATGGGTCCCAGATTCCAGAGCTTCCGGCACAAGATGAAACACTTAGAAATTTACTGCAAGTACAGGAATGTGAATACGAAGTAACGTTATATTTAGTAATACATTTTTATTGTTACACATTATCATTACAATACCTTTAGCAATTAAAAATAATGAGTTGGACTGTTTTTAAAATTCCATTAGATATGTAAATAAATTGTTAAAAGTATCATGTTTGACCATTAGTAGTGAGACAAAACTTTCAGATAGGAAGGTGCCAAAATGTCCCAGCTTTATACATGACTAAATCTCTGCTTCCTTCTAAACTGAAGAATAATATATCTTGCAAACAAAACCTCTTGCACAATGTTAGAAACCAAATAAGGTTACACCAAGTATGTCAACCAGCCAAAGCCACATGTCCAGGAAGTTGTGTAAGCAATGACGAGCTTTGAATGGAAGCCTATGACTTCACCATACAATAGAGATTAGTAACAGAGGCTCATGTTCTTCTTTCTTTGTCTAAGTATTGCAGTGCCTGAAGATAAGGTATAAGTGTGTGTGCTTATCAGTTCAGATTATTGAAAGGTTAAATCTGTGTCAGCAGGTGCATGAGAAAGCAGTTATACGCCGCTTCTGGCCGCCGGGAGCAGAGTGAGACTGGGGACAAATAGTCCTTAGTTTCTCTCTGCAATCACTCCATGGCCCTGAACAATCTCGCAAGAGGGTGAAGGTCACATGACTCCATATGGACTCCAGGAGGGGATACTCGCAGCGGCGCTAGTGCGAATATCCTGGAAGTCAGCGCACGGTACGGGCAGACTACTGAATTCAGCACCTGCCTCGTAACCGGTTTGTAAAACAGGGACACTAAAGGTGGTGGGAGTAAAGTGATTCATTGAGAGAGTGGGGTACAGCAAAAGATTGAGGGCTACATGTCCCTCTCTTTATCCGCAATAGCCATCTATTTTATTTTACACAGCACACATAATGGGCCCTATTATATACTTAATGCTAACGTTAAGTTAAATGGCCCTACCGCAGGTCGACCATATTAGATTCCGACCGCTAACGGGTTAAAACGCCTGTTTGTGTGAATTTACTGTACTTTGCGCTCCCTATGCTTAACATGGAGAGCGCAAAAAGTTAATTAGCATTACAAAGTCCTAACGCTAATTGCTCACGTTGCGGTTACTAAAATGTTAATCACAGCTAGGAGCTGGTGCTAACTGATAGAGCTTCTGCAGAATCAGTTACCACCATCTGAAACCCCACAAAAATTACAGAATAACTTCTCATCCCGCGGCGAGAATGACGGCTCGATCCGCCTCTTCTGACCGCCGGGAGCAGAGTGAGAGTAGGGGAAAAAAAGTCCCCAGTCTCCCTCTCGAGAGAAGGGTGAGATCCTTCAGGTCATGTGACCAGGCAGTTGAAGCCTCAGTGGAGTCCTATGGAGCACTTAGCCTGCGGATATTTGAGGCAGCGCTTAGTGCTGCATTACGGGGCAAGCTGCTGAATCAGCGCCTGTCCCCCTAATATGGAGCTTAAATGGGGACGATAAGGAGAAACCTGCAAGCGTAGGTTTTCCTCCTCAGTGTCCCGGTTTTAGCAGGCAGAATGTAATACTGCCCAATATAGTTATACTGCACATATATAAACCTCACACATATATATCACATACAAAACTATCAGGGTTATTCAAAGAGATCCGAATTGCTGGAGAAAGGTAACCGAATGCTGAAATTCAGCGTTCGGTTACCTTTCTTGGCCATTCGGCTATTCAGAGAGCAGGCAATTAGCCAAATGTTGGCGAATTGCCTGCACATACGGTGCCTGTTCGAGGGCAGTGAAATCCCCCATAGAGAAGCAATGCTTTGTCTATTCAGAGAACAAAAGCCAGCAGTGAAAAGTTGCCGAAATGCCCTGCTGTTCGGTGGTTTCATTCGACAGGTTTACAGTGGCAAGAAAAAGTATGTGAACCCTTTGGGATTACGTGGAGTTTTGCATGAATTGGTCATAAAATGTGCTCTGATCTTCATCTAAGTCACAACAATTTGAAAAACACAGTCTGCTTAAAATAATACAACACAAACGGTCACGGAATGGCTCAACACCCTCAGCCAGGGGCGGTGCACAATGACATTGATATGGCCATGAACACTTAGGTGCGGTGGCACGCACAGAGTTTTGAAGTACTTTTATTTAGATGTGGTTATGTGTGGTGTAATAAAGTGTCCCCGTTGGTTATTGTGAAATGTGTTCCCTTTGTCTGCCTTGCCCGCCGCCATTTTCCGATCGCCTCGTGGTTGCGATCAGATTATTCGAATCGGAAAATGGCCGATTCGGACCGTCCGGTCGAATCGCAAAATGGTCGATTCGGACCATCCGGTCCGAATCGGCGACTCCCCGATCCGTAACGGCCAATGGGTCTTGTGAGGGCGGGCAGGGATTCCCATTGTATTCCTAATTGTGTGAAGTTGATAAATGTAGGAGATGTGAATAATAAACTCAGATCTACCAGTGCATCCAGCCTCGTCTGATGACTTTATTTCTCCGCCGCATACATTGTCTGAGTATCCCCCGCGGTCTCAGGGTGCGGTGTCCAGCAACGATCCGAACCGAATCGAGCGCCCTGTGCCTGCATCGAGCATCAGGACAGAGGCGCAGCGTGAGGTCATCGAGTCTGAGTACATTCAACCGGGATCCGATCCGAAGGGCGCGGCCGCGTACCGCGCTTCGGTATATCCAGGGATCGAGATAAGATCCGAACAGTCAGCCGCTTCCGTGAGATCCGTAACGTTCTCCGCAATCCGATCCGAAGATTCATCCGCAACCAGATCCGAAACGTTTCCCGCTAAGATCCGAATATTCCTCCGCGGCAGATCCGATCTCCATATTCGGACGGCCGCTCCGCAGACGTCTCCCGCATCCACAAGGTCAGTGAACCCGCCGCTCGAGACGCTGAGCCCCGTGTGGCTCAGTGGTCGGGCTGGTTCTACGCAGGGGTCCCCTCCACCGCCCGCTAACCCTTCCCCAGGGTCACGCCAGGCCGCACGAGACGCCGAGTGCCGCATCACTCGGTAGTCGGGCCAGCGGTAAGCGCCGGGGGCACGCAGATAGAGCACACCCGCAGGCGGACAACATCCCATTCCGTCATACAAACATTGTATGTTTTCATGTGTTTATTGAACCTAACATGTAAACATTCACAGTGCAGGGTAGAAAACGTATGTGAACCTTTGGACTTAATAACTGGTTGACCCTCCTTTGGCACCAATAACCTCCACCAAACGTTTCCTGTAGATGCAGATCAGACCTGCACAACGACCTGGAGTAATTTTGGACCACTCCTCTTCACAAAACTGTTTCAGTGTAGCAATATTCTTGGGATGTCTGGTGTGAATCGCTCTCTTAAGGTCATGCCACAGCATTTCAATCGGGTTGAGGTCAGGACTCTGACTGGGCCACTCCAGAAGGCGTATTTTGTTTTGTTGAAGCCATTCTTTTGTTGAATTACTTGTATGCTTTGAGTCATTGTCCTGTTGCATCACCCATCCTCTGCGGAGCTTCAGTTGGCGGACAGATGGTCTTACGTTTTCCTGCAAAATGTCTTGATAAACTCTGGAATTCATTTTTCCATCAATGACAACAAACCGTCCAGGCCCTGAGGCAGCCCCAAACCATGATGCTCCCTCCGCCATGTTTTACAGTGGGGATGAGGTTTTTATGTTGGTGTGCTGTGCCTTTTTTTTGTCCACACATTGTGTTGTGTGTTTTTTCCAAACAACTCAATTTTGGTTTCATTTGTCCACAGAATATTTTGCCAGTAGTGCTGTGGAACATCCAGGTGCGATTTTGCAAACTTCAAACGTGCTGCAATATTTTTTTGGACAGCAATGGCTTCCTCCGTGGTGTCCTCCCATGTACTCCATTCTTGTTGAATATTTTCCTTATTGTAGTTGTGTCAACAAAAATGTTAGCTTGTGCCAGAGATTTCTGTAAGTCTTTAGCTGACACTCTAAGATTCTTCTTTACCTCATTAAGCATTCTGTGCTGTGCTCTTGCAGTCATCTTTACAGGACAATCATGCCTAGGGAGAGTAGCAACAGTGCTGAACTTTCTCCATTTGTAGATAGTCTGCCTTACCGTGGACACATTAACATCAAGGCTTTTGGAGATACTTGTGTAACCCTTTCCAGCTTCATGCAAGTCAACAATTCTTGATCGTAGGTCTTCTGAGAGCTCTTTCTGCGAGGCATGGTTCACATCAGGCAGTGCTTCATGAAACCAGTAAACCCAAAACTGGTGTGTGTTTTTAAAGGGCAGGACAGCTTTCAGCAACACATCCAATAATATCACACTGATTGGACTCAAGGTTGGCTCACTCCTGGCTCCAATTAGCTCTTGGAGAAGTCATTAGGCTAGGGGTTCACATATTTTTTCCACCCTGCACTGTGAATGTTTACATGTTCTGTTCAATAAACACATGAAAACATATGTTTGTGTTGTATTATTTTAAGCAGACTGTGTTTTTCAAATTGTTGTGACTTAGATGAAGATCAGAGCACATTTTATGACCAATTCATGCAAAACTCCACGTAATCCCAAAGGGTTCACATACTTTTTCTTGCCACTGTATTCAGGCGAGTCCCATAGGCTTCAATGTTAAAAATATTCCCGTTTTAATACAATATCTAATAAACCGTTTATTATAATGTTCTGCAGTAAAAAGTCTCTATGTATAGATTGTTTAGGATATTTTAGGCATTTTTCAGGAGTTTTTCACGACAATTTTTATTCAGTTTTTTTTTTAAGGCTGGGTTCACACCTGCCTGTTTTTTTACGCGCGTTTTTTACACATGCAATACATGCGTTTTTACACGCGTATCGCGTAAACTTAAAAAAACACGCGAACGCGCATTGCAGCGCGCTCACGGCCATAGACTGCAGAGTGAACACGCTGCAAATACGCCCCAAAGAAGTATGGGAGCTTCTGCGCGCTGTAAAACGTCCAGGTGTGAACGGGTCCCATAGGAAATCATATGATTTCCGTGTCTCGGCATTTTACAGCGTGCAGGAATGCGCTGTAAACCGCTGAGATGTGAACCTAGCCTCAATCGTTTTTTCCTTTTTTCTGTAACATCCCTTTTTATTATCATTCATTGTATCTTATATGTAAATTTCAGACATTTTCGCTCAGTAGTTTGAAAAGTGAAACGCTGTTTGCAAACAAACAAGCGTACTGTTTGTTTGTTTTTTTCATTCCATTCGTCTGTGGTGTCGGCTTTTTCTGGCGGCTGCTCTGCGCTGTGATCGGCTCCTGCTCGGTTTCTCCGGCGTGTTCGGCGGGGTTAATCCAGATGTTTTTGCGGGTTTCGGTGAGCGTTCGCCAGGTTTTGCGGTGAGTGTTCGTCGGGTTTGCGGCGGCTTTTCCCTGCACTACGACGTCCCTGTGGTGCTTACTGAATACACCGCAGGGTCGCCAAAATGGGATCGCCAAATCGCACCGAATTGAAGAGAACGAATAGTCACCGAACATGCGGTGACTTTTTGATTCTCTTTGAATAACCCTGTAAGTGTGTGTGTGTGTGTGTGTGTTTAATACACACACAGACACACCTTGGTTTGCAGGGAAGCGGGAAGAATGCAGTTTGAGGGTAAACAGCCAAGGTAGAGCGAGCCAGACACTATTTTATAGGTACTCCTCCTACCATGCTGGTAGAAGCAGTGGCGTCACTAGGGTTGGTGTCACCCGGTGCGGTAATTTATGGTGTCCCCCCCCCCCGAGTTTTACAGATTTTTTTTTTAACTATTCTTACTCCTAAATCAGTACTCCCATATAACACTGAATGCTCATACACACAGTGCACATTACTGTGAGGTTTATTGCTGTGGAGCTCTCTCATATGCTCACACAAATTTTAGCCAACTGCCAGCAAGTACGTTGCCTGTTCGAAGGCAGTGAAAGCACACATGGATATATATTGCCCCCAGCAGCTCTGGATATATTGCCCCCAGCAGCTCTGGATTAGACTGGATATATATTGCCCCCAGCAGCTCTGGATATATTGCCCCCAGCAGCTCTGGATTAGGCTGGATATGTATTGCCCCCAGCAGCTCACCTATGGATATATATTGCCCCAGCTCACATATGGATATATTGCCCCAGTTCACAGTTATATATTGCCCCCAGCAGCTCACCCATGGATATATATTGCCCCAGCTCACATATGGATATATTGCCCCAGACCAGCTCACACATGGCTCTCATGGATACTGCCCCCAGCACACATGGATATGCCCCAGCTCACTCATGGATATGCCCCAGCTCACTCATGGATATGCCCCAGCTCACTCATGGATATGCCCCAGCTCACACATGGATATGCCCCAGCACCTCATGGATATGCCCCAGCAGCTCATGGATATGCCCCAGCACCTCATGGAATGCCCAGGTCACACATGGATATGCCCCAGCTCACACATGGATTTGCCCCAGCTCCTCATGGAATGCCCCAGCTCACACATGGAATGCCCCAGCTCACACATGGAATGCCCCAGCTCCTCATGGATATGCCCAAGCACACACATGGATTTTCCCCAGCACCTCATGGAATGCCCCAGCTCACACATGGATTTGCCCCAGCACCTCATGGAATGCCCCAGCTCACACATGGATTTGCCCCAGCTCCTCATGGAATGCCCCAGCTCACACATGGATTTGCCCCAGCTCCTCATGGAATGCCCAGGTCACACATGGAATGCCCCAGCTCCCCATGGATATGCCCCAGCACACACATGGATTTGCCCCAGCACCTCATGGAATGCCCCAGCTCACACATGGATTTGCCCCAGCTCCTCATGGAATGCCCCAGCTCACACATGGAATGCTCCAGCTCCTCATGGAATGCCCCAGCTCCTCATGGAATGCCCCAGCTCACACATGGAATGCCCCAGCTCCTCATAGAATGCCCCAGCTCCTCATGGAATGCCCAGGTCACACATGGAATGCCCCAGCTCCTCATGGAATGCCTAGGTCACACATGGAATGCCCCAGCTCCTCATGGATATGCCCCAGCACACACATGGATTTGCCCCAGAACCTCATGGAATGCCCCAGCTCACACATGGATTTGCCCCAGCACCTCATGTAATGCCCCAGCTCACACATGGATTTGCCCCAGCTCCTCATGGATATGCCCCAGCTCACACATGGATTTGCCCCAGCACCTCATGGAATGCCCCAGCTCACACATGGATTTGCCCCAGCTCCTCATGGAATGCCCCAGCTCACACATGGATTTGCCCCAGCACCTCATGGAATGCCCCAGCTCCACATGGATTTGCCCCAGCTCCTCATGGAATGCCCCAGCTCCTCATGGAATGCCCCAGCTCACACATGTATTTGCCCAAGCACCTCATGGAATGCCCCAGCTCACACATGTATTTGCCCCAGCACCTCATGGAATGCCCCAGCTCACACATGGATTTGCCCCAGCACCTCATGGAATGCCCCAGCTCACACATGGATTTGCCCCAGCTCCTCATGGAATGCCCCAGCTCACACATGGATTTGCCCCAGCACCTCATGGAATGCCCCAGCTCACACATGGATTTGCCCCAGCTCCTCATGGAATGCCCCAGCTCCTCATGGAATGCCCCAGCTCACACATGGATTGCCCCAGCTCCTCATGGAATGCCCAGGTCACACATGGAATGCCCCAGCTCCTCATGGATTTGCCCCAGCACCTCATGGAATGCCCCAGCTCACACATGGATTTGCCCCAGCACCTCATGTAATGCCCCAGCTCACACATGGATTTGCCCCAGCTCCTCATGGATATGCCCCAGCTCACACATGGATTTGCCCCAGCACCTCATTGAATGCCCCAGCTCACACATGGATTTGCCCCAGCACCTCATGGAATGCCCCAGCTCACACATGGATTTGCCCCAGCTCCTCATGGAATGCCCCAGCTCACACATGGATTTGCCCCAGCACCTCATGGAATGCCCCAGCTCACACATGGATTTGCCCCAGCTCCTCATGGAATGCCCCAGCTCCTCATGGAATGCCCCAGCTCACACATGTATTTGCCCAAGCACCTCATGGAATGCCCCAGCTCACACATGTATTTGCCCCAGCACCTCATGGAATGCCCAGCTCACACATGGATTTGCCCCAGCTCCTCATGGAATGCCCCAGCTCACACATGGATTTGCCCCAGCACCTCATGGAATGCCCCAGCTCACACATGGATTGCCCCAGCTCCTCATGGAATGCCCCAGCTCCTCATGGAATGCCCCAGCTCACACATGGATTTGCCCAAGCACCTCATGGAATGCCCCAGCTCACACATGGATTTGCCCCAGCACCTCATGGAATGCCCCAGCTCACACATGGATTGCCCCAGCTCCTCATGGAATGCCCCAGCTCCTCATGGAATGCCCCAGCTCACACATGGATTTGCCCAAGCACCTCATGGAATGCCCCAGCTCACACATGGATTTGCCCCAGCTCCTATGGAATCCCCAGCTCCTCATGGAATGCCCCAGCTCACACATGGATTGCCCCAGCTCCTCATGGAATGCCCAGGTCACACATGGAATCCCAGCTCCTCATGGATTTGCCCCAGCACCTCATGGAATGCCCCAGCTCACACATGGATGCCCAGCACCTCATGTAATGCCCCAGCTCACACATGGATTTGCCCCAGCTCCTCATGGATATGCCCCAGCTCACACATGGATTTGCCCCAGCACCTCATTGAATGCCCCAGCTCACACATGGATTTGCCCCAGCACCTCATGGAATGCCCAGCTCACACATGGATTTCCCCAGCTCCTCATGGAATGCCCAGCTCACACATGGATTTGCCCCAGCACCTCATGGAATGCCCCAGCTCACACATGGATTTGCCCCAGCTCCTCATGGAATGCCCCAGCTCTCATGGAATGCCCCAGCTCACACATGTATTTGCCCAAGCACCTCATGGAATGCCCCAGCTCACACATGTAATTTGCCCCAGCACCTCATGGAATGCCCAGCTCACACATGGATTTGCCCCAGCACCTCATGGAATGCCCCAGCTCACACATGGATTTGCCCCAGCTCCTCATGGAATGCCCCAGCTCACACATGGATTTGCCCCAGCACCTCATGGAATGCCCCAGCTCACACATGGATTTGCCCCAGCTCCTCATGGAATGCCCCAGCTCCTCATGGAATGCCCCAGCTCACACATGGATTTGCCCAAGCACCTCATGGAATGCCCCAGCTCACACATGGATTTGCCCCAGCACCTCATGGAATGCCCCAGCTCACACATGGATTTGCCCCAGCTCCTCATGGAATGCCCCAGCTCCTCATGGAATGCCCCAGCTCACACATGGATTTGCCCAAGCACCTCATGGAATGCCCCAGCTCACACATGTATTTGCCCCAGCTCCTCATGGAATGCCCCAGCTAACACATGGATTTAGAAGAAAACCCGAAGGTTATAGTGTGAGGGCGCTATAGAGTTAGATCAAGTAGCAAAGCAATATACTTTTAAGCAGCTCACTAGTTGAGTGTATCCTTCACTCCAAAACTAGAATGTAGAAAGAAATCTTAAAATAAAAATTTTATGTTTTTTATCTCTATTCTCCTGATAATTTGGAGACTAGTTTCAGCCGCATGTTATTAATAGACAGAGCCTATTTTTGTAGGTTCAATGTTTATCCCTGCCATATCACCTGGGTTGTACACTTATATAGATTTTTATTGTGTTTGTGTTGATTATCGACCATCTAAATATGTAGTCTCTATCTTGACTATTGGAGGTGACTGTTATCAGTTCCGACCAGTTGTCATTATAGTTTTAGGCTATATACTGTACAGTATATTTTTATTTATTTGTATGTTTTTTCCGATTTTTTATTTTTTCCGATTTTTTCGTTCGAATCGGTTGTTCGAATATTTGTAAGTTAAGATCCGAACCCTTTCATGTTTAAATGAGGAATTGCTGCTACGATAGTCGAATCGGAGATCCGAACGATAATAAAAACGAAATGAAAATTTGTAAACATCCGCCCAAAGATCCGAAAACGGAAATACGTCACACTGAAGCTAACCAATCACAGGTGGAACGCAGGTGACCCGCACGCCGAATACATGCGGTTTTTTACATGGATACAGACTATATAAGGAGTAAGATGGCTCCTGGGGGACTTTTTATTATAATTTTTTGACTGAGGAAGCCTGCAGTAGCAGGTGAAACGCGTCTTGCACTTTATACACCTATTTTGGTGTTTTGTTATTTAATAAATTTTTATTGCTCTTTATTTTGGCCATTTTTATTTTTTATTATTATTTATTTTTCATTTTTTACTTTTGCAATTATCTCTCTACTTGCTACATCTCTGTGCATTGGGTTGCACTGTTCTATGGCGGAGCTGTGTTCCAGCGGAAATCCAGTATCGAGGATGGACCCCCTCTGATTAGCGGTCCCAGGCGCTTATACAGAGCCACTTTCAATAGAGGCTCTGTAACACGTGAGTGTAATCCTCTCTGGATTTTTTATTCTCAATTAATCTACAGTATTACACTATTATTGATTTCTTTCTCGAGATCATAAGTATACTTCCGGTCTAAAGCTACTATCAATCCTGTAAGAATAAGGATTGTGAATTTCTTTTCCTGTTGATGGGTGGAGCCCCCCAGAAGAGGCTTAAAGGCATACATTTGGAGTCTCGCAGACTCCCTGTTTGTGAGTGGAAAATCTCATTTTTTTCTGATCTTTTGGTGTATACTGATACTATGCAATGAGATTCTCTTTTTGTCTCTTTTAGAAGTCGATGACATTTAACAGATTTACTATTCCACTGAAAGAAATAAGAACAAGGGAAAGAAAGAAAAATAGACCTTCTTTTTGTCTTGTCTTCTCATTTTATATATATTGAGATACATGTGATCTTTGTTTAACCTTTAGCGCTCCTATTTCACTGTATAGTGATTTCTTTTCACACATGGATTTGCCCAAGCACCTCATGGAATGCCCCAGCTCACACATGTATTTGCCCCAGCTCCTCATGGAATGCCCCAGCTCACACATGGATTTGCCCCAGCAGCTCATGGAATGCCCCAGCACATGGATACTGCCAGGCCCCCAGCTCACCTCCGCCGCGTGTTCTGTTCGCTCCCTCTGAGTGTCCGGCGGCACGCAGCTTGGGCGCTCGCCTGGGAGAGCCACGTGACCAGCCGCGATTGGCTGGTGACGTGTTTCCTCCAGGCGAGCGCCGAAGCTGCATGCTTCGGACGCTCGCAGGGAGCGAATACACGGCGGGGGGTGAGACACCCGCCCTTAGGGTGACGGTGTCACCCTAAAGGCGGGTGTCACCTGGTGCGGGCCGCACCCCCCGCCCCCACGTTACGACGCCACTGGTAGAAGCTAGTCAGAAAAAAATGTGATCACCCCCGTGGTTAATAAAATAACTTAATACGTATCTGCGTTCTCCAAAGCAAAGCACAGTCCCCTCAGTGCTGACAGGACAAGTATGAAAAAAGGTAGGAGCAGTGTCTGCAAAATAAATCACATGTAAATAGTGCAGACCGCAGATAAATGTATACAATTAGTACAGCCCCGCTAGAATCTCACTCACAGAATAAACAAAACATTTTTAGGATATAGCAGGTTCTTGTTACCCCTCCTGGATGGAATCGGAGTTGATCACCTCCTGGAGTCCAACAACAAGGAACACCATTGGTACCTCCTTCCAAAGAAACTCGCCAACTGGTAACTCCAGGACTGGGGGAGCTTTACAGATTCAAGCCCAGGCACTTTAAGGTATTTTAAAACAAATTTAATAACATATAAAATAAATATATTAAAGTTGGAACACACTCCAACGCGTTTCGTTCTTATTAAATCAAGGACTTCATCAGGGATAATGTGTTCTGACGAGTGTCACAATTTATACTTCATAAAACAGTAATCAAGCCTATTGCCAAGTTCCAGGCAACTGAATAATTGCCACCATCTGATTTAATTAGTCACTGAAGTTAGAACGCCATGCGTCCGATGATGGAATGCATATCCGTTCTTCCTGAAAGTCCACTTCCGGTCCAACTGGAAATGACGTATCGCAAGTAAAAGTCCAATCCGCATGTAGTGAACACCATCTTGTGAAGGTCAGTTAACGTCCTTCTCCCACTACCCTTTTGCAGAATCTTCATTTGGTTTCTTCTATGATGAACTCAGAGAAAAATAACACAGGTTACGTGGGCCAATTATTATACTAAGAAACTAGTCTCAGCCCAAAAAGAATGCCATCCCTGATGCAAAAATAGAGCAGGCACAGTGTTCCCACTCCCCCCTGCATTTGACCACTTGTTTTCTTACACTATTTACCCCTACAAATGGTCACTGAGCCCTGGCTTAACATACAGTGGCAAGAAAAAGTATGTGAACCCTTTGGGATTATGTGGAGTTTTGCATGAATTGGTCATAAAATGTGCTCTGATCTTCATCTAAGTCACAACAATTTGAAAAACACAGTCTGCTTAAAATAATACAACACAAACATTATATGTTTTCATGTGTTTATTGAACATAACATGTAAACATTCACAGTGCAGAGTGGAAAAAGTATGTGAACCCCTAGCCTAATGACTTCTCCAAGAGCTAATTGGAGCCAGGAGTGAGCCAACCTTGAGTCCAATCAGTGTGATATTATTGGATGTGTTGCTGAAAGCTGTCCTGCCCTTTAAAAACACACACCAGTTTTGGGTTTACTGGTTTCAAGAAGCACTGCCTGATGTGAACCATGCCTCGCAGAAAAGAGCTCTCAGAAGACCTACGATCAAGAATTGTTGACTTGCATGAAGCTGGAAAGGGTTACACAAGTATCTCCAAAAGCCTTGATGTTCATGTGTCCACGGTAAGACAGACTATCTACAAATGGAGAAAGTTCAGCACTGTTGCTACTCTCCCTAGGCGTGATTGTCCTGTAAAGATGACTGCAAGAGCACAGCGCAGAATGCTTAATGAGGTAAAGAAGAATCCTAGAGTGTCAGCTAAAGACTTACAGAAATCCCTGGCACATGCTTACATTTTTGTTGACACATCTACAATAAGGAAAACATTAAACAAGAATGGAGTACATGGGAGGACACCACGGAGGAAGCCATTGCTGTCCAAAAAGAATATTGCAGCACGTTTGAAGTTTGCAAATGATCACCTGGATGTTCCACAGCACTATTGGCAAAATATTCTGTGCACAGATGAAACCAAAATTGAGTTGTTTGGAAAAAACACACAACACTATGTGTGGAGAAAAAAAGCACAGCACACCAACATAAAAACCTCATCCCCACTGTAAAACATGGCGAAGGGAGCATCATGGTTTGGGGCTGCTTTGCTGCCTCAGGGCCTCGACGGATTGTTGTCATTGATGGAAAAATGAATTCCAGAGTTTATCAAGACATTTTGCAGGAAAACGTAAGACCATCTGTCTGCCAACTGAAGCTCCGCAGAGGATGGGTGATGCAACAGGACAATGACCCAAAGCATACAAGTAATTCAACAAAAGAATGGCTTCAACAAAACAAAATACGCCTTCTGGAGTGGCCCAGTCAGAGTCCTGACCTCAACCCGATTGAAATGCTGTGGTATGACCTTAAGAGAGCGATTCACACCAGACATCCCAAGAATATTGCAACACTGAAACCGTTTTGTGAAGAGGAGTGGTCCAAAATTACTCCAGATCGTTGTGCAGGTCTGATCTGCAACTACAGGAAATGTTTGGTTGAGGTTATTGCTACCAAAGGAGGGTCAACCAGTTATTAAGTCCAAAGGTTCACATACTTTTTCCACCCTGCACTGTGAATGTTTACATGTTCTGTTCAGTAAAAACATGAAAACATATGTTTGTTTTGTATTATTTTAAGCAGACTGTGTTTTTCAAATTGTTGTGACTTAGATGAAGATCAGAGCACATTTTATGACCAATTCATGCAAAACTCCACGTAATCCCAAAGGGTTCACATACTTTTTCTTGCCACTGTATGTCAGATTGCATATGTCGGATAAAGCATTATTCAATGAAACAGCACCTCAGTTGTTAAACTGGAAGAGTAATCACTTGGAAAAATGTGTATCTGTTTTAAATCAGAGCAGGCAAGTAGTTTGATGTGACTCCTTAATCACTCAGCACTGATGAATATAGAGGGGACAAGCGTCCCCCATCCTATCCCACCAAACCATGAGGTTGAGGACAGTAGGCTTCCTTGCAGCCTACCCGGACTCCCAGGTATATCCTCACAGGCTGCTAATGGGTGAGTGTTTAGTTATCCAATTAAGGGCGATATTCCATAGTTGGTGCCAATGTTGCGTCTCGATATGTAATGGTTACTTTTCCTAGCCTCGTAGCTTGCGCAAATTTACTGTACTTAAGTGACCCTTATAATTAACATGAGGAACGCAATCTATTTTAAGCACCTCGTCAAGTGAGGTAGTACAAAGTGCAGGCAATTTACCATCGGGATGCGCAAGCCAAAATTATGGCACTTCCTATAAGCTGGTGCTAAATGATTCAGCAGATGCAAAATCATTTAACACGCTCTCACCCCGCCCCTAAAAATCCCATACGCCCTCCTCATTCCGCAACAAACAGGGTGGCCTCATCCACCACTTCTTCTGACTGGCTGGGAGCAGAGAGAGACTGAACAAATAGTTCCTAGTCTGCCTCCGCAGCACGATCTCAAGACAGTAAAGTCGCGCAGAGCTCACGACCTGGAAGCCCAAGCCTTCATGGTGTTCAATGGACTCCAGGAGCGGATACTAGCGGTGCGGTGGAAACGCTACTGTGGGTATCAGGGACGTTAGCGCTGGGTTCTGGGGCGAGGTGCTGAGATAGCACCAACCCTCGAATATGATGTTAGCATGGATACGTTAAGTGAAAAACTGCAAGTGCACATTATCCTGCTTACCGTCTCCATGTTAGCCGTAAAAATGGGATAGGGCCCACTTATTTTTGTGGCAATAGGTCTGTGAGCAAGCACACAAAATATTCAGTCCAAAATAACCCTTCCTATGCTTTAGGGCTGAATTTTCTTTCTTCCAGTCTAAATGGGTGACCTCGTGTCCTGTGTATAGACCTGTTAATGAATAGGTTTCCAGATAATGGTTGATAATGGCCCCGTATATATTTATATAAGGTTATCAGATCCCCTCTAAGGCGACGTTTCTCTAAACTAAACAGGTTTAAGCTTGTTAGTCTTTCCTCATAACTTAACCCTTCCATTCCCCTTATTAATTTAGTTGCCCGTCTCTGCACTTTTTCTAACACTATAATATCCTTTCTTAAGACAGGTGCCCAAAATTGCACGGCATATTCAAGGTGCGGCCTGACCATTGATTTATACAGAGGCAAAATTATGCTTTCATCCCGTGAGTGAGCTCCCCTTTTAATGCATTCAATACTTTGCTGGCCTTGGTGGCTGCTGTTTGACATTGCACATTGTTACTTAGTTTGAAGTCTATCAGGGTAATTCAAAGAGATTCGAAAAGTCACCGCACGTTCGGTGACTTTTTGTTCTCTTCAATTCGGTTCCTTTTGCCAATCCCATTTCGGTGACCCTGCGGTGTATTCAGCAAGCACCACAGGATCCCCGAATTGCAGGGAAAAGCTGCCGCAAACCTGACGAAAACTAACCGCACAACCCGGCGAATGCATGCCGAAAACCCACAAAAACATCTGGATTAACCTGCCAAAAACCACGGAAAAACCCAAGCAGGAGCCGATCGCAGCCTCCGGAAAAAGCCGAGACCGCAGAAGAGGCAGTGAATAAATTAGCAAAACTGTTTGAAAACAGCGTTTCACTTTCCAAACATTCATGCAAAGAAACTACTGAGCGAAAATGTCTGAAATTTACATATGAGATCCAGGGAATGATAATAAAAAGGGCTGTTACAGAAAAAATAAGTAAACTTAAAAAAAAAATTAATTTGGCGAATTGCCTGCTCTCTGGATAGCCGAATGACCAAGAAAGGTAACCGAACGCTGATGAGATCCGGTTATTGGGGCTGTGGAGCAAGAGACCCCCACTCCATTGATCCACGGTGAGGTGTACTCGAGTTTATACTTTTATGAACAATTCCTGCTTGCTTCATTACTCGAAGTCACCCCTTTTCTAATATGGAATCGACTCCAACACCATGTACTTTTGCCTATGATGAAAACGAAGCGACGAGGATTTTGGCACAGGCTGGTAAGGACAATACCTTCCTTAGAACCTCTGCTCACGATTGTGGGAAGAAAGACCTTTTGAAATTAAATCGTAAATTGATCGGATGCCAACTACACTCGATTACCTTGGCTGAGTATCATCGTGCACTGTGTATACCACGTGGTTTAAGAGTGGGGCTTCAGCCGATTTTCTATAAAGACAATCTTGAATATGTGGAGAAATTTGAGAGGATTTTGAATAAGTGTTCGACGGATGTTATGCTACTTACGATCGACTTCTTGTCAAAAGAAATTGAGCAATGCCAGGAGTCAATCGAATGTTTGGAAAAAGCGTTCCGAGATAACAGTTCGGAGTTGGAACTAATGGCGGTGCATTCCACGATGGCACCGCAACTGGATCACTTCCGGAAGGAAGTAGAATCAAGGAAAAGGCGGAAGTTCCAACGTGATCTCGATGACTATGTGCAGGGCCATGTCTATTCCTGGCAAAGAAGCGATCTAAGGACACCTGCCACAACACGACGAGGAATGGGCCGTAAATATACGAAGAAATCGATTCGCTTTACAGAGGACTCGATGTCCGGTACAGGTACCGATACGTCCGAAGATTTTGGTGCGATAAGACCAAATGATCAAGTATCTTTTTTAGACCAGCGTCAAGGGCGACAACCGCCTGGGGAGAGCTTACAAGAGCGAGCCCAGAAGAGCGTTACGAAGAAACCGCCGACGAGGAGCAATCAGTCCCTATACAAGAGACGCTAGTCTTTAATATTTCGGACATTCAATTGACTGTCGATGAGACTTAATTACTCTCAAGAGGTTTATCGTACTGTCCGAGCGAACGTATTGACCCATTCGATGTTCAAGTCGATCTTTTCAGGTTTTTTCGCACTATTCGATTGAAATGTCTGTTTTCAGGGCGACCTGATAGTGATTTATCGCTTGCACCTTTCAATTCTAAAAATTTGGGTTTAAGAGAGAAAAGCAATTTCATACCTCAGAATGTGGAACATGCTGTTGAAACATACATTAGAATTGTGGAAAGAGAAATGTCCCAAGTATACTCCAGGCAACACTTTACCAGAGCATCCCCCAATATGTCTGCTACTGATTTTGGGATCTTAAAGAGATTACGCAATGATCCCTCTATTGTTATAAAACCGGCGGACAAGGGGGGTGCTCTGGTGATTATGAATAGTGGGGATTATATTGCTGAGATCCAGCGTCAGCTTGGTGACGTTGAGACATATAAAAGATTGGATGGAGATCCTACGGCAGCGATTGCTGGTAGAATCTCCATTCTAGTACGTGATGCCCTCGATAATCAGATCATCGATGTGGGTTTGTCGAAATTTCTTGTTAAAAAACATCCTGTAATACCTGTTCTGTATGTTTTGCCCAAAATCCACAAGTCCCTTTCTGCGCCTCCTGGGAGGCCCATTGTATCCGCTGTGGATTCGGTCTTTAGCCCCCTGTCCATTTTTTTGGATAGGGTGGCTCGGCCCTATCTCCAGCGGATTCCATCATTTATTTTGGATACCAATGATTTTTTGGTTAAGCTTCGTGACATCATCGTCAGTGATCATAGCATTTTGGTTAGTCTAGATATCACTAGCCTATACACATCCATACAAAATTTGGAAGGCATAAGTGCTATGAAACACGCACTCATTAAATTGGGTTTTTCTGATAATCAGTTACAATTTCTTTTGGATCTACTTGACTTGGTATTAGGCAATAGCTTTTTTCTCTTCGACGGGGTGTTCTACACTCAGATACGGGGGACTTCTATGGGCACTAATGTAGCACCTACCTATGCCAATATCTTCATGTCCGAATTCGAGGAAAATATAGTCTATAAATGTGATCTTTTTCAGCAATATGCCCACCATTGGTTCCGCTATATAGACGATATTATTTTTGTATGGGAGGGCACTAGAGAAACATTGGATGAATTTGTCAGTATACTTAATAACGGATCTACTTCTATTAAATTTACGATGTCATGTAGCTTTACACAAATTAGTTTCCTAGACACCTTGGTTATCAAAAGAGATGGCAAATTAATGACGGATCTCTATCGGAAACCTACTGATAGGAATTCCCTGTTAAGATATGATAGTGCACATCCTACTACATTACTTGATTCCCTCCCGCGCAGTCAACTTATGCGAGTTAATAGGATTGTGAATTTACCTGAAAGCAGGGATAAAAGGTTTGATGAAATGATTGAGAGATTTAGAGCTAGAGGATATCCTAGACATCTCTTGAGAACAGAAAGTACTAGGATCAACCAACAAATAACATCTCAGAGACGCCAGAACTATGGCAGGATTCCATTTGTATCTAAATATGGGACTCATACAATACAAGTGAAAAAAATCCTATGTAAGTATTGGTACATTTTAAGGGATGCGTATCCTAAAATTCCGGAGTTTCAGACTATCCCACTAATGTCATATAGAAAAGGGAGATCATTTCGACAGACATTAGTTAAGGCTGAGTTCAAGCATAATACAGGTGGAAGACCCTTCTTTGGGAAGCCAAAGAATGGAACCTTCCCGTGCTTGAACTGTTCCTGCTGTAACGCAGTAATACGTGGTGATTCCTTTGTCCATCCACATTCTGGGAGAAAATCTAAAATTAAAGGATACTTCACCTGTAATTCCACTTACGTGGTTTATTTGTTAAAATGCCCCTGTGGGTTGGTCTATGTGGGTGAGACCACCCAAAAAGTAAAAAAAAAAAAAAAAAATCGGTTCATTAAACATAGGTCGGATATTAGAACTAAAAAGACCGAACTTCCTGTCCCTGAACATTTTTTATGTAGTGGACATGATATCTCACAGTTACGCTACCAGGTAATCGATGAAGTACCCAAGTTGACAAGAGGCGGGGACAGAGAAAAATTGCTTAAGAGAAAGGAATTATATTGGATCCACCACCTTAATACTCTCTGGCCACATGGCCTCAATAGAGAATCAGATTTTTCACCTTTTCTATAAATGATTAATTATACGTATTTATGTAAAATAGTATTATAGGTATCTAAATTCCTTCCATTGTTGCAGATTTAAGCATGAGGTCATTTAGGACTAATAAGATCGTTGCAGCAATTAAGTGCCTCCTTCCCTCTACATTTAGATCTGTAGAATTGCTTCTCTTCCTTCATAGGCAATCTATGTCTACAATTGATCTATGTTAATAAATAATGTCTTTGTAATTGACTGTGGTTAATGAGATAATTGATGAATCAATATGTAGACAATTGTTTTTAATTACTGGGTTGGCACACACAGACCGGTTGTAATGATTAATTGATTACTTAATTGATCTGTGGTGCTATTTATTCCCAGTTGTGTCATTATGTTTTAGGCTTGACAAAGACCAGTTGGTCGAAACGTTGCCTTTCTTGATGTTGGATTAAATCCATTTGAAATTATTTTGTGGATTTTGGAGTTCTTTCTATTTTTTCCGGTTATTGGGGCTGTGGAGCAAGAGACCCCCACTCCATTGATCCACGGTGAGGTGTACTCGAGTTTATACTTTTATGAAAGAAAGAGCAGGTTTTCCCTGTCAACCTCTTGCACAGGGCCAGCTTGTTCCATGGTAATGCTGATGTGTGGTCTCCAGTTCATGGGCTCTCTGCCATGGTCACTTCACACCCTGGTGTTACGTTTGGGAGGGGGATATGTGACAGGGTCACTAGGGGCAGACTGGTTGAGGGCAGGTACGTAAGCAGGAAGATTGAAGAAGCTATTTTTCCCTTACAGGGTTAACCAGTCATACCTAATTAAGATTGTAAGTGGCCCCAACTGCTGCTCGTTAAGTGGTGTCCAGCCCTATCTAAACCTGCTAGGACTAGCTCAGTAGTAGCTGACCAGAGACAGAGGAGGTTGGAGCTGGCTGAGGGAACCAAAATGTTATATGCAAAAGGTACACTATTTGACTGTTAGAGAGAAATTGTAGAGAATAATATATATATATTCTCTGCTCTGTCGGGTTCAACATTTCTTCTGGAGGGATCAGCCAAATGGGGGGGGGGCGCATTTAGTTGAGATTGTCCACATGCCACCCCCCCATGTGCGTATGTGTATATATGGTCTGAGGTCTGTTGGTGGGTATATATATATATATATATATATATATATATCTGCGTGTTGATATATACGTATTGTGACAGGGTCACTAGGGGAAGACTGGTTGAGGGCAGGTACGTAAGCAGGAAGATTGAAGAAGCTGTCTTTCCCTTACAGGGTTAACCAGTCATACCTATTAAGCTTGTAAGTGGCCCCAACTGCTGCTTGTTTTGTTAAGTGGTGTCCAGCCCTATATAAACCTGCTAGGATTAGCTCAGTAGTAGCTGACCAGAGACAGAGGAGGTTGGAGCTGGCTGAGGGAACCAAAATGTTATATGCAAAAGGTACACTGTTTGACTGGGAACCAGCTTAGCTGGCCAGTATCTGTTAGAGAGAAATTGTGTTGTTTAGTTAGTCTCCCAATTAGTGGAGTAGGTTTTTGTTTTATGATTTATTTGGTGAAGTAAACCTGTAAAGAAATTGTATGCTGCAGAAATAAAAGCAATAGTAAACCTGACTGGCTGTATCCGCAGTGCCTTTATCTCACAGTATATATAGGTCTGCGTGTTGATATATACGTATATGTCTGTGTGTGGTATCAATGCATCCCTAATCTATACACGGCGCTCCGTGTCCCTATAATATATATGATCAGGGGCTACCTTTTTTTATATTCCTATTAAATTAACAGTAATTTTTGATGTATTTTATTCAGTAGAAACTTTTTTTTGCCTATGTAACATGCTCTTTGTGAAAATGAAACGGTTTTGTGTGTACATTTTAATTTAGTTAGTGGATTCCTGTCCAGTGCGGTGAGAGGCAAACGTAATGTAGTGTAGACATGCTGCGAGGAGGAGCGGAGTGAAGTCAAGCCTGAAAAATGTTTGCTTCGCTTCGCTACGCTGTTCGTCGCTACACGCTCAGTGTGTCTCAGCCTTTATTTATAGCCCAGTGTGTCTCAGCATCGCTAGCTTACCGAATCAGTTTGTATACTTGTTACTGACCCTGCTTGTTCTGAGGACCCGATCTGTTGCCGACTTTGCCTGCCATTTGACTATTCTCTGTGTATTCCCTGCCTGTTCTGTTTGCTTCCTGTTGCTACTGGTGTGCGCCAATTCTCACCATATACAGTAGCGCAGTACAAGTGCCTAAACATTGCTGACCTGGGTTTTGTTATAGCTGCTGATGTAACTGACTAGATCGGGGATCTCTTCTGCATTACCAAAACCTCCACCTCTGCACTCTTCCACAATACCACAGAGGGGTTACTTACGGTGTGAAGGCACTTGCTGCCACCAAAGGCACAATATTTGGGTGCACTGCCACTGACGCCTATATTACCGGATTCATATCATTTTAATATTGGACCGCAGGGTCCAACCCTGCACTCTTCCACAATACCACAGAGGGGTTACGGTGTGACGACACTAAAGGCCCAATTTTAAAGTACCTGTTGTTACTTTCATCCAAAGACTGCATAAGTTTCACCATAATTTAGCCAAAAAAATCACTAAACTTGTTCTGCGTGTCCTAAAATCTCTCCTCTTTTCATACAGACTGCCGCCCCAAGCAGTTGTTTATGAATAGATTAAAAGGAAAAACATTTACCGTCATTTGAAATGTAATTTTTTTGTTTTTGAATGTTTCTATACATCCTACAAATCCGCCACTTCACGAGCAGGTTATGGGGACCTCCTAGGCACGATATTTGAAGGAATTTTTCTTAACCTTTATTTCATGGAAAACTCACTGTTCCTTTAAAAAAAAAATTAACTTTTTGTCCTGGTTTCCTGTCCCCAAGGCACTACCCAGACCCCCATACACCTTTTATGGCAAATCTTGCATATATACCCTCTTGGATGGCACTCTAAAAATCAAACTTTTGACTCCCATTGGCTTGCATTGAGTTCGGTTCGTGGCTTAAAGCTAGGTGCAGGAAGGAGGGCTTTGGGTTTTTAGAGCACTGGGCTCATTTTGCACTGGGGTACAATCTGTATAGTTGTGATAGATTGCACCTGAATGGAAGAGGGTCTGCTGTGCTAGGGGAGAGGATGGTTAAAAGGTTGGAGGAGACTTTAAACTAGTGGAAGGGGGGGAGGGATACAGTATCTTACAAAATGGAGACAGAGCAGATAGTGGAAGGGTTTCAGCTCAGACTAAGGGGGGTGGAGCCGGGGGGATGGGTAATGTCAGAACAGTGGAGACATGTAATGTAAAGTCGCATTCAGCATGTGTGGGTAGAGACAACATTAAATGTATGCTTGCTAATGCAAGGAGCCTCAATAACAAGATGGGGGAACTAGAGGTAATAGCATACACTAAGCAATACGACATTATAGGAATAACAGAAACGTGGTGGGACGAAACACATGACTGGGCTGTAAACTTAAACGGTTATACATTGTTTAGAAAGGATAGGAAACATAAGAAAGGGGGTGGAGTGTGTTTATATGTAAATCAGGATTTAAAGCCTAATATTACACAACTGGAAAGCGATGAGGGAAATGTGGAATCCTTATGGGTAAATATTTCGTTGGGGAATAAACAGGGAAGTCAATTATTGGTTGGCATATGCTATAAACCACCTAATATAGATAATGATGAGGAAGAAGAACTGTTAGAGCAAATTAGGAAGGCTGCACATCATGGTAGCACTTTAATTATTGGAGATTTTAATTACCCGGACATTAATTGGATAGTGGACTAGTAATTCAGCAAAGGGAATCCGGTTCCTGAACATTTTAAATGATACCTTCATGTCACAACTGGTAGAAACACCAACTAGAGAGGATAACTGTCTGGACCTGGTTATAACAAATAATGTGGATCTTTTCTCAAATATTAATGTAAAGGAACAGTTGGGAAACAGTGACCATAATATGGTGACTTTTGAAATAAACTCAAAAAAACACATTCATAGGGGGCATGCTAAAATATATAATTTTAAAAAGGCCAACTTTATTAAAATAAAGGAAGCTCTCAATGTCATTGACTGGCAGAAACTCTTTCACGGGAAAAACACTGAGGATAAGTGGAATATCTTTAAACTAACACTAGAAAAGTACACGTCACAATATATTCCACTGGTTAATAAATATAAAAGAAACAGACTGAAACCAATGTGGCTTAGTAGGAAGGTAACTAAGGAATGAAAAATAAAAAGAAGGCATTTAAAGCTTTTAAATTTGATAAATCTGAGGCATCCTATAAAGCATATAGGGCAGCCAATAAAGCATGTAAAAATGCGATTAGATGGGCTAAACTAGAAAATGAAAAAGAAATAGCCAAAGAGAGCAAGACCAACCCTAAAAGATTCTTTAGGTACATAAATTCTAAAAAACCCAAGAGTGAAAATGTAGGTTCACTAAAATCTGAGTCAGGGTTATTGTTAACTGAAGATCAGGATAAGGCAGAAATTTTAAATGATTATTTTTCTTCAGTATTTATTAAAGAGAAACCTATAACAGGAGACATGAAATTCATTAATAAAAACTTACTAATACAAAGTGACTGGTTGACTCAGGACAAGGTTTTACACAAATTAAACAATGTGAATGTTAATAAAGCCCCAGGGCCAGATGGAATTCACCCACGAGTACTAAGAGAGCTATGTGTTGAAATATGTAAACCTCTGTTATTAATCTTTCAAGATTCTTTTCTTTCAGGAATAGTACCAGAGGATTGGAGAAAAGCTGATGTGGTCCCTATATTTAAGAAAGGTTTAAAATTTGTGCCTGGGAATTATAGACCTGTGAGCTTAACATCTGTGGCTGGGAAAGTATTTGAGGGGTTACTAAGGGATAGTATTCAGGAATTTATTGGGAGGTATAATGTAATTGTCAAAAATCAGCATGGTTTCATGAAACACAGATCATGTCAGACTAACCTAATTACGTTCTATGAGGAAGTAAGTAGAAGTATAGATCAGGGGGTCGCAGTGGATGTGATTTACTTAGATTTTGCCAAAGCTTTCGACACAGTTCCACACAAAAGGTTACTATTTAAATTAAGAAAAAATGGTCTAGATGAAAATACTTGTTCTTGGATAGAAAACTGGCTAAAAGATAGGGTACAGAGAGTGGTCATAAATGGTACATTTTCAAGATGGACACCAGTGGTAAGTGGTGTCCCTCAGGGGTCTGTTATAGGACCAATACTATTCAATTTATTTATAAATGACCTTGAGATAGGCATTGAAAGTCATGTATCAGTGTTTGCAGATGACACAAAGCTAGGAAAAGTAATACAATGTGAGCAGGATGTTACTTCGCTGCAGAGGGATTTAGATAAATTGAGGGACTGGGCACTTGAAATTTAATCTAGATAAATGCAAAGTTATGCACTTTGGAGTGAAAAACACAAGCAATTTATACCCTAAATGGTATGGAGTTAGGGAAATCCAAGCAGGAGAAGGATTTGGGAAGAATCATAGACTTCAAACTAAGTAACAATGTGCAATGTCAAACAGCAGTCGCCAAGGCCAGCAAAGTACTGGCATGCATTAAAAGGGGAGTTCACTCACGGGATGAAAACATAATTTTGCCTCTGTATAAATCAATGGTCAGGCCGCACCTTGAATATGCCGTGCAATTTTGGGCACCGGTCTTAAAAAAAGATATTATATCGCTAGAAAAAGTGCAGAGACGGGCAACTAAATTAATAAGGGGGGTGGAAGGGTTAAGTTATGAGGAAAGACTAACAAGCTTAAACCTGTTTAGTTTAGAGAAAAGGCGCCTTAGAGGGGATCTGATAACCTTATATAAATATATACGGGGCCATTATCAACCATTGTCTGATAACCTATTCATTAACAGGACTATACATAGGACAAGGGGTCATCCATTTAGACTGGAAGAAAGAAAATTTAGCTTAAAGCATAGGAAGGGTTATTTTACGGTGAGAACAATAAAGCTGTGGAATTCTCTGCCTGTTGAGGTGGTTGGGTCAGAGTCTGTACAGACTTTTAAAAAACGACTGGATGACTTCCTGCAGACACAGAATATTAAGGGTTATAATATTTAACATGTGGGTAAAAGCTTCTTGATCCAAGGAGAAATCTGACTGCCATTCTGGGGTCAAGAAGGAATTTTTTCCCAGTATGTTGCATATTTCAGACTGGGTTTTTTGCCTTCTTTTGGATCAACAGCAGTAGGTTATGTGGGAGAGGCTGAACCCGATGGACGCATGTCTTTTTTCAGCCTATATAACGATGTAACTATGTAACTTTTGAAATCGTTCGAGATCGAATGCGAACCGAACACAGGGGTTCAGCTCATCCCTAATCACATAGGCTTAAAATGTTCCCGTTGTAACTCAAACCATTTATTTTATTCTGCAGTAAAAAGTTTCTTTATTTCTAGATCCTTTAGGCAAAATTCTTTTCTTTTTTTAACCACTTGAATGCTAAGGACGCGCTCAGCGCGTCCTCAGCATTCCCGCTGGTATGCGGAGGACGCGCTGAGCGCGTCCTCGCATCGGGGTCAGCGTTCGGCCGGGTTCCGGCCGATCGCTGGCCCCTCCGGTGCGGGCTGACATCCTGGATGTCAGCCCGGCATCCGGACCAGCAGCCGCCATTATTAGGTGTCATCGCGGGGGCGCGATGACACCTAATTCAGGCGCCCCCCCCGCATGTGCGGAGGAGGCGCCTGAAAGGGAGGGGGGTGAGGTCCTTCGGACCTCTCTCCCTCCCGATCGGCGGCGCACAGGGGCTTAACCCAGGCATCATTTGGAAGGGCACAGCCTGCCCTTCCAAATGATGCCTGGCATTAACCCCTGGGGAGCTGGATCGCGAATCGGCGCTGAAAAGCGCCGGTTCGCGATCCTTTCCCGGAGCTGGCCGACATCTTGGATGTCGGCCAAGCTTCCGGGAACTCCCCCAGAGGACTGGCGTCATCGTGCGTAGCACGATGACGCCAGTCCTACAGTTAACCCCTAACTGCCACCAAGTGTGGAGATAGGGAGTTCCAATGAACTCCCTATCTCCCGATCCGTGGCAGTTAGGGGTTAAATTTTGATATGGTTGGATCGGCCAGAGCATGGCCGTTCCAACGATACCAAACATGAAAGTTAAAAATTTTGTAAAAAAATAAAAAAAATAAAATAAAAAAAAAATAAAAAAAACACTTTTTTTTTATTTTTTTTGGTTTGTTAGTGTAGCAATATTGTTCCCATTTCAATATAATGTGAACAATGATGCTGCACTAACGATTTTTGTATGCGGTGCGTTTGTTAAAAATAGTGTCATTTTCCCCAAAAAAAATGTAACGAGACCCCATCTCTAATTTTTTTAACAAGCGCACCCCATACAAAATATAACCGCAATTGCTCGCATGTTAAAATGTGGAAAAAAACACTTTACACATTGTAAATTATTGAAAATACATATTTTATTGCATTTTTTGTTATAATATACAGACATGACATAACGTATACATATAATAATGACATATTATGAATCTACCGAGTCTGACGGAAAGAACGATATATAATATGTCGGTGTCATATTCTAAAATAAGCCTTAAAAACACGTTTAAACATGATGCGCAAAACAGGTAAAAAATGACCTCAGCACAGGGGCGGGAAAAGCCTCAGCAGCGAAAGGGTTAACAGACCTTTTTATCATTCATAGGATCTTATATGTGAATTCCAGACATTTTCGTTCAGTAGCTTTTTTTAGTTTGAAAGCAGAGTTTCAATTTTGAAACTTTCAAGCGTACTGTTTTTACCCTGTTCGTCAGCTTGTCGGCTTTTTCCGGCGGCTGCTCTATGCTGTGATCGGCGGCTTTCTCCGGCGTGGTTTTTGTGGCGGTTTCTGCAAGTGTTCATCGGGTTTATCCTGCACTCTGGGGGCCCTGTGGTGAATTTTGAATACCCTGCAGGATGGGGAACTTTGATTCCCTGAAGTGCAGGGAAGCACGGAGAACAAGAGAGCACCGAAATATCAACATTTCGGTGCTATCTGAATAACCCCCTTAGACTGGTTTCTGCCAAAGTTGTCAGCTAAGGTTCCACAGGAGTTTGCATTCATAGATTTCACGGTAGTTTCCACTGTTTCTAAGTTGTCCAGCATGGTTTTCAATACAGTTTTATGGCAGGTCTATAGAGATCGCAACTTTAAAGAGCCACTACCACCAAAAAAAAAATTAAATGTTCTTACGGTGTTTATTTTATGTTGCTGATATCTTACGTGTGCTTTGTTTTTCTGATGTATGTTTAGTTAAATTATTTTACTCTGGGTGCATCCATTGTGTGATTATATAATTTTTGATTCTATTTGGTATCGTGGAAAGGCCAACGAAAGAAAAACAAACAATTAAATGCACAATCACTCTGCCACTGCACTAACTCACCTTCTCATTTCCCATGCAGGACCAAATGCAGAGGTGATGGCACAATGTGTTATTACGCATTGGTTCATCTAATACACATGCTGCCGCACCATTGCGAGGAGAGTGGGGTTCCTTTTGGACTCTTTTAAACCCCACAAAGTCATGTCATTAGCCAGGTCTGAGTTTGGCCTTTCTAATGATACCAAACATGACCATGTAAAATGTAAAAAAAATATATATTAAGTTTATTTCGTTTCAAAGCAATGGCACTGTCCATTTGTCACGTATAAAGTGATCAATACCACTGTCGTTACTCACCTTGTCATTTTCCATGTGAAAAAAAATTCAGTTTTAGTTAAGATTGCGTATTTTCTCAGAAAAATAACGTAGCAGGTTCCCATTTCTAGTTTGTTCTTTTTAAAGCGTGCCCCATAGAATATATAACCACAAAGGTTTGGAGGATAATGTCCAAATTTTTTTTTTTTTACAAGCTGTAAATAATTGAAATCTGAAATTATTTATTTTTTACATTTTTGTTATACACCCATTAACGATGTATTTTGAATCTGACAATTAGGATATATAATATGTCTGGGTCCTAATATTGAAACATTCAAATAGTGTTTAACCACTTGAATGCGGAGGACGCGCTCAGCGCGTCCTCCGCATTACAGCTGGTATGCGGAGGACGCGCTGAGCGCGTCCTCCCATTGGGTCAGCGTTCGGCCGACCGCTGGCCCCTCCGGTGCGGGCTGACATCCTCGATGTCAGCCCGGCATCCGGAACCGCCGCCGCTGAATTTAGGTGTCATCGCGGCAGCGCGATGACACCTAATTCAGGCGCCCCCCCCGCATGTGCGGAGGAGGCGCCTGAAAGGGAGGGGGGGGAAGAGGTCCTTCAGACCTCTCTCCCTCCCGATTGGCGGCGTTGCGGGGGTTAACCCAGGCATCATTTGGAAGGGCACAGCCTGCCCTTCCAAATGGTGCCTGGCATTAACCCCTGGGGAGCTGGATCGCGAATCGGCGCTGAAAAGCGCCGGTTCGCGATCCTTTCCCGGAGCTGGCCGACATCCAAGATGTCGGCCAAGCCTCCGGGAACTCCCCCTGAGGACTGGCGTCATCGTGCGTAGCACGATGACGCCAGTCCTAGAGTTAACCCCTAACTGCCACCAACGGTGGAGATAGGGAGTTCATTGGAACTCCCTATCTCCCGATCCGTGGCAGGCTAGGGGTTAATGTTTGGTATGGTTGGATCGGCCAGAGCATGGCCGTTCCAACGATACCAAACACGAATGTGAAAAAAGTTTTTAAAAAAAAATAAAAATATATTTAAAAAAAAAAATAATTATAAGGCTGGGGTCAGACGAGCGTGATTTCTACGGACTGTACGTGCGTGCAGTACGGACATCGTCAGTACGGATGACGCAGTAGTGGTCACACAGTCCGTTTTTTCACTGAAGTTATTTTTTGACGGATGTAGGAGGGGAAAATAAATTACAATGAAAAAACATTCTGTCCGTCAAAAATGCTGGACGTATAAATGCAGTCCGTCTGACCTCGCTCCATCACTCACACACAAAGCTATGCGGACGTTGTGGACGTGGCGCACTCCACACGTCCGTTCTAGGGGTTGTACGTTCTTGCCTAACCTGCGTCCGTTTACCGCGGCCGTTGTGTGTCCGCAGTTCAGTGCGGACGTACTTCATGTGTCAGGCTCCAATGGACTTTCTTTCATGCTATCACGGACGTACTTTTAGGCTAGGGACAGATGAGCGCATTTTCTGCGGCCACCGTCAAAATGTACGTCGATGCGTGCGCACGCATTTTGTCACGGAATACGCTTAAGTGGTCAGACGATGCGCAATTCTGGACGTATTTCATGACGATGGGGTGAAAAGAAGTCTAGGGAAATCCGGCTGTTTGAACGTTATGTTGGCCGCACACTAGCAGCGTCTGACATCTCCTAATCACGCACACACGCTGCCATGCGGACGCAGCGCACTCTGTACGTCAGTACCAGCGGTTTAACGTTCTCGAAAAAATGCGTTCATTTTCCACTTGCGTTGCGCGGCCGCACTTTTGTGCGACCGTACTTCGTATATTGGCTGTCATTGCCCGGCATCTGCTGCTAGTGCGGCCGTGATTATGTGCGCCAGAACGCGCGTTCGCACTGCCTCAGTCTGACCCTAGCCTTAGGCGCAATCACGGACGTGAACACTACGCTCGTCTGACCCCAGCCTAAAAAAAAACATTTTTTTTCTTTTTTTTGGTTTGTTAGTGTAGCAATATTGTTCCCATTTCAATTATAATGTGAACAATGATGCTGCACTACCGATTTTTTGTATGCGGTGCGTTTGTTAAAAATCGTGTAATTTTCCCCCAAAAAAAATGTAACGAGACCCCATCTAATTTTTTTAACAAGCGCACCCCATACAAAATATAACCGCAATTGCTCGCATGTTAAAATGTGAAAAAAAAACACTTTACACGTTGTAAATTATTGAAAATACATATTTTATTGCATTTTTTGTTATAATATACAGACATGACATAACGTATACATATAATAATGACATATTATGAATCTACCGAGTCTGATGGAAAGAACGATATATAATATGTCTGGGTCATATACTAAAATAAGCCTTCAAAACACGTTTAAACATGATGAGCAAAACCGGTAAAAATGACCTCAGCACAGAGGCGGGAAAAGCCTCAGCAGCAAAAAGGTTAAACACTGAGCAGAAAATTGTCAAAATGAGCTCAGCACACAGGGGTGAATCAGCTCAGCAGTTGAAGGATTGATGGCAATAAAGTGAGGAAGGAGCCCCCCCTTTAAGTACCTTTCTGCAATTTTGTAACAGTTGTTTGTGTACAAAGACACTCCCTGGATTTCTTCAACACTGGGGTTAAAACAACTTGGCATTTAAAACGTCTAACCACAGAAAAACTCTAATGGTCTCTATATGCCAAGTCATTCTTACTAATGTTTATCTTTCTAAAAACTGGTTTTCATGAATTCACAGATAAAGTGAAGGCGCATTTGTGAGTGCATGGTCGTCCTCGACAACATAATAGTTCAAAAACCTGCACATAGAGGCTTAGCAATGCGGGTGTACTGTACGTTTATCAATCCTGATGACAGATATGGAAAAATGCTTAAACGTGGACAAGACAAGCAATACCACACACCACCGCCCCCCCCCCCCCGGGCCGGCCATAGGCCTCTGGGTGCCCTGTGCGGGAAATCTTCACAAAGCCCCACAGTAACCACACCCCCTACCAAATCCATACCTAAACGGTGAAATTCATTATTCAGTTAAATTCGGGGGTTTGTGAATTACCCTTACTACGAAATCCCTACAGAGCAGGGACACAGCAGGACGTGCGTGGACTGTCCTCCACAATGAGGGAATACCCAGGACAATACACGCACGGCTGGCCGTTTGACCCATCAGGCATTTGGGCCCTGTCTGCCCCTCGATAAAAAAAACTAAAAGCAACAAAACTGAACACTTTCAGTGGTTTGTGAACAGACCCTCATATTTTTCACGCTGACGGACAGCGCAAAAAGGAAACCTAGGTAAGATACAGAAACAGATTTTCATCCTGAATCAAATAAGTTAAACATGTTGCAGGGCTTCTCCCTGTTCTGTCACATGACCTATGGACTCCATGGAGGAGATGCTCTGGACTGTGCTCTAACGCAGCCCCAAGCGTCTGCGATGGGACAGACTGCTGGACTCAGCGCCTGCCCTATAATACACTGGGAAAACGGGGGCGCAAAAGGGAAATTGCCAAACGCAAAATTTTGCAAACTTTTTGGGTGTGTTCAGTTCGAGTTCGGAAAAAAAAAAAAAGGAAATTTTGAAAAGTATAGAAAATGCTTAAATACTAAAATCTAGAACTAGACTCTTTACTGCAGAATATTATAAGCAACGGTTTATTAGATATTGAATTAAAAACTAATGTGTACGTGCAAAGATTCTCAACTCTAAGGCTAGGGTCAGACTAACGCATTTTTCACGTTGTCCGTGAAAATGTGCGTTCGAAGAATGGACGTATTTTTTCACGGAATACGCAATAGCGGTCATACGATGCGCAGTTTCATCCGTGATTTTGTACGGATCATCAATAAAACACTTCTTGCATCCGGACGTTATGTTAGCCGGACATTAGCAGCGTCTGATGTCTCCAATTCACGCACACACGCCGCTAGCGGACGCAGCGCACTCTGTACGTCAGTACTAGTGGTTTAACGTTCTCGAAAAAATGCGTTCATTTTCCACTTGCGTTGCGCAGCCGGACTTTTGTGCGACCGTACTTCGTATATTGGCCGTCATTGCCCGGCATCTGCTGCTAGCACGGCCGTGATTAAGTGCGCCAGAACGCGCGTTCGCACTGCCTCAGTCTGACCCTAGCCTAAATGACCTGTGTTTTTCAAACGTCATAACAACAGATGTTTTAGTCTGGTCTAATCAATTTGATACATTGTAGACTATACTGAGGGTGAGGTGGTGTCTGCTTCTGATTGAGATTTGAGAAGTTTTAAATTTCCCTCCTAAAACTTCTAATATGCTGTATTTCACCGCTGTGTGCTCAGCTAATTTTTACAGCTTTCGCTCATCATGTTTAAACGCGATTTTGAAGCCATATTTTGTTAAATGACCGCCATTTTAGATATATTATGACTCTGCCGGAAAGAACGATATCATTTTTATATGTATACGTCCTGTCCTGGCTGTATATTATGAAAAAAAATGCAATAAAAATTGAATTTTTAATCATCTGCAGTGTGTAAAGTGTTGTTTTTTTTTCACATTTTAGCACGAGCGTTTGCGGTTATGTTTTCTATGGGGTGCGTTTGTACAAAAATTAGAAATGGGGACTTGTGGGGGGAATTACATGATTTATAGCAAATGCACCCCATTAGAAAAAAAATCATTAGTGCATCATCGTTCCCATTATAAATTTATATTATTATAAATGCATTAACAAAAATAACACAAAAAAAAAATACATGTTTTGATTTTATTTTATTTTTTTTACTTTTATACCTGGTCATGTTGGGTATCATTCGAAAGGCCATGCTTTCGATTGACACCCTCCATGACCCACTAGATGCCTGGAGATAGGGGGTTCATTTGAGCCCCGATATCTCCACCAGGGGATTAGCCTGGGCAATATATATCCGCATGAGGTGAGCTGGCCTGGGCAATATATATATATATATATATGCATGATGAAAATTTGCAAATTATAAGGCACGCAAAGTGAAATTTTGATGTGTCTGAAATAGAAACTTACGTGACAACTTTTTTTTTTTTTTTTTCGTTAATTTATATTTGTTCAATACAGTTAATTTTAATTTGTTTAATAGAGTTAATTTAAAATGGTTTAATACAGTTTATTTATATTTATTTTACCTTTACTATTGGTGCTTTTCAAACTTTATTCTTAAATAAAAAGAAAATGTAGCAGTTTCATGTTGTGTCACTTTTTTTTTATTTGGGAGGGGGTGCAAGTAGCTGGTCTTGCCTAGGGTGCAAAATAGTCTAGCACCGGCCCTGACCGCATGGTCCACCCCTGCACTCTTCCACAATACCACAGAGGGGTTACTGTATGATGGCACTTGCTGGCCTGGCACCAAAGGCACAATATTTGGGTGCACTGCCACTGATGCCTGTATCAGATTCATATCCTCAGAGGGGTGAGACTGTGTGACGGCACTGTTGCCGACGCTAAAGGCCCAATTTTAGGCTAGGGTGAAACGAACGCATTTTTCGCAGCGAATGTCAAAAAGTACGTCCGAACGCATTGAGGTGTTTTTTCATGGAAAGCGCTTAAACGGTCATACGATGCGCATTTTTGTGCGTGATTTTTTTTTTACGGATCCAAACCAGGAAACTTTGGGTGTCTGGACGTTATGTTGGCCGGACATGAGCAGCGTCTGATGTCTCCTAAATCACGCCGCTAAGCGGACGCAGCGCACTCTGTACGTCAGTACGAGCGGTTCAGCGTTCTCGAAAAAATGCGTGCCTTTTCCACTTGCGCTGCGCGGCCAGGCTTTCGTGCGGCCGTACTTCGTATATTGGCCGTCATTGCGTGTCATTTGCTGCTAGTGCGGCCGTGATTAAGTGCACCTAAACGCACGTTAAAAGTGCGCTAGTCTGACCCCAGCCTTAAAGCACCTATTGTTACTTTCATCCAAAGCCTGCATAAGTTTCACAATAATTTAGCCAAAAGAAAAAAAAAAAAAACAACAACTTTTTCTGTGTGTCCAAAAATGTCTCCTCTTTTCATACAGACTGCCGCCCCAAGCAGTTGTTTATGGATAGATTAAAGGAAAAGCATTTACCGTCATATTTTCGTTTTTAAGTGTTTCTATACATCCTAGAAATCCACCACTTCACGGGCAGGTTATGGGGACCTCCTAGGCACGATATGTGAAGGAATTTTTGGTTTTTATTTTTAACCCTTATTTCATAAAACTCACTGTCCCTTTAAAAAGGTTTTTTTTTTTTTACTTTTTGTCCTCGTTTCCTGTCCCCCAGGGCACTACCCGGACCCCCATACACCTTTTATGGCAAATATCTAGCATATATGCCCTCTTGGAGGGCACTCTAAAAACCAAATTTTCAGCCCCATTGACTTGTATTGAGTGTGAGTTTGAACATTTGGAACGTTCGGGTTCGGCTCCGACCCGAACTCGGGGGGGGTGTTCGGCTCATCCCTATACTGATATGTCTGCGTTAGAGGACACAATACAGGGAGTCTGGGATTCACTGACATGTCTGCGTTACACATAACATAATTCTTCAGTAAAACTAAACCAACTGAAATGGTAAAAATTATGAACAAACTAATACAGTATACTAGCACAATAGACACTGGTAGACAGACACTGACACAATATGGAAGAGCTGCTAAAGACACCCACATACCCCAAATATAGAGGAGCCCCTATAAAGACAACAGCATTCTCAAATATATTGGAGGAGCCCCTAAATATACCCGTAGACCTGAATACAGAGCTTTGAGCAAAACAGTGAGGTGCTGAACCACATCTTTTTGATATATATATTATGCAGCACAATCACAAAAAATATATATATATATATATATATATATATATATATATAATACACACACAGTGTATAGATATATGCACAGATATAAAAACACATTCCGCTAGTTTGTGGAAGTCCTGATGAAATCTCAGTGGGAGTGACATTCCTCATTGACGCTCTGTAAGGCTAAGGCTAAGGTCAGACGAAAGCCGTTTTAACGTGCGTTTAGCCGCACGAAATCACGGCCGTGCTAGCAGCAAATTACATCTAATGCCGGGGAACATACGACAAACGGCCGCACGAAAGTTCGTCTGTGCAACGCAAGTGGGAAACGAACACATTTTTTTCAAGAACGTCAAACCGCTACTACTGACGTACAGAGTGCGCTGCGTCCCCTAGCAGCGTGTGTGCGTGATTGGGAGACGTCAGACGCTGCACACGTCCGGCCAACATCACGTCCAGATGCAAAAGGGTTTTATTGATGATCCGTACAAAATCACGGACGAAAATGCGCATCGTATGACCGCTATCGCGTATTCCGTGAAAAAATATGTCCATTCGTTCGAACGCACTTTTTCACGAACAACGTGAAAAATGCGTTAGTCTGACCCTAGCCTAATGTAAGACGAATGCAGTCAGAGCACACTCTGCATGCACAACGGACGGACGTACTGATGGAAGATACTGTAGACACCACATGGTACGTTTTTGTTGGACGTAGAAGAAAAAAAAAGGAATTATGAGAAACAAAATTATTATGAAAAATGATAAAAATTTGAAAAGGATATAAAAAGCCATTTTGTGCGTCAAGGTGCTGGATGTCTCAAATGCGCTGCGTCTTAACATCTCACTCACACAGAATGCTATACGGACGTGGCGCACTCTGCGCGTCCGTGGTACCAGTTTTACATTCTTGCCTAACTTGCATTCGTTTGCCACATGCGTTGTGCGGCGCAGTTCGGTGCTTCGTGTGTGGGTCTCTAGTGATCATGATTCTATGCACCGACGGACGTTAAACTGTGCGGCAACACAGACGTGATCACTGCGATTGTCGGACACGGGCCTTAGGCTGGGGTCAGATGAACGCAGTGTTAACGTCCGTGTTGCCGCACATAACTACGTCCGTGATAGCATACATTTGTGTTAAATGGAGCCCCACACACGAAGTACGTCCGCACAGAAGTGCGGAAGCACAACGGACGCTGCAAAACGGACGCAGGTTAGGCAAGAACGTAATACTGCTAGAACGGACGTGCGGAGTGCGCCACGTCCACAACATCTGCATAGCTTTGTGTGTGAGTGATGGAGCGTGGTCAGATGGACTGCATTTATACGTCCAGCATTTTTGACGGACAGAATGTTTTTTTCATTGTAATTTATTTTCCCTGCTACATCAGTCAAAAAATACATCAGCGAAAAAAAAAACGGACTGTGTGGCCACTACCTTGTCGTCAGTCAGAAAGTACGTCCGTACTGCACGGACACACAGTCCGTACAAAATGCGCTCATCTGACCCTAGCCTTAATGATTCAAATAAAATGTTACATTTTTTTGTGAAGTCCCTTGAGTGCTGGCGATCCGAGGACTATAAATGACATGGAGGTAAGCACCTTGCGAAGAAGCTGGAGAAAGCTTGTGAGAGCAAAGGCATTTGGCACTATAGATACATACACACAAGGCTGGCATTTGGGGTGCACGAGTTGTATTGTTGTGCAGAGTGCTTTGGGAACGGGGCACTGGTGATCCACACAGCTCACAGGCATGGATAGGGATGATTGGATCAGAGCGGCTGTGTAAAGCTCACCTGAAACACACCCAGGGGTTAATTTATGGGATATCCTGGGGGAACAGGATCCAGGGCATCTTGGCTTGCAACTATCAGGGTTATCCAAAGAGATCCGAATTGCTTGAGAAAGGTAACTGAATGCTGAAAATCAGCGTTCGGTTACCTTTCCTGGCCATTCGCCAAAACCTGGCGAATTGCCTGCACATACGGTGCCTGTTCGAGGGCAGTGAAATCCCCCATGAAAATGCACCGCTTCAGCTATGTAGGTGTGTAGGTGTGTACCAAAATAATTTTTAAGTTATCCGACAAGAAGATTGTGAATATCACAAGATAGAATTTTTTTTTTTTTTAATAACTCAGGAATGGAAATTTCTGCACACCCGAGAATATAAAAAAGAGTTTTGTGTAGGTGGATATGATATTTACAAACAATATATATATATACAAATAAGAAGTGAAGCGCCAACCAGCTACTACTGGAGTATAAGGGTTTGTGTATACATGCACATCACATACACATCAAAATGGACAATATATAATCAAAGACCCAATTAGGTCAGACACTTTATAAGAAACGCTGCTGATCCATGTCATTAACTATTAATAAGGTCTTGAGACGGGGAGGGAGTGGAGTGAAAAAGAAACCTGTTGAACATCTCTTCGGTCTATTGTCAACCCAAGACAGCATAAAAAGATTATTGTATTAGCTGGGAACAAGCCGTAATATTGGTGTGTTTTTTTTTAAAACTATTTTAAATGTATTCCTGTCTTAGAAAAGCTAAAAGCTTCATGGAGTGGACTTGGCATGCATCCATACTATGCTCTTTGTCTCAAACACATAGGAGATCTCAATCAAACAAGGTGCACACACACACGATCTTTCTGTTAGGGAATTACCAATCTGGGGCCTTATTCCAACCCTGGTGTAAACTTAAGAGCTGTTGTAAATTTAGCAACTCCATAGACTATGGCTCTGGGACATTTACAGCAGTTCTGGTGAAGTCTGCATGAAGGTTGGAATAGAGCCCCAGGATTTTTTGAGCCCTTGATCCAATATTAAAGTATTGGTCGATACCAAGTCCCGATCTGACACATGACCTGATGCCACGCACCCCATCCAGACACAAGGTGGCAGCATTTATTATGGCACCCGAAAAGCTAGAGAATCGCTGCTAGCAGGACCCCTCAGTGGGCGCCATTGGGTCCCCGCAGACCTGGGTCTCAACTGTTACGGTACCCCCCCCCCCTCAGGAGCCAAAGGGGGGGGGTCCTTGCTGCTGTATTTATTAAGCTCTTTAGGCAGGTATGTGTCTTTCTGCATTTTACAGAACCCTGGACACAGAATACAACAGAACAAGACAAGACAGTATACACACGAGGAAAGCCCTGCACTGTGGTGAGGTCCTTGGATGGCCATCTATACAGATTACAGAGCAGGAAAATACACAGGGTTAAACCAGACTTGAAGAAGAAGGAAGCTCTAGCAATAACTGAACAAGAAAGAGATCCTTGAGGTGGTCTCTATAAACCAGAACAATGAGCTGCTGCATTAGATACACACAACATAAACCAGAAAAACAGATTTGACAGAAATATAGTCAGCAACATGCAGGGCAGGACTCATAGAACTTGATGTTATGCTGCGACCAGCACAAACAATTAGATACCTACCAATTAGGTCTCACACCAGAATAAGAAAACATGAGCATGAAAACCAAGAAAACATGAACATGAAAACCAAAACCGCTCAGGCAACACACAATGGACATAAGCAGGAGATTAGTCAAAATACCAAGCTAGAAGTCAAAAACCAGGCAGTCAATAAGCAATATTCAGGAACTCAGCAAGGAATATCCTTACTGGATCAGGGAACAAGTGCACTGATAGCCATTAAATAGGGTAGTGCAGGTCACGTGACCACAGGTCTGGTCAGACGCTGAGACTCCAAGGGCGGACAGCCAAACAGATTAACCCTAAAAACCATAAGGGCTGAAAGGAGCTCTCAGCACCAGTGGGCCTGGCTGGAGGAACGTAACACAAACGTGCCACATGGTGCAGGGTAGAACTCGGGGGGATAATAAAGTTGATGATCGATCCCTGAAAAATCATTGGTTCGGCTCCCGATACCTATCTTTGAGATTGGATTAGGACATCCCTCCTTTCTATGGATAACTATGTCCTTGCATTCAAGCATGTGTTATTAGATGATGTTCCCGTGGGAATAGAGCCCTCATTTCCTCCTGTGATGGTTTATCCAGTGTTGTTCTATCTCAATGTATTAACAAGGGGTTATAGTGTGAAGGCAACGCTGATGTTACTTTATATAAGGTTGCACTCAAATGTAGCCGGTGCTGCTAAGACTGGAATATGTGTGTCCACAACCTCAGAGACACAGTAGAAAGTAAAAGTGATACAAATTATTCCAAGCGCAACTCAAATTTTTGTTCAACCCTGTTGTAGTCAGGTTCAGCAGATACACTATCAGGGTTATTCAAAGAGCTCCGAATTGGGGCCGAAAGGTAACCGAACGCTGAAATTCAGCGTTCGGTTACCTTTCCTGGCCATTTGGCTATTCAGAGAGCAGGCAGTTCACCAAATCCTGGTGAATTGCCTGCACATACGGTGCCTGTTCGAGGGCAGTGAAATCCCTCATAGAGAAGCAATGCTTCGGCTATTCAGAGAACAAAAACCAGCAGTGAAAAGGTGCCGAAATGCCTGCTGTTTGGTGGTTTCATTAGACAGGATTATTCAGGCGAATCCCATAGGCTTCAATGTTAAAAATATTCCCGTTTTAATACAATATCTAATAAACCGTTGATTATAATATTCTGCAGTAAAAAGTCTATTTATAGATTTCTTTAGGATCTTTTAGGCATTTTTTGGGATTTTGCAAACTTGTTTTTCTGTTTTTCTTTTTAAATCGTTTTTTATTTTTTCTGTAACATCCCTTTTTATTATCATTCATTGGATCTTATATGTAAATTTCAGACATTTTCGCTCAGTAGTTTCTTTGCAAACAGCTTTTCACTTTTCAAACATTCAAGCGTACTGTTTTTTTTTTCACTCCATTCGTCTGCGGTGTCGGCTTTTTCCCACGGCTGCTCTGTGATCGGCTCCTGCTCGGGTTTCTCCGGCGGCATGTTAATACAGATGTTTTTGCGGGTTTCGGTGTGCGTTCACCCTCGTTTTGCAGTGAGATTTCGGCGACTTTTCCCTGCATCATGGCGGCCCTGTGGTGCATGCTGAATACACCGCAGGGTCGCTGAAATGGGATCGCCAAATCGCACCGAATTGAAGAGAAGGAAAAGCCACCGAACATGCGGTGGCTTTTCAATTCTCTTTGAATAACCCTGTATATATACACGTGATGGTGATATTATAGCATACATTTGCAACTTCTGCGTAAGTGGTATGATTTACCTATAAACGATACTTTGTATATGGAATAATTTGCTTCACTTTTACCATCTCAATGTATTGTAACACACACTGTCTATATTGTACCTATTGTTCAGCGCTACGGAATACGTTGGCACTCTATGTTGTATAATAATAATAATAATGACCTTTTAAAAATTGACAGCAGTAGCAGGCCCAGAATATTTAGATAAATACAATATCCATCACATGCGCTTTTTACAATGCATTTTTATCATTATATAGAAAGTACTAACATTCTGATTTGGTGCACTACAGACATAAGATAATGCCAATGGGATATATAGGGAGGCTGAGCCATGACCTGCTGTTACAGGAATTAAGAGCGTTTGATTTTGATGCCTGTGTGTTTTGGTAAGCCATTTGAATTACTGTTACATGTATACAATGAAAACTTTAGTTTTTTCATGCTTCATTATCGTGTTTTGTTGCCCTCTGCTGCACCATACCTTTTAGTTTCCTTTTTCACTGAAAACAAGAACCCTGTCACGTCTATTAAATTGGTTGGAAGCGCTCAACGTGATATTACTATCAGGGTTATTCAAAGAGAATCGAAAAGCCACCGCACATTCGGTGACTTTCCGTTCTCTTCAATTCGGTGTGATCTGGTGCCCATGTCGGCGACCCTGCGGTGTATTCAGCAAGCTCCACAGGACCGTCGTAGTGCAAGGAAAAGCTGCCGCAAACCCGAACACTCAACGCAAAACCCGGCGAATGCACACCGAAACCCGCATAAAGATCTGGATTAACCCCGCCGAACATGCTGGAGAAACCCGAGCAGGAGCCGATCACAGCGCAGAGCCGCCGCCGGAAAAATCTGACACCGTAGACGAATGGAGTGAAAAAAAACAAAAAAACTTTGAAAAGTGAAACGCTGTTTGCAAAGAAACTACAGAACGAAAATGTCTGAAATTTACATATAAGATCCGATGAATGAATGATAATAAAAAGGGCTGTTACAGAAAAAAGAAAAAACTTGCAACAAAATCCCGAAAAAATGCCTAAAAGATCCTAAAAAAATCTAAGAGTAAAGAGACTCTTTGCTGCAGAATGATACCAACAGTTTATTAAATATTGGATTAAAATGGGAATATTTTTAACATTGAAGCCTATGGGATTCACCTTAGTAAGGCTAGGGTCAGACGAACGCAGTTCGAACGCGCGTGCAGCCGCACTTTATCACGGCCGTAGTAGCAGCAAATGGCGGTCAATGACGGGCAATATACGAAGTACGGCCACACGAAAGTGCGGCCGCGCAACGCAAGCGGCAAACAAACGCATTTTTTCGAGAACGAGATACCGCTAGTACTGACGTACAGAGTGCGCTGCGTCCGCTAGCGGCGTGTGTGCGTGATTAGGAGACGTCAGACGCCGCTAATGTCCGGCTAACATAACGTCCAGACGCAAAAAGTGTTTTATTGATGATCCGTACAAAATCACAGATGAAAAAGCGCATCGTATGACCGCTATTGCGTATTCGTGAAAAAATACGTCCATTAGTTCGAACGCACTTTTTCACGGACGACGCAAAAAATGCGTTCGTCTGACCCTAGCCTAAACCTGTCAAATGAAACCACCGAACAGCAGGGCAATTCGGCAACTTTTCACTGCTGGTTTGTGTTCTCTGAATAGACGAAGCATTGCTTCTCTATAGGGATTTCACTGCCCTCGAACAGGCACCGAACAGGCACCGTATGTGCAGGCAATTAGCCAACATTTGGCAAACTGCCTGCTCTCTGAATAACCGAATGGCCAGGAAAGGTAACCGTACACTGAATTTCAGCATTCGGTTACCTTTTGCCAGCAATTCGGAGCTCTTTGAATAACCCTGTATGTAAAATAGACAGACGGCGTTTTACTAACATTCATCAAGAATTTTAAAAAAAGCAAGTAAAATGAAAAAAAAATGGCACCTATTAAAAAAGAATGTCAACAATTTACTTCCATTTTTTTTGTTTTTTATCTCAACTTCCCTATTCACACATTTAATTCCCTGTTTAACAATAACATTTTGCGGCTTTCATCAATACAATTGGAAGATTGCGTTTAACATATTTACATCTAAAACTCAATAAGCCAACTTTCTTTTTGTTCATTCGTCAGAAAACACGCTAGATGTATTCTGTGCAACAAAAAGTACCTGTATAATCCGCACTGGATTGTAAAACAAGTTAATGCAAAACAGGATGGTTAACACTCGCCCATTAAAGAGTTTCAGATATCTATGGCGTATTGGCAAAGAAATACAAACTATGTACATTTACAACAAAACAGACCATTTTTTTAGCAAACGCACACAAAAAAAATGTAATAAAACGAAATCCTCGGCGAATCTCAAATTGTAGAAAAAAATGTTAATGAGGCAGACGCTTCAATTGAAAAAAATGCTTTCTGTCTAATATTACAAAGTAATCAAATATGCAATATAAACTACTTACCAAAATAATATGACAGAGACTACCAGCACGAAGACGATTCCTATAATCCATTGTCTGGATAGCATCTTTCTGTCCCCAAAGTGTACAAGTTAGGATGATGTAGCTGTCAGAAAGTTCCTTGTTTCTTCGTTATCTGATCTATAAATAGAAGAAATCTATAGCTCAGGTAGTAAAGTGGAATAGAAAATGAATTGTATCATTAGTAGAATGGATGAAACTTTGAGCTGTGTTCCAGTAGAACCCTATGAACACAAACATCCACCAAGGTGTATTTTCTAAAGGTATTTGATGGGTGTTGTCTAGGTTTTGCGCACGCCTCATTCTAGCTCAGGTTTCAGGGGATAATAATTAGCAGCTTCACATGATGGACGCTGAATGCTCCAGTGTAACAATATGTAGAAAACAGGGTCTAAGGCTAGGGACAGATGAGCGCATTTTCTGCGGCCACCGTCAAAATGTACGTCGATGCGTGCGCACGCATTTTTTCACAGAATACGCTTAAGTGGTCAGACGATGCGCAATTCTGGACGTATTTCATGACGATGGGGTGAAAAGAGTCTAGGGAAATCCGGCTGTTGAACGTTATGTTGGCCGCACACTAGCAGCGTCTGACATCTCCTAATCACGCACACATGCTGCTATGCGGCCGCAGCGCACTCTGTACGTCAGTACCAGCGTTTAACGTTCTCGAAAAAATGCGTTCATTTTCACTTGCGTTGCGCGGCCGGACTTTGTGCGACCGTACTTCGTATATTGGCCGTCATTGCCCGTCATCTGCTGCTAGTGCGGCCGTGATTATGTGCGCCAGAACGCGCGTTCGCACTGCCTCAGTCTGACCCTAGCCTTAAGCACCTATATCAATTAACAGAATGATAAGGAAAGGCTTTGTCCAGTATTGTGCAATTCCGTGTTTGCAAAACGGTGCAGTAACCAGTGACGACGATGAAACATAAGCACGTAAATCAAAATAAATTATCGACTGAATAAATGAAAAATTAATAATTTAGAAAATGTAATGCATTTTTTTAGCAAACGCAAATGGAAGAACTTTAACACAACATCTATCTTTATGTAAATATTGTTTGTTATTCGGAATACTGTCATGCATAGAAATGAATACTATCAACTTCTGTCAAAAATGTACAGAGTTATCCAAAGAGATCTGAATGGCTGGAGAAAGGTAACCGAACGCTGAAAATCAGCGTTCGGTTACCTTTCTTGGCCATTTGGCTATTCAGAGAGCAGGCAGTTCGCCAAATTCTGGTGAATTGCCTGAACATACGGTGCCTGTTCGGTGCCTGTTCGAGGCCAGTGAATTCCCATATAGAGAAGCAATGCTTCGTCTATTCAGAGAACAAAAACCAGCAGTGAAAGGTTCCCGAATTGCCCTGCCATTCGGTGGTTTCATTCGACAGGTTTATTCAGGTGAATCCCATAGGCTTCAATGTTAAAAATATTCCCGTTTTAATTCAATATCTAATAAACCGTTCATTATTCTGCAGTAAAATGTCTCTTTATTTCTAGATTTTTTTAGGATATTTTAAGCATTTTTCGTGATTTGTTTTTAAAAAACAAAATTCCGATTTTTTTTTTTTTTTTTTAAACTTTACTTATTTTTTCTGTAACAGCCCTTTTTATTATCATTCATTGGATCTTATATGTAAATTTCAGACATTTTCGCTCAGTAGTTTCTTTGCAAACAGCGTTTCACTTTTCAAACATTCATGCAAACTGTTTTTCTAATTTATTCACTCCATTCGTCTGCGGTGTCGGCTTTAGGCTAGGGTCAGACGAACGCATTTTTATGTTGTCTGTGAAAAAGTGCGTTCGAACGAATGGACGCATTTTTTCACAGAATACGCGATAGCGGTCATACTATGCGCATTTTCGTCCGTGATTTTGTACGGATCATCAATAAAACACTTTTTGTGTCTGGACGTTATGTTGGCCGGACATTAGCAGTGTCTGACGTCTCCTAATCACACACACACGCCGCTAGTGGACGCAGCGCACTCTGTACGTCAGTACCTGCGGTTTCACGTTCTCGAAAAAATGCGTTCATTTTCCACTTGCGTTGCGCAGCCGGACTTTTGTGCGACCGTACCTCGTATATTGGCCGTCATTGCCCGGCATCTGCTGCTAGCACGGCCGTGATTAAGTGCGCCAGAACGCGCGTTCGCACTGCCTCAGTCTGACCCTAGCCTTATCCGGCGGCTGCGCTGCGTGTGATCGGCTCCTGCTCGGGTTTTTCCGGCGTTTTCGGTGGGTTAAGCCAGATGTTTTTGCGGGTTTGGGCGTGCATTGTCCAGGTTTTGCGGTTAGTTTTCGTCGGGTTTGCGGCAGCCTTTCCCTGCAATTCGGGGACCCTGTGGTGCTTGCTGAATACACCGCAGGGTCGCCGAAATGGGATCGCCAAATCGAACCGAATTGAAAAGAACGAAAAGTCACCGAACGTGCGGTGACTTTTCGATTCTCTTTGAATTATCCTGCCAGTCTAATATCAGCAGTTCAAATCCTAAGAATAAAGTATGTTTCTCCTTAAATACCTGGAGCTAGTACTCTTAGTACTACTGGAATCAATACATGCTTACCTTTTGTTCAATGTTTGTTTTTTTGACAAGGAAACTATAGGGGTTATTCAGAAAGAGCCAATCTGGCCCCGAAATGTCAACGAACAGGGAATTTCCCCATACGGTGCCATTTTGGGGCCATTTGGCTATTCAGAGAGCTATTCAGAAATTTTGGCAAACATCCAGCAAGTACGGTGCCTGTTCGAAGGCAGTGAAATCCCCGATAGAGAAGCAATGGTTAATCTATTCAGAGAACATCCAGCAGCAGAGAAAAGTTGCCTAAGGGCCCTGATGTTCGGTGGTTTCATTGGACAGGTTTATTCAGGCGAATCCCATACGCTTCAACGTTAAAAACCATTCCCGTTTTAATCAAATATCTAATAAACCGTTTATTCTTTTAATCTGCAGTAAAAAGACAGTATTGATTTTTTTTTTTTAACCCTTTCGCTGCTGAGGCTTTTCCCGCCCCTGTGCTGAGGTCATTTTTTACCTGTTTTGCGCATCATGTTTAAACGTGTTTTAAAGGCTTATTTTAGTATATGACACCGACATATTATATATCGTTCTTTCCGTCAGACTCGGTAGATTCATAATATGTCATTATTATATGTATACGTTATGTCATGTTTGTATATTTAAAAAAATGCAATAAAATATGTATTTTCAATAATTTACAATGTGTAAAGTGTTTTTTTCCACATTTTACATGCGAGCAATTGCGGTTATATTTTGTATGGGGTGCGCTTGTTAAAAAAATTAGAGATGGGGTCTCGTTACATTTTTTTTTGGGGAAAATGACACCATTTTTAACAAACGCATCGCATACAAAAATCGTTAATGCAGCATCATTGTTCACATTATAATTGAAATGGGAACAATATTGCTGCATTAACAAACCAAAAAAAATAAAAAAAAAGTGTTTATTTTTTTTTTTTAATTTTTTTTTTTATTTTTTTTTTATTTTTCTTTTTTTTTTTTTTACAAATTTTTTTACTTTCATGTTTGGTATCGTTGGAACGGCCATGCTCTGGCGATCCAACCATATCAAAATTTAACCCCTAACTGCCACGGATCGGGAGATAGGGAGTTCATTGGAACTCCCTATCTCCACAGTTCGTGGCAGTTAGGGGTTAACTGTAGGACTGGCGTCATCGTGCTACGCACGATGACGCCAGTCCTCTGGGGGAGTTCCCGGAAGCTTGGCCGACATCCAAGATGTCGGCCAGCTCCCGGAAGGATCGCGAATCGGCGCTTTTCAGCGCCGATTTGCGATCCAGCTCCCCAGGGGTTAATGTCAGGCATCATTTGGAAGGGCAGGCTGTGCCCTTCCAAATGATGCCTGGGTTAAGCCCCTGTGTGCCGCCGATCGGGAGGGAGAGAGGTCCGAAGGACTCCCCCCCTCCCTTTCAGGCGCCTCCTCCGCACATGCGGGGGGGCGCCTGAATTAGGTGTCATCGCGGGGGCGCGATGACACCTAATAATGGCGGCCGCTGCTCCGGATGCCGGGCTGACATCCAGGATGTCAGCCCGCACCGGAGGGGCCAGCGATCGGCCGGAACCCGGCCGAACGCTGACCCCAATGCGAGGACGCGCTCAGCGCGTCCTCCGCATACCAGCGGTAATGCTGAGGACGCGCTGAGCGCATCCTTAGCATTGAACTGGTTAATCTTTTAGACATTTTTTGTCAAAAAATGTTTTCCTTTATTTTTTGTATGCGTTTTTTCTTTTTTCTGTAACAGACGTTTTTATTATCATTCATAGGACCTTATGTGAAAATTACAGGCATTTTCGTTCAGTAGTTTTTTTGCAAACAGCATTTGTTTGTTTTTTCCCCCGCTCAGCTTGTCAGCTTTTTCCGGCGGCTGGTCTGCGCTGTGATCGGCAGCTCATCGGCTTTTTCTGATGTGTTTTTTCCTGCAGGTTTTCGGTGGGGTTTTGGCAGGTTTTCGTGGCACTCCGGGGACCCTGCGGTGAAAGCTGAATTTACCGCAGGGTGGAGAACTTTGATTCCCTGAAGGGCAGGGAAAGAGAGGGCACCGAAATGTCACCCAAAACCCAGCTTACCATTGTATTTAGACATTGTGCGGTTGTGGGTTAAGTGCAACATGTCGATGGTCAATCGGAGAGCAAAAATTTATGAGAGTCCTTACCAAATTATTTTAGGTCTAGACCCATGGGTGCAGCATGTTTTGTCATTTATTCTCTGAAATTTGGGAATTCCTAAGGGCATTGTGGAGTGACATCCTTTAATAAGCGGCAAAAACTTGTTAACCCCTTAACGCCGCAGGACGTACATTTACGTCCTGCATTAGGCGGGCTTTGACGCCGCAGGACGTAAATGTACGTCCTCGGCATTTAGAGCCCCCCCGGGAGATACTCACCTTCTCCGGTCGCTTCCCACGCTGTTCTGACTCCCCCGGAGTCAGATCAGTGTGATCCCTCCTCCGGCGTTGTAACGTCATCGCGCCGGTGGCGCGATGACGTCAGTTTCAGGCGTCCCCCCCGCCGGAACAGGGGAAGCGCCTGGAGGGGAGGGGAGGGATCCTTCGGATCCCTCTATCTCCCGATCGCTTGGTCCCCGGCGGCTGTGGCCAGCATCGCTGGAAGGGTCACAGCCTGACCTTTCCAGCGATGTATGGGGGGTTAACCCCTTAGTTGCCAGGTCGCGACCGGGCACTAATTTGTGCCCGATCGGGCCTATTTCCGGTGGGGGCCGCCATCTTGGATGGCAGCCCCCACCTCTGGGTCACCCCCCGGTCAACTGACTCATCGCGCCATGCGCGATGATGTCAGTTAACCGGGGAACCCCCTTGCTGCAAAGGGATTTCCTATGGAAATCCCTTGCAGGAGATAGGGGGGTTCTTTGAACCCCTTTATCTCCTGATCGGTGGCAGCTAGGGGGTCATGGCTGATATTGCTGGAAAGGCCAGAGCATGGCCTTTCCAATGATATCAAACATGACCATGGTAAAAGTAAAATAAAAGTGTAAAAAAAGTAAAAATAAAAATAATAAAAAAATAATAAATGAAATAATAAAAAAATAATAATATAAAATAATAAAAAAAATTTTTTGTTTTTTTTAATGCAGCACTATTGTTCACATTTCAATTATAATGTGAACAATGATGCTTCACTAATGATTTTTTTTTTTGGGGGGTTTAGCTAAAATCACGCAATTTCTCCCCAAAAAAAAAATGGGTTCCCCGTCCTAATTTTTTTAACAAATCTACCCAATAGAATATGACCGCAGAGCCTCGGATAATAAAATTTAAAAAAAAAAACACTTTACACACTGTGGAAGATTGAAATTTTATTGAAAATTCACATTTTTTTACATTTTTTGTTATACATTTAATAATGATATATTATTAATCTGCCGAGTCTGACGGAAAGAACGATATATAATTTGTCTGGGTGGTATAAGAATACGTGACTTAAAAATGGTCAAAATGCGCTCAGCAAACTTCTACTTCCGAAACAGCGCCGAAGTTGTAAAATTACTCCCGTCCTTAAGGGGTTAATAGGTATTAGGGGAGCTAATAAATAATATTGGAGGTGGTGTATATAGTAACAGAGGTGTTATTTTAGGCTAGGGTCAGACTAACGCAGTATTAATGTACGTTTAGCAGCACTAAATCACGGCCGTGCTAGCAGCAAATGACGTCCAATGCCGGGCAGCATACGAATAACGGCCGCACAAAAGTGCGGCTGCGCAACGCAAGTGGCAAACGAACGCATTTTTGCAAGAACGTGATACCGCTAATACTGTCGAACAGAGTACGCTGCGGCCGCATAGCGGCGTGTTTGCGTGATTGGGAGACGTCAGACGCTGCACACGTCCGGCCAACATAACGTCCAGACGCAAAAAGGGTTTTATTGATGATCCGTACAAAATCACGGACGAAAATGCGCATCGTATGACCGCTATCGCGTATTCCGTGAAAAAAATACGTCCATTCGTTCGAACGCACTTTTTCACGGACAACGCGAAACATGCCTTCGTCTGACCCTAGCCTTAAAGTATATATCTGTTTCTCTTCATGGTTGGGTTTCTTGTAGCCATTGGGCCACCAATTAATATTTCTCTGAGATAGTGACAAAATGTGTTAGAAGAGGTGACTTTAAAAACTTGTTTTATTTTATGCCTGACTGATAAAACAAAAAGAAAAAGAAACCGAGACCAGTTTGGCAAGTTAAGCTCCATGGGTCCTATCCTAAATTGATCACAGTGGGAGGAATGGGTTTATTCCTGCGCGTTCAATAGTATGGGGTGAGATCGAGTTAGAGGGATAGCGGAAGAGACAATATCAGCAGCATTTCTATTCAACAAAAAGTTTTTTAAAAATTCCAGTATATTCAATAGAAAATTTAGAAAAAAATGCCATTATTTGCTAAGCCTTTCCATTTAAAGAGAATCATGATGCAGTTTGTAGTACATTGAATATATATATAGGGTCCACTTGAGTAATACAAGAATGTGTGTGAAATTTGGACATATTATTTATAGATTTTCCCTTGGTAAAATAGTTGTTTACATATTGAGTCTTAGTGCATAAAACACAATAAGCCTAAAATTACATGTATTCTTCCACTTTGCTGTCCCAGCTCTCCCCTTTATTCTTCCCTGCACTCACAAATCGACTCAGCTTCCCCTCCCCCCCGTGTACGGGGTCAATCACCGACATCGCTCTTTTCCGTAACCATTAATGGTCCCACTGTGAATGGTCTCAGAATGGCAGAGGAAAGAAAAGGCAAAAGAAGAAAGAAGGAAAGAAAGAGGCACAGAGGAAAGAGAAAAAAAAAAAAGGAGGCAGATAAATGTAAGAGGCAGAGGAAAAAAAAAAAAAACGACAAGAGGAACAGAAGAAAGGAAAGAAAGAGGCACGGGAAAGAAAGAAAAAAGAGGCAGAGGAAAAATGACAAAAGAAAGAAGAACAGATGAAAGAAGGAAAGAAAGTACGTACAGAGGAAAGAAAGAAGAAAGAGGCAGAGGAAAGAAACAGCAAAAGAAAGAGGAACAGAAGAAAGATGAAAAGAAAGAGGCACAGAGAGCAGAGGAAAGAAAGAGGCACAGACCGATCCCGGGCCTGGCCAGCAGAGGGGATAGATGGGCACCGAACTGCTGAGCAGCCCCATGCACAGTGTGTGTCGTCATCCCCCCAGTGTGTGTGTGTGTCCCTCACGTACAGTGTATGTGTCCCGTCCCCCCTGCATTTCAGCAGTTGACAATTTGTTGGGGGGGGGGCTAGCTGGTCTTGCCTAGGGCATAAAATAGTCTAGCACTGGCCCTGGTCCCAGCACTCCACCAGAGTCTCTCCCATTACTCTATTCCATCCCACTGCTTGTAGATTCAACATACTGAGTATATAAAAATAAGGCAACATATGTATGACCTCGTGATTTGACTTGACAGCAATCAGACAAGATTGTAGTGCAGCAGTCAGTCATAAATGTATAATGACCATAAAATATGGAATGATGGAAATTACAGAGAATCTTTGTTGTACTACTGGAGAATTGTAAATTAGAGTCACAAGACAGAAACAGATGTCATTTCAACAGACAATGATTCCATTACCTGCGCTCAGAATCCTATGAACCTACAACTAAATCTGTCTTTTTTGCATGTAGGTCGTAATACCTTCTGGGCTATATAACATACTGCCTGCTAAAACGGAGACGCTAAAAAAGGTGGAAAACCTGCGCATACAGGATTGTAATATTGGCAGGCCGCGTTAGGTCCACGTAACCTAACGTTAACACTCACATAGCTCAGCGCTGACGTTAGCGTTAACATTATTATTCATAGGACCATATATATTCAGTCCAGACATTTTCGTCCAGTAGTTTTTTTGCCAAGAGCTTTTCAAATTTGAAAGATTCAATCGTTTATTTTTACACCTTGTTCGGCTTAGAAACATAGAAACATAGAAAAATGTCGGCAGATAAGAACCTTTCAGCCCATCTAGTCTGCCCAATTACATGGATACTTTACCTGGATTTATCTTTTGTTTAGGATAGCCTGATGCCTATCCCATGCTTGCTTAAATTCAATTACTGTTTTGGCCTCTACCACTTCTACTGGAAGACTGTTCCATGTATCCACCACCCTCTCAGTAAAATAATGCTTCCTGATGTTACTTTTAAACCTTTGCCCCTCTAATCTAAGACTATGTCCTCTTGTTTTGCTATTTTGTTTCCTTTTAAATATACTCCCTTCCTCTACCTTGTGGATTCCCTTTACGTATTTAAATGTTTCTATCATATCTCCTCTGTCTCGTCTTTTTTCCAAGCTGTACATGTTAAGATCATTAAGCCTTTCCTGGTAACTTTTCTCCTTCAAGCCGTACACCATTTTAGTAGCCCTTCTCTGAACTCTCTCTAAGAGGTCTATATCCTTCTGGAGATACGGTCTCCAGTACTGCACACAGTACTCCAAGTGAGGTCTCACCAGTGCTCTGTACAGTGGCATGAGCACTTCCCTTTTCCTACTGCTAATACCTCTCCCTACACAACCAAGCATTCTGCCAGCATTTCCTGCTGCTCTATTACATTGACTACTTACCCTTAGATCCTCTGAAATAATGACCCCTAAATCCCTTTCCTCAGATGTTGAGGTTAGGACTGTATCAAATATTCTATATTATATTTATATTCTATAAAGCTTCTTGGCTTTTTTCCGGCAGCTGGTCGGCGCTGCGTTCGGCGGATTGTTTTTTTTTTGGATTCGTTCAGTGGGTTTGCAGCGGATCGATGTGTATGTTTGGCGGGTTATCAGATTTTCGGCAATTTTTCAGATCTGTTCGGCGGCTTTTCCCAGCACTTTGGGGACTCGGCAGTAAAAACTGAATTCATAGCAGGGTCGGGGAATTTGATTCCTCCAAGTGCGTGGAACAGAGCACCGAAATGTCAGTGACTGAATAACACCTTAGGAGTTGAGCAATCTTTACAACTAGCAATAAGTAAAGCTATAAAGTCTTAAACATTATTTAGCTTCCTTTAAAAAAAAAATGCACATATGAAGAGCTTGTAAGGAAAAAATCTTTATCAGTCTGGGATCAAAATTCCATAGATTGTTAAGCATAAATTAAGGTACAGATAAGTATAATGAAGGTGTTTGAGACTGGGTAAGGATAGGGCTGCTGTCAGGTAGTAACAGCCCATACCTTGTTCAGGGGTCCATTGCCCTTGTCAAGCTTTATGTACCACAGATGTAAGGGACCTTCTATGCCAAGTAGGACTGGTCTACCAAGATACCAGCAAACTCTCCGGTGATCCGAGGCATTTGGAGCCAGGAAGAGCACTCTGGTTCATCACTGGAAGGAGCATTTGGTATGATCTGCACCAGGTAGAGTTGCAGAACGTATGCCCTTCCACCAGGGACCACTTTTTCCCCCCTTTGCTGGACCACCATGGATTTAGCCCGCTTTGTGTAAAAAGGTAAGCAGAAAAAGGAGGAAATGATTTATTTTTAATTAATTTACTGAAATGGGCAACTGAGGGAAAGAGGGGAGGGCTCTCACCAGTGGATTAGGAAAGGATCCCAAGAATTCCAATGGCAGTGCTGGTGTAACGCTGGCAACACCAGACTAGCGGCTCTGGATCAGGTAAAAGCCCCTATAAGCAGAGATACCACTCTTGGCAGCAATAACAGAATATAACCACACTGGTTCAACTGAAGACCTCTGCACGACAATACCAAAGCGGCCCTGGTCTGATTTGATCCGGCCATTCTAAGGTTCGGCCTTTCTAAAACGAAAAGGTTACCTTGAAGCCGTGCAGAGTCTTATAGCAAATGCAGATGTCAGGGTTACCTGGAAACAGTACAGACAAGGAATACAGCATAAAGTAGTCAAATAGAGAGAAGTCAAAGGTCATAACCAGAGAGAGTACGTCATACAGTATGCAGGAATCAGAACCGGGAGGAAAGTCAGACTAGCCAAATGATCAAAACCAGGAAATCAGCATTACAGATCAACAGCAAAACCAAATACAGCAACAGACAGAACTGAAAACTGAATAACACAGGAAAAGAAATCAGGAACACAAAACAGAGAACAGACAAGGAACCAAGACCAAAGTATAACTAGAACAAAAATATACAAACTAGGACTGGAAATAAACAGCAGGGAGCTCAGAGCACAGCAGACTGGGTACACAGGCAAATTGGAACAAATGATAGAGCAATGGGATATGGGCCCATTGCTTTAAATAGGGAGGGGGTCAGCACACATCACAGGCAGGTGAGCTGATCAGACAAGAAGCCATTAACCACTGGTCTGCTATCCAGGCAATAGCAGCATACAGAACCACATGGGAAAAACAGGCATAGTGAATACAGAGGGCAGGGGGACAGGGCTGGAGCGACGAAACGTGACTGCTGGGTAAGGATGACTACACTCTTTAGATATTTTGTAACAGTCTGTAGCCACACCGTTAGCAAACTCATTTCTGTATAGTATTACTTGAGGGGTGAAAATGCGGGCCACCTTACCAAAGATACTTTGATATATATATAAATAACAATGTAACTTGGTTACATGACTAGCTAACTAACCATCAGTACAGCAAATCTGTTGAAAACATAACAATCTCCTGATAGTGGCATGACTTGTGCTCTTACAATGCTGCTTGTTTTTCCTGTCTTCTAATACAGACAACATTTGAGCTTTGTTTACACTATGAAGAGCTTTGCTGATGAAAATGAAGTTATTATTCTGATATCACCTGCTCTCCCAGACAAGGTGATAAGTTACATCACATCTTAACGATGGGCAGGCATCGCCCAACAGGGGTGGCTAAATGCCCGCGAGGCATACAGGTGTTTCAAAACTCTCCCGCCGACATAACGGCATAGCACGTCCTGGGGCGGTAAGGGGTTAATGGAAAACTCACTTAGCAGCACTGTTTACATTCTTCCCACATGCTGACATCATGTTCTGACATCACCACTCACAAACGTCCAATGGCTAGTAGTGTACACATTGCGTTATCCGCTGTAAATAGGGGCTCAAAATAAGTACAAGATCCACCTGTCCTGGCAGAGCAGTCCTGGCTAAGGAATCACGTTACAGTTCCTAGATTTTCTTTATTATCCACTCCACAACATTAATCAATGATAAGGAAAATACTGCATTTTTTGTGGGGCAGTGCTTGGTGGTGCCAACTATAGGGGTTATTCAAAGAGAGATGAATTGGCCACAGAATTGCAACGAGCTATGAATTTCCCCGTACAGTGCAATTTCGTGGCAATTTAGTTTTTCAGAAAACTGGAAATTCGCCAAATATTGGCAAATTGCCAACAGAATACAGTGCAATTCGGCAGCCGTGAAATCTCCATAGAGAAGTAATGGCTAATTTATTCAAAAAACTCTAAACAGCAGAAAAAAGTTAGTGAAATGCCCAGATTTTGGGTGTTTTCATTAAACAGGCGAACCCCATAGGTTTCAATGTAAAAAAAAATACCTGTTTTTATTCGAAAGATTATATTTTTTCATTTGCAGCAAATAGTCTCTTTTATTAATTTATTTTTTAGGCATTTTTCAACTAAATTTTTGCTTTTTTTTTTTTTTTAAAGCTGTTTATTTAATTCCATAGCAGACCTTTTTATACTTAGTCAAAGGACCTTATATTTTATCTCCATACATTTTCGTGCATTATTTTTGTTTAAAACACCATTTAAAAGTTGCGTTGTTTTTTTTTTCTCTGGCGACTGGTTGGCTTTTTCCGCCAGTTTATCGGATCGATTCGGTGGGTTTATTGGCAACATTCGGATCGATTCGGCGAACTTTGTGGACCCTGTGGTGAATGCTAAATGCGTTATTTTTATTTGTTGCAAAAAACGTTCTAATTTATTTACATTTTTCAAAGATCTTTTTGTATTTATTGTATTTTTAAAGACATTGAGGGTTATTCAGAGAGATCCGAAAAGTCATCGCACGTTCGGTGACCTTTCGTTCCCCGCACTTCGGGTCAATTCGGCGATTCTAGTTCACCGACCCTGCAGTGTATTCAGCCAGCAACGCAGGGCCCCCCGTAGTACAGGGAAAATCCGCTGCAAACCCGCAGAACACTCGCCGAACACTCACCGAACGCCCGCAGACACCGCCGCAGAAACCCCCCCGAACACTCCGGAAAAAACAGGCGAGCCGCCGATCACAGCACAGAGCAGTCGCCGGAAAAACCTGACAAGCAGATGAACAAGCAGACGAACATTGTAAAAAAAGAAAAACAAACAGTACGCTGGAAAGTTTCAAAATTGAAATGCTGTTTGCAAAAAAAACACTGAATGAAAACGTCTGGAATTTTCATATAAGATCCTATGAATGATCATAAAAAGGTCTGTTACAGAAAAAAAGAAAATAAGCTATAAAAAAAACCTAAAAAACATGTTGCTGAAAAAATCCCGAAAAATGTCTAAAATATCCTAAAAAAAATTTAAATAGAGACTTTTTACTGCAGAATAAAATAAACGGTTCATTAGATATTGGATTAAAACGGGAATATTTTTAACATTGAAGCCTATGAGATTCGCCTGAATAAACCTGCCGAATGAAACCACCAAATGGCAGGGCATTTCGTCAACTTTTCTCTACTGTTTGGTGTCTCTGAATAGATTAAACATTGCTTCTCTATGGGGGATTTCACTGCCGCCGAACAGGCACCGTTCTGGCAGGCAATTCGCAAGGATTTGGCTAACTGTCTGCTCTCTGAATAGCCGAATGGCCCCGAAATGTCCCGTACGCTGAAATTCAGTGTCCGGTTACATTTTGGCGACATTTCGGATCTCTCTGAATAGTTTTTTTTTTTTAATTTTTGGACAAATCTTTTTATTATGTTTTAAAGGACCTTTTTATTATTTAGACACATTTTATAAAAATTTTATTGGTTTAAGCTCCTGTTGGGAGAATAGGAGACTTTTTTCTTTGGTGGAATTGGCTGAGGCCAATTCGAAGCAATTCAGCAGTTTTCACCGACATCCGATAACTGTTTCAGTGACTCAGATTTTGTCAAAATACTGTGAACATTCGATAGTGAATTCACTGTATTTTGGCCGAAATGGTATTGCTGAGGAGAGCCGAAATGGGCTAAACAGCAAAACACCGATATTACATAAAATTTTGGTGCTTTGTGAACGGACCCCTTACAGGGTTATTCAAAGAGAATCGAAAAGCCACCGCACATTCTGTGACTTTTCGTTCTCTTCAATTCGGTTCGATTTGGTGATCCCATTTCGGCGACCCTGTGGTGTATTAAACAAGCACCACAGGGCTGCCGAAATGAAGGGAAAAGTCACCGCAAACCTGCCGAAAACTCACCGTAAAGCAAGGGCGAACACACACCGAAACCCGCAAAAACATCTGGATTAACCCGCCGAAAATGCCAGAAAAACCCGAGCAGGAGCCGATCACAGGCAGCACAGCTGCCGGAAAAAGCCGACACCGCAGACGAATGCAGTGAATAAATAAAAAAAAACAGTTTGCTTGAATGTTTGGAAAGTGAAACACTGTTTGCAAAGAAACTACTGAGCAAAAATGTCTGAAATTTACATATGAGATCCAATGAATGATAATAAAAAGGGCTGTTACAGAAAAAATAAGTTTAAAAAAAAAAAGGATTTTTTTGTTTTTAAAAAAAATTACGGAAAATGCTTAGAATATCCTAAAAAAAATCTATAAATAAAGAGACTCTTTACTGCAGAATATTATAATCAATGGTTTATTAGATATTGAATTAAAACGGGAATATATATTTAACATTGAAGCCTATGGGATTCGCCTGAATAAATCTGCCGAATTAAACCACCAAATGGCAGGGCAATTTGGCAACTTTTCACTGCTGGTTTGTGTTCGCTGAATAGACGAAGCATTGTTTCTCTATGGGGAATTCACTGCCCTCCAACAGGCACCAAACAGGCACTGTATGTGCAGGCAATTCGCCAGGATTTGGCGAATTGCCTGCTCTCTGAATAGCCGAATGGCCAAGAAAGGTAACGTTATGTAGCCGTTTCGGGAGCCATTCGGATCTCTTTGAATAACCCTGTTAGTGAATGGCCTCACTAGTTTCTTTTTTCCTACGAATCTTTAAATAACTCCTTTCTCGAATCTTATAATTCTTGAATGTTTTGAGGAAATAAGACTTATTGGAAGTTCAATAGCAGGTTACCGTTAAACACAGATTTCCAGGCATTTATACTAACACCGATAAAAAGATATTTAAGGGTCGATTTTGGTGATAACGTTAACGAGAGAGCAGTTTCCATGAAGATTGCTTTTAGTTTAAAAAAGGACAACAATAAAACTGTCTTTTCAGAACATTTAGATTTAAATCATGCTGATAAAGCAAGCCATACATATAGCATGAGAAAAAAAAACGAGACCTGGGATTTATAGTTAAATTTGGAAACGATTACAAAGATTTATCGGGATTATCTTTTATTAGATTGTTTAGATTGCCCAGGCTGCGGGGAAATAAAAAGTCAGATCTTGCAATATTTTGGCTATCCAAAAACAGGCTAAAATATGAGGAAATCACTACCTCGATGGTAGAGCGTAACAATTGATAGTACCAGAAATAATTGTGAAATGTTAACAGAAAATATAATAGGACTAGGTAATAGAAGACCAAAGGGATTGCCCCTATAACAATTCGAAAAATCAGTTACTCTGATAAGAATATCAGGGTACTAGTGTCTCCTAGAGACCAGATTAATAGTTAACTTTTATTGAACTTGATTAAAACGGCAAACAAACAGACAAAAATAGACAGTGCAATCAAAACAAACTATAATGAGTTAAAACCAAAAACAGTTCTGCTGTAAAAATAATTGAATGTGACGGCAGGAGGTATGATCAATGGTCAATACAATAGGTGGCCTTCGAGGGACACCTCAAAGTATTGTAACGGGTATATAAGAAGGATAACAATATCAGACCATGAAAAGACTGCACGTGCAAAAAGCAGAGAGGAGTAAAAGCGAGACACTCCTATAAGGAAGGAAATTGGCTCAAATAGCCTAGCATAAACGTATCGCTGTGATTGCCCAAATTGCCATTGCTTAAAAGGCCCAACAACGGGATATATAGATGTATTGGGGTCTCAAAATATGGTTACCCAGGATGGCAGAATGACAATGGGGAGTTCTTGCTTGTGAAGTGCACCCGACGCGCGTTTCGCCACAAATGGCTCGTCAGGAGTGCTTACGGACTAAATGACAAACTGGGGTATTTAAATTATAATTGTTCCGCCCCAGCCGGTGAACTGACCAATGGGGCAAAAGAATGGCAGACAATCGAATCATATGGCTGCCATGAGGATCGACAACCGGGAGATCCAATGGTGATCTCTGTTTATTATCCTTTCAAGTATCTAGGTAGCTAGTAGAGCGGAAAAATATATCGCTATATTGTGATATCAATATGAATCCAATAGTCTAAAGAACCGTAACGCAATAAATTCAATCATAGTGTGATGAAATTATTAAATTATTTACTGAATTGTGAATATCGTTAGGACGGGATATGATGGTGATGATCGCTGAACAAAGTGAATTTAAAGCAATGATAAGATTATCTTTAAAGAGATCGCCTAAATTGAAATGGATACATCGTAATATGATAAATACGATAATAAAGATAATAATGATACTATATCGAAATGACAAAAAAGTATCCACAGTAAATTGGCTACATGATTGTAAATTGCATCATATAGTTATATAATGACACAAAAGTAGCAGAAAGACGTGTTTACCACGTTCATGAGTAAATAGTGATAAAGATAAAGGTACGAGTATATGTGATTGGTGAATAATCTATGTCTAGATCTATATCTAAATAAGGATATGCCAACTAGATAAAACATTGACTTGGTTTATTTTAATGAAAAAATGAAAAAAAAATTGAGGAGAAATATGTGGTGAAGACCCTGTGGAACCGATTATAATAATAATGAAATTGCTAAGGTCAATTAAAAGAAATATATATTTATAGTAAGGAGAGACATCGTTCTAAAAACGGGCATATCTCAATTGACGTAGATGTGCAATAATGTGACCAAAGTCTGGAGGTACTGAAGAATGGATATTATAATACAAAATAGTGATGATAAAGATTGAATTCTCACTAAATTGGTGAAGATCATATAACTAACATTTATAAAGAGATAGAATTTTTTTTATAGTTGGATGAAAATGAATGCTTGTGGAAACTTAATAATAAATATAATAAACAGGGTTGAAACAGTCATTGACAGTAAAAATAAATAATTAATTAATATCTGTGAATATATATGATGGAATGAATTAGACTGTGAAGAAATAAGGAGGAAAAGAATAAACAATAAGGCTAGGGTCAGACTGAGGCAGTGCGAACGCGCGTTCTGGCGCACATAATCACGGCCGCACTAGCAGCAGATGACGGGCAATGACAGCCAATATACGAAGTACGGTCGCACAAAAGTCCGGCCGCGCAACGCAAGTGGAAAATGAACGCATTTTTTCGAGAACGTTAAACCGCTGGTACTGACGTACAGAGTGCGCTGCGGCCGCATGGCAGCGTGTGTGCGTGATTAGGAGATGTCAGACGCTGCTAGTGTGCGGCCAACATAACGTTCAAACAGCCGGATTTCCCTAGACTTCTTTTCACCCCATCGTCATGAAATACGTCCAGAATTGCGCATCGTCTGACCACTTAAGCGTATTCCGTGAAAAAATGCGTGCGCACGCATCGACGTACATTTTGACGGTGGCCGCAGAAAATGCGCTCATCTGTCCCTAGCCTTAACCATCAAAAATTAGGCGATTGTGTACCAATGGAATTGAGTGGAGGCGATAAGTTATCTATAATAAATAATTTATTACAAAAATACAAAGACTAAATTAATAATAAAGAATTGTATACGGCTGCCCCAATAAATGGAAAGTATTGCAGTGATGACAGAAATGAAGATGTATACGCGTTTTGAAAATAAAATATGAGAAAAGAGGACCAATTTGTATAGTCGTTTACACAGAAATTGAAAAAGGATATATTGAAATATAAATGTATATATATAAATATGAATTATTAAATTCTGGTAGGTTAAGGATAAAAAGAACAAAAACAAAAAATGTCTGAAAAAGTGAACCATATGAAAAAAAAAAAGGAACAAATGTTCATATAAATGGTGTATAATTAAAGTCCTCATTGAGACCATGTGGATATAAGGTTTTAAGTGTGTATATCCAAAAAGATTCTCGCTGGCAGAGATTCTTGTCAAAATTCCCTTTTCTGGGTCCACAGACCATCTTTTCAATGGCTTGAAAGGATAAACATGAAGGGTTTGAATCATGCTGATTACGGACATGTCTAGAGACCGAAGTCTCTAGATCATTATGTATCGAGTTGATATGTTGGAGAATACGACGTTTGAATTGTTGTATTGTTTTACCAACGTACTGTACTCCACATTCACATGTGATAAGATAAACAAGTATTTTACTAGAACAATTCATAAATTGTCTGATGTCGTAATGACGTCCAGTAATATTACTAGTAAATTGTTGTGACTTATTAACAAATTTACAGGCTTTACAGTGGGTACATTGATAAAAACCTTTGGGTTGTTGTAGCCAGGTGAGTATGGTTTTTTCTGGTTGTAGAAAACTATGGACCAGTTTGTCACTCAAGTTTTTTGTCCTTCTTGCTGTAAATGAAGGAGTGGGAGTAAGAACTCTTTCTAGAGATTTTTCCATATGTAAGATGGGCCAGTATTTTTCACAAATAGTTTTTACTTTTGGCCAGCCATTATCATAATCAGCAATAAATTTTATGGAGGTTTTATCATCTCTTTTTTTCGGAGTCAAGAGTTCATCTCTTGGAGTTAAGAGCGCTCTTTGATATGCCTTCTTTAGACATTTCCTCGGGTAACCCTTAGATAAAAACATATCTTTTAGAAGATAAGGCTAAAATATGAAAACTATATCAATCATAAGTAAAACAATAAAGGATAGTAAACAGAGTGATCTTCACAAATTTACTGAACAGCTTATAAAAAATAAAGGGGGCTATTCAGAGAGCACCAAAAAGTCGCCGACATTTCGGTGCTCTTTCATTCCCCGCGCTTCGGGGAATCAAAGTTCCCCGCCCTGCAGTAACTTCAGCATTCACCGTAGGGTCCCGAAGTGCAGGGTAAACCCGCCGAAAACCTGCCGCATCCCGCTGAACACCCGCCGGAAGAGCTCGTGATGAAGTTGTGAAACGAAACGCATCGAGCTGGTGGTCGTTTCTTGTTATCTTTTGGGAGTTGATCCTTTGAAGGAGCCGCCAATCCAAGGACCCCCGATCCGAAGCTGGAGTGCATCAGAGGATACAGGCTGAACTATCGGACTATTGGCGTGCGGTGACTACCCATATGTTTACTGTCACGGTCCACCCCGTGTACCTGTCTTGCACACCTGGATCTTAGAACTTTCTTGGATTCCGTTCCAGGTTTTACCCAGGCTCTGCACCTGGACCAGGCTCCTGGAGATCCAGCCTGGGTCTTCCTTTTCTAGCCCTGGACTTCCAGCTGAGGCCTATCCGTGTTTAAGCCTCCTTAAAAGGCAGAGAGACCCAGCCAGCAGTGGGTCTGCATTGTTCTCCTTGACTGAGGTCACTTGGTTGTGTGCAAACCTGCTCTTCCAGTACCAGCTTATCCTACGTATCCAGTACCCATCTGTCTACCCGTGGATTACCGTTGTTCATCACCCTCTGACCTTTTTGATCCAGGTACCACTGTCCTCTGTCCAGGCTTCTTCTTGGTGGGCCCTGTCTGCAGTCTAGGACTGCACTACCCACAATCCAATGACTCTCCAAGAACTCTCCCTGGACTTTATTGCAATTCCCTTTGTTCTTTTGCCTGCAGCTAAGGACCATTTATGTTTTATTAAAGAATCTGCATTGCGTGATTCCTGTCTGGCCTCCCCTCTGTGTAGCCGCCTGCTGGGTAGGGATGTGCGTTTTGGGTTTCGGAATTTTCACGAAATTTACCGATTTGTGTCTTCGGATTCGGCCGAATTTCCGAATCGGATCGGACCCGAAAACCGACAGATCCGAAAAGTTTTCCGAGCCGAAACGAAAAAATTTCGGATTTTTCGAATGGACTTGAAATGTGTCAAATCGAAATTTATTTTCGCTCTATTCATGATTTTGGTTCCATTCGTGATTTTGTTTCCATTTCGGTAATTCTGGACATCATATATTTAACTATTATCGGTTATATCGCTGATTCTGTAAATTGTGTATTTGTAAATGCGTATCACTTGTTTTTGTTTCCAATGATCCGATAATTCTGTCGATATGATAATTCTGTCGTAGTCGGATCCGATTCGTCCGCGGGTCGCACATGTGCGCTCGCGGATGTCGTAACTTTATTGAGCCATTTTTGTAGAGAGTTTTGACAATTTTTTGACAGGCCAAAAAATATAGAAATTATTTATAATTTATCATGGCTGAAGGAAGAGACAGAGTCCCATTCGGACACCTCCTCATCTGCTTCCACCCCAGAGACACCCAGGAAGAAGCGGGCCAGCAACATGGCATTTGAGGAGATGTTGGAGCTGGTCCACATCTTTGATAAAAAAGATTACGACTGCCGTAAGGGCCCTTACGGCAGAAAGAATAATGCGCGCAAGGACCGTATCCTTGATAAGCTACGCACCACCATCCTGGAGTTGTTTGGGAAAGACCGGACGAAGGACCAGCTCCGAAAACGCTGGTCCGATCTGAAGGCACGCGAGCAGGAGCAGCTGAGGCACATTCGTCGCGTCATAGCCAAACGTAAGTGTCATGTTATATTGTAAAGCGCTGCGCAAACTGTTGGCGCTCTATAAATCCTGTATAATAATAATAATAATGTGCTTGCATGTGCTAATGTGCACAGAAATATGTTGATTTATCTAGTCCTTTTTTCATGCAATGTGATTGTGTATAGCTTTGCGTTTTCAGGACTCATACATGCATTTTTGCAATAGCTCTTCTTTTTTGGGATTTTACGTATTCGTGAAAATTGTGACATTTGATGTATGTAGATGAAATTACAATGCTGGATTTCTTTTGGCTCTGTGTGTACTGTAGTGTGCTGGGGGGGGTTGTTGTGATTGAGTGGTGCATACGAGATGACCCGCAGCTTGCCCAATATTGGCTCCCACCTGCGCATCAACAAAAATCTCTGCGTCTCTGCTAAGTGGTAGGATGGGACATGTAGTTCTTCGGAAAGTGCATCCAAACAGAGCCGCGTTCAATACGTCCTCAGCAGCTGCTGAATTGTTGCAGCGCAGCAATTCAGTTTGCTGCAGCAGTGTCATTGAACGCTTTGGATGCGAATTTCAAAACAAAATGGACGATTTCTGTTGTTTCTGCAATATCCGCAGTTTTATTAGCAGAAACTGAAAGTGAAACTGAGGCTGAGGCCTTCTATAAAATAACTAAAAGCAGTCAGCACAATGCGTTTTGTACGCACACAACACAAATAATAGTTTTTATTGAATAAACGTAATGTTTACTTCTGAAAAAAATATATAATTGAACGGTAATATATGTCTATGTGCAGAGGAAATAAATAAATAAATATTTTGTGACTTTAGAACTATGAGATGGGAGTAGTGGTGGGTCAAGCTGGTAGTGGTAGTGGAGGGGTGTCGCAATACTTTCGGCAATATATTGTATAGATATACCATATTTTCCAGTCTGTATTATTTACGTGTTATTTTTTGGATTTGGCAGAAGACAGGAAGGCAAAGGCAGCATCTGCCCTGGCGGGCACCAGTGCCCCAGTGGAGGAGGAGGAGCCACGGGCGACCACCAGCGCTGGTATATACTGTTTTATTTTGCATCGACTTTTGTTCAAAAATAAATCAGTTTTGTTGTTTACTGTATTTTTTATTTCTTTAATTTCTTAGATATAGCACCGGAAGAGATGCTGACGGTGGTCGTGGAGGAGGAGGAGTCGGAGGAGTCGGAGGAGTCAGAGCCTCAGGAGGCCGCCAGCTCTGGTATATACTACTGTTATATTTTTTCAAGACTTTCAGTCAAAAATAGAAACCTGCTTTACTCACTGTATTTTCCTTCTTTCATTTATTGGATATATAGAAGGAGAAGCCAGACCGGACACTGAAAGGTCCAGCGTCAGGATGGCGATCAGCGAGCTACGCCTGGCTGGCAGCAACCTCGATGCCATACAGGAGTTGCTCCAGGAATTTAGGGAGCATTTTAATAATGCCATTGACATCCTGGAGCGGCAGTGAGACCAGCCTCCTCCTCCCCTATGTTTGTGCCCCTGTTGGGCAGTTTGCCAATGCCATGTTGTAAATAAATTTTCTATTTTTTTCTATATTTTCCTGTTTGTGTGCGTTGCTTTTCCTTACTTAATAAGTTAATATGTATTGCTTGGTTTCCACACTGTTAAAATTATATGTACATAAATGTATTGACATTTCTATAGACCCTTTGTCATAAATTTGTCACCATATTTGTGGCCATGAATGTGACTGTGCACATTCTACACTGCCTGCCTGGCCAAAAAATGTCTCACACTAACACAACCTTGTTGTACTGCCTTGAGATTTGATTACCGATGTGGCATGGTTTTGTTAAGCTTAGGCGATGTCACAACAACATGGATTTTTGTCCAGTCACATTCATTGCATAACCAAGAATTTATCAAAAAATATTGATGGCAGCACTGCGTGAAGTCTTCTCCGACACAACCCAAAGATCCTTAGTGCGGCTCAGGTCTAGTTTATTTGTCCCTGTTTGCAGCTTCACGCGACACCTCCTCCCAGCTATGAGCTCTCTCTCTCCCACCGCTGCCCGCTAAGACGCTGCCCGCCAACATGGTCACGTCTTTGCAGGAAGACAACAGCGTGGGGGAACGGCAGCTGCCGACAGTCCCAAGACCTCGTCACAATGACGTCAGTTCTGGAGTTAACCCCTAACTGTGACCAATGGTGGAGATAGGGGGTTCATTGGAACCCCCTATCTCCCGATCCGCGGCAGCTATCGGTTAATGTTTGGTATCTTTGGATCGACCAGAGCATGGCCTTTCCAACAATACCAAACATGACAATGTTAAAAATTATAAAAAATTAAAATATAAAAAAAAAACAGTTTTTTTTTTGTTTTGTTTTGTTAATGCAGCAATATTGTTCCCATTTCAATTATAATGTGAACAATGATGCTGCACTAAGGATTTTTGTATGGGGTGTGTTTGTTAAAAATAGTGTAATTTTCACCCAAAAAAAATAACAAGTCCCCTTTTCAATTTTTTTTCAACTCATAAAATATAACCGCAAACACTCGCATGTTAAAATGTGAAAAAAACACTTTACACCTTGTAAAACAAACATTGAAAATTCTAATTTTATTGCATTTTTTGTTATAATATACAGACAGGACATGACGCATACATATGATAATGATATATTATGAATCATCTGCCGAGTCTGCCGGAAAGAACGATATATAACATGTCTGGGTCATATTATAAAATAAGGCTTCAAAAAAACGCGTTTAAACAAGAGGAGCGAAACTGTTAAAAATTAGCTCAGCAGCAGACCGCAGTGCCGCACACAGGCGTGAAGGGAAGCCGTGAAATGCCTCAGCAGCGAAAGGGTTAAAAAATTGTGTCTGTTTTAAATCATTTTATTGTTTTTTTTTTTCGTTTCAGATCATTTTGATCAACTATTTTTCTGTTTTAAAACCTTTTGTTCTGGTTTTTATTTTTAAAGTCAGACCATTTGGGTCAGTTTAGCGTTTTTTAAATCGTTTTGTTCATTTTTTTTGTTCCTTGGCTTTCATACCATTTTAATATGATTAAAGTTGTGAAATGTATATTCATAAGAAAAAAAGGATCTTTATTTAATAAAAAAAAACACGATAGAATCGCCAGAATTATCGTATCGACAGAATGAATTATCGGATCCGAAAAACAAACCAAAAATTAATTATAAAAAAATATATAAAGTATAAAAAAAAGTAAACCATAGTAGTTTACGTCAAAACGAATAGAGTTAGACACTTTGAAACGAGGAGAACAGACGTTCCGAAAAAAACAAAAATTTCCAAAATCACGAAAAGTCGATACAAAAAACGAGCAGAGTGACCCGAAAACACGAAAAATGGTCGATATTCCGAAAAAAGTGTATATACGAAAAACGAGCCGAACCGAATCGAAACAGAAATCGGCCGAAACGAGCCGAATTTAAATTTTAAACATCCGAACGAATCGAACCGAAAAATAAATCGGTGCACAAGTCTACTGCTGGGCTCATACCAGAACCGCACACGCCACGTGACATTTACCAATGCTGTTTTGCACACATAATTGTTTATGGTGTGCCACTTGTTTTGTGAGTGGTTCCACTTTCATTTTTTAAATCTGATTAAATGTTTATTGTTTTACGCTATGTGGCGTCCTTTATGTCTTCCATTTCACTAGCTCTTGTAAGAACATTGGAATCCGTATGACGATGTGGACACTCATCGATTAACTATAGTATTGTGAGCTCATTTTTTGCTTTTGTGTACCTTTTTATTAGCACTGTGTGTGGGGAGTGCTTCAGGGTTCGAGTCGAGCGGGAACGTGCGGGAACGGCGTTCCCGCACTTCTCCCACAGCGGGAACGCTGTGGGAATGCAGCGTTCCCGCTGTGGCCCGAGCCCGAACGCCGCCGCCGCACATTGCCGGCGGCCGCGTGCATCCTGTTAGAACGGCCCGCTGACCGGAAGTGGAGCCGCTCGGCTTCACTTCCTGTCAGCGGCGTTGAAGCAGGAAGCACGCAGCCGCCTGCAATGTGCAGCAGCGGCGGCAGCGGCAGCAGCCACAGAAGAAGCAGAGGTGAGCTGGGGACAATATCCATGACACTGGGGGGACAATATCCATGACACGGGGGGCAATATCCATGAGACCTGGGGGGCAATATCCATGAGACCTGGGGGCAATATCCATGAGACCTGGGGGCAATATGCATGAAACCTGGGGGGCAATTTCCATGAGACCTGGGGGCAATTTCCATGATACCTGGGGGCAATATCCATGAGACCTGGGGCAATATGCATGAGTCCTGGGGGGAAATTTCCATGAGACCTAGGGGCAATAGCCATGAGACCTGGGGGCAATAACCATGAGACCTGGGGGGCAATTTCCATGAGACCTGGGGGCAATAGCCATGAGACCTGGGGGCAATAGCCATGAGACCTGGGGGCACAATCCATGAGACCTGGGGGGCAATTTCCATGAGACCTGGGGGCAATATGCATGAGAGCTGGGGGCAATAGCCATGAGACCTGGGGGGCAATATCCATGAGACCTGGGGGGGCAATATCCATGAGACCTGGGGGGGCAATATCCATGAGACCTGGGGGCAATATCCAGGAGACCTGGGGCAATATCCATGAGACCTGGGGGGGCAATATCCATGAGACCTGGGGGGGCAATATCCATGAGACCTGGGGGCATTATCCATGAGAGCTGGGGGGCATTATCCATGATAGTGGGGGGGGGCATTATCCATGAGACCTGGGGGGGCAATATCCATGAATCCTGGGGGGCATTATCCATGATAGCTGGGGGGCATTATCCATGATAGCGGGGGGCATTATCCATGAGAGCTGGGGGGCATTATCCATACGAGCTGGGGCAATATATACCCATATGAGCTGGGGGCAATTATATCCATGTGAACTGGGGAAAATATATCCATATAACCAGTGCTGTGCATATTATTCTGGGAGCTCAGTGCTGTGCATATTATTCTGGGGGCTCAGTGCTGTGCATATTATTCTGGGGGCTCAGTGCTGTGTATATTATCCTGGGGGCTCAGTGCTGTGTATGTTATTCTGGGGATTCAGCGCTGTGTATATAATTCTGGGGGGGGGTCTGTGCATGGAGATTATATATATATATACAAAAATCCACTGCATACAGCACTCTCCATATTACCGTTCATTGCCCGGTGCAATCCAGTTGAAGTATATAGAATTAGGCAATAGAGGATGCACTCACGGTCTTCCAAACAAATATAAAGAATTTATTTTACAAAACTCACATGGACATCAACGTTTCGGCTCGCAGAGCCTTTTTCAAGATAAACAAACAACACCAAATAACACATTTTTATACTAACAAACCAATGAATGAATTAACTCACCAATCTGTCAGAAATCTCACTAATGAGTTGCCCCACCCCATCCTGAATCAACAAGATTACGGGCGGGGGCCAACAACACCTTGATAATGGGACTGAATACTAAGAAAAAAATATATAACAATACAGAGATACAAAAATACAAAAAAGTTAAAAGCAAAAGATGAATGACTGAATATTATAACTAATATTGCAATGAAACAAAAATCTTCTTACACCAACTGACCCAAAAAATATGAACCTCTAAATGTAAAGTCAGTGATTTAACGGGGAGATAAAAAAGATGTAAAGGAAATATATTCGTTCAAACCTCTAGGTGAAACTGTATCTAGTTTCATTGTCCAGAACGCTTCTCTTTGCAACAATAATTGAGACCGATTACCTCCACGTTTGTGGAATTCGTGGGTGAGTTCCCTCACTTTTTTTCCCAGGACTTGACCCCTGGAGTGCTTGAGTTCTCACAATCTAGGTGGGCTTTTTATTCACAACATTTTCTATTGTGTATATTCCAAGATGACAATCCTAGGATTCACGGGCTCAAATTGTGCAAGAGTGGTTTAGGGAGCATGAGACCTCATTTCATGGATTGGCCACCGCACAGTCCAGACCTTAACCCCATTGAAAATCTTTGGGATAATGTGCTGGAGAAGACTTTACGCAGCGACGCGACTCTCCAATCATCAACACAAGATTCTGGCCACAAATTAATGTGACTGGAAATAAATGTTGTGACATTGTATAAGCTTATCGAAATGATACCACGACGAATGCGTGCTGGAATCACAGCAAAAGCCGGTTCAATAAAATAATAAAGGGTGTGCCTTTTTTTTTTTGGCTAGGCAGTGTGTGTTTTAATGAAATACGTAACTGGCGGCGCGGTGGAAGTCACTTATGGATCGTATGGTGATTCTCTTTCACTTATAGATCGTATGATGGTTCTCTTTAGAAATGCCGTCCACATATGACATGAAAGACAATGAAGGGTACAATAGTGCAGAACGGTAACAATTGTGAATAATAGACATGCGATACTATTCCCACTCACAAAGAAAGAGCCCCAACACTGGCTCTGAGCGGGTCAACACATTCAATCACAGATGTCTGTATCGCCGGGAACGACCCACAACTTTCCAAGATGTCGATCTTCTTATGGTGCCCATACATATGGAAACATGGAATAAAGGAAAACTTTCCTGTGTAGGACTGTTGGAAATATAATATGAAAATACACAGAGGTATCGCACTCACGTGTGATGGAGCTTATAACCAAGCTCTAGGATCAAGCGCCTGTGGACTTATTTGACGGTAAAGCCCATGGAAGACCTCTTGTATTCAGCAACACACCGGGGAATGGTGCAGATAAATAAAAATTTATTAGAACATAAAAACAAATAAAATGGATTAACCTGGCTCAGCCAGTGTACCAAAACGCGTTTCGCCGCGTAACGCAGCTTCCTCAGTCGGTTTACAGTTGATATAACAGGTTACAATTTATACCTTTCAAGTCCTGTACTCAAAATGTCCCCAGGTGTTGCTTGTTAAACCGGCGTGCGGTTCACGCCTCGAAGATGTTAAGATCGGGTATTCTCCGCGGGTCCGCCATTTTGCGCCTGCGCAATGCGAGCGCTTGCGTTCCAGAATGGATATCGGCCATCTTGCGCATGCGTATTGCCTATTTCTTCTCTCCGGTCAGCCTATGTGCATCAGAATGTGTGTCTCTCGTCCCGAGTGGCCAAAAAAGCGGAATAGAGACCGCAGCAATGTTGGGGCCAGACATTGACATCCCCAAAGGCTTTTACCCATATCCTTTACCGAAAAAACAGATAGAATATACATAAATTATAATAAACAGCTGTGTTGACATACCCAAAATATAAATAGGTGCTGCAAAACCCCTTATGTTCCGCATTTTTGGACCTCATAATGCAATAAATAAAATGATGTGTGCGAGTGTATACAGTGATCATGTACATAATTGAATGGAATTAAATATCAATATATCAATATATATATTGCTCAACTATATCAATGCAATAGATGTTATAATGTAACTACCAACACAGATATGAGCTACATATCTATATGAAGAGAACAATGTGATATGGGTGCTGCTTTTACTTTATATGGCATAATTATCATTACACCATATATACTATTTAATGTGTAAAAGAGTGATGGTATCATTGTCTTATCTATAATAGTGGATGAAATATACCCAGTTATTATAATTCTGAGAATGAATTAATATAATGGACCATTACTATAACGTGAATAGTGGTAAGGGTATTGGTGTACAATATGATTCTATGTCCATCTTATAGGACCATAATTGTGAAATGTAGTAAAGATAGTTATTAATAGATAATTATTGACTAATGTGAAGGGTGTTATGAACTGCACGATAGTGGGGATGTATAATGAACTGTAATAAATATTGTACATTATACAGTGTAAACTAGAAGTGTATCATGTGTTATAAATTTAATATGTCCCAATGCGGAATTAAAGAGGCCTCTATGGTCTCTAAAGGAAGTGGATAACTTCAAAATCGTCATTTAGTCCCTTAGGCACCATGGTGCCATGTTCAAAAAATGTGCCTCATTTCTGCCTTCCCCAATTTGTTAGGTAGATTTTCTTCTATCTCTATTTTTTTTACCTGCTCCAATGCCCAGAATTTAACGCCTGCAGGGGAGCTATTATGATATATTTTGCAATGCAGGGAAACGGAATGTTTATCATAACCATTTCTAATATTTCTGGCATGTTCTGATATCCTAACATTTAGGGCTCTTTTAGTGCGTCCTATATAGCCTAGACCACAAGGACACTCCAACATATAGACCACATTTTTTGAACAACAATTAAGAATCCCTTTTATCTTAATCAATTTATCCTGTTTATGGTTGTAATATGAGCTGATGACATTTTTCTTATTAGAGGTGGACCTGCAAGCTAAACACATCCCACACTGGTAGAATCCCTCTTTAAGTCCAAAGTGCTTATTGGTGGTGCTTCCCTTCTTCCTAGGCTTGTGTTTAGCTTGCAGGTCCACCTCTAATAAGAAAAATTTCATCAGCTCATATTACAACCATAAACAGGATAAATTGATTAAGATAAAAGGGATTCTTAATTGTTGTTCAAAAAATGTGGTCTATATGTTGGAGTGTCCTTGTGGTCTAGGCTATATAGGACGCACTAAAAGAGCCCTAAATGTTAGGATATCAGAACATGCCAGAAATATTAGAAATGGTTATGATAAACATTCCGTTTCCCTGCATTGCAAAATATATCATAATAGCTCCCCTGCAGGCGTTAAATTCTGGGCATTGGAGCAGGTAAAAAAAATAGAGATAGAAGAAAATCTACCTAACAAATTGGGGAAGGCAGAAATGAGGCACATTTTTGAACATGGCACCATGGTGCCTAAGGGACTAAATGACGATTTTGAAGTTATCCACTTCCTTTAGAGACCATAGAGGCCTCTTTAATTCCGCATTTGGGACATATTAAATTTATAACACATGATACACTTCTAGTTTACACTGTATAATGTACAATATTTATTGCAGTTCATTATACATCCCCACTATCGTGCAGTTCATAACACCCTTCACATTAGTCAATAATTATCTATTAATAACTCTTTACTACATTTCACAATTATGGTCCTATAAGATGGACATAGAATCATATTGTACACCAATACCCTTACCACTATTCACGTTATAGTAATGGTCCATTATATTAATTCATTCTCAGAATTATAATAACTGGGTATATTTCATCCACTATTATAGATAAGACAATGATACCATCACTCTTTTACACATTAAATAGTATATATGGTGTAATGATAATTATGCCATATAAAGTAAAAGCAGCACCCATATCACATTGTTCTCTTCATATAGATATGTAGCTCATATCTGTGTTGGTAGTTACATTATAACATCTATTGCATTGATATAGTTGAGCAATATATATATTGATATTTAATTCCATTCAATTATGTACATGATCACTGTATACACTCGCACACATCATTTTATTTATTGCATTATGAGGTCCAAAAATGCGGAACATAAGGGGTTTCGCAGCACCTATTTATATCCTGGGTATGACAACACAGCTGTTTATTATAATTTATGTATATTCTATCTGTTTTTTCGGTAAAGGATATGGGTAAAAGCCTTTGGGGATGTCAATGTCTGGCCCCAACATTGCTGCGGTCTCTATTCCGCTTTTTTGGCCACTCGGGACGAGAGACACACATTCTGATGCACATAGGCTGACCGGAGAGAAGAAATAGGCAATACGCATGCGCAAGATGGCCGATATCCATTCTGGAACGCAAGCGCTCGCATTGCGCAGGCGCAAAATGGCGGACCCGCGGAGAAAACCCGATCTTAACATCTTCGAGGCGTGAACCGCACGCCGGTTTAACAAGCAACACCTGGGGACATTTTGAGTACAGGACTTGAAAGGTATAAATAGTAACCTGTTATATCAACTGTAAACCGACTGAGGAAGCTGTGTTACGCGGCGAAACGCGTTTTGGTACACTGGCTGAGCCAGGTTAATCCATTTTATTTGTTTTTATGTTCTAATAAATTTTTATTTATCTGCACCATTCCCCGGTGTGTTGCTGAATACAAGAGGTCTTCCATGGGCTTTACCGTCAAATAAGTCCACAGGCGCTTGATCCTAGAGCTTGGTTATAAGCTCCATCACACGTGAGTGCGATACCTCTGTGTATTTTCATATTATATTTCCAACAGTCCTACACAGGAAAGTTTTCCTTTATTCCATGTTTCCATATGTATGGGCACCATAAGAAGATCGACATCTTGGAAAGTTGTGGGTCGTTCCCGGCGATACAGACATCTGTGATTGAATGTGTTGACCCGCTCAGAGCCAGTGTGGGGGCTTTCTTTGTGAGTGGGAATAGTATCGCATGTCTATTATTCACAATTGTTACCGTTCTGCACTATTGTACCCTTCATTGTCTTTCATGTCATATGTGGACGGCATTTCTAAAGAGAACCATCATACGATCTATAAGTGAAAGAGAATCACCATATGATCCATAAGCGACTTCCACCGTGCCGCCAGTTACGTATTTCATAATTCCTTTTCACTGGTTTGGGGGAAACCACTGATTGCTGGCTGGCTTTGGATAGTTGGTGACGGCACAGGCAGGGGCGCCTACCACTTTGCTTGTTTTATACAGTGTGTGTTTTAAGTTGAGTGATCGAATTAAGACACTTTGGGGCTAAAGCCCCGGGTCTCTTTGGGACCTATCAACGCCTCGGCTTAGAACTATGCAATAAATTAGCACAGTATCTCAAATGCAAACATCTTCAGTGTTGTGTGTAAGGACACTCCAGTGCAGCTGATACCACATTTAAACAGTAGATGGGACCATTGTTCCCCTGCTAACCTTACAAGGTCTCCCTTGCACCCAGATTGGAGAGTATTATAGGGTCCTATTGCAAAGAAATTAAGCAGCACGCCCAAGGCACTTTCTCCTTCCCTTCCTCTTGCTACAGGTTTTCTGCTTTCAGTCACGCGGTTTTCAGTGTGAGAAAAAGAAGGAACTGCATTTACTTTCCATCTGCTTGATGGAGATTAGCGTCACCCGGTTTTCAGCAGAGCAGTTTGTTGGCAGCGAGAAAGAGCTGTCAGAATGCAGGATACGATGAGTGGCTTTTGTGGTTCGATTTGCATTTCCTTGGACAACAATGCAAAAATAAATTCTAGTTTCTGTGCGTCTGAACAAACTAGCACACGGGGAAAATAATTAAGAAGGTGGCAGCTCTCCTCAATATAAAAATCCATCAGCACCAAGCAGTCATTTCCACTCAGAGGTTTCAGAATTTTCTATTTTCGCATAAAAACAGAAGAAACACGAGACTTTTAAATAAATATACACAGGGTTATTCAAAGAGAATCGAAACGTCGCCGCACGTTCGGTGACTTTTCGCTCTCTTCAATTCAGTGCGATTCGGCGATCCCATTTTGGCGACCATGTGGTGTATTCAGCAAGCACCACAGGGCTGACGTAGTGCAGGGAAAAGCCACAGAAAACCTGCCGAACACTCACCGCAAAACCCAGGCGAATGCACACCGAAACCCGCTAAAACATCTGGATTAACCCCACCGAACACGCCGGGGAAACCCGAGCAGGAGCGGATCAGAGCGCAGGGCAGCCTCCGGAAAAACCCGACACCGCAAACGAATGGAGTGAAAAAAAAAACAGTAGGCTTGAATGTTTGAAAAGTGAAACGCTGTTTGCAAACAAACTACTGATCGAAAACGTCTGAAATTTACATATACGATCCAATGAATGATAATAAAAAGGGCTGTTACAGAAAAAAGAAAAAATGTTAAAAAAAAATCAGGAAATCTTTTTTTGCAAAAAAATCCCTAAAAATGCTTAAAAGATCCTTAAAAAAATCTATAAATAAAGAGACTCTTTACTGCATAATATAATAATGAACGATTTATTAGATATTGAATTAAAACTGGAATATTTTTATCATTAAAGCCTATGGAATTTGCCCGAATAAATCTGTCGAATGAAGCAACCGAATGGCAGGGCATTTCGGTAACTTTTCACTCCTGGTTTTTGTTCTCTGAATAGATGAAGCATTGCTTCTCTATGGGGATTTCACTGCCCTCAAACAGGCACCGTATGTGCAGGCAATTCACCAACATTTGGCAAATTGGCTGCTCTCTGGATAGCCGAATGGCCAAGAAAGGTAACCGTACGTTGAATTTCAGCGTTCGGTTACCTTTCGCCAGCAATTCGGAGCTCTTTGAAAAACCCTGTAGGTCAAAATAGCCAAACCGGAAAAATTCACCTATTCATCTCACTTTCCAAATTGGCTATTTTGACCTAGAATCTTCCATTCTCCAGTTATTCTCCTGCTTTTCACCGATCTCTGAATAACCCTGATAGATTTAATTTGTGCGGTGATATGTCCCGGAGTTTCCAAACAACCACACTTACACCCACTCTCTGTAACTCCCCTTGAAACCTTACTTTGGATCCTTTGAAAATCATTCAAACACACCCGTTATAGCTCCTTTCACGAAATCCTGCTAAAAGCTACATGAAATCACATCCGCCCATCCTTCTATCTGTAATGTGTAGCGAACCTGTCATAATGTATTACCTTGTTGTTCTTTGTTAGGGACTTTAACCTGTGATATCAAACTCTGGCTACATTGTACAGTACGTATCTGGTGGCGCGATGGTGGTTCTCTTAGTTCACTTGTCCACATAGATCATATGAAAAAACAGAACAAAATAATCGTGTAGAATGTTTTAACAAATTCCAAGAGAAGATTATATGGTGTTTACACTCACAAATATGGAGCCCGAACACTGGCTCTGAGTGGATAGACGCATTCGGGTACTTAAGTTCTTTGCTTGAGAAGGTGACCCACACCTACTCATAGAAGGAGATTCTTCTCACATGTAACACAAAAAACAAGAGAAACTTTCTCGTGTAGATCTCGCGAATGTGATAGCATATAAGGATATACAAATTGCCAACTCACATGCGTTGGAGCTTATGGACCAAGCTCGAGGTGTGCGCGCGTATGGACTTATTGAAGGTTAAAGGGATACTCTAAGCAACATGACCACCTAAGCGATTTTAGGTGGTCATGATGCCCGGAGTATGCCGCCCTTTGTCCCCCCTCCCTCCGCTCAGCCGATCAGCTGAAAATGCTGAAAACAGCTGAGAGAGGCGGAGAACTTTACTCCGCCCTCCCAGCTGTCAGTCAGCAGAGCGGGATTCATATTTCCCGCTTCTGCCGACTTTTGCCGAGTAGGAGACGTCATCGCGCTTTCAGCGCGATGACGTCTCCTACTCCCCGCAGAAGCTGGCGGCTCCCTCTTCGGGTTAGTGTTGCGCGCATCCTCTTGCGCGCAACACTAATCCTCAGAGGGAGCCGGGAGGAAGCCTGCCGATTGGCTGGCTTACGTGAGAGGCGCGCATGCGCGCTTCTCACGTAAACCAGAAGCCAAGACGCAGCAAGAAGAAGGACGGGAGCGGAAGAGGAGGGAGGGGAGTATAAAAAAAAAAAAACGCCGCTGGAAACCAGAGGATTTTAAGGTAAGTATTGCAGTTACAAGAAAAGAAAAAAAAAAGAAGGTTTTATTAAGGGAATAGGGATAGGTTAGGAAAAAAAAACGGGGGGTGATTTTTTTGTTGGAGTGTTCCTTTAAGTCCAAAAAACCTTTTGAACTCCCAGGACTTCCAAAGAAACGGGGATATGATGAATAAAGTTAAAAGAATTTATTAAAACATAAAAGCAATACTACTGGCACTGCCAGGTGGCCAGAACACGTTTCGCCAGATCAACTGGCTTCATCAGCTGGTTTACAGGCTGAACTGATGTCTACATTGTATCCAGGCTACACTGAAGTCTTTTGCTTCCCAATTAATTCTCTCCTTCGTAACTCATTTTTTTCCCCTCTAGTTTTGCTTTTACGATACTGGCAGCTCTATTCAAAGTAAGGTGAAACTCAGGAGAATGACCGGAGAAGTGAAAATTCTAAGTCAAAATAAGTCATAAATTTCTCCCATTTATTTCATTTTCCAAATCAGCTATTTGGTCTAGATCAGGTATGGGCAACTATGGCCCTCCAGATGTTTTGATCCTACATTTCCCATGATGCTCGTCTGCTCATTAGGTTTGCAGAGCCTCAATGTAGATATAGTTGTAAAACAGTTGGAGGGCCAGGGTTGCGGACCCGTGATTTCTAGGAATATTTAATGTTACAATATGTCATTTTGCTACCCTGTCCTGGTATACTTGTAATTAATAGAAATCCCGGTGTCATTTGTTTCTGATATACATTTTATAAATATCTATCAGAAACAAATTACACCAGGCCCGCCCCGAAATATCACGCTAAAAACGGGGACACTAAGGAGAAACCTGCAAAGTGGCACCGGAGGGAGAGGGGTGCATTCCATAGGGCCTGACCACTTTAGAAAGCACAGAAACTATGCAAGCAGCTCCAACAATATTCTCGGTAACACCAAGAACTCATCTTAGGCTAGGGTCAAACAAACGCATTTTTGCATCGTCCGTAAAAAAGTGTGTCCAAACGCATTGACATATTTTTTCACGAAATGCGTGAAAACGGTCATACGATGCGCATTTTCGTGCGTGATTTTTTACGGATCCAAGCCAGGAAACTTTGGGCGTCTGGACGTTATGTTGGCCGGACATGAGCAGCTTCTGACATTTCCGAATCACGCACACACGCCGCTATGCCGACGCAGCGCACTCTGTACGTCAGTACTAGCGGTTCGACGTTCTCGAAAAAATGTGTTCGTTTTCCGCTTGCGTTGCGCGGCCGAACTTTCGTGCGGCCGTACTTCGTATATTGGCTGTCACTGCCCGTCATTTGCTGCTACTGCGGCCGTGATTAAGTGCTCCTAAATGCACGTTAAAAATGCGTAAGTCTGACCCCAGCCTAAGGCTGCCGGCACACGAGCGTATTTACTGCTCATGTACGCCCGCACTTCCCTGCGTCTGTGCCTTTTTGATGAGGAGGGCAAACCACCAAACATGAAAAACCCTCCCCATCAAAAAGCTAACCGGACGCCGATAGGGATACAGAGCGCGATGCTCCATAGGAGGATTGCGCTTTGTACGCTGAGCGCAGAGAGTGGAAGGAACGCCCACTTTCACGGACGTTCCTTCCTCTCTCAAAACGCTCGTGTGCCACCGGCATAAGGCCCGCGTCAGACGAGCGCACTTTTTGCGTCCGTCTGACCGCACTGTTTGCTGTCCGCTGTAGCTTTTCAAAGGAGTCAATAGAGAACAACACACGAAGCACGTGTGCACTTTTTCACGCACGCATGTTGCAACGGACGCCAAAATGGCATCAATGTGAAAAAGCTAGACGGACGTAGAGAAACGACTGCATACAGTTTTTATTTTCTCAACATCAGTCAAAATTAACTGTTACAATGAAACCACAATCTCATCAGTTAAAAAAAAACGTCCGTTACTGTGCGCAGTCAGTGCGCTCGTCTGACCCCAGCCGTAACCAACAAATTACAGACGTTTAAAGAACCTCACTTGTTACATAGGATGTCTGGGAAGTCTGGAATCCATGAATCTACTAATTGCAGGAACATAAAACACTCTTCCGTTTAACTTTTTTATTTTTTCAACTAAGGCTAGGGTCAGACGAACACAGTGCGAACACGCGTGCAGCCGCACTTTATCACGGCCGTAGTAGCAGCAAATGACGGCCAATGACGGGCAATATACGAAGAACTGCCACACGAAAGTGCGGCTGCGCAACCCAAGCAGCAAACAAACGCATTTTTTAGAGAACGTGATACCGCTAGTACTGACATACAGAGTGCGCTGCGTCCGCTAGCGGCGTGTGATTAGGAGACGTCAGACGCTGCTAATGTCCGGCCAACATAACGTCCAGACGCAAAAAGGGGTTTTATTGATGATCCGTACAAAATCACGGACGCAAATGCGCATCGTATGACCGCTATTGCGTATTCCGTGAAAAAATACGTCCATTCGTTCGAACGCACTTTTTCACAGACAACGCGAAAAATACGTTCGTCTGACCCTAGCCTTATCATTTTATTTATCCATCATCTCTGCGTCTGTAACCTTATCTCAATCCCCCCCCCCGTGCCCCCTCTCATCCTTAAAAGGAAACAGAGGCTGAATCTCCTTGCACTGCTGAAATCCAGGAGGAAACTGATCTCTGAGCCGAGGCCAGTAAGTAAATAAGAAATCGGAGTAAATCTTTGACAGCAGCAAAAAAAAGTTTCAGTTGCTAAGGCTAGGGTCAGACGAGCGCATTTTGTACAGGCCGTGCGCCCGTGCAGTACGGACGTACTTTCTGACGGAAGACGCAGTAGGGGCCACACAGTTCGTTTTATTCACTGACGTATTTTTTGACGGATGTAGGAGGGAAAATAAATTAATATGAAAAACCATGTTCTCTGTGAAAAATGCTGGACGTATAAATGCAGTCCGTCTGACCACGTTCCATCACTCACACACAAAGCTATGCGGACGTTGCGGACGCAGCGCACTTTGTGCGGCCATTCTAGGGGTTGTACGTTCTTGCCTAACGGCCGTTGTGCATCCGCAGTTCAGTGTGGACGTACTTCGTGTGTCGGGCTCCGATGGCCTTTATTTCATGCTATCACGGACGTACTTTTGTGCACCATCACGGACGTGAACGCCGCGCTCGTCTGGCAGGAGCCTTAACTGTTGTTTCACCAGACTGAACTTCTGAAGGCTTACACTTACATGTCTATTTAAATAAAGGTGAAACTCAGGAGAACGACTGGAGAAGCTAAAATTCTAGCAGGGTTATTCAGAGAGAGGTGAAAACCAGGAGAATTGCCAGGAGAATGAACAATCTAGACCAAATAGCCGATTTGGAAAGTGAGATAAATGGGAGAATGTTTCTGGTTTGACTATTTTGACCTAGAATTTCCAATTCTCCAGTCATTCTCAAGGTTTTCCCCTCTTTCTGAATAGCCCTGTAGGTCAAAATAGCCAAACCAGAAAAATTCTCCCATTTATCTCACTTTCCAAATCGTCTATTTGGTCTAGATTGTTCTCTTCTCCTGCCAGCTCTCCTGAGTTTCACCTTTCTCTGAATAACCCTGTTATTATTAAAAAAAAGTTTTTAGAAAAAAATGCACCGATAAAAAAAGTTACTTACGTTTGAAAGTTCAGAGTTTACTGTAATCCCTGCGATCACAATTATATCCTCTTCAACCAGCAAACAAGGGCAACGACTTGAAAAGTAATTGGGTACCAAGTTGAGGATGATGCTTCTTAATTTAAATCACCGATTCATGCCCGGCAGTGCCGCCGATTGGCAGGCTTTAAAGTGACCGTAAGATTAAACGGTGATGGTGTTCCGTGTCCCACTACAGTGTGACTCATAAGCGGACAAATTTTAGGGAAACGCAAAGTTAAACATGGCTTGCACCGCACTTATACATTTGCAGCCAAACCAGGACACAAATCAAGGAAAACACATGAGTGATTTTTTTTTCCACGTTTCTTTCTTAGCAGGGCCTTTGGTTGAGTAGACACTCAACTAAATTCAATTTAATGAGTTGGTATTCATAATATAGCAAAGTGAAGAGTATTACAAGAAAGACATAAATCCTTCTGCTTAGACCTCAGATACCGACATGTGATACAGTGTTGCCTTTCAGATCTTTTATACTTTCTCTTGAATTACAGCACTCCTTTATAGACATGCATTTATTCTTTCAATTAAGATTCGAAATTGCATGTGTTCCCATGGAAATTTATCTGTCTCCAGAGAACGTAAACGTCATGGATTTCAAAGGCCAAAATACGGCTCATTATACGATGGCCTTTATTCCCATTCATCTGCTCAAGTCCATTTGGAGAGTATTTTTGGCAATTCTCCACAGACTCAATTGAAAATTGGTAGTTGAAGTCAATATTCTACGCGGTTCTAAATGTCTGGCTTTATTGATCACAGGTCTTAAACATTTATTGCCTTCGATAAGCAGTGATCAGCATAGCACTGCAAGATGTCAAGCCAGGGATAGATGACCAGACGTGCACTTGCTGATACAGCATTCTCCAGGAAACATTTTATACATTTCTTCCAGCACCGTCATATAACTTCTATTTGTCAGATCTAGATAATGAAGGCTCTGCATGCACAGAATTAAAGAATAATAGCAGATGCATGTTAGCAGAGTCGCTTCTGTGTAAATGTCATCTATAGACCGCAATATAAATAGCGGCACGTCTTAAGTTCACACACGTTTGTACATAGCAAGCAAAGCAGGAAATACTGGAGGAAAGCGTAGGCAAATAAGGGCACACATAAACAAAGCAAAAAAATACATGGGTCATAGGGTAGGTACGGTATTGTCACAATTAGTCACAGGGAGGGCACCTTGCATTAGCCAAGGTGAGGCACTGGTACAAAGGAAAGCCCCAATATGCAGATGATACAGAGTAGACAGCCTAGGCCAGAGACCCTGCACGGTACACAGCAGCCCTATTCTGAAAGACCGGTCTTTAGAATAGCCAGATCTGTTCTAAAGGAAATATAATACAATGATGCCGTGCAGAGTCTAAGGACCTACAGACAAGACAGGAATATATCAATATATAAATGGTACAGACAAGAAGTATCCAAATAGAGAAGTCAAGGAAAAGCCAGAAGTCATAAACAAGAACATATACCTTATACAGATGCCGGGAATCCAGAACCAGACGATCAGTCAGCCAGGCAAGAGGGTCAGAACCAGGTAATCAGTCAGACATATAACATGAACCAGACAAAGGAGAAACACATGAACTAATTACACAGGAAAGACTGGACATGAACTAGAACCTGGACTAACTATGGCAACTGCAGACAGACTAGACCAAAGAAATACGGTAAACATGAAAACACAAACTTAAAGCTCTCAGGAACAAAACACAGCAGGAATCAGGAACTGAAGTGAATCAAAATGCAAGAGCAATGGGATATGGGCCCATTGCTTTATATAGGGAGGTGATCAGCCCACATCACCAACAGGAGAGCTAACGAGGACGCCACACTTAACCCCTGAGCTGCCATCCAGGAAAAGCACATACAGAAACATAAGGGAAACCACAGACATAAAGAATACAGAGGGCAGGGGGACAGGGCTGGAACAGAGAAACGTGACAGGTATGGTTTGCAGCATCATTATGTTAATATGGCGTAATGGTAGGGAGAGGGAAAAAGGAAATGCCTATAAATTGCTCCACAACAACTATTCAGTAGATCAATTGGGCAACACAATGGGCCCAATTCCAACCTAGACCTTAATCTAAGAGCAGGGGCCATTGGACAAAATAACTCCAACCATTACCTTTACCCCTTAATGCTTCGGGGTGGTCTATGGCAGGGATGTCCAAACTCCGGCCCCCCAGATGTTCCTGAACTACAACTCCCAGAAATCTCTGACTGCATTAGATGGATGGAGAAGCATGGTAGTTGTAGTTCATGGACATCTAGGGGGCCGGAGTTTGGACTTCCCTGCTCTATGGCGTCTTGGCAGCAGGTGGGCTTAAATGTCACATGGCTTTCTGGCTCTCCTCCCTTCCCAGTAAGTCAATCACCATCATTGGCTGTAGGTGGGCTGCCGGAACTCCTAGCCGAGTCTGACCCAAGCCAGAAATACATTGACTGTGCTGGAATAAGCTTGGTAACAGGGACCCAGTAAGGGATATCAGCTCACGCCAATGTTCTTTCTTGCCGGTTCCCCGTTACTATCTAGGATGGAGTCAGATCCAATATTTTTTCGAAGTCTATACCACAGCCATTCCACCCAACTGGCTAGATTCAACAACTCTTCATTTAATCACAGTAAAATGTTAAATTAAGAAAATGCAGTTTGCTGCCGGACCATGAGATATTCATGCTGAAGAAAATAAAATTACAGAATGTTTACAAACAAATTGTGCAATATGTACATGTGTAAATAAGAGAATGGCAAAAGTCACTGAAACCCCAAATACTTGATTGTCAAGGCACTTTACTAGACTGTGAGGAATCTTAATAAATCTTGAGACTTTTGCCATGACACAACTCCCAGAAAATGCCTCTGCCCATCTCCTTGCAAGTCCAATGAAGACTCATGATGTCATCCATGCTAATCAATGTAAAAGTTAGAAAATAGCGTATAGACATACATTTACTCATAGGAGGTTTATCTGTGTATTTCTGTGACATAATGTACACTATTGTATTCACTACAAGTCCCCTGTATTCATGTGCAATGTTTCAATTAGCTCTAGTTGTGAGGATTTTTTTAACCTCTCAATTTCGGTACACCTATTCTTTGGGCACAAATGCTGATTATTAGTTAATGTGCAGGTGTGCACAGCCCATTTCATTAGGTTATTCACTCATATTTTTTTGTTAATTACAAAACTTGCACAAAATGAACCAGGAGCTCAGGTAAGAACCTGTGTGAAGGGGATTATAGCAGTTCTGCGTTTCGGGACATTTTGAGGATCACCGTACATTATCAATAAGAACACACTCATGCACTGGCCACCATTTCTGGGCTATAGCTGTCTGATTGCATATGGTATGTTTTCTAGAGGTGTGCATTGCTAAAAAATTTTAGCTTTGGACAAAATTTAATATTGATTTGTGATATCCGAGACTTCGTTTCGAATTCCGAAACGATTCAAAATCAATTCAGCACCACCAACAATGGACAGCGAAATACGTGCATTTCACCGCACTTCGCCGATCTGAATATGGAGGAATCATTCAATGGTTCTCTATGGGACAATTTCGGCGCTGCCGAACTGCACCATAACTCCTGCCAATTAGCCTGTGGTGCTTAATCCAATAAATTCAGCACCACATGCCAAATAACAAGGAAATACAGTCCAGTTTGGTTCACTTCAGCAGCACCAAAATTGTCCCAGAGAGAACTATTGAATGATTCCTCTATATACAGATCGTTGAAGTCCACGGAAATGCTTTGAATACTGGGATAATACATACTCATAGTCATAGAGGAAAGCCAGGAGTCAGAAAGCCAGAGAGAGCACGTAAGCCAGATGCCAGGGTACTAGAGCCGGGAGGGTAGTCAAACAAGCAAGATCGGTACACAGGATATCAGCATGGAATGTAAACCAGAAAGCAAAAACACAGCAAGGGAAAACCACGAACTCAATCATACAAGAAACAAGATGAGAAATAGAAAAAAAAAGTGTGTCATCTGCGCTTATCCTTATCTTTTTTTTTCTTGTTATGTTTTATACATGTTACTGGGCTGGATACATCCGGTAGTTGCAGCCGCCCCGGTGGGGATCAGGCACGACACCGTTTTTTCTGTAACATGAGAAATAGTACACAGGAATATCCAGAAATAAACAAGGAACACAGTGACAGGAGTAACAGAGACAGACAGGGAAACAGAATCAATAGTATACTAGAACAAAATATATAAACAGAACAGGAACTAGAAGCAGGAAGAACTGAAAAAGGTAAAACTCAGGATGACTCAGGAAGCCTGAGAATCATGGAGCAATGCACTATGGGAGCAGTGCTCTTAAATAGGGAGTGGAACAGGACATGACAGACAGGTGAGCTGAGAGCAAAAACAATTAACCCACGGGCTGGATCCCAGGAGTGGCAACATGAACCAAGACCCAAACCGGATCAGCCAGCACACACAGCGGACAGGGCTGGAAACGTGTAGAACGTGACACAGACAGAATGGTAACCATGAATTAAGCTGGAACCTTATCCTCAGGGTAAGAGTAATGGATAATACAGAGACAGGCTGAATGTTGCAGCAAAGGAGTCGTTTTGGACAGTGAGGCAATCATGCTGAGGCAGGATGATCACAGTCAGGTAACAGAGGGGCCTTAGCGAACACGTCAAATAGGGAAAGGGAAACACCTTTAAACAGAGTGGTTCATCTCCTGGGAGAAGATCAAAGAGTGACTGAAAGCATCACCTGTGGATTTCTGCAGGCGATGCCTAAACATGTTTGGGCAAGATATAGCTATACCGTAGTGTAGCATTATAGGAACAAAAACAAGATGATTTGTGACCTCAGAACCAGACCGAGCCGGGGCCTCTTCGACTTCCCAGATTTGTGTTTGTTTTGGGGTTTTGATATGTGACCACAGAGTGATATACACTTTGAAAATTGAATACAAAATTAAAATAATGAAACTATTTGTCTACGCTATTGCTATGGTGATGTCTAAAGTCTACATGAAATGTCGTATAGCCGTAAAATTCGTATTGATTTTACTGCACATTTCTAGCAAAAGTAGCGTCACTTTAAACATGATGTGAGATCCATTATGGGCTTCACAACATTTCCAGCTCTCATCGGTGTAAGAAAAGGAGGATCTGTCCAAAACAAGAAGTATAATAATATAAATATCTCTTATGCAAGTCTGGTTTATGGACATATGTCCTTGGTTTATAAAATGGGGAAATCCCACGAGCCTGGAGGAGACTGCAGTGCAACACAAAAAGTCAATTATCTTTCAAAGTTCATGTCTATAATTATTAGGTTATTCTGAGTACTTTCAATCACCACCATGTTTGTTGTGTATTGATTCATCCATTTCAATCTATTTGTCACATCCTCCCCTATAACATGCACTCTCCTCCTAACTGGGAAGGCATGAGATTTGCAGAATACCGCGGTATGCGAGGGAACTGTGCAAAGTGTATACAGCCAAGCGGAAGGTGCGTGAGGCTGTGTAGGAGATTACATTTTTTTGTACTTGTTACATCTGTTCACTAGGGATGAGCCGAACACCCCCGAGTTCGGTTCGCATTCGAACTCGAACTTTTCAAAAGTTCGAATTCGAACACGAACTCAATACAAGTCAATGGGTCTCAAAGTTCGATTTTTAGAGTGCCCTCCAAGAGGGCATACAGTATTTGCTAGATATTTACCATAAATGGTGTTTGGGGGTCCGGGTAGTGCCCTGGGGGGACAGGAAACAAGGACAAAAAGTTTTAAAAAAAAAACGTTTTTAAAGGGACAGTGAGTTTTCCATGAAATAAGGGTTAAAAATAAAACCGAAAAATTCCTTAAAATATCGTGCCTAGGAGGTCCCCATAACCTGCCCGTGAAGTGGCGGATTTCTAGGATGTATAGAAACATTTAAAAACAATGTCCAGGTTCGGGTAGTGACCTGGGGGACAGGAAACAAGGACAAAAAGTAAAAAAAAAAAGATGTTTTTAACCCCTTCACTGCTGACGACGTGTGGGACACGTCCTCAGTTACTCCCGCTGTATGCTGAGGAGGACGTGTCCCACACAATATCAGCTTTGCGGGACCCCCGGCAGAGATACTCACCTCTCTGTCCGGGGTCCCGCGGCGTTCTGACTTCCCGACGCTCCTCCCGACGTAAATGACGTCATCGCGCCATGCGCGATAATGTCATTTCCAGGCGACCCCCGGCAATCCCGGGATATCACCTGGAAGGGAGGGGGGGATCCGTTCGGATCCCTCTCCCCCCCGATCGGGAGGTCCCACAAAAAAAGCCAGGCACCGCTTAAAAGGGGAGAGTCTCCCCTTTTAAGCGGTGCCTGGCTTTAACCCCTTAGGCACCGGGTCGCACTTCGGCACCGAAGTGCGGCCTAGCTCCGGTGGGGGCCGCCATCTTGGATGGTGGCTCCACCCCCGGGTCCCCCCTCACTGCCTGACGTCCTCACGCATAGCGTGATGACGTCAAATAGCCGGGGAACCCATAGCTGCCCGGAATCCCCTGGTGGAGATAGGGGGTTCATTTGAACCCCGATATCTCCAGAACTGTGGCAGCTAGAGGGTTATGGAGGGTGTCAAAGGCCTGAGCATGGCCTTTCGAATGATACCCAACATGACCAGGTATAAAGTAAAAAAAATAAAACAAAACATGTATTTTTTTGTGTGTTATTTTTATTAATGCAGCAATATTGTTCACATTTCAATTATAATGTGAAGAATGATGCTGCACTAATGATTTTTTTCTATGGTGTGCGTTTGCTAAAAATCACATAATTCCCCCAAAAAAATTGAATAAGTCCCCATTTCTAATTTTTCTACAAGCACACCCCATAGAAAATATAACCGCAAATTTTCATGTGAAAAAAAACACTTTACACACTGCAGATGATTAAAAATTCAAGTTTTATTGCATTTTTTGTTATAATATATAGGCAGAACATGACGTATACATATAAAAATGATATATTATGAATCTGCCGAGTCTGCCGGAAAGAACGATATATAATATGTTTGGGTCGTATAATAAAATGTGGCTTCAAATCGCATTTAAACATGATGGGCGAAAGCGGTACAAATTAGCTCAGCACACAGCGGTGAGATGCCTCAGCAGTGAAAGGGTTAAAGGAACAGTGAGTTTTCCATAAAATAAGGGTTAAAAATAAAAACGAAAAATTCCTTCAAATATCGTGCCTAGGAGGTCCCCATAACCTGCCCGTGAAGTGGCGGATTTGTAGGATGTATGGAAACATCGCCATCACAGACCCACACACGACACCTAGCACTTCCAGTCTGCATACAATGTATCAAATTCATGAGACCGGACTAATTAGAAGCACATGTTATTTCCAAACACTAATTAAACACCTGTTGTTTACGCCGTTTGAGAGCACAGGTCATTTAGAGGTGAGAATCTTTGCACCTAGACATTAGTTTTTTAATTCAATATCTAATAAACCGTTGCTTATAATATTCTGCAGTAAAGAGTCTCTTTATTTCTAGATTTTTTAAGCATTTTTTATACTTTTTTTCGAACTCGAACCGAACAGCTCATCCCTACTGTTCACACCACCACTTAACAGTTGGACATTAAAGGGATACGCTATTGAAAAACAGTTCTTTTTTTTGTCCTTAAGGCTGACAGCCTCTGCCCTGTTATTTTCTTTTCCTCTTTTTCAGGTGTTTATGCTCACCTTTTCTCCCTCAACCTGAACAGCTCCTCTTCTTTGACTTGGGGTCTATTGAACCTGGAGGTCCCTGAAGAGTTTCTGCAAAATTTACATAGCATTAGAGCCGCAAATTATGCAGAGCTCCGGGACTGCTGGCTACAGTGATTGGTCTCAGAGAGGGTGAAGTGGCACGCTCTCTGCATGTTGACATCACGAGTGACCGATCTGGTGACTGGCAGCCAGGAAAATAAAAAGTCCTGGCTCCTGGTGTCGCTGGGCAGCGTGGAAGAAACTCCTCCACTTCACCCCATGTATTATCCAGATTGTGGCAGCTGTAAATGAATACATGAGTGCTAATGACCTCTATTTTCTACTTTACAATTACAGGCTAAGTAAACAGAGGTGTGTGATGGGTATCAACATGAAACTGCGAGTTTAAAGGGACTCCACCACAAAGCTGTAACTAGATTACTTGTGCATTACAAATAAAAAATAAACACATGCTGCAGCTTTTTTTCTTTGATTGAAGGAATTGCGTGTAAAAAGGAAATGTAAAGTTAGCTATTTATCTCCTGTTTCCATTTTGTGGATTTTTCCTCATGATGCAACATTTACCAAAATCTGTGCAAAAGTTTTACTTTACAGCTGTGGTTTATCCTCTACAGTATTTAACCCCTTACTGCCAGGTGGGTCGTGCCTGGCAGGAGGGTGTTAATGTCGGTGGGGAGTACTAGTACGCCCTGCTCTCTGGCTGCTGCGGCGGGCCCCTCCTCCGGCCTGCCTACGCAACTGACACGCTACGTATCTCATTGGCTGCAGCAGGGGGATTGCTTGAGTTCAGACTGTGCCGCGATAGCGAGTGACTCACACCAGCTGGTGGGTGGGCCTGATGCAGCCTATAGATGCCAGTGGTGTGTGCTATACCGCCTTGCGGCGTTGAGTCCCACCTGTCACATGGACAGCATAATACACCCTATGGTGTAAAAGGGTCAACAGCTAAGGAGGGGAAGGGAGGAATGTTTAGATAAGGCAGCAAGAGGTCTATGGTGATGTCCAGGCTACCAGATATAAGCGATGGTAGTTGAATGAGATAAGAAAGGGAGCTTAGAGGACTTTTAATCTACCCCCTGGGGACATCCTTTGAATGCATCCCACACAATACAATGGATGTGAGTCAGCTGCCTAGCCCACAGACTTCATTCAATGAGCAATGCCACAAAGTGAGGAGCAAGTGATGTAAAGATACTGTGAGGGGCAGTTTACAACACAAAATATCACACAATGGATGCGCCCAGTGACACATATAGAGTAAAATATTTTCTTAACTAAACATACAAGAGTAAAACAATTTGCATGTAAGATAGCAGCAACATCAAATAAACGTCCCTTTAACACAGACGTGTTACATTAAAACCTGGAGCACTTCCTCGAAATGGCCTCTGGCATGTATTGTATTTTAAGTGGAAATAAAGAATTTCGACTGAAAAGGGGTATTATTTGATTAATCCCTTGCTGTCATTGGCTGGCTGCAAATAAAATAGAATAAATGCTGCGCTACGTCAGCTCAGTTCTCTCGTTGAGTCAGTTTAGGATTCAGCAAAGTATTCATGTTTGCAAAAAATACATCACATTGTATACAACACACCTTAATGTTAATCATTATCCTACTTCGGCAGCACAGGTTTCATTTATTATGGCAATAGAGTGGTTAAGCTAGTTTGTGAGTATTACGCAGTCATTTCCCCATTTTAACCTCCCTGGCGGTCTAATTTTTTCAAAAATTTGTGTTTAATAAGCGTTTCAATTTTTTTGTAAAGGAAATGTGTTGTTTTATATAGTAAGCCTGTAATAATTAGGAATAACTCACTGAAATCCGTGCAAACAAGAGTCTAGTGAACACACTGAGTCAGATAAAGTTTGAAACACGAAATAATAATTTATTATCCCAAAAATAATTATCCAAAATAATGCAAATAAATTCTATTCAATAATGTAGTCAAACCAAAAACACTGAAATCTTTCAGAAAACAATGGTGCAATATAATAGAGGAAGCAGCTTTACAGAAATAAAAAGCACATAAAAATCGTTTCTAAAATGTAATAGGGCCTTCGCTGGTGCTTGCCCAGCTTCATCAGCTGGATCTGGGCAAGCACCGGTGAAACATGGGACTGTTTACATTTTACTGTTTACCATTTTACAGTATTTTTTTACAGTTTCACATATTTTTATTTTTTTTTAGTTTTCAAATTTGCCGTCTTGTCCCGCCCCTCCCCCCCTGTGTCTCAAAGGGAGCGGATCCAGGAAGCAAGTCACCGCGATCACACTGCGGTGACTGCAGGGAGTACAGACTGCTGTGAGTATACAACCCGAGTGTGGCTCAGCGTTACCCTTTGCGGTAGCGAAATTTAACCCTGAGTCACACTCGGGAATACCACCAGGCAGTGGCGTAGCATGGGGGGGGCTGGGGGGGCCGTGGCCCCGGGCGCAGTTTTGTTAGGGGCGCATTTGCGCCCCTAAAACTGGCCCACGGGGACCCAGAAGATGCCGGGCAGCGGGAGTGCCTGCCCGCCGCCCGGTCCTGAACAGTCCGTCCTGTTCTTGAAGGGGATGCGGCTGCGTGCAGGCGCAGCCGGTCACGTGGTCTGGCTAATCAGGTGGTACTGAGTCTCTGTACCACCTGATTAGCCGGACCACGTGACCTGCGCACGCCTGCACGCAGCCGCCTCCATTTCAAGAACAGGACGGACTGTTCAGGACCGGGTGGCGGGCAGGCACTCCCGCTGCCCGGCATCTTCTGGGTCCCCTCAACCCCTGCCGGAGCAATATCCAGGTGAGAGCTGGGGCAAATACATGTGTAAACTGGGGGGGCAAATCCATGTGTGAGCTGGGGGGCAAATACATGTGTAAGCTGGGGGGCAAATACATGTGTGAGCTGGGGCAAATCCCATGAGCTGGGGCAAATCCCATGAGCTGGGGCAAATCCATGAGAGAGCTGGGGCAAATCCATGTGAGAGCTGGGGGCAAATCCATGTGTGAGCTGGGGGGCAAATACATGTGTGAGCTGGGGAAAATCCCATGAGCTGGGGCAAATCCATGAGAGAGCTGGGGCAAATCCATGTGTGAGCTGGGGCAAATCCATGTGAGAGCTGGGGCAATAACCATGTGTGAGCTGGGGCAATATCCATGTGTGAGCTGGGGCAAATCCCATGAGCTGGGGCAATATTCATGTGTGAGTTGGGGCAAATCCATGTGTGAGCTGGGGCATATCCATGTGTGAGCTGGGGCATATTCATGTGTGAGCTGGGGCAATATCCATGTGAGAGCTGGGGCAAATCCATGTGTGTGCTGGGGCAAATCCCATGAGCTGGGGCAAATCCATGAGCTGGGGCAAATCCATGAGCTGGGGCAGTATCCATGTGTGAGCTGGGGCAAATCCATGTGAGAGCTGGGGCAGTATCCATGTGTGAGCTGGGGCAATATCCATGTGTGAGCTGGGGCAATATCCATGTGTGAGCTGGGGCAATATCCATGTGAGAGCTGGGGCAATATCCATGTGAGAGCTGGGGCAATATCCATGTGTGAGTTGGGGCAATATCCATGTGTGAGCTGGGGCAATATCCATGTGTGAGCTGGGGCAATATCCATGTGAGAGCTGGGGCAATATCCATGTGTGAGCTGGGGCAATATCCATGTGAGAGCTGGGGCAATATCCATGTGTGAGTTGGGGCAATATCCATGTGTGAGCTGGGGCAATATCCATGTGTGAGCTGGGGCAATATCCATGTGTGAGCTGGGGCAATATCGATAACGTGTCCACAGGTTGGGGGGGTGCACAATTCTTGGCTGGCCCCGGGCGCTGACAACCCACGCTACGCCACTGCCACCAGGCAGGTTAAAGTGATATTTCCCCTTCTATTTAGAGTTTGTGTGTCCTCAATAAAGTAGTTATCATCTGTTCCGCATGTCATCAAGTGTCTGGCTGATATTTTTTATGGAATTTGGGCTGTTTTAAAGGAGCACTCTAGGACGCTGAAGTGATCAGGATGAGTAAAGTAGCCAGTATATGTAGAGTCTCCCCCTCCTTCCCTCCCTGCTGCCCCAATCTGGCAGAAACGGTGCATGAAGTGAAGGAGATTCCTGCATCAACCGCCCAGCATCAACAGCAGTTGGGATTTTTTAATTCCCGGCTGCCGGTCACCAGATCAGTCACTAGCACAAAGTGCATGCAGACGTCACTCTTTCTGAGACCGCCTACAACAGCGAGAGTTCTCAGAAAGGCAGCCAACGGATCAGATTAGTGCACGCGAGCGCAGCTCATATCCGTCTCTATGCGCAGGCGCTACGGAACTTTCCTACAAGTTCGTAAGACCGTAGTGGCGCGTAATTTTCAGTTCCTATGTAACGCAAGTTGCATAAGAGCACAAATTGCATAGTAAAGCTTCAGGGACTTCTGGGTTTGGAAGTCCCTGAGCTAAAGAGGAGCAGCATGCGGCATGGAAAAAAAAAAAAAAAAAGCGTAAAATACCCTAAAATTAAAAAACAAAATAATTAAATAATAAATGGGCAGGGGCTGCCAGCAGCATCTGCCAAACTATTCAAGGTAAAATAAAGGGAACTCTATTTTTAATAGAGTATCCCTCTAAACTCAGAGATAGTGGGTGCTACCAGCTGGGTGATGGGGATTATTGCTTGATTTCGAACAATTTTAATTTATATAACAAGAAAAAAAAGTGTCATCTGCGGTCATTTATATATATTTCCATGTGCAACAAAACACAAGAGGTTTTAGTTTGCTAAAATGGCCATTGAAGCGTAAGCTCACTCGCCCCATCAAGGCACCTCTCCTTAGCTGAAAAGCAGCAGGAGGGCATGCAGCTGCTCAGAGGAGCAGCTTTTTGTCATTGGTTAGGGACCCACTCTACAAAGAGGTGCCTTGATGGGGCGAGTGAGCTTACGCTTCAATGGCCATTTTAGCAAACTAAAACCTCTTGTGTTTTGTTGCACATGGAAATATATAGAAATGACCGCAGATGACATCTTTTTGTTTCTCTTGATTGTTGCAGTCGCTCTGGTGAGTATAGGCACGACGACATGATGCAAATAACAGAAAAGCCTTACAGGGTTATTCAAAGAGAATCGAAAAGTCCCCGCACGTTCGGTGACTTTTCGTTCTCTTCAATTCGGTGCGATTTGGCGATCCCATTTCGGTGACCCTGCGGTGTATTCAACAATTACCACAGGGCCGTCGTAGTGCAGGGAAAAGCAGCAGCAAACCCGACGAACACTCACCGCAAAACCCGGCGAATGCATGCCGAAACCCGCAAAAACATCTGGATTAACCCGCCGAACACGCCGGAGAAACCCGAGCAGCACCCGATCACAGCGCAAAGCAGCCGCGGGAAAAACCAACAACGCAGACGAATGAAGTGAAAAAAACCAGTACGCTTGAATGTTAGAAAAGTGAAACGCTGTTGGCAAACAAACTACTGAGCGAAAATGACTGAAATTTACATATGAGATCCAATGAATGATAATAAAAAGGGCTGTTACCGAAAAAAGAAAAAATGTTTAAAAAAAAAAAGAAAGAAATCAGAAAAATATGTTTTGCAAAAAATCCCGAAAAATGCTTAAAAGATCCAAAAAATCTATAAATAAAGAGACTTTTTACTGCAGAATATTATAATCAACGGTTTATTAGATATTGCAATAAAACGGGAATATTTTTAACATTGCAGCATATGGGATTCGCCTGAATAAACCTGTCGAATGAAGCCACCGAATGGCAGGGCATTTCGGCAACTTTTCACTGCTGGTTTTTGGTCTCTGAATAGACAAAGCTATGGGGATTTCACTGCCCTCGAACAGGCACCGAACAGGCACCGTATGTGCAGGCAGTTCTCCAAATGTTGGCGAATTGCCTGCTCTCTGGATAGCCGAATGGCCAAGAAAGGTAATTTCAGCATTCGGTTACCTTCCACCAGCAATTTGGAGCTCTTTGAATAATCCTGTTAAATTTAACCTTTATCAGTATATATAAAAAACCGCAATAAATAGAGCGATACAAATGAGAAGGCAAATTGCCACAAAAAATGTTCAAACAACCACAGAGATGAAACGAAAACAATAATACGCAAAGAAAAATATATATTAGTGCAGAAATTAGCCCAATTATAGTGTGAAGAAAAACCCACAAAACAATGAGAAGGATAAAAAAAACAATTCCCTGGGGTGGATAATCTGATCCTGTCTGGTTATTGGTATACTGTGTTAATGGCACAAAAGAATAATTAGTCACGCCCTAAGGGTTTGGTTCCACGCCAGGTCAAAACGATGATAAAAATCTTTTTAAGGCTGGGGTCAGACTAATGCATTTTTAACGTGCGTTCTGGCGCACTTAATCACGGCCACACTAGCAGCAAATGATGGGCAATGACAGCCAATATACGAAGTACGGCCGCACGAAAGCAGCGCAACGCAAGTGGAAAATGAACGCATTTTTTTGAGAACGCAGAACCACTAGTACTGACGTACAGAGTGCGCTGCGGTGGCATAGCGGCGTGTGTGCGTGATTAGGAGACGTCAGACGCTGCTAATGTCCAGCCTACATAACGTCCAGATCGTGTTTTATTGACGATCTGTAAAAAATCACGCACGAAAATGCGCATCGTATGACCGTTTTCGCGAATTCCGTGAAAAAATACGTCAATGCGTTCGGACGCACTTTTTGACGGTCGCTGCAAATAATGCGTTCGTTTGACCCTAGCCTAAAATCCTTGGAGTGAACACCCACGATAAAAGAGAAAAAAAAAAAAATACTCGAAAGAGAACACCAGCGGATTAAATGGAAAGGGAAAACTGTCAAGTTAGTATCCACGTAGAGCCGGGCAAGTATAAATATGTATAAACATGAGGGCGAATCAGATCACCTCTAAAAAAACACAACCCGCATAGCAGCGCGCAGCAGAATAAGAATAAGACATCAGTGCAGAGACAGAGGTGATATTTAAAGCTCATACCTCGAGGTCAGCAGGGAGACGTCTGCAGGCTCTTATTATAAAGGAACGACTTTCAAACGAAATGAGAAAAAAATATAATGAATGTAAAGTAGGAAAATGCTTGTATTAAGATGCGGAGTTGATTTTAAATGAAGTTTCAGTTCAAAAGGAACTAAACAACCCTTCACTACCATTAGCGAGTCTACTCCTTTCTTCAAAAGCACCTGCTTGTGCCTCGATAATGACGGCACTCAATCTGCTCTGATTCTGGAGAAATGCAAAGGGATTTTGTTTATTGTAAACAAACTTAGCACCATATTACATAGTTGGTGCTAACTTAACCAGAGCTGTTGTAAACTTCCCAGAGCCATTATAGCCTATGGAGGTTTTAAGTTTACAATAGCTCTTGTTAAGGCTGGGGTCAGACTAATGCATTTTTAACGTGCGTTTAGGCGCACTTAATCACGGCCGCAGTAGCAGTCAATGTAACAGAGCAGCAGGAAATGCTGGCAGAATGCTTGGTTGTGTAGGGAGAGGTATTAGCAGTAGGAAAAGGGAAGTGCTCATGCCACTGTACAGAGCACTGGTGAGACCTCACTTGGAGTACTGTGTGCAGTACTGGAGACCGTATCTCCAGAAGGATATAGACATCTTAGAGAGAGTTCAGAGAAGGGCTACTAAAATGGTGTACGGCTTGAAGGAGAAAAGTTACCAGGAAAGGCTTAATGATCTTAACATGTACAGCTTGGAAAAAAGACGAGACAGAGGAGATATGATAGAAACATTTAAATACGTAAAGGGAATCCACAAGGTAGAGGAAGGGAGTATATTTAAAAGGAAACAAAGTAGCAAAACAAGAGGACATAGTCTTAGATTAGAGGGGCAAAGGTTTAAAAGTAACATCAGGAAGCATTATTTTACTGAGAGGGTGGTGGATACATGGAACAGTCTTCAAGTAGAAGTGGTAGAGGCCAAAACAGTGATTGAATTTAAGCAAGCATGGGATAGGCATAAGGCTATCCTAAACAAAAGATAAATCCAGGTAAAGTATCCATTTAATTGGGCAGACTAGATGGGCCGAAAGGTTCTTATCTGCCGACATTTTTCTATGTTTCTATGTTTCTAAATGATGGGCAATGACGGCCAATATACGAAGTACGGCCGCACGAAAGTGCAGCCGCGCAACGCAAGTGGAAAATGAACGCATTTTTTCGAGAACGCAGAACTGCTAGTACTGACGTACAGAGTGCGCTGCGTCCGCTAGAGGCGTGTTTGCGTGATTAGGAAACGTTAGACGCTGCTAATGTCCGGTCAACATAACGTCCAGACGCAAAAAGTGTTTTATTGACGATCCGTAAAAAAATCCCGCACGAAAATGCGCGTCGTCTGACCGTTTTCGCGCATTCCGTGAAAAAATTCGTCAATGCGTTCGGACGCACTTTTTGACGGTCGCTGCGAATAATGCGTTCGTTTGACCCTAGCCTCAGTTAGCACCAAGTATGTAATATGGCCCTTAGTTTGCAAATGGGCTCGAGGAAGTGCCCCATAACTTTAAAAGCATCACATGACAGACGATTTATTTGAAAAGTTTTGAAATCAGATTTTCCTGCACAGAACAAAAAAAAAGCCCAAGCTGTAACGTACATGTAGTAGTGCTTTTTCCCCAGTAGAGGGAGCCCTGTGCATGTCAATAAAAGGGTTTATGTTCAGAAACCTTAGGCTGGGGTCAGACGAGCGCAGTTATCACGTCCGTGTTGCCGCACATTTGTACGTCCGTGGCAGCATAGCATTCTGACCAATGGAGCCCCACACACGAAGTACGTCCGCACAGAAGTGAGGACGCATGACGGACGCGGCAAACGGACGCAGGTTAGGCAAGAACGTAATACTGCTAGAACGGACGTGTGGAGTGCGTCACGTCTGCAACGTCCGTGTAGCTTTGTGTGTGAGTGATGGAGCATGGTCAGATGGACTGCATTTATACGTCCAGCATTTTTGACGGACAGAATGTTTTTTCATTGTAATTTATTTACCCTGCTACATCAGTCAAAAAATACATCAGTGAAAAAAACGGACTGTGTGACCACTACCTTGTCGTCAGTCAGAAAGTACGTCCGTACTGCACGGACGCACAGTCCGTACAAAATGCGCTCGTCTGACCCTAGCCTTAGTAGGCATTTACTGTTTAGGCAAACTGAAAATGATTTTCCATAAAACCATTGGGTTCTGCCGGCAGTTTTATGGAAAATCAATTGGTAGTGAAGGGGTTAATTTTTGCATGCACTGATTATTTCTACAGGGTATTGTACAAAAAAATATAACACTGACAACTATTACTATAAGGGTTGTTGAAAGAGCGCCGAACAGTGAACTTCACCGTTCATTGGTATTTCGGGGCAGTTCATCAATTCAGAAAGCTGACAATTCGCCAAATACTGGCAAACTGACAGTAAAATACGGTGCAGTTCACCACAATTCGGCAATCTTCGGCAGCTGCAATATTGTCCCATAGAGAAGTAATAGTTAATCTATTCAGAGAAGGCCGAACTGCACCGAAAGTGCCGGCGAAATGCCTGGATTTTCGGTGATTGAGTTTGACAGGTTTAAACAGGGAAATCTCACTGTTTTCAATGGTAAAAATGATTATTGTTTTTATTCAACCGTTTATTCTTTTCAGTTTCAGCTACCGCCTTTTTATTCATGGATTTTCTTTGGGTGAAATTTTTGGATTCCCATTTCTTTTTTTAAAGTTTTTTTATTATTATTCTTTAATATTAATATTAATTTTTTATAATTTCCACACATTTTAATGCATCTTTATTGTTTTAAACACCTTTTAAAAGAATAGTAGAGTTCTGTTTTTTTCTGCAGTTCGGCGGTCTTATTGACGGATCCATGTTCGGCGCACTTCGGGGATCCTGTTGTGAATAATGAATTCACCGCAGGGTCGGCGAACTGGAATCGACAAAGAACGCCGAAGTGCGCTGGAGTTAATAGAAAAAAAGTTCCCATACCTTTCAACAGAGATGGAAAGAATGGCGGCAACATGGTGATTGCAGGAGACGTGAGCCGCTGAAGTGCCGATATTCCATTTAATTACTTTGGTTTTTGATTCCTATATAATTGAGACTCTATGCACGTGGTTTTTCAATTCTGGCTTGTGGATTCACTTATTTGCACCTGGTTTCCATCTTTGAAGGACTCCCCTCTGTATTTTTTATACACCTCCATAATACAGCTTGTTTTTGTCATTTAAACACAATCAAGCTCTTTAACATGTTTTGGCACGTATTGTGCCCAAGGTGCCAACCCTTTCGGAAATATTCCAGGGACCATTTGAAATTTAATTTCTGCTACTAACATGTTAACAGTTTGTTAGAGCAATTCATGTTTAGTGAATAAGCCCCTTGTAGTCTCTTATGAAGCCTAATCAATGTACACACAGTCAGTCAGACCTGAGCACCAAGGGTTGAAGGGCACTTACTTTATCCTGTGCTGCTGAGCTCTCTGACACTAACAGGGCTCTAATGCAGCTCAGATCAGTGTCAGCTTTCACACTCTCTGGCATTGATTTAACTAAGTCCTAGGACTCAGACTTGTCTCCATAGCAACAGTGATGCTATTCACAAGGGGTGGGGCTTAATCCCGACACTGATGTCCAGTTTAAAGATCTACGAGAAATGATCTCGGATAGCTTGGTCACATAAAATCTGTCAGTATGGGGACATTAAATCTTGTCCCACATAAAGATGATGTTCGGGCAGAATTTTACACCTGTATCTCCTTGATCCAAGCAGGGATTAGGTACTGCGTGCACCAAATGTCAGGGACATTCTATATTATTATTATCCTTTATTTACATAGCGCCACATATTCCACAGCGTTTTACAATATTAGTGTACAAGGGGTTAATGCCTCACATGGATGATACGGCCTGATTCAGGGGGACCCTGTTCCCAAGGGAATTTACAATCTATGAGATGTACAAGTGTTTTGTGAGGTAGGCGCATCCATATTGTTAGGTTTCTTGCCCAAGGATACTCGCTGGTGGAATCTTCTGAGTGGGATTGAGTCGTCTTTCCATGATTGTAGATCAGCGACCTGGTGATTAGGTTGAACCCGCTTCTAGTAAAGTCGATACTTCTCCACAGTTGTATTGGAGGGATGTGCTGAATGGGATTTTGACTTGTCTCTCAACAGTTGAAGGACAGAGATGTTACCACTGGACTCCACAACCGATATGGCGTGGTAGCAAGTATGTACCGTTAGGTGTCTTGCCCAAGGACACTTACTGGAGAGGTGCTCTGGCCAGTTCTATACCACCGGAAAGGGCATTATAGCCCATCTATTTCAGGATGGTGTGCTACCTACCACCATTTCTTTCTTACATGGATTCTATTATCGGGTTTACTAGTCTTTTAAACCCTACATACACTATATTGCCAAAAGTATTCGCTCACCCATCCAAATAATCAGAATCAGGTGTTCCAATCACTTCCATGGCCACAGGTGTATAAAATCAAGCACCTAGGCATGCAGACTGTTTTTACAAACATTTGTGAAAGAATGGGTCTCTCTCAGTAGCTCAGTGAATTCCAGCGTGGAACTGTGTTAGGATGCCACCTGTGCAACAAATCCAGTCGTGAAATTTCCTCGCTCCTAAATATTCCACAGTCAACTGTATTATAAGAACGTGGAAGTGTTTGGGAATGACAGCAACTCAGCCACGAAGTGGTAGGCCACGTAAACTGATGAAGCGGGGTCAGCGGATGCTGAGGCGCATAGTGCGAAGAGGTCGCCAACTTTCTGCAGAGTCAATCGCTACAGACCTCCAAACTTCATGTGGCCTTCAGATTAGCTTAAGAACAGTGCGCAGAGAGCTTCATGGAATGGGTTTCCATGGCCGAGCAGCTGCATCCAAGCCATACATCACCAAGTGCAATGCAAAGCGTCGGATGCAGTGGTGTAAAGCTAGCCACCACTGGACTCTAGAGCAGTGGAGACGCGTTCTCTGGAGTGACGAATTACACTTCTCCATCTGACAATCTGATGGGCGAGTCTGGGTTTGTCTGACAGCATTGTGCCAAGAGTAAAGTTTGGTGGAGGGGGATTATGGTGTGGGGTTGTTTTTCAGGAGCTGGGCTTGGCCCCTTAGTTCCAGTGAAAGGAACTCTGAATGGGAGAATTGGGTGGGTTCTAGTGGCGCAATCTCTTTTTGGAGTAGTCAATGTACAAACTTGTAATGCATGCAGTAAATAATAATAAATAGGTACGGTGTTCCCACTATTCCAAAAAGTGCACGGTCAGAACAACCACTAAAGTGCTGACGACGGTAATCTATGTGCAATGGTGTCACTGTGCAATTGAGCAAAAATGCATATGCTGCAGGTTAACAGCTAAAGTGCTAATGCAATCACGAGTCACAGAAAGTGCAAATGCAATCACAAGTCAAAGAAAGTGCAGATGCAAATATAAGTGCATATATAGGTGCATATAAAAGTGCATATGAAGGTCCTTGAGGCAACTGTTATAACCAAGTCCTGCTTTCCAAATCAATAGTGAAAGCAAAAAAAGAGAACAGTCCAACCGACCGTATATTCTATATTGGAGATAATGTGGTCTGATTGGGTCTCTACGTGGACAGTCCAGAGGTGTACGTAAGGTCTTGATGCAATATCTTCACCTAGGTCCTGTGTGGACTCCCAATTCCCAAAAATGGGAAAAAGAAGGGGAAGAGGAAAAGAAAGGGAACAAAAAAAGGAAAAATAATAGTGCAATATTGTCTGATAGAGAGTCAAGTGCCCATAGACAAGGGAACACTTACGCTTTAAAGAGCCTCGTATACCGGCTCTAGTGTGAAGTGCCTTGGGCCTGATTGATTGTCCCAGGGAAGCAACCAATCAATCAAGCCCAAGGCACTTCACACTAGAGCCGGTATACGAGGCTCTTTAAAGCGTAAGTGTTCCCTTGTCTATGGGCACTTGACTCTCTATCAGACAATATTGCACTATTATTTTTCCTTTTTTGTTCCCTTTCTTTTCCTCTTCCCCTTCTTTTTCTCATTTTTGGGAATTGGGAGTCCACACAGGACCTAGGTGAAGATATTGCATCAAGACCTTACGTACACCTCTGGACTGCCCACGTGGAGACCCAATCAGACCACATTATCTCCAATATAGAATATACGGTCGGTTGGACTGTTCTCTTTTTTTGCTTTCACTATTGATTTGGAAAGCAGGACTTGGTTATAACAGTTGCCTCAAGGACCTTCATATGCACTTTTATATGCACCTATATATGCACTTATATTTGCATCTGCACTTTCTATGACTCGTGATTGCATTAGCACTTTAGCTGTTAACCTGCAGCATATGCATTTTTGCTCAATTGCACAGTGACACCATTGCACATAGATTACCGTCGTCAGCACTTTAGTGGTAGTTCTGACCGTGCACTTTTTGGAATAGTGGGAACACCGTACCTATCTATTTATTATTATTTACTGTATGCATTACAAGTTTGTACATTGACTACTCCAAAAGGAGATTGCGCTACTAGGACCCACCCCATTCTCCTGTTGTACGTTCACACATTTCTGTCGAGGTTTTGTGTTCTAATCCCAGTTGGCTGCAAAACACAAATACATTCACCTACTAACCATTAGCGCCTCCATTGTATCCTCCCCCTTTTTGTTCAAAGGAACTCTGAATGTCCAAGACATTTTGGACAATTATATGCTCCCAACTTTGTGGGAACAGTTTGGAGCTGGCCCCTTCCTCTTCCAACATGACTGTGCACCAGTGCACAAAGCAAGGTCCATAAAGACATGGATGACAGAGTCTGGTGTGGATGAACTTGACTGGCCTGCACAGAGTCCTGACCTCAACCCGATAGAACACCTTTGGGATGAATTCGAGTGGAGACTGAGAGCCAGGCCTTCTCGTCCAATATTAGTGTGTGACCTCACAAATGTGCTTCTGGAAGAATGGTCAAAAATTCCCATAAACACACTCCTAAACCTTGTGGACAGCCTTCCCAGAAGAGTTGAAGCTGTTATAGCTGCAAAGGGTGGACCGACGTCATATTGAACCTTATGGATTAGGAATGGGATGTCACTTAAATTGATATGCGAGTCAAGGCAGGTGAGCGAATACCTTTGGCAATACAGTGTATATTAGGTTAAGTTTTACGCATATCAGAGCATCCCCACATTTTGTTTTTATACTTTGTAACAGTTTTAAATAAATTTATTTGACTTTTATCCATAACACTTGTTGGTATTTATGTCCCAATCCCACTACCATTTCCGCTATTCATCGCCTGCACAGCGACTCTAGCGATACCTAGAATAAGAGCACACCCAAGGAATCACCTTCTCCTGATTGTAAATTCCCTTGGGAGCAGGGTTGCCCCGAATCAGGCCATATCATCCATGTGTGGTATTCCAATGCACACTGATCTCATAACACGCTGCAGAATTTGAGGCGCTATGTTCCTAGAACATTTGGCACCATGGGCGGATCCTAAATTTGGCACCCCCCCTCGACTTTAAAATGTAGAAAAAACACCCGCCCTTTTTTTAATGTTGTCAAAAATATTTATTGCAAATTGTATGTCAACTTACAGTAATGTGTGTTGTGAATGAGCATATCACAGAGCTCCACAGCAATAAAATATGCAGTAATGTGCTGTGTGTATGAGCGTATCACAGAGCTCCACAGCAATAAAACTCACATTACTGTACAGTGTGTATGAGAGGATCACAGAGCACCACAGCAGTATAACTCTCGCGGTAAAAGCAGTAAGTATGACTGTACCACAGCAGTAAAACTCTCATAAAGGCAGTGAATATGAGCGCACACAAATCCACAGCAATAAAACTCACATTAATATACAGTGTGTATGAGAGAATCACAGAGCACCACAGCAGTATAACTCTCGTGGTAAAAGCAGTAAGTATGACTGTACCACAGCAGTAAAACTCTCATAAAGGCAGTGAATATGAGCGCACACAAATCCACAGCAATAAAACTCACATTAATATACAGTGTGTATGAGAGAATCACAGAGCACCACAGCAGTATAACTCTCGTGGTAAAAGCAGTAAGTATGACTGTACCACAGCAGTAAAACTCTCATAAAGGCAGTGAATATGAGCGCACACAAATCCACAGCAATAAAACTCTCATGGCAAAGACAGTGAATAGGAGCGGACACAGCAATTTTTATATATTTACCATCAATGAAGGTTTTGGCCTGGGCAGTGTCAGACCCCTGGCGTCTCGAGTGCCTGCTGGCAGGCCCTGCAGCCTGCTTCTCTCTTAGGATGGGAGACTGACTAGGCGTGGCAGGGCAGGGCAGACAGCGTAGGCTGCTTTCCTCCTCTCTCAGGCACGCACAGGTGTCTGAGGCAGGGCACGTGACATGATTAATCACGTCACGTGTTGCAAGCCGCCACTCCGCGCAGTCCGCATGGCCTAATGCGTGCTGCAGCCTCACAGCTCACACACACAAGTGAAGGCTGGATGGGCCAGATCCGGCGATTACATTGTCTGGATCCGGTGCCTGCCTCGGCTTCACAGAGTGTGGCAGTGGCAGGCTGGACAGCAGCTGCTTGCAGCACCCCCACTTCCTAAATGTGGCCACCCCATGGCACCCCCTGTCCCCTCTAAGTACTCCCCTGGGCACTATATAAATAAAGAATAATAATAATTAATAATAATAATAATAATAATATGAAAGTCTCTCTCTCTTTGGGAATGTAAAACATTAGGAGGTGTTGAAATATGACTGATTTACTTACATTTTGCTGTTACTCTTCCTGTTTACTCACCAAAAATTTATACAAGAAATCCTATATGTTAGAGTGGTACTGGCATCATGTAAACGACAGATTATCATTGTAACAGATCTCCCTACCCCGACTGGGTCACATCTGTTAATACTGCTTCCTTGCTGGACCCACGTTCTCTCCCCAGCAGGCTATTGTGCCTTTCTCCGGTCCTTAGCCCATGTAAACCAGGCAGGTCCAGGCTTTAAACAATAGGGTGCTATGTAATCACAGCCTGAGCATCAGACTGTCTGACTATCTTAGAGAACAGATAAGAAGTTACACAAGTAGACAATAGTATGATACCAAAATCTGTCACAGAGTAAATACATTCTAGATAGGGGGAGTTGAGTTTGGCTACATTGACCACAATGTATTTATATAAACCATAGTAACAGTAAATTAGCTAAACATAGACACTAGCGATAATTACGATAACAGCATTCATATATAACAGACGACACAAACAACCCTGCAGGCACAGGGTGACTTCAGCATAGACGTGGCATGGAAATAATATAGAACATCAGGATGTCTGCACCTCTCAAATGCACATCCAGGCCCATGCGCCCCAAGTTCAAAGTGACGCAAGTCGCAGTCAATTATATTTTTGCAGATTCCAGCCACGCAAAATGCAAATTTTGTAAAAAAACAAAAGGGCTTCTGAATTCATTGGCAGTGGGATCACTTTCCTTATATGACAATTCTACAAAAATTATGCTTTTCGGCCCCTATTGTCATGAAGTGAGTTGCACTTACACATCGTTTGGTTAAATTTTATTGAGATTTTATACATTTTTTTTTTACTTTTCTGCTAAAGGAGATTAAGGGAAGAGAGATTGAAAGGTAAGGCGTACTCATTAGGATAACAAATGGTTACTCCTGTGAACCCATGGTTCCTATAATTGGCTTAATGTAATTGGATATCTACCATACATCATCTCCTGAATTACCTTCTTAACTTTTAAATGGCATGAGTTTTTCTGCTTTTTTCCCCCCTTCTAATAAAGCACTATACCATTTTTATTCTGCTAGTGTAGATTAGTCAGGTAGAAATATGCAGAATAATCACGAAATTAGTTGACGGCTTAATGGTTTAAATACGCTATAATGTATTTATCTTTCAGCAAACAAAAAAAAAAAAAAGCTTGTCCATTTTCTCTTATAGAGGCTTAACAGACCAGGCACAGTTGTTCTCGTTCGGCGCACTTGGATGATTCCAGTTTGCTAATCCTGTGGTGAATTCACTATTCAACGCAGGGTCATCGGAGTGCGCCGAATGTGGAGCTGCCAAAGTCCACCGTGACCTCTGACCAGACCAAGGAACGCCACCAAAGACTGACGATCAGCCCACCGAATGTCGCCAAAGACCAGTGATCAGACGCCGAAGAGCGTCGAACGCCGCTGTACTGCAGAAAGAAAAAAAAAGGAACTCTGCTCTACTATCCTTCTAAAAGGTGTTTAAACCAATAAAAATGCCTGAAAATGTGTGGAAATAATAGAAAAAGGTTGTATAAAGAATAATAAAACTTTCTGTTAGAGAATAAAAATAAAAAAAGCCTTTCAAAAAATTGGGAATCAAAAATTTTGCCTAAAAAAATACATCAAAATGTTCCAATATATATAAAAAGATGATTTGCTGAAAATGAAAAGAATAAATGGTTAAATAATAAAAAAAAAAAGAAAAAAAAAAGATAATATTGTTTTAAATTCAATCCTATGGGATTCGCCTGTTTAAACCTGTCGCACTGAGTCACCGAAAATCAGGACATTTCACTGACACTTCGCATTCTTTGAATTAACCATTACTTCTCCATGACAATTTCGCTGCTGCCGCAGATCGTTGAGTTGCACCATATGTCGCTGTCAATTTCCCCAATATTTAGCGAATTGACAGCTTTTCGAATAAAAGAACCACCGCGAAATTGCACCGTATGGTAAGTGGCACAATGTATAGGCAGCCTGAGAATAATGAGCAATTTATTAATGTCTGCAGCAATTAAGAAAAAGATTACAAGATCACAATAGCTGGTGTTTTAACCAATTTCACATCAACAAACATAAAATTAGAAATTAAGTTTGGCCCACAGAGAACAATAGAAAAAGAGGTGTCTGATCTAGTGAGTTTACAATCTAAGAGGAGTGGGGTGACACCCAAAGATAAGGTTTTATTATCATTCATTGGATCTTGTATGTAAATTCCAGGCATTTTCGTTCAGCAGTTTTTTTGCAAACAGCGTTTCAGTTTTGAAACTTTCAAACGTACTTTTTTTTTACCCCGCTCATCAGCTGGTCGACTTTTTCCGGCGGCTGCTCTGAGCCGTGATCGGTGGCTCGTCGTCTTTTTCCGGCTTGTTCGGTGTGGTTTTTCTGGCAGTACCGGCGGGTTTGCGGCAGGTTTTCCCTGCACTCCGGGGGCCCTGCGGTGCTTGCTGAATACCCGTAGGGTGGGGAACTTTGATTCCCCGAAGTGCAGGGAAGCGCAGGGAACGAGAGGGCACCGAAACGACGCTGACGTTTCGGTGCTCTCTGAACAACCCCGAAAGTGTTACAGTAATTTACATACACAGGCATTATGACACATACAGATAATATTTTTATATTCAATTCGTAATTTTCGGAAGCTGCACTGCTAATAATTTCATTACGATCTCTACAAATCCCCATTAGCAGGAGATCTGAACATTTTTATTAGTTATCTTTATCACAGTAACAGTATTTGACACAAAGGCCATTTCTGCCTGTATGCCGATAATGCAGACCCCCTGTGACATTGTCCGAGATAAGGGACACCATCTTGAGTTCAGAATCTTTCAATCAAACAATATTTCTGTAACGGATAAATGAATACGTGAAAAATTTAAAATGAACAAATTTACATTGTATTCTGTAATCTCAGAACAACAATCTCTGTGCAGTTTTTCCTTTTTTACCCTATATTTAGTTATTAACTTTGCGTCCTTTGTTTCAAATAAATGTTATGATAAACCATTTTTCAACAAAGATCGCCTAGTAGTGAAGTGGTTAAGTCAACTTTGAGGGCTGCTGTTAAATTCACTATCTGACAACCCTCAGATTTTACAAAGGATCACGGGCCAAAGGTTTATTTTTGTCCAGCAGTGCAACCATATATATTTCCATTATGTATTGATGCAATTTAGGTGGCGTTGTCGCAACATTAAAGTGAGCAAGGTGAATTGATATCACAACAACTGGTATCCTGCCAAATTCAACATTCATATGCATTTTGAACAAAATTATTGCCGTATTATCCGAGCTAAAGTGCCAAATGTCGGAAAGACAGATAGCCACACTTCACTTAAAATTTTAATAATATAGAAGAAGAGAAATTACATTCTGTTTCTGCACTTGGCGGCATTCCATCGGAACTTCCTGCAGAACATTTTCCACCCGTTGATACGGATAGTGAATAATCCATTACATTTTGTTTTTGCTACAGTCCTATTTATTTGAGTAACTGGGCGCTCTGCCAGTGTTAATTGTGATACTCAATGAATTAGGCAGAGCTTGTGTTCCCAGACCCTCAATCCACAGCAAACCCAACACATAACAACATGGATTAACTGCTTACATTTCAGTTGTTTGAATGATTTAACTTTAACACATTGAACAGTTTCAGAATCCTACTTCATGCTGTGTTGTATCACATCTCAGACAGGGCCGGATTTATAATTAGTCAAAGTAGGCATGTGCCTACAGGCGCCTGCCACAAGGGGCCCCTTGCACTGTTATTTTTTTTTTACAATTTACAATCATTTAGACACCTGTATCTCTGGAGCCCTACGAGCTAGAGGGGCATAGAAAGTATCATTAGAAAGGCCAGACTTGTGCCTTTCCAGTCTTACCAAAACAGACCAGGTTTATGTAAAAAAAAATATATATATATATATTTTCTCTTTTTTTTTCTACCGCAGCACTGTTGTTCAATTTACAATTATAAAGTGGACAGTGATGCTGCAGTAACTCACCTTCTCATTTCCCACACTGCCAGCAGGTGATGGCACGATGTATTTTTTCCATCGACAACTTAATCAGCGGATTTGAAGCGAGGAGAGAAAGGGGTGATTTTGGAACCCTGTATCTATGACCGTTATACTGCACAAGGTCAAGTGCCCAGAATTGTGGGTGTTCTGGACCGAAATGGAGTATTATTTTCCATAGCTAGGGTTACAAATTAGAAATAGGCTTATAAACTAAGGTTAGGTTACAATTTGTTTGTGTTTTCGGGTCAGGGTTGACCCTAGTCCTTTCTGTTGCATTTTTGCTTCATTTTAAGGCAACAGATTCTGCTCCTTCTTTTGATGTGAGCACAGTGAGAATATATATTTTTTTTGTTTCCCTGAAAACAAAAAGTAATTTTGACAGTTTTTTGGGGGGGGCAGGCGCCCCAGATTTTTTTGCCTACAGGCTCCTGAGATGTAAATCCAGTCCTGATCGCAGAGGTCTGGTACACATTCTTTTGTTAGATGTGCATAGTCTATTATGTGAATTCAAGTCACATGCTGTGGGTACCAGACTCGGATTGCTGTAACACGTTCAGAGCTTGTGAATAACACAGAAACCTTTAGGAAGGACTTATAGGCATTCAATCATCCAATGCCAAGGTACATATCAGGTACACATACAAATCAATATAGCTGCCAACCAAAGCCACCCCCAAAACCAGAGGTCAAGTTGGGTAGAAATGTGCGGGATGCAGGGGGAACTGAATTCCTCCACTTCTTTTGCAGGAGGAATGGAGTTCCTATTGGTCCCACACACTATAGAGCTTTTATTTATTTATGTTTTCAAGCATATGTTTCCTTTTTAACCCTTTAACGCCGCAGGACGTTCCGTGACGTCCTGTTGGCAGGCGGGCTTTGAAGACGAAGGGCGTACATGTACGCCCATTGTCTTCAATGGGGCCGCCTCGGCCCCTCCCCACAGCCTGCTCGCAGCGCGCTTCATTGGCTGCACGGGGACGGCTTGAAATCAAGCCGTCCCCTGCAGCCAATGAAGCTCGCTGCATGCTGGCTGCCGGGAGGGCACGAAATCAGTGCCGCGTGATGGCACCTGTCGGCGAGGCGTACCTGTACGCCTCGCCGGTGAAATCAACCCCTTAAGAGCGCCACCCGCTCGTCCTTAAGGGGTTAAAGGCACAGTAAATATGTGATTTGTTAGATATTTTCCCTAAAACAAGGAATATACATTTAAATATAGTTATATCAAGTTTGTGTGAACGAAGGGTTAAGTGAATTGGGCGGCAGAAATCATGCAGAGTTCTCACACTTATTATTTAGATACTGACCCCTACCCAAAACCCTGAGCTGAAATATGACTCGTTAAATGCTTGTTTTGGTAAAATATTGCTAGAGGCATGGAACGGTACCCTGCTATTAATATCATTACAGAGTGGAATTGTAATATTCTGGGGCACTAAGCTATTTACATTGGCCTTATTAGCTACAAGCTATAGAGAGCATAAATTCCCTGTTTTCCACTGGAAGGCCATTTATATGCCAGCATGAGACCGGCTGGATCTTAATTGTTTTGTGTCTGCATGTGAGCATGATCATATTACTCGCATCAGCAATTTCAATGGTTTGTATTTTAAGTGATTGCTATGTCATATTTAGAGTGTGTGTGTATATATATATATACAGTATATACATGCCATCTCATTTTTTATTTTTTCTATTATTTTTTTAAACGGCGTCCCTAATTTTTTTTTTATTATTATTAGGTTTTTTTTGAGAAACGATTTTACCAGGAAGGATACATTGAGATTTCTCTCGTTTTCAAGTATGTCCAGGGTGGCGAGTATGAATTGTACACAATTAGGCTGGGGTCAGACGAACACAGTGCAAACGTGCGTTTACCCGCACTTTATGACGGCCGTGGTAGCAGCAAATGACGTCCAACGCAGGCCCACACATGAAGTACGGCCACACGAAAGTTCAGCCGCGCAACGCAAGTGGCAAACGAACGCATTTTCGCAAGTACGACGAACCGCTAGTACTGACGAACAGAGTGCACTGCGTCGGCATAGCGTTGTGTGTGCGTGATTAGGAGACGTCAGATGCTGCTCATGTCGGCCAACATAACGTCCAGACACCCAAACTTTCCTGGTTTGGATCCGTATGCAATCACAGCTGAAATTGCACATCGTATGACCGCTACCGCGTATTCCGTGAAAAAATACGTTGATGTGTTCGGATGCCCTTTTTTTACGGACGATGCGAAAAATGCGTTCGTCTGACCCTAGCCTTACAGTGGCTTTTAAGATTAATATTATCATCTGGTATTCTTTCTATAAGAAGTAGTACCCATATCGGCCTATGAAGGGTTAAAATGTTATTAAAACAGACAAGATCCCCCTTTTATGTACATTTAAACATCAGTACTTTTCATTCATCAGCCCACGAAGGGTTAAACAGTAAAAACAGAAATATAAGAGCCACCTTTTTGCATGTCTCAATATCTGTATTTTCATTTACAAGATAAAGGATAGCCTCAACCTGCATTTGCTTACACTGTGTACAAGAACTAATTTCACTATAATATTGTAGATATCGCTGTTGCCCTTATCCAAGATGGCTGCCATCACATCTTTGCCCACAAGATGAAAAACAGGAAGATCAAACGCCATTTTAAAAGACACTTGACAGGAACACATGCGGGTGTCATATTGAAAAGACCGGACTAGGAACTAGACGCAAATAAAGCTTATCCAAGTCTCGATTTCAAAGCCGGACACCATATTGGGCCCAATTTTCACAGATAGCGTGGCGCAGTATGTGTTTGTGCCATTTTTACACAAAACACTGCTGAGCCATAGACTTCCCCTTCATTTTCTGACTGATGAAGCTGACAGGAGGTCAGCGAAAAGCATATCAGCACTGTGACAGAAGTCACTCTGGACTTGGAGTACAGGGTGTTTGTGTAATATGTGTTATATAAGAATAATGTCATGGTCTATCTGTTATCTGCTGATAGGGTTAGCTTTCCAGCATGCCCTCTCAGGAATGTGTTAACATCTGCTGGATTTGAACTGTTGGGATTATATGTCATATCAAATCTTTTAATAAATTTGCTTCCGTCTCGCAAAATTTTTCTATAAGGAAATTGCGGTAAATTTGAGATTGGTGAAAAGGATACCTTCCACCTCACCAAACAGTGCAAACGTATACTGACATCTAGCAACTAAAAGGACAAAGGTAAATATAAAGATGTCACTCTCAATCAATGGAGGTGTACATTTCCTTTCATCCTTTAAGTGATACACTTGAAGAAGAGTCACAAAGGAACAAAAAATACCAGCTGCTTGTGACACACGGCTCTGGCCTCTCGGGCATGTATTGCTAAGGAAATGCTGGATGATTTACTGTTGCTACGCAAGATTAAATAGATGCAATCTTTCAAGAGTTTCTATGCTAGAAAATAGAACAGAAAACCCAATTTTGTCCCTGTTTTCCTGTTAGTAGCTCCCATGTCTCTCTGCTAATGCGCTACATTACACGGACTGGAAAACAGTATCAAAGACGAATCTATGATGTCACAGTGTACATGGAACTCTCATTGTGTACCGTGTTCTCCCATATGAAGCTTATCGGGGTATGTCCTAATTCACATTATTTTGCTCTCTTTATGTAATTAATAATTTCTTCTTATATTATACATTCTACTTTGGAGACAAAGCATAACACCCAGCTGGAACATCAGAAAAGGTAACGAAAAACATTAGTTCCAATGTACTTATAACTTGTCGCTGATTGCACCATATAGTAAAATAGTTCGAATCCACTTGTGAAAAAGATAATTAAGCTCTGGAGTCATTAAAATGAACCAGAGCCCCACATTTAGTAACGAAGCGTTCTTTTAACGTTGATTTCTAAATGTATTCAAAATACATAGGGCCCTATTACATTCTTCGCGCACAATTTTTGCGCGTGCGCAAAACCGCATTAACGCGAGGGGCAAAATCCTTTGCGCTGAACGTCGTATTACAACATTCGCGCAAAAAATGTGCGTTAACGTTTAACGTGAATGGACCTGCATGAACCAGATGAACTGTGCGCGTCCTATACTTAACATTCTGAGCGCAAATGCGTTTGTACGCTGGTGCGTACATGGTATTGCAATCTTCGCGCAAAATTTAACGAACAACGTTTGCGCTCATGATTTTAACGTCTTTGAAAAGCTGGAGGTAACGGCAAACTGTAACAACTGTCACAAAATGACAGACTCGCGTCAAAAATTACATTGCGCTCACTGATTTCTACGCGCAACGGTACTTTGCTTGCATTTTTGCGCGTCGGTATTACGAACGTTATTTTTTGACGGATGACAAAATGCGCGAGGATTGTAATACCACGTTAATTTTCGCATGATAACGCAAAAAAAATGCGCTGCGCGGGCGAAATTGCGTGAAGAATGTAATAGGGCCCATAATGTTTTTTTAATACAAATGTAATGTGTAACTCTTATAAAACTGGGGCGCCCTATTTTGAGTGTTGATTTGATTAATTGATCTTCACTGAGCATCAAGAAAGAGGCCAAAGGCATAGAATCTCCAAAAGACTATGCTCTAGAACAGGGGTCTCAAACTCAAATTACCCGAGAGCCACTGACTGGACACGTTTTCATATCCCATGGGGGGCCACAAGCAAAATTTCAAACTCGTTTAAAAAATAATAAGTTAAATATAATTGTTTTCCAACTAAAGTTATGTCAAAATGCAGTACTTTATTAAAATATATTTAATTGAAATAAATATAAATAAAATATAAAAATGTATTATTAGAATAATTATATATTTAAATTTAATAGATATGAAAAAAATAATGCAGCTGCACTAGTAATTTTACAAGGTGAAAAAAAACAGTGCCCCTTTTTTTTAGAACAACAAAAAATATATATATCTTTTTAACTGTATTTAATCTTATTTTTTCATCTTATTGTTTTTACACAATACAGTACATACAGTTGCAAGAAAACGTATGTGAACCCTTTGGGATTACGTGGAGTTTTGCATGAATTGGTCATAAAATGTGCTCTGATCTTCATCTAAGTCACAACAATTTGAAAAACACAGTTTGCTTAAAATAATACAACACAAACATTATATGTTTTCATGTGTTTATTGAACATAACATGTAAACATTCACAGTGCAGGGTGGAAAAAGTATGTGAACCCCTAGCCTAATGACTTCTCCAAGAGCTAATTGGAGCCAGGAGTGAGCCAACGTTGAGTCCAATCAGTGGGATATTATTGGATGTGTGCTGAAAGCTGTCCTGCCCTTTAAAAAACACACACCAGTTTTGGTTTACTGGTTTCAAGAAGGACTGCCTGATGTGAACCATGCCTCGCAGAAAAGAGCTCTCAGAAGACCTACAATCAAGAATTGTTGACTTGCATGAAGCTGGAAAGGGTTACAAAAGTATCTCCAAAAGCCTTGATATTCATGTGTCCACGGTAAGACAGACTGTCTACAAATGGAGAAAGTTCAGCACTGTTGCTACTCTCCCTAGGCGTGGTCGTCCTGTCAAGATGACTGCAAGAGCACAGCACAGAATGCTTAATGAGGTAAAGAAGAATCCTAGAGTGTCAGCTAAAGACTTACAGAAATCTCTGGCACATGCTAACATTTTTGTTGACACATCTACAATAAGGAAAACATTAAACAAGAATGGAGTACATCGGAGGACACCACGGAGGAAGCCATTGCTGTCCAAAAAGAATATTGCAGCACGTTTGAAGTTTGCAAAAGAGCACCTGGATGTTCCACAGCACTACTGGCAAAATATTCTGTGGACAGATGAAACCAAAATTGAGTTGTTTGAAAAAAACACACAACACTATCAGGGTTATCCAAAGAATTCGAAAAGTCACCGCACGTTCGTGACTTTTCGTTCTCTTCAATTCGGTTCCTTTTGCCGATTGCATTTCGGTGACCTGCGGTGTATTCAGCAAGCACCACACAGGTCCCCGAATTGCAGGGAAAAGCTGCCGTAAACCCACTGAAAACTAACCGATGCACGCTGAAAAACAAGCAAAAACATCTGATTAACCTTTGAAAAAGACGAACAGGAGCCGAACAGGAGCCGAACATGAGCCGAATCACACAGAGCCGAAGCAGCTGTGACGTAGAGGAGGCAGTGAATAAATTAGAAAACATTTGTATGAATCTGGGAAAAAGAAACGCTGTTTGCAAAGAAACTACTGAGCGAAAATGTCTGAAATTTTCACAGGAGGTCCAGGGAATGATAATAAAGAGGGCTGTTACAAAAAATAAGTAACTGAAAAAAAAAAAAAAAAAAAATCGGACTTTTAATAAAAAAAAAAAAACCAGAAAAATGCTTAAAGTATCCTAAAAAATCTATAAATAAAGAGACTTTTTGCTGCAGAATTTTCTAATGAACGGTTTTATTAGATATTGAATTAAAACGGGAATATTTTTAACATTGAAGCTTATGGGATTCTCCTGAATAAATTTGCCGAATGAAACCACCGAATGGCAGGGCATTTCGGGAACTTTCACTGCTGGTTTGTGTTCTCTGAATAGCCGAAGTAGTGCTTCTCTATGGAGATTTTCACTGCCCTCGAACGGGACCGAACGGCACATATGTGCAGGCAATTCGCCAGTATTTGGCGAATTGCCTGCTCTCTGGATAGCCGAATGGCCAGGAAAGGTAACACGAACGCTGATTTCAGCGTTCGGTTACCTTTCTCAAGCAATTCGGATCTCTTTTGGATAACCCTGTATGTGTGGAGAAAAAAAGGCACAGCACACAACTTCAAAACCTCATCCCCACTGTAAAACATGGTGGAGGGAGCATCATGGTTTGGGGCTGCTTTTGCTGCTCAGGGCCTGGACGGATTGTTGTCATTGATGGAAAATGAATTCCAGAGTTTATCAAGACATTTTGCAGGAAAATGTAAGACCATCTGTCCACCAACTGAAGCTCCGCAGAGGATGGGTGATGCAACAGGACAATGACCCAAAGCATACAAGTAATTCAACAAAAGAATGGCTTCAACAAAACAAAATACGCCTTCTGGAGTGGCCCAGTCAGAGTCCTGACCTCAACCTGATTGAAATGCTGTGGCATGACCTTAAGAGAGTGATGCACACCAGACATCCCAAGAATATTGCTACACTGAAACAGTTTTGCGAAGAGGAGTGGTCCAAAATTATTCCAGATCGTTGTGCAGGTCTGATCTGCAACTACAGGAAACGTTTGGTTGAGGTTATTGCTGCCAAAGGAGGGTCATCCAGTTATTAAGCCCAAAGGTAAACATACTTTTTCCACCCTGCACTGTGAATGTTTACATGTTCTGTTCAATGAAAACATATAATGTTTGAGTTGTATTATTTTAAGCAGACTGTGTTTTTCAAATTGTTGTGACTTAGATGAAGATCAGAGCACATTTTATGACCAATTCATGCAAAACTCCACGTAATCCCAAAGGTTTCACATACTTTTTCTTGCCACTGTAGTGGTGTTAGGTATTATTGGAAAGGCCAGATTCTGGCCTTTCTGATGACACCTCCACCATCCCCCTGTAGCTCTTACGGATCCAGAGATACAGGGGTCTGAAGGACCCCTGCATCTCCTGTACTACTGGGCAGGGGAATCACAGACAGTGACATCATCACGCACACGCGCGATGAGTCCCGCCGCCCTGAGGGGGCAGTCCCACTGTGACTGAAGCACCTGCTTGGTGCCAGATTGGCACCAAGCAGGGGCCCAACAGGATGGGCGTGGCGCGCCCTGCGGAGGCAAACCCCATGGCGCACCATGCACGTTCTGGATTGCAATAAACTAGCGCAATCACCGATGCACGGATTTCTTACGGGTTTAGCTTTAGAAAGGTAATATGAGGGCATACGGTAAAGTCACTTATACTAGCAGTAATGCTTACACATACAAACGCTAATGTTAGGGCACTATTCCCTAGTGAACACTAGCAATTTACAGATGTCAGGTAATTATGGTCACAGTTAAAATGACTTAAGACCCTAAAAGAGACCTTTCTACTGACTCAGAAAACACCAAAACTGAGATGACTGGGGTGGCTGCTGACCTGCATGACCGTGCCACAGGCATGCTGCAGGGAGGCATGAGGACTGAAGATGTGACCAGAGCACTAAACAGCAATGCTGGTAATGTGGACCACCTAAAACAACACTGCCGAGAGTCAGGACTGACACCCTCACAGTTACCGAGCATGTGTAACAACACCTGCATGAGGGTCAACAATCACACTTGTGGGACAGATACAGCATGGTGCCAACAACTGCCTGAGCTACACTAGAAACACACAATACCACCATCTTGTTCATTTTATGTCACAGCAAGGGAATCTTGTTATGCTCATACAAATATTCACATGTTAAGTTTTTAGAATTTAAGGACGTTTCTTTTCTACAACTGTTGGATCTGGGCAAGCACCAGCGAAACGTGTATTGGAAAGCCTTATTACATTTTACAAATGATATTTATTTGCCTTTTATTTCTGTAAAGCAGCTTTGAGAATAAATCCTCTAATTTTTTTGGTACCCTCGTGTCCTGTATTTCATTGGCAAAGGAGTCCACATGTTTTTGGTTTGATATTATTGAATATAATTTATTTCCATTATTTTGGATAATTATTTTTGGGATAATAAATTATTATTTCTAGGGATGCACCGATACCACTTTTTTAAGACCGAGTACGGGTACCGATACTTTTTAAAAGTACTCACCGATAGGGATGAGCTGTTCGGTTCGATCAGTTCGGAGTTCGATTCGAACTTTGGTAGTTCGAAAGTTCGCGAACTTCGAACTTTTTGGGTGTATTCGGTTCGAGTTCACAAAAAAAAGCAAATTTTGAAAAAAAGTATAAAAATGCTTAAAAAATACTAAAAAATCTAGAAATAAAGAGACTCTTTACTGCAGAATATTATAAGCAATGGTTTATTAGATATTGAATTAAAAACTAATGTGTACGTGCAAAGATTCTCACCTCTAAATGACCTGTGTTTTTCAAACGGCATAACAACAGGTGATTTTAGTCTGGTCTAATGAATTTGATACATTGTATGTAGAATGAAGGTGTGGTGTCTGCTTCTGATCTGAGTGAGAAGTGTTAATTTCCCTCCTAAAACTTCTTCTAATATGCTGCATTTAACTGCTGTGTGAAAAAATACAAAATTTCCTCATTGCCCGCTTTTAACATCTAAAGCAATGTTATTTTTCACCTTGGGATTAAACATTCACAGGGTTATTCAGAGAGCGGTGAAAAGCAGGAGAATAACTGGAGAAGTGAAAATTCTAGGTCAAAATAGTCAAACCATAAAAATTCTCCCATTTATCTCACTTTCCAAATCAGCTATTTTGACCTAGATTGTTCTCTTCTCCTGCCAGTTCTCCTGGCTTTCACCTCTCTCTCAGGGTTGTTCAGAGAAAGGTGAAAACCAGGAGAATGGCAGGGAAAGAGAACAATCTGGACCAAATAGCCGATTTGGAAAGTGAGATAAATGGGCGAATTTTTCTGGTTTGGCTATTTTGCCTAGAACTTCACTTCTCCAGTCATTCTCCTGAGTTTCACCTCTCTCTGAATAACCCTGATAGTCATAAAACACAATCGGCCACAATACTCAGCCACTAATTGGGTTAGTCGAGACTCATGGGAAATGTAGTTCAAAAACAACTGGATGGCCAAGGTTGCTGCACCTCTGAATTATAAACATACAGGGTTATCCAAAGAGATTCAAATGGCTAGAGAAAGGTAACCGAACGCTGAAAATCAGCGTTCGGTTACCTTTCCTGGCCATTCGGCTATCCAGAGAGCAGGCAATTCACCAAATCCTGGCGAATTGCCTGCACATACGGTGCCTGTTCGAGGGCAGTGAAATCCCCATAAAAAAGCAATGCAGTGAAAGGTTCCCGAAATGCCCTGCTGTTCGGTGGTTTAATTCGGCAAGTTTATTCAGGCGCATCCCATAGGCGTCAATGTTAAAAAATATTCCCGTTTTAATTCAATATCTAATACACCGTTCATTATAAAATTCTGCAGTAAAAAGTCTCTTTATATATAGATTTTTTTAGGATATTTTAAGCATTTTCCTGGTTTTTCTTTTTACTTATTTTTTTTGTAACAGCCCTTTTTATTATCATTCCCTGGACCTCATATGTAAATTTCAGACATTTTCGCTCAGTAGTTTCTTTGCAAACAGCGTTTCACTTTTCAAACATTCAAGCAAACTGTTTTGCTAATCTATTCACTCCATTCGCTGCGGTGTCGGCTTTTTCCGGCAGCTTCGCTGCGTCTGATCGTCTCCTGCTCGGCTTTTTCCGGCGGGTTAATATAGACGTTGTTGCGGGTTTTTTGCGGTTAGTTTTCGGCGGGTTTGCGGCGACCTTTCCCTGCAATTCGGGGACCCTGTGGTGCTTGCTGAATACACCGCAGGGTCGCCGAACTGGGAATCGTCAACACAAACCGAATTGAAGAGAACGAAAAGTCACCGAACGTGCGGTGACTTTTCAATTCTCTTTGAATTACCCTGATTGTAATGATATATTTAGGCTGAATGTGTGAGAGTGTGTGCGTGTGTATGTATGCGTGTCTGTGTATATATATATATATATAACATAATTTTTTTTCATGTGTTTGAGCTTTTGAGTGCACACCCTAATGCAATAGGCTGTGCACGCCTATGATGATGGCACAGATGTCTGTGAGCATGATGTGAGCTGGCCTGGGCAATATATATACGCATGATGTGAGCTGGCCTGGGCAATATATATACGCATGATGGCGCATCTGTGACTGTGAGCATGATGTGAGCTGGCCTGGGCAATATATATATATGCATGATGTGAGCTGGCCTGGGCAATATACGCATGATGAAAATTTGCAAAGGCTAAGGCACGCAAAGTGAAATTTTGATGTGTCTGAAATTGAAACTTACGTGACAACTCTTATTTTTTTTTCTGTTAATTATATTTGTTCAATACAGTTAATTTTAATTTGTTTAATAGAGTTAATTTAAAATGGTTTAATACAGTTTATTTATATTTATTTTACCTTTACTATTGGTGCTTTTCAAACTTTATTCTTAAAGAAAAAGAAATTTAGCAGTTTCATGTTGTGTAGTTTTTTTTTTTTTGGGGGGGTGCAAGTAGCTGGTCTTGCCCAGGGCCCAAAATAGTCTAGCACCGGCCCTGACCGCATGGTCCACCCCTGCACTCTTCCACAATACCACAGAGGGGTTACTGTATGATGGCACTTGCTGGCCTGGCACCAAAGGCTCAATATTTGGGTGCACTGCCACTGACGCCTGTATCAGATTCATATCCTCAGAGGGGTTACGGTGTGACGGCACTGCTGCCGACGCTAAAGGCCCAATTTTAAAGCACCTATTGTTACTTTCATCCAAAGCCTGCACAAGTTTCACAATAATTTAGCCAAAAATCACTAAACTTTTTCTGCGTGTCCGAAAATGTCTCCTCTTTTCATACAGACTGCCGTCCCAAGCAGTTGTTTATGGATTGGATAGATTAAAGGAAAAGCAGTTACCGTCATTTGAAATGTAATTTTTTGGTTTTTACATATTTCTATACATCTGAGAAATCCGCCACTTCACGGGCAGGTTATGGGGACCTCCTAGGCACGATATTTGAAGGAATTTTTCTTTTTTATTTTTAACCCTTATTTCATGAAAAACTCACTGTCCCTTTAAAAAAATTTTTTTAACTTTTTGTCCTTGTTTCCTGTCCCCCAGGGCACTACCCGGACCCCAATACACCTTTTATGGCAAATATCTAGCATATATTGGAGGGCACTCTAAAAATCGAATTTTCAGCCCCATTGACTTGTATTGAGTTCGAGTTCGAATTCGAACATTTGGAAAGTTCGAGTTCGAATGCGAACCGAACTCGGGGGTGTTCGGCTCATCACTACTAACCGATACCGAGAACCGATACTTTTATTTTATGTCATGTGATGCTTTCCAATAAGAACAGACCTCATATAAAAATGCCCCCAGCTCACATATATATATCCCCCCCGAGAAATATATATATACAGAATACCCCCAGCTCACATGAATATATCCCCCCCGAGAAATATATATATACAGAATACCCCCAGCTCACATGTATATATCCCCCCCGAGATATATATATACAGAATACCCCCAGCTCACATGTAGCTTGCCCCCAGCTCTCATGGATTTGCCCCCGGCACTCATGGATTTTCCCCCAGCACTCATGGATTTGTCCCCAGCTCTCATGGATTTGCCCTAGCACTCATGGATTTTCCTCAGCACTCATGGATATTGCCCCCAGCTCACATGGATTTGCCCCCAGCTCTCATGGATTTGCCCCAGTTCACATGGATTTGCCCCCAGCTCTCATGGATTTGCCCCCAGCTCTCATGGATTTTCCCCCAGTTCACATGGATTTGCCCCCAGCTCACATGGATATTGCCCCAGCTCGAATGCTGGGGAAGCTGGCCGCGTGCATGAAAAGTATGTGACCAGCGTTCCCCTCCAGCCCGCTTCACCCATCCTGAAGGTCCGGTCGCTTGGCAGTGATGCGATCACGTGGCCGCCGGGCGCATCTGTGACTCTGCCTCCAGCCGACAGGCAGCATCACAGGAGCGCCCAGTGGCCACGTGAACGCATCACTGTCAAGCGACTGGACCTTCAGGATGGGTGAGGCGCGCCGGAGGGGAACGCTAGCTGCGTGCTTTTCATGCACGCGGCCAGCTTCTCCAGCCCCGCGGATACCGGCAAGCTGGCCCAGCGTCGGCTTCCGGTATCGGCGGGATGTATCGGGCCGTTTGCACGAGTAACAAGTACTCGTGCAAACGGCAATATCGGCACCGATACTAGTATCGGTATCGTGCATCCCTAATTATTTTGTGGTTCAAACCTTCTCTCACTCCGTGTGTTTACTTGACACTTGCTTGCACAGATTTCAGTGAGTTATTCCTACGGATTACCAGTTTACTATATAAAACAACACATTTCCTTTACAAAAATATTTAAACGCTTTTAGACACAAAATTTGGAAAAAAATTAGACCGCCAGGGAGGTTAAATGGAAGAAAGGGTGCAGAAGAAATGTAGGCAGGCAACATCTAGGGGGCCCGAGTTCTAAACCCCTGTCCTAGAGTATATATTTAACCATACATCATAATCAATTAAGTGGTTGTACATGAATCAATGAATACCAAGGGAATAAAGGCATTGACAAATTTACACCAATATAATGACATTTCTTTTACAGTTTTACTTTTTAGTAAAAAAATAATTCGAAGTTCTTTGAAAAAACAAATGACATCCTGTCTGTTTAACTTTGGCGAATAATCCTGTATGAGTCAAAGTGAAAATAAAGGAACTGGAAAAAAATACCCGACTAGTAAATGTATTATCACCTGCTCTCACACAGAGTTTCACAGAGTTTCAGGGTTTGCAGTCATACAGCAACATTGCTGCCTCTCTATGGATTTATTTTCATGTCACATATCGCTCGACTAGCATGGGAAAACACATAATTATTTAGCAATCTCTATTGAGCAGTAATCTGGGCCCTCAATGGCACATGTTCCTGCCTGTCTGATACTTTCAGGGTTATTCAAAGAGCTCCGAATTGCTGGAGAAAGGTAACTGAACACTGAAATTCAGCGTTCAGTTACCTTTCCTGGCCCTTTGGCTATTCAGAGAGCAGGCAATTCGCCAAATCCTGTCGAATTGCCTGCACATACAGTGCCTGTTCGAGGGCAGTAAAATCCCCATAGAGAAGCAATGCTTCGGCTATTCAGAGAACAAAACCCAGCAGTGAAAAGTTGCCGAATTGCCCTGCCATTCGGTGGTTTAATTCGGCAGGTTTATTCAGGCGAATCCCATAGCCTTCAATGTTAAAAATATTCCATTCTTTATTCCATTAGGTTTTAATTCAATACCTAATAAACCGTTCATTATAATATTCTGCAGTAAAAAGTCTCTATTTTAAAAAATTTTAGGACATTTTAGGCATTTTTTGGGATTTTTTTGCAAAAATTTTTTCCATTTTTTTTTTATTGTTTTTTCTTTTTTCTGTAACAGCCCTTTTAATTATCATTCCTTGGACCTCATATGTAAATTTCAGACATTTTCGCTCAGTAGTTTGTTTGCAAACAGCGTTTCACTTTTAAAACATTCAAGCAAACTGTTTTTTTTTCACTCCATTCGTCTGGGGTGTCGGGTTTTTGCGGTGTGATCGGCTACTGCTCGGGTTTTTCCAGCATTTTCGACGGGGTTAATCCAGATGTTTTTGCGGGTTTTCGGTGTGCCTATGCCGAATTTTGTGGTGAGTTTTCGGCAGGTTTGCGGTGACTTTTCCCTGCATTACGACGGCCCTGTGGTGCTTGCTGAATACACCGCAGGGTGGCCGAAATGGGATTGCCAAATCGTGCCGAATTGAAGAGAACGAAAAGTCACTGAACGTGCGGTGACTTTTCGATTCTCTTTGAATAAACCTGTTAGACTGCTAAATACTTTTGTTTATAAGGTTCTTTTATTGTTTGGTGGCTGCATACACTATTGTGTAGTACTGTCTTTTTGTTACTCCCTTGTCAAGTCATGCTACATAGAAAATATTAAATGTGCGGTGTTTGTTCAGCTATAGTAATCGAGGCGTTTCTCACTCAGAGACTCAAGAAATAACAGATGCGCACCATATACTACAAAATACATTGTGTACATCATTAATAAATGTTCACAAAAGATCTTTAACCCAGTTGATTAATGAAACACGATACCAGAAATTATCTTTCCAGGTATATCCGTGCTTCTTTGAAAGCCGGGCATTATTTCCATTACAACAAGGCATAAAAGGGATTACTCGCTCAGCGCCTTACCTGTTTGATTTCCGGCATAGGTCAACATCCGTCTCGAGTGAGCCAAATTCGTCCTTTTTATTGCAATTCTTTAATAGTGCAGCCCTTACTGCTTGGTTCTCCCTCATACTCTTCGTTAGGTTTGCTTCTCCTCTTGTTGTTTTGTCGCATAGGGGATAATGGCTCACCTGTTTACCCAGGCTTTAGATTAACATACATTCTCCAGTCCAACCCTCACCACCTGCCTCCCCGTGTTTCTTTCGTCATGTTGTTATTTTAGCCTCAGCCGAGGCGACTACACAATGCAGACGCCGTGCCTTGGGTCTCACATGGGGAATTACACCGCATCATACGTAAAGTCAGCATTATAATCACTGGCGTGCGCAGCCCGGTGCATTCGGGTGTGCAACCGCAGTGCATTTATTAATTGAACAAGTATGTTTCGAAGATTTTGCACAAAATACATATTTTTCTTTACCACTAAAAAGCCAGTAATCCAAGATAAAGTCCATTTTAATACATGAACGAGATAAAGGACATCTAAAATGTCAATGTAGGGGGTAAAAATTACTTCTTTGCCCTACATTAGGGTGTACCTGGGCACACCAGGCACAACCCCTGCGCACACCAGGGACGTGCAGTCAGGGGTCCCTGCCATTCCAGTAAATTAATATGCTCATTGTGCTGTAATGACATTTGTGTATATTTAAACTGTAAATAAAATGTTAATTTATTGAAAAAAGTTCTCATACTCACCTCTCCACGTTCCCTCGCTGTGCTTCTCTGTCCTCCGCTTTTTTTTTCTTCTGCACTTTCAGTTTGCTGGTTGCAGTGTGTGTGTGTGTTTCACTACACAGACAGCAGGGGCAGCACTGAGCCAGCCTAGCCTACGCAATTTGCGCAGCTGAATGCTACACTAATTGCATAGCTCAAGCTGACTTCCTGGTTCTACGCTTCTCAGTGCCTCCAGAGGCACTGAGAGCAATATTGAAAGCTTGAGCCAATGGGAAAGCTCCATTGGTCTCAAGCACTTCCTTTTTAAAAAGAAACGCCCCCCATGGGAGGCAGAGCTCCCCATGGATTGATTGAGGCAGGACAGTCATGTGACTGTCCTCGTCAGTCGTGGAGGGGGCGGGCAGGCAGAGCTCAGCAATCAGCATTTGTGTAATAGTGCCCTCTAGTAGTCAGTATTGTAAGTGCATGCATTGTAAGTGCAAAAAAAAAATGCAAACTTTACTTTATAAATAGTGAAACTCTATTCTCCTATATAACGATAATCAAATGCGTAAATTGTGACTGTGTAACCCTGTGTATATCTGGCTCTGATACTAGCCAGTGCCTCACCAGCCACTGACCTCACCGCACGTCACTGGCGCACACCTATGATTAGAATAAAACACAGTAATAGGATTCCGTCTTTCAAAGGCGCAGAGTGTGCCATGTCTAATTGAATTCGTTTGAGAGAGATGCATTAAAACCATGGTAGTTTAATCACCGGACACTGTAAACCTGGGTTGGCACTATAAACCTTTCGCCCGACATTTACAAAAGGCCAAAAGGGTATGCTTGCATTTTAACCTACCTGGTGGTTTTCCCGAGTGTGGCTTGGGGTTAAATTTATATGCTGAAAGCGGCAAACCCCGAGCCACACTCGGGCTGGATACGTACCTGTGTGTGCGCTCCCTCGTTGACCTCTCGCAATCGCATTCTCCGTCGTCCGATCGCGGGGTCATGCTCGCAAGAAGGGAACCAGGAAGCAGGACATTGTGATGGGCCGATGGTGACTGCTGGGGTCAGCGAGGGAGCGCAGGTACAGGTATGTATCCTGCCCGAGTTTGGCTCAGGGTTACTGCTTTCAGCATAGAAATTTAACCCCGAGCCACACTCGGGAACACCACCAGGAAGACGAAAAAAATGGTACCGATTCTGACATATAAAATATGTCAGAGTCGGACTGCCAGAGAGGTTAAGGAATGGGGCTGAAAGCGTGGCCTGAGACATGTAACGTAAAGGGACACTAACGCTTACATATGCTGTAACTAGATTAATTGTGCATTACAAACAAAACCATAATTTAAAACACATGCTGCTGTTTTTTTTCTTTGAGGTAATTGCATGTAAAAGGGAAAACCTACCTTTTTATTTTCCATCTCCTGTTTCCATTTTGCGGATTTTTCCCATGATGCGACATTTACCGAAATCTGTGCAAATGTTTTACTTTACAGTAAGTCTTTCCGCTTATACAGTATTTAACAGTAAGTGGAGTTTGTTTAAATAAGGCTTTAAGCTACTTGAGATAAGAGATGGCAGCTGAATGAGATGAGACATGGAGCTTAAAATACTTGTAATCCACTCACTGGTAACGTCCTGTGAATACATCCCACACAATTCAATGCTGTGAGTCTGCCGCCTGACCCATTCACTCCATTCTATGGCCAATGCCACAGAGTGAGGAGCATGTGATGTAAAGATACAGTGGGGGGGGAGTGCAGTATACAACACAAAAGAACACACAATGGATGCACCCAGTGAAACATATAGAATAAAAAAAAATCTTAACTAAACATACAAGAGAAAAATAAAACACATGTAAGATATCAACAACATAAAATAAACACAATAAGGACATTCATTTTTTGGTAGAGGTGTACCTTTACAAAGTCTGGATGCAGCCTTCGCAATCTATCAGCTATTCACTTATGTAAATAATTTAGGACAGCTATTCACGATATTCATAAATGATCTGCCCAATGTCTGCAAAGCCTCAACTGTACACATTTACGCAGATGACACCGTTATCTATACCAGCAAACCAAATCTCCTGCAGCTGCACCAACCTGGTGTTTAAGAGCTTTTCTGGTAAGCTACCACCCTACCTGAATAGGCTGCTTCCCCAGCAGTTCCCTCATCCTATAACCTCAGATCCAGGACCAGCACCTTACTTACAATACCACAATACAAAAAGAAAGTGGCTCGATGCTCATTTTCCTACAGAGCACCGCAAATATGGAATAACCTCCCAGACACCGTCAAATCTTCCCCCAGTATTAAGTCACTGAAGAGAGCTCTATTAACATACCTCAATACAGAATGCACCTGTAAACATGTAACATAATGACTATTTCCTACATATTTATTTTAATCTGTGTTAATCTGTATATTTGTGTTATTTTTTGTACTTACTGTAACAATTCAATGTTGTTGAACCCAGGACATACTTGAAAACGAGAGAAATCTCAATGTATCCTTCCTGGTAAAACACTTTGCAAATAAATATAATAAATAAATAAAATATCTCAGTTACACCAAATATATTATAAAAACCTTTTGAGCCTCACGCACACACACCAAATATATTTGCAGCTCCGAAAAAGAAGAACATAGGTGTAATTCTGATAAATAAAAAAAGATGGACAGAAAAGGTTTGGTCCAAAATAGGGAATGTGCTTTGTAGATAGGGACAGCTGGGAGGTACCTTTCCTCTATCTGCTTACCAGTTGACCCAGTCTGTCAATAATTTTAGAGCTACAGCTACAGAGATCATGGCAGTTTTAAAGCATGGTTTTGGTTTTATTTAATTTGTCTCACTGTCAGCATTTAGCCATTACAAAATAACGAATGCATCACTGAAAAAGCTGGAAGCATCGATACCATTGTCGCTGACGCAAGATTTACAGCAGTTTTTATCAACTCCGTTCCCAGGTCCACCTAACAGGCCAGGTGTCACAATTGGACGGGCCTGGCATGAATGCAGAAGGGTTGGGTGTGAGTCTACTGTGCAGTGAAACACAAACCAAGGATTTATACAACACCAAACAGGATATTTATCGTCAGCTTCCTTTGAATAGTCAAGACTTAACGCTAGAACAGAATATAATACAATAACAGAATCTAAACCAACAGGGATCCAGAACAAAAGCACAATACCCAAACCACAGACTAGAACTAAAGCACATAAACAGACACAGGAATATGAACCTAAGAACTAGAAGCAAAATATAAGAATAAACCAAATACAGAGATACAATACCAATACGTGGCTACAAGCAGGGTTTAATACATAAAGCAAGATACAGACAGACCTGAACTAGAGTACAATGCCAGACTAACACAAATAACAGGAGAGGGCTGGACACTAGGGATGTGCGTTTCGGGTTTCGGAATTTCGAAATTTTCACGAAATTTCCCCGATTCGTGTATTCGGATTCGACCGATTTTCCGAAAATTTTCTGATCGGAAAACAGCAGATCCGAACAAATTTCCGAGCCGAAATGAAAACTTTTCGGAAATTTTCGAATAGACTAGAAATGTGTAAAATCGAAATTCATTTAGTTCCATTCGTGATTTCGGCTCCATTCCTGATTTCGGTTCCATTTCAGTAATTTCGGACATCGTATTTTTCGGTTATATCGCTGATTCTGTAATTTTGTATCATTCCCATCTCAATGTATCCTTCTTGTGAAACATGAGAAATCTCAATGTATCCTTCCCGGAAAACATGAGAAATCTCAATGTATCCTTCCCGGGAAACCAGAGAAATCTCAATGTATCCTTTCGGGGAAACCAGAGAAATCTCAATGTATCCTTCTTGTAAAACGTGAGAAATCTCAATGTATCCTTCTTGTAAAACATGAGAAATCTCAATATATCCTTCTTGTAAAACATGAGAAATCTCAATGTAGCCTTGTAAAACCAGAGAAATCGCAATGTATCCTTCTTGTAAAACATGAGAAATCTCAATATATCCTTCTTGTAAAACATGAGAAATCTCAATGTAGCCTTGTAAAACCAGAGAAATCGCAATGTATCTGTCAGGACCGTACCTGCCCATTCCTGTGACATTACCTGCAAGAGACAGCTGCATGAAAGTTGCTGCCCTTCTGCACAGCACCAGTATCAAACAGTTAAAATCACATAACACACACACACCTCTGGTCACGTGATTCACCCATGTGCCTAATCAATAAAGGCTCCACACGCCCTCTGGTCCTCGCTTCATTGTTGTCTCCTGTTCCTATGAACAAGACCTGTAAAGACCAAGCTCCAGAAACCTGCTTTCCCTATCCACTCATCGTGTTTACCCCTGCTCCAAGACCCCCAATGCTGTGCTCTCCCAGGAGCAACTACCCTACCCACCTGCTCTCCCAGGAGCAACGACCCTTCCCAACATGCTCTCCCAGGAGCAACTACCCTCGCACCTGGACTCAAGGATTGCTTTCCCCATCACCCTCAGCCAACCTGTGAGTTTCCAGTGTACCCTGTCCCACAGCCCTCCTGTGTTGTTCTCCTCTCCCATGAAGTGTGTGCATCCCCGAGACCTGCATAACGGCCTCATCACCTGAAAGGCAAGTACCTGCAAGGTATTAAACCTGACAGTATCCTTCCCGGAAAACATGAGAAATCTCAATGTATCCTTCCCGGGAAACTAGAGAAATCTCAATGTATCCTTCTTGTAAAACATGAGAAATCTCAATGTATCCGTCCCGTGAAACTAGAGAAATCTCAATGTATCCTTCTTGTAAAACATGAGAAATCGTATCATATCGACAGAAATATCGGATCTGAAAAACCATTAGTTTACGTCAAAACGAATAGACACTTTGAAACGAGGAGAACAGATGTTCCGAAAAACACGAAAATTTCTGAAATCACGAAAAAAAAAGTCGATACGAAAAACGAACCGAAACGAACCGAACCGAAATGGAAATCGGCCGAAACGAGCCGAACCGAAAATTTACGAAATCCGAACGAACCGAACCAAATCGAACCGTAAAAAAAAATCGGTGCACAAGTCTACTGGACACTAAAGGAATAAACTAGAACAGGAGAGATACAGAAGGGGACAATGGAGGAACAGGCTAGAGCAGAGATGCAGAAAGGGGCTTAGGCAAGAGAGAGATGGCTGAGAGTAATAGGAGTGAAGGAGAACCGAATATAGAAGCAGTAGGGATGCAAGAGAAACAAGATGCGTAACAAGAGAGGGACTGAACCTAGAAAGAAGGAAAAAGCTGCAAGCACAGAAGGGAACCTAATGGAACACAGGAAGGGCAGACAATGAATAAACCAATACTAAAATATAACACAGATATAAATCAGGCAGTGGTACAGCAAAGACTCAGGCAACAGAATAGAGCAACAAGCAGGGGTCTAAATACACAAGCAGTAACTACTAAACAGGGGACAAGAGGGCAATAGGAGGGTACAAAGAATAACCTAGAATAACAGAAGATATACAGACAGGAAATCAAGGAATCAGAACTGCACTCCACCCGGGCCAGGACATCAGTGAATGAGGAAGCAACGCCTGGAGGGTGTTGTTTCCTTTTAAGCACAACTCGTCAGGACTAGGGATGAGCTGTTCGCTTCGATCGGTTTGGAGTTCGATTCGAACATCGCCTGTTCGCATGTTCCCGAACTACGAATATTTCCGCGTGTTCGCCGCATGTTCGCCCACAATGCACCACAATGGACCACAATGCACTTTTCCACTGGCCTGAAGCTTGTAATTGGCTACAGCCTTGCACCTGACCACAGACAGACAGGTGCAAGACTATGCCAATCACGGCTCAGAGTCCTGATTGGGCAAATTTTGCCCAATCATGGGCTCACAGAGCTAAGTCCCGCAGCACACTATATAAGGCTTGAACCCAGCCAGCACATGTTTTCTGCAGGAGTGAGAGGAGATTGTTCTGTTAGTGTGTCTTCTCACTGCCAGAGACAGCTATTGGGGGGGGTCTCACTTGTTGCAGATATCTGGGAATTGGTGGAAAGTGTGTCTTCTCAGTCAGTGACAGCTATTTGGGGGCTCAGATCAGACAGGAGGAGGATGAGAAGGAGGAGGAATATTTAAGTAGTGGGGGCATTGAAGGTGGGGATTCCTCAAGGGAGGGTTTTGTGTGCCCAGAAACACAAGGACTAGTACGTGGCTGGGTGGAGGAAGTGCACGATGGGGTCATCCTCATTGACCAGGAAGTCTCGGAAGCTAATGCCACCTCCAACCTACGCTGCATGGGCTCCCTTATCCTGAAAAGCCTGGTAAAGGACCCCAGGATTCGTGCTATCAAGGAGAGGGATCATTACTGGTTGGCAACCCTTCTTGATCCACGATACAAGGGTAAAGTTGCAGAGCTCATCCTGCCCGCACAGAGGGAGCACAGGATTAAAAAACTTGAGGACGCTCTAAAGCGACACTTGTGTAACACCTTTCCAGGCACTGGTAGGTTACCAAGTGATGACACAGGTGCTTCTGAGGCTGTGGATGATCAGAGGAATAGTGGTGAAGGCCAGGGCCGCTTGACTGATGCCTTTTTAAATTTTTTTAATCCACGACGCCCAGGGACGTCAAATGTAGGCACCCATTGCCAGCGTCTTCACCGTATGGTGCAGGACTACCTAGGGGCAAGGACAGACCTGGATACCTTTCCAGCAGATGATCCACTGGCTTACTGGGTGTTGAGATTGGATCACTGGCCAGAATTTAGCCAATATGCTATGCAGCTACTAGGTTGCCCTTCATCCAGCGTTCTTTCTGAAAGGACGTTCAGTGCCGCTGGAGGTTTTGTCACAGACAAAAGAGTGCGTCTATCCGCCTACTCTGTAGACCGGATGACATTTATAAAAATGAATCAGTCCTGGATCAGCAGCTATCAATCCCCTGATGCTGACGTAACGGAATAGATCGGGGATCTCTTCTGCATTCACAAAATCTCCACCACTGAACTCTTCCACAATACCACAAAGGGGTTATGGTATGAAGGCACTTGCTGCCACCAAAGGCACAATATTTGGGTGCACTGACGCCTGTGCCAGATTTATATCATTTAAATTTTTTGGAACGCAGGGTCCAACCCTGCACTCTTCCACATTACCACAGAGGGGTTACGGTGTGACGGCACTGTTGCCGACACTAAAGGCCCAACTTTAAAGCACCTATTGTTACTTTCATCCAAAGCCTGCATAAATTTCACCATAATTTAGCCAAAAAATCACTAAACTTGTTCTGCGTGTCCTAAAAGGTCTCCTCTTTTAATACAGACTGCCGCCCCAAGCATTTGTTTATGAATAGATTAAAGGAAAACCGTTTACCGTAATTTAAAACATCATTTTTTTTGTTTTTAAATGTTTCTATACATCCTACAAATCCGCCACTTCACGGGCAGGTTATGGGGACCTCCTAGGCACGATATTTGAAGGAATTTTTCGTTTTTATTTTTAACCCTTATTTCATGGAAAACTCACTGTCCCTTTAAAAACGTTTTTTTACTTTTTGTCCTTGTTTCCTGTCCCCCAGGGCACTACCCGGACCCCCATGCACCTTTTATGGCAAATATCTTGCATATATGCCCTCTTGCAGGGCACTCTAAAAACCGAACTTTTGAGTCCCATTGACTTGCATTGAGTTTGGTTCGTGTTCGAACTCGAACTTTTGAAATTGTTCGAGTTCGAATGCGAACCGAACACGGGGGTGTTCGGCTCATCCCTAGTCAGGACCAGATCAAGACAGGTGTGCCTCCAGGGCTGAAGAACAATGTTTTGCAAAACCCAAAAAGGCACAAGGGGGCTCCGAATGTCCAGAACGTCACACCAGGTTTGCCAGCAGGTCAGCCATCAGAAATGATGGGGCCCCTTATTGAACATCACTATGGGGCCCCCTGTGCACTTCCTCAACCTTTAACAGTTTTTTGCCCCCTTCCAAAACAAAAAAAATGTACATTACAAAGTTCCACAGCAATTAAACTCACACTCATACACACTGCACATTACTGTATCACAGAGCTCCACAGCAATAAAAGTCACAGTAATGTGCAGTGTGTATGAGCATATCACAGAGCTCCACAGCAACAAAACTCAATAATGTGAAGTGTGTATTAGCATATCACAGAGCAAGAAAACTCTCAGAAATGTTCTGTCTGTATGATGGCCTTTGGGCTTGGCTGGGCCCTGGGGCTGGCCTGGGCACTGGGGCTTGGTTGGGCCCTGGTGTTTGGCTGAGTTTGGCTGGGCCCTGGGTCTTGCCTGGGGTCTGGCTGGGCCCTAGGGTTTGGCTGGGCTCTGGGTCTTGGCTGGGCCCTAGTTAGGCCCTGGGTTCTGGCTGGGCCTTTGTTTGGCTGGGCCCTGGGGTCTGGCTGGGCCTTGGTTTGGCTGAGCCCTGGAGTCTGGCTGGGCCTGGGCTGGGCCTTGGTTTGGCTGGGGTCTGGCTGGGCCTTGGTTTGGCTGGGCCCTGGGGTCTGGCTGTGCTTTGGCTGGGGTCTGGCTGGGACCTGTGGTCTGGCTGTGCCCTGAGGTCTGGCTGGACCTTGGTTTGACTGGGCCCAGGGGTCTGGCTAGGCTCTGGGGTCTGACTCGGCCATGGTTTGGCTGGGGTCTGGCTAGGCTCTGGAGTTTGGCTGGGGTCTGGCTAGGCTCTGGGGTCTGACTGGGCCATGGTTTGGCTGGGGTCTGGCTAGGCTCTGGAGTCTGGCTGGGCCCTGGTTAGGCCCTGGGGTCTGGCTCGGCCTGGGCTGGGCCTTGGTTTGGCTGGGCCCTGGCGTCTGGCTGGGCCTTGGTTTGGCTGGGCCCTGGGGTCTGGCTGGGCCTTGGCTGGGGTCTGGCTGGGCCTTGGTTTGGCTGAGCCCTGGAGTCTGGCTGGGCCTGGGCTGGGCCTTGTTTGGCTGGGGTCTGGCTGGGCCTTGGTTTGGCTGGGCCCTGGGGTCTGGCTGGGCCTTGGTTTGGCTGGGGTCTGGCTGGGACCTGTGGTCTGGCTGTGCCCTGAGGTCTGGCTGGACCTTGGTTTGACTGGGCCCAGGGGTCTGGCTAGGCTCTGGGGTCTGACTCGGCCATGGTTTGGCTGGGGTCTGGCTAGGCTCTGGAGTTTGGCTGGGGTCTGGCTAGGCTCTGGGGTCTGACTGGGCCATGGTTTGGCTGGGGTCTGGCTAGGCTCTGGAGTCTGGCTGGGCCCTGGTTAGGCCCTGGGGTCTGGCTCGGCCTGGGCTGGGCCTTGGTTTGGCTGGGCCCTGGCGTCTGGCTGGGCCTTGGTTTGGCTGGGCCCTGGGGTCTGGCTGGGCCTTGGCTGGGGTCTGGCTGGGACCTGTGGTCTGGCTGTGCCCTGTGGTCTGGCTGGACCTTTGGGTTGACTGGGCCCTGGGGTCTGGCTAGGCTCTGGGGTCTGACTCGGCCATGGATTGGCTGGGGTCTGGCTAGGCTCTGGAGTTTGGCTGGGGTCTGGCTAGGCTCTGGGGTCTGACTGGGCCATGGTTTGGCTGGGGTCTGGCTAGGCTCTGGAGTCTGGCTGGGCCAGGTTTGGCTGGGCCCTGAGGTGTGGCTTGGCCATGGTATGGTTGGGCCCTGGGGTCTGGCTGGGCCTTGGGATCTGGCTTGGCCTTGGTTTGGCTCACCGCTCTGCCATCTTCTTTCCCAGTCCTCTGTCTCTGCTCCATCTCCCTCTTCTTCTCTTCTTCTCCTCTTCTTTTCTTCTCCCTACTGCTGTCCATCTCTTGTGTGTGTACTTCATTTCTTGAAGGTAATCCTTAAAATCTGGTCTGTTAGTGGTCCTAAGGAACGAAGTAGAGAAACGCTTCCTTACAGTTTTCTGAACAAACCAATTACTCTAGTTTTACAAACCACATAGCATGCCTCATGGTGTCTTTCACATTCCTCAAACCGCCCCATATTATCTGAAAAATTCTATTTTTCATTATAATTACCATAAACCTTTTCCAAGTTTCTTCTTATATATCAAAACCGAAGTAAGAGCTGCGCTACGCCATAGCGGAGACCCCCAAAAAGAATCAATCACAAGACTGTGTTGGTCTTTCTCAGAAGTCTAGCTTTCCTCGTTAAGCCAGATCTATTATTAAAATTCACAGAATTTATAGCCAATCAGTGTACAGATACATTACAACATCAAAGTTTAGCCACTCAGTTAACTTACTACCATATATGGTTCACAAGAAATCCTTTTCCCATCTTCCCGCTTCTGCGCACATTTTCCTGCACTGAACATAACAGGAAATCGGCCACAGCTCATATCCTATAGAAGGAACAACGGTCTATGCAGTATTGACACTAACAAAAATGGAGGGGGGGAATTTCACAGCCCATTTTATAAGAACAGTCTTTTTAAGACAAAATATTTATTATATTTACAGGAAATTAAAATCTAACAATTCTTTCCTTTGATCACATATCACCTGTGATCATCTAAAAGATAAACCAAACTTAGGCAATTAAACTAATTATACCTGGGCTACAGTGTCCTTGCCTAAGACCTTTAGATCATTCTAGATGCTCAGAGGGGAAGAAAAAAAATTCTGGTATTTACTCCTAAAATACCTCAATACCTTTATAATGTACAAAAGGGATTCCCCAAGGAGGCCCTTTATGAGCATAAAATACACTTATCTATCTAGATTCACTCTTCCAGCGAACCACTTGGAGCGTAGGCAAAAATACCTAATCTAGACATTAAATAATTATTTATTCCCATTTCCCAAAATATAATTCACCGAACAAGAAAAGTATAATAACTTGAATGTAAAAGTTCATTTATCTAATAGATCAACATGAGTCAGATCTATATCTGTGTGTTTTCCTATGTTCAGCTTCACTCCACAAAACGCATACACACCTGCATTCATACACACACTCAAGAAATACATTCTCATTTTCACAAATCCAATCCTTTCTCACACTTATCTAGGGGATTAAATAAAAAATAAAAATAAAATATTCCATAATCTAATACCACAGTGCCACAGTGCGAGATCAGGGTGTGGTCTTTTTTTTTCAACATCCCAGTTTGAGATGCATAATCAATAAATGTCATCAGAGCTCCCACCATAGGGACTCCTGAACAAGCTGTCTCTTTGCGCTGGTTGCTTATTACCTGTGACCTTTGACCTTGACACAAAATGTCCATGATTCGTTCCATATGCAGTCATTGTGACTGTCAGGTTTCTTGATGATGTGATACGGTTTTAGCAACAATAAAGAAAAGAAAAAAGAAAAGAAAATATGGTATACCCCGCTAATCATATACATCCATTCATTCATTGTCACTCTGAAATGCACGAAAACAATAAAAATGTTAATTTACACAAAAAGAGACACAGATAATAAATTTTAAAATTTCCCCGCTAAGCCTATCGGCCTCACCCAACGAGAAAAAAATTATACTACTTCTGACTCATTGTTAGAGAAAAATATATATACGCAACTTTGGCTCAAAAGGGAAATAGCCGAAGTGCATATTCCACCCATTTTAAATATCAAAAAAAATATTTAATTACTATCCTATTCAGTCTTGTTCGGTGTTTTGAAACAAACCTGGTGTTTATAAAACACACCAATCCTCAAATGAAATAAAAAAAAATAAAAACGGCATTAATTTTACCGAATCAGAACTTTCCATTTACCACTATATATGTCATGAAACGTATTTATGCAAATGCATTAAATTATATGTTCCTAAATACATTAATTAACTCTAATTTTAATTGGATGTGATCTTCAATAATCCTAAATGTGTCAGGGAATTTTGAACAATATTGATTGTAACCAAACAACAAAAATAATAAAATATAAAATAATAAAAGACACAAACTAATTATCACTTAGACGACAACACAAAGATAATCCATCAGCATATACAAATACATTATCTTCTTTCTTTGTCTTCTGTCTTATTGGTTGAAAATAACAGTTTTGTAAAACTGACATGTCTTAAGTTTTATTTCCAAATCAATGATCTTCTTTAATCGCATGATTTATTGATGAGTTGTCGATAAACTAGAATGTTTTATTGCCTGGTGTCTGATAATTCCTTATTATCCGGTTGATGTAACATTGCAATGTGAAATGATAATGTGTTTGAGTAAATTTCCTTCAATTCCAACAGCTTTATCAATATTGGTATCACATAATCTTCCATCTAGCTTGGTCAAAGTTGGCATGCATGGGTAATTTTCACCTAAAGTAAAAACTTGGGAAAAAAATGTATTACTAACCTGTCAAAAACTTTAAAATTCATATGGTTAAAATACTTTTAAAATGGAGAAAAAAAATGCAACACATTTTTGGACACAAAGAAAAAGGAGTGGTCATGAGAGAGAGAGAAAATGGAGGGGCTGGGAGAAAAATGTGAAAACTGTTTTTTTTTGTTTTTTTTTACTTTTGCAACGGTCACCAATTTTCTCAAAATGCTCTTCAATTAAAATAAAAAAAATAACAAAAATATCATGAACTGGGAAAGAAAGTATAGAAGGGCATGTTTAAAACTTGATGCGTTAACTAGCAAAGTTCTCAGAGGAAACTCAGAGAAAAAGATTCTTAATAAACATCTAAAACTACAATCATTATTAAGGATATTGGTTTAAAACAAACATTCACACGTGAGGTGTTTGTGCAGCTATTTTACAACCTGTTTTATTCCCTCCAAGAATATTCAATGGGGGCACAGTTATACGTTGTTGCACTTCACACCAAAAGACAAAAACATCAGACAGCAAAAAATAAAACTAGACATCTGGCTACCACTGCAGAAAAAGAAAACAATCCTCAGATACCAAACTACAACCTTCCATCTCCCTTAGTCAACTAAAATAAAACCCAAAAAAAACACCTTCTCTCATTTGAAATCTGCCTAAATTCCTTTGTACAGCGCTACTAAACCTGTAGGCACTTTACTTTAAACTTTCACTCAAATCCTTCAGCTTTATATCACTTCATCCTCTTAGATTCCAAACAACTAAACATGAACCTACATATATATATATTCCATTATACAAGTTACAAAACTGTAAATGATCTCAGTCAGCCATTTTGGCAAAACATATAACCTATATTAAGGTGTGGTCAATCCCATAGTGCTGGACTCAAACAAAGACCAGAGGAAATAACCGACCACGCCTCTTTTGGGAAAATGTATAATTTATATTAAGGCAGATTGAGCCCATCACCTTGATACACAATTTTTTTATATATATCATACATCAATTTATAACATAACATTCACGTGTAACCTGCCTTGTCAGAGTATTGCCTTTCTATGTTCATCTTTCTAACATAAGCTAAGAATAAAAAAGCAGTCATTTTTGAAAATTACTGTAAAAGTAAAGCCCTATTGACTCCATTTCCTGTGCCTTTTTTTTTTTTTTTTTTTACACGAGGCAAGGCAGTAAAGACAGAAACAAAGCAACCTGTTTTAAGAGAAGCAGTCCCTATACATAAATTACATATAAAAAACATAATATCAAAACTACGAAATACAAAACATCAAAGATAAACACATACATTAATAGTTAGTAAAGACAAACATTTAAATAAACAGACGCAATCAATGGCAAGAAACAAAATAAAAAATAAAACAAAAACAAACATGCAATCTGAAAGAAAAAACAGTTAGCAAATCCTTTAGAATCAGCGCGCAAACACATGCAGCAAAAAATAAAGAAAAAATGGCAGCAGCGCGCAAGAAAATAAAAATAAAAAAATAAGAGGAAAAAGAAAAAACTGTCTCTCAATGGGAGATAAAATCATTTGATATATAAGAAGAAATCAAAATCTAATCAATTAAAATAAAATTCTCACAATTACAAGATATGGACGACCCAGAAACACCAGAATTGAAGTACAAGATAGACACAGAACGGAGACAATACAACTAGAAACATCTCTTTCCTTTTTTTATGAGTTCAATTTCCAGCATATACAATACACTATACTCAGCACATCGGGCGAGTTCAAACAACACACGTGAGGTCCTCAAACGATTTTTCCTTTACTACAATACATAAAATGACAAAAACAATCCAAGACAAAGAGTCCAACCTTGCACCAAAAAAAAATCAACAATCTCTGAACCATAGCTTTAACTTCAAGGAAAATAAACAAAAACCAAGCCTGGAGGCAAGTTCGCAAAATCTGAACAAGCAAATGTAAGGATACATTCAAATGTAAAGATACACTTAAATGTAAGGATACATCCGAATGGCAAATCGCACTTCTGACACCAACTGAAAAATTCTATTTTTCATTATAATTACCATAAACCTTTTCCAAGTTTCTTCTTATATATCAAAACCGAAGTAAGAGCTGCGCTACGCCATGGCAGAGACCCCCAAAAAGAATCAATCACAAGACTGTGTTGGTCTTTCTCAGAAGTCTAGCTTTCCTCATTAAGCCAGATCTATTTATTAAAATTCACAGAATTTATAGCCAATCAGTGTACAGATACATTACAACATCAAAGTTTAGCCACTCAGTTAACTTACTACCATATATGATTCACAAGAAATCCTTTTCCCATCTTCCCGCTTGTGCGCACATTTTCCTGCACTGAACATAACAGGAAATCAGCCACAGCTCATATCCTATAGAAGGAACAACGGTCTATGCAGTATTGACACTAACAAAAATGGAGGGGGGGGAATTTCACAGCCTATTTTATAAGAACAGGCACACTAAAACTAAGCCAGGATATGCTAAGGCTCATCAATTTATGTCTCCCATAATGCTATGTGTGCATTGATGATATTTCCTGTTAAAAGGAATATTCTTTTTCCATTTGTACAGCTTTTATAAGCATTTTTCAAGCTTTGTACGACCAAGAATTGATCCATAAAGTCCTGCATGGGTTGGTAACATCTAGTTACAACCTGATCGAGATGGATTGAGCAAAAGATGAACCAGACAATTTTTTATTAAAAATGAGTAGCAAAAAAAAAATCCTAAGCACCATAACATAACAGGTGTGTTATGTATGACATGCTTATAAAGGTGGCAATCAGTGGTTTGTAAAACTCCTGTATACAGCCTGTACATGAAACTGTAACAGGGTTATTCAGATAAAGGTGAAACTCTGGAGAACTTTTGGAGAAGTGAAAATTCTAGGTCAAAATAGCCAAACCAGAAAAATTCTCCCATTTATCTCACTTTCCAAATCAGCTATTTAGACCTAGAATTTTCACTTCTCCAAAAGTTCTCCAGAGTTTCACCTTTCTCTGAACAACCCTGTAAATTTTCTGCTATTGAAGTGATGGTGACTGTGGTATTGATACTCCCAGTTTTTTCAGGGCTCATATTTATTAATATCAGACGGCTGCCAGTGAGCAAAACTTAAATGAGCCCATCATCAAACTTGAAAACTGCCATTATCTCTATGCAGCCATCTTGTGTCGTGATCTTTACACAGACGTCTTGGACACTATTCTTTGCCCTTCACTAAAATGGGGGAGCTAACGGGGAAAACCCGCACCTGCAGGTTTCCCCTTGGCATCCCCATTTTAGCACCATATTACGGAGCAGGTGCTGTTTCAGCAGCCTGCCCCGCAATGCAGCGCTACCCTCCTGGATACTCGCGGCAGTGCTAAAGTGCCGCCACGAGTATCACCTCCTGGGGTCCATAGGACTTCATGGAGGCTAATGCTGCTGGGCCGCGAGACCTGCACAATCTCCCTCTCATGAGATTGTGCAGGGCCATGGAGTGATTTGCAGAGGGAGACTGGGGACTATTTGTCCCCAGTCTCACTCTGCTCTCGGCGGCCAGAAGCAGTCGATCGGGCCACCATACGAGCCACGGGATCAGAGATGAGTATCTGATTTTTTGGGGGGGGGTTCAGCTGGTGCTGACTGATTCCGCAGACACGGTATCAGTTACAATTATTTATAAAGTGCAAACAAATTCCTTAGCGCTGTACAATGGGAGAGACAGAATAACAAATCAAAATACACGTTACACACACGGTTTGCCTTGTTGCCTCTGCATTGTCTGGACATTCGTGGAGCATCATGGGGATTCCCTCCACAGTGTGGAGGATGCTGTCCCTTCTCGGTGCCAACCTAGAACCAAGTGTATCAGTAATGTATAGTGTAGCGCTCACTCCCGGAGGAGCCGCTGAAATTGAACCACGGGTCAGTCTCCCCGCACTAGGGAATAAATATACTCCGGCACCGTTGTGGATTTTTTAAATTATATAGTTTACTAAAATGAATGGCATATAATAGATAACACGGTGTTCGTAGATATATTTACAGTATTTCGTATTTCGGGAAACGCGCAGGGGAAAAGAAATACGAGGCTTCGTATTTCGGGAAAACGTGCATCGGAACAGAAAATATAATGCTTCGAAATTCGAGAGACGCGCAGCGGAAACAGAAAAATACAATAAATTACACAAAAAAATGGGTAGCGCTCCTTCGTGTATAAAATAAAAAACAAACCAAAAAAAGAAGAAAGAGAGAGAAAAGGGGGAATTTTCTTAAAATACAATGCTTCGTAATTCGAGAAACACGTATCGGAAAAAGAAATAAGAACGAATCTTTAATCCCTTTCGGAGATTGGGAAGTGAGTCCCACACAGGTTAAGTCCCGGAATGTAAATGTGTGTGTGTGTATTGTGGTACCCGGATACTATTCAACTGGCCAGTGAATTGCTTAAACGGTGTCTTCGACTAGTCAAGTTGGGGCCCTGTGGATTTTAGAAACAACAGCAGCGTGCTTTTGGTTAATCACAAACGGCCTTGGAGGCCTCTCACCCATCCGCCAGATTCTTAAGGCTCCACTGACCCAGGACGTCTCTCCGCTCGATTTTGACTGGGGTGCCGGCTACTGGATCCGTTGTCTGGCTCTCTCTGCTCCGGCCGTAACTTGTCCAGCTTACCGCCTGCTCTCCCAATCCGATCGACCTGCGGTACGCCTAACTCGGGGTCCTCCGGCTTCCTTAATAGCAGCTTGGATAAGATGGTGGATCGCTGGGTCTCCCTCTTGTAAGGCTGAACAACCCGATCTGGAACTCTGATAGGCCGCACCTGTGCTCCGGCCTAGTCACTCTTGCGTTCTGCAGCACTGCGTCTTGTCTCCCTCACTCCCTGGCGCGCTCTGCCAGCTATGTCCACGAGGCTCAGGATGTAACCCTGTGTGTCCCACCCACTTCCTGTGTCCGCCCGCAAAGCATGCCGGGAAATGTAGTCCCAATGCAAAGTTCAGTGTCTCTCATCACGCTTGTCTCCCTCCGGTGGCCAAAAATAGGTACTGCCATGACAAGGATTTAAACACAGCGCTACAATAGTATCTTATAAACCTGAAAAGTGACTGCCAGCTTCCCACGAGTACCACAGGGTCCTTCTGTGCTGCAGTGCAGCTTTACCTGCAATGAGACGGTAAAGCTGCCGTAGCAGAGCGGTGGCCATTTGTGAAGCCCAGTTCACACTGTGCGATTTGAAAATCGCGCGACTTTCCGCGCGATTTTCATATTCGCGACATGGTGCGATAATGTCGCGCGACATCACTGTTTTGTGCGATTTTTGCAAAGCACCACCAATACAAATCGCAAAATCGCAGATAGCAAATCGCAAAAAAAGGGTCATGTACCTGCGACATGCTTCTGCGACGCGCGACATGCGACGTCGCGCGGCAAGATGTGAACAGCTCCATTGAAATGCATTGGAGAAGCTACACAGCGTGACGTTGTGCGGATTTTGCTGCGGAGTCACGGCAAAATCCGCACGATAAATCGCACAGTGTGAACAGGGCTTAAGTCTGGAGGAGGCACATTGGGTTCCCCAATTGGCTGGTGGACCCGAGTCGATTTTTTAAAGACATTAAAATAATTATTTTGGAATTTGTTAGTAGAAATTATTTCTTTAATCGAACAATGAATTCGGCAGCCGGGAAATTCTAATTCCTTTATAAATGTAAAGTGGTCAAGATGTGCCTGGATAAAAACAGCAATTGTACTACCGGAATATCTTACTCCTTGCTGGGTGAAAATAATTACAAATTTTATTTATTGCTGGTTTTTCCAACTACTATTATTGCATTTTGTTCATTGGCTGCTTCTATTGTTAAGCCTTCCTTATAATCTACTTGTTTGATGTGTAGATCTTCTCTTTTTTGTGTAATGAAATTTTAATGGAGAAAAACTATATTTAAAAAAATATAATTTGAAAACTAACACATACACCATGCCGAGTATTTTATTTTAAGTACGTACACAAGAGTCTAACATTTATTGAGACAAATTATATGCATCGTACATGATTCATAATTTAAATTATTTTTTTGTGATGTTTGAATTGAAATTTATTGTATTAATCTCCTCCAGCTCTCCAGGGAACCATATTGATAAAGCTACTGGATTCTCTCTGCATTTAAGTTGTATACTGACCCCCCCCCCCAAAAAAAATATTAAAAAGTTGTATTTTGTTTGTAAAGGAGCTGGAAAAATATACCAGAATATTAGTTTTTGTCAGTTATGATTGTCATCTAATCATGCAGAGGATGTAGGGACAATGTAAGGATTGCAAGGTACTCATATACAAGTAGAACTAACAGGGTTATTCAAAGAGATTCGAAAAGTCCCCGCACGTTCGGTGACTTTTTGTTCTCTTCAATTTGGTTCCTTTTGCCGATCCCATTTCGGTGACCCTGCGGTGTATTCAGCAAACACCACAGGGTCCCCGAATTGCAGGGAAAAGCTGCCGCAAACCCGACGAAAACTCACCGCAAAACCCACCGAATGCACGCCGAAAACCCTCAAAAACATCTGGATTAACCTGTGAAAACCACAGAAAAACTCGAACAGGAGCCGATCGCAGCCTTCAACACAGCAGAAGAGGCAGTGAATAAATTAGCAAAACAGTTTGTATGAATGATTGAAAAGTGAAACACAAAGAAACTACTGAGTGAAAATGTCTGAAATTTACATATGAGGTCCAGGGAATGATACTAAAAAGGGCTGTTACAGAAAAAAAAAGAAAACTTTAAAAAAAAAAAAATCTGACTTTTAAAAAAAAAAAAATTAAGAAAAATACTTAAAATATCCTAAAAAATCTATAAATAAAGAGACTCTTTACTGCAGAATTTTATAAAGAACGGTTTATTAGATATTGAATTAAAACGGGAATATTTTTAACATTGAAGCCTATGGGATTCTCCTGAATAAATTTCCAGAATAAGGCTAGGGTCAGACTAACGCATTTTTCGCGTTGTCCGTGAAAAAGTGCGTTCGAACGAATGGACGTATTTTTTCACGGAATACGCGATAGCGGTCATACGATGCGCATTTTCGTCCGTGGTTTTGTACGGATCATCAATGAAACCCTTTTTGCGTCTGGACGTTATGTTGGCCGGACATTAGCAGCGTCTGACGTCTCCTAATCACGCGCACACGCCGCTAGCGGACGCAGCGCACTCTGTACGTCAGTACCAGCGGTTTGACGTTCTCGATAAAATGCGTTCGTTTGCCACTTGCGTTGCGCGGCCGCACTTTCGTGCGGCCGTTCTTCGTATGCTGCCCGGCATTGGACGTCATTTGCTGCTAGCACGGCCGTGATTTAGTGCTGCTAAACGCACGTTAATACTGCGCTCGTCTGACCCTAGCCTTAAACCACCGAATGGCAGGGCATTTCGGGAACCTTTCACTGCTGGTTTGTGTTCTCTGAATAGCCGAAGCAGTGCTTTTCATGGGGATTTCACTGCCCTCGAACAGGCACCGAACAGGCACCGTATGTTCAGGCAATTCGCTAGGATTTGGTGAATTGCCTGCTCTCTGGATAGCCGAATGGCCAGGAAAGGTAACCGAATGCTGATTTTCAGCGTTCGGTTACCTTTCTCAAGCAATTCGGATCTCTTTGAATAACCCTGTAAGCGTGCAAACTGGGTGGAGAAGAGGTAACATCACTGCTTTGTGACTGTGGAGACCATGGAGACACAGATTCGATCCCTTCCAGAGCACCTCTCCAGTAAGTGTCCTTAGGCAAGACACCTAACAGTACATACTCGCCACCAAGGACATACTTGAAAACGAGAGGAATCTCAATGTATCCTTCCTGGTAAATTACTTTCTCAAAAAAAAAAAAGTGATAAGCCTGTACGAGGCAGATGCTAGAGTCAAGAGGAGTTTATATTAAACCAAACATTACACATATATAGCAGTACCTATTCAGCTGGTATCCGTAGCGCCAGATATGATCCGGGTCCCGTGGTATCTGATTAGGGTCTTCTGAAATAACGTGGTTGGTATGTGTATGTATATATATATACTGTATATCGGAACATGGCTTGATGTAAGAAATGTGGAATTTCTGAAACGATGACAGATTGTAACACATGTAATAAATATTTTTTTGTGAAGTCCCACGAGTGCCGGTTTTTGTAGATCTGCTGGATAATTGCTGACCTTGGTACCGGGCAATGATGAATTGAAGTCCTCGAGTGTAAGAAAAATGTATCTTTTTATATATCAGAATAGATATGTGGCGTAATAGCAAAGTAAGCAGAGGGACGTAAGCAACAGCTTGGGTATAGTACCAGTAGATAAGCAGAAGGTCAGAGGCAAGTTGCTTAGGTGTAGTAGCAATGTACAAGAAGGAGAACAGAGGCAGGCGGCGATCAGGCTAAGTGACCGGAAGATCCGTCAAAGATAAGCTACAGGTAGGTATGGAAGGAGTAGGAACACTAGCTCAATGAACAACGATAAATCGAGCAATGATTTCATCCACTCGGCATCTTCTTGTTTTTAATTCTTTATTTTAGAATTTTTAGCAGAAACATCAAGAAATCAACAGTGTGAGTGAGCCACGCAGGGCCACATAACATCTGAGTAGCTACCGAGCCATAAAAAAAATAAACACACAGGAACATAAAGCAATGGGTCACAAACGTAAAAGCAGGTAGATGGCATTGTGGCACCAAATCTCAACGGTGATGTCCTCGGCCGGAGACATCCATTACTCAGCCATAATAATAAAAAATAAAAAATAATAATAAAAAGGTAAAGTAAAGAAAAATAATGCAAATGTCCACAGAGACGTTGCAGTAAAGAAATTAAAGATAAGGGAAAGGAGGTGGTATCAAGGGGCAGCTGCAAAACGAAAAAAGATAGGGGGGTTGCAAAACCGCAAAGCGTACGGCAAAAATAAAATCAAATCCGCTTCAAATCTGTAGAGTGTCTCAAAGATACGTAAACAACCCCAGCCGAGGAGGAACGACATTTAGTCAGCAAAAAGAACCCATAGCTTAATCTCCGCAGAGGGGGGGAAGCAAAAGTCAAAAAGTTGCGGCCTAGAAACAAAAAATTTGAGGAAAAAATAGCGGGTAGGCAGACAAGAAAAATAAAGGAATGCTCTCATCCAGTGTCCCGAAACAGCGGGCGCCGCGGGGCGGACAAGGGGAGGCATCCCCATAGCAGAGTACTCACGGCCGGAGTAGCTCCATGAGGGCAGGGTATCCACCACAGCCCTCCCACGGGGCTCTCACCAGCAGCAGGCATCACCTCCACCGTGGCATGCGACGCATCAGGCAACAACTCCACTCCATCTTGCGGCGGTGAGTATTCGCGCGGCGGTGAGTATTCGCGCGGCGTCTTCGGTTTCCCATGCTCCTCCACCCTGTCCTCAGGGATCAGCTCACCTCCAGGCGCGCCATCCGCTACCACAGCAGGGAGGACCACCATCCGTTTGGGAGGCAGCATCACCAATTCCGGACGTTCAGTTAAGTCCTCCGTCTCCTCCTGACCTCCACGCAGCACCGCCATCAGGGTACGCCAGGAGCCCGGTGTGAGCAGGCTCCCCTCGTCTTTTGTCTCCGTCACCAGGTACTCTAAGTGCTCAAACACGGCCTCCAGGTCTCCAACACGAGGAGGGAGCGTCGGCCGCCTCCATGCCGCGCCACCTCGGTCTTCCAGCAACCCAGCCGTAGCGGTCGCCACTGCGTTCAGAAGATGGGGGCCCTCCATCCTCCGAGCCGCTACAGCCGACCACTCGTCCAGTGATATCTGCCGGGGAAGGTCCGGGAAACCTGAAGCAGACCGAGGCTGATCCTGGTGATAGGCCTCAAGATGGCCAACGCCTGGACATCTCCGCTTCAGACCAAGGCCGCAATCTCCGCTGTGCCCTGGAGGGGGGAACAAACCGGCTCCAGGGCTCTCCTCCCGATGGCCGACCACACAGGGACTCCCCGTAGGGCAAATTAAGCGATATATCTGGTCCAAAATAGCCACCGCCAGTGATTCCAGACGGAGCTCAGCAGAAGCACGTCTGGTCTCCTGCATGGTCAGCTACGCCCCCCGGCATCTTCTTATAGGGGTGCTCCACTGTAAGCGTCCGAGTCTTCTGACGTCATCACCATGCGTCCGGATAAGCCAGTGCCCATTCGAGGTATCATTAGTGGCCGGTCGATCTGGTGCATGCGCAGGACATTCTGGTATCGGTGCATTGTTGCTGTAAGAGTGTCCGGGTCCGTCATCACGGAGGATGTCTGAGCGGCATCTAAGCGCATGCCGGGGGTCTGAATTGACTCCATTAATATAGGGGAGGCTTGAGTTTCTGCGCACCGAGTGGTCATGGAGAGACATGGACAGCCTGAACGTTGTATGGATGCTATATCGGCCTTACAGACAAAGGGGAAAATGCTGGTTTAAAAAAAGAGGGATGGTTTAGCGGAGAGGCACCAGCAGTGATCTTCAGCATGAGTAGGGATATTGAGACTAAGCGTATTTGGAAAGGAAAATAAAAGAGAGGGGAAGAGGAGAGGGGAAAGAGAACAGAAAAGGCGTTTGCAATACTAAAAGAGGGGGAGAACAGAATGCGACAGAAGAAAATGAAAATAGACCTAAACATTTCTAACTCTATGATTAATTAAAAATGATCTTCCAAAAGACCACTGGTTCCTGACAGTGGATTCTTTTGGAAAATGGCTTGGTAGTAAAGGGGTTAATTACGTCTCCCGAATGGAGAAATAGCCAAATAGCGGCAGAAAATGCGTTAACTTTCAGCAATCAGGCAAAAATTTAAACAGAGCCCATGATCAGTTTTGGATTTTTCCAAAATAACATTTGGACTAAGCAGAAGCATCACAATTATCCCTTGCACAGGTGTTCCATTTAACTGGAACTCTCAGCAGTGATATATGTTTTTAGGTTCCCATAAATGCCTATTAGAAAGTACAGAATATTGCATTCAAAATGTATTTTCTGCTAGGTACATTTTCGAAAGAAGTAATTATAATTATCAAAGGGCTCCTCGTGGTGTGTACTTTTCTGAAATATATGCTTTTATGTGTCTTCTATTATGTTTAGTGAATGATTTTGCTTGTAATTGCCATGTTTTGCCATTTGAATTCAGCCACGAATACAGACAAGCTGGCTTTCTAATTTCAGACCTGACTTTATGGGAGCAAACATAAACCTGTACGTCTGCAGAGTATGAAGATACTCTAAAAAGACAGGGCTGTACATTCTGAGTGATCATTTAATGATGGAAGAAAATGAAAAAGGGAATATTGTGTATCTATCTGAAAATCTATTACTGCTTTCACTGTATACATTGATAGTCATAATAGCTAAAATAGGTATTTTTCCATTTTTGTTTTGAAACATCATATGGGAATGCAAACATTTAATAGGCTTTTTTTTTAATTAAAGATATTTTTAAAGCTCAATTATATTTTTCCATGACAGCTATATATTATTATTTTTTCTCACAGTATTTGATACATGAAAAAACATTTACATCCCACTGCAAGAATATTTAAAACCGCAATGATCTGTTAAAGGGACATTCTAGTGCTTTTAAAAGTAAACCTTAATCACGCCAGTCTGATTGACTTATTATCTATAAGGCCCATGTCAGACGAACGCAGTGATCACGTCCGTGTTGCCGCACATTTTAACTTCCGTCGTAACATAAAATTATGATCAATAGAGACCCACGTACAACGCACGTGGCACCGGACGCAATTTAGGCAAGAACGTCAAACTGCTAGGACAGATGCACAGAATGCGCCACATCCGCGTAGCATTGTGTATGAGTGATGGAACTTAGTCAGACGGACTGCATTTTTGCCATCCAGCATTTTTGAAGGACAAAATGTTTTTTCATATCATGTGTAGCGCTCACCCCTCGAAGGAGGTACATGAGCTCAGCAGCCTTTTCTGTTCACCCAAAAAATTGCTGTAATATGTTTAGGTAATCTAAAGCAGTACAGTCTTGCTTACTCAATTTCAGGTTTCTGACAGCCTCTGATGCAGGTCCCTTCAGGCTCTCTGTAATTCTCTGTTTCTTCTGCGCTTCAGGGACGTCCCACTCATCCAGAGCCTGCATCGCCTGTTCCACCCATTCTTCGAAGGTTTCTTCTCCCGCCGGAGTTGGTACGTTTCCTGAAAAATTTCTCAACCGTCGGTAACTAAAGTTAGTGTGAGGAGGGTTTGTTCTTTGACATTTAGCCAGCAAATCTCCGATAGCCGCGATGAACTCAGGCCCGATCAGGGCCAGAAGACTGGGCGCGGGAATGTTCGCGGGATCGCCACGTGGCACACTTGGCTGAATCAGTTGAACTTCCACATCGTCGGTCAGCTTCACACTCGTGCCCTGAAAACACACTGGAACACCCTTTCTCCACTCAAAAAGAACATATGTGTGAGAAGTATCTGGGTTCGCTTTAATGTCCAGAATTAACCCCCGATGATCTGGTGTCCACAGTCCGGCGAATCTGATCTTTGGCCCAAGTGTCTGCAGGAATGTCCATGACTATGCTTAACCCTATCTGGCTATTGTGCTCCTCACACCATTTGGCAGCAGTGTCTGGATCCATATTTAACCCTTTAATTGCGGTATTCACAGAGACTGGAATCCCGGACGAGCCCCCACGTGTAGCGCTCACCCCCAAAGGAGCCGCTGAATAAACCTCGGGATAGTCTCACCGCACTAGGAAATAACTATACACCAGCACTGTTGTGGATTTTTCTATATTATATTCTTTACTGATCCCAATAAAGCAGCATATAATACGCATATACGGTATTTGAGTAACAAGAATTCGTAACGTGGGAAAAACACACGGCGGTAAAAGAAACCGGTTAACCCCCTCAGTTCTGGAGTGTAAGTCCCATGAAAATTAGCTCAAAATTATATATGTGTATTGTCTAGGGTACCCGGGTACTGTGTTCAGCTGGCCAGTGAATGAAACAAAACAATCTTCGACTAGTCACCGTTGGGGCCCTTACAGAAACAATAAACAAGTGCGCAATGTTCTGCGTTTTCACCAGACCGAAGCCTTCTCACCCATCCGGTGTAACCGCTTGTACTGGACCGATGAACGCTGGAGAAAGGGATCTCGAGAGAGAGGATCTGTCCTCGCTGCCACTTGAAACCCGATGCTGTTAACGCCTGCACTCCCGATCTGGTTCTCCTCCGCCAGAACACGAACATATAGGCCACCAGCACTCCTCTCCGGTTTGCAGCCTCTCCTCACGCGATGTCCTTCTTCTCCCAAACCGCACTTTGTCAAGAACAGTTCAGCGTAATACACAGCCGGCCGATGTAGACTCTCTCTCTGATCACTGCAACAATGGATGCCGCCGTCTCTCTGCTCTCCAACTCTGCCAGGATCCCAGAAGTGTCACCTGCGACTGCTCTCTCTGATCTGTCAAACGCTCAGGGCTAGGTATATAGGTAACAGCACGATCTCCAACATGACTGTAGCAACATCCACACTCCGGCCTGGTTTCAATCCCAAACAGCCCCAGCGTGCATCCTACATCTCTCGTGGCTCTGCTCACACTGCCCATGCCTTGCACGAGGCTGCTGATGTCCTTCCTCCTCTTTGTACCACCCACTTCCTGTCCTCACGCAAAGGGTGATGGGAGATGGAGTCTGTTTTGCCCAGCATAGTCCACAATGTCTCCCTCTGGTGGCAGCAATAGTTCAATGCACCAGAATACAGTTTTAAAGCAGCGCTACACTTGTATCAACTTTTTTCATTTCACATATTAATTTTATTTCCCATCTACATCAGACGGACCTTGTGGTGTCTACAGTATCATCAGTCAGAAAGTACGTCAGTTGTGCATGGACGCACAGTGTGCTCAGAATGCGTTCCTCTGACATTAGCCTAAAAGTGTGAATCATATTTCCCCTGCAGCTTTTGGAAGACCTCCCTGATTCCTTGTCTTTTTTCAAACAGGAAAAATTGCTCAGTGTAGAGAGAGATGGGGAGGATAATGTAAAATTATTTTAATTAAAGGGACACTATAGGGTTAATGCAGGAGGGGTTAGGACATTAAACCCTTTTGAGTCCCTCCTCAGTCCTCACTACCATTTTAAACCTATAAGGAGTTATTCACTAACCTCCGAATTGGCCTGAAATTGCACGGACCAGTGAAAGTGTCAGGTTTAATACCTTACAGGTACTTGCCTTTCAGGTGATGAGGCCGTTATGCAGGTCTCGGGGATGCACACACTTGTGGGAGAGGAGAACAACACAGGAGGGCTGTGGGACAGGGTACACTGGAAACTCACAGGTTGGCTGAGGGTAATGAGGATCGCAATCCTTGAGTCCAGATACGAGGGTAGTTGCTCCTGGGAGAGCACGTTGGGAAGGGTCGTTGCTCCTGGGAAAGCACGTGGGTAGGGTCGTTGCTCCTGGGAGAGCACGTGGGTAGGGTGTTGCTCCTGGGAGAGCAGGTGGGTAGGGTAGTTGCTCCTGGGAGAACACAGTCAGTATTGGGGGGTGTTGGAGCAGGGGGAAACACGATGAGTGGATAGGGAAAGCAGATTTCTGGAGCTTGGTATTTGCAGGTCTTGTTCATAGGAACAGCAGACAACAATGAAGCATTGGGCAGAGGGTGTGTGGAACCTTTATTGATAAAGCAGAGGGGTGTGTCATTTGACCTGTGGTGTGTGTGGTTTTAACTGTTTATTAGCTGGTTCACAGCAGAAGGGCAGCACCTTTCATGGAGCTGCCACTTTCATGGAATGACACAGGAACGGGCAGGTATGGTTTTGACAGAAAGTCACCTTTAACCTCCATCGCGGTAACCCCGTGCCACACTCGGGCTGGATACATACCTTTATCTGCGCTCCCTCGATGTCCTCCCGCAATCACATTCTCCTTCATGCGATCACGGTGTCCTGCTTCCTGGTTCCGTTCTTACGAGAAGGGAACCATGAAGCAGGACGCTGCGATCGGCAGGAGGTGACTGCAGGGGACAGCGAGGGAGTGCAGGGACAGGTATGTATCCAGCCCGAGTGTGGCTTGGGGTTACCGCTTTCAGCAATGAAATTTAACCCCAAGCCACACACGGGAAAACCACTAGGGTGCTGGATAATTGCACAGATTCTGACATATAAAATATGTCACTCAGGATCAGAATGTCAGGGAGGTTAATCAGCGGTAATCGGTGCTCTTCAACACTCAGTAACTTCTTCAGCGACTCCAATTTCGGTAAAATACGATGACCATTCGCTAAATAGTGAATGCACCATATTTTCAGCCAAATGGAATAGGACGAAATGAGAAGCACTGAAATTGCACACAAATTTCGGTGCTTTGGGAATAGACCCTTTAGTTTTCCTCTGATCTCTGCAGGATTTGACAAGATTCCAGTTCAGCACTTCATTTTACTGCTCCAGCCAATCCAGTGGCTCTTGATACAGGAAAGCTTTGGATAAGGCTTACCATTGGATAAGACTAGTTCCCAAAGGTCTCCAAGCCCTGAGTTGAGGGCTCCCTGAGCCAAGATTCTGGGCAGAACTAAGCCCCTGCATTTGTATGGCTGAATAAGAGTTCCGAGACTTCACTCAGAGGGGGGAGAGGGAGCAGGGAGCTCACAGCAGTGTGAGCACTCAGATAAGATTGAGGGCTCACATTGCGTAGATTATCACTTTACGTGAAAGTAATGATACACGTAGATACAACAGAATAAACTATGTTTACAAAAATAACAATGGTTGTATTTATTGCTAAACATTTCAATATCCAAGGAAACAAAAACGTTGAAGAATTTGACAAATTTATCTTGTATATTACCTCTATACAATTGAATATATGTAAAAAAAAAAAAAAAGTATATCTTATTTGTAAAATAACCAGCACAGGCAATAACTGTGTTTATGTGTTAAACAGCAGCCGCAGATCATCTGTGATCTGGCTGTCGTTTAACAGCTCAAACTCATTAAAATAGACAGTATTTACATCATCTTCTCCTGTTTCTGGCAGTGTAGTCTCAGTCTTCCATACTTTCAAACAATGATAAAGTGAGTTATGTTGGATATTTATCAACCATTGATTTGGTTGGCTCTATCAGTATGTCCTGTGCGTTTGTGAACACCTTTTTTTAGAAAACCAAAATAGATGTTGCTATTTGATCCTAATTTAGCGGGTCAAGTGTATGTATATATATATATATATATATATATATATAGTGATATAGCCAATGCACACACGGATCAGTGTTTCAGGCTTTTCTTTATTAGGCAGCCACAGCACATGCAGGGTACACCATAAACAAGAAAATAAAGCAAATGTTAATCAAACGCCTACTCCATATGTGGAGCCAAACTAAACATTCAGTATTCCAAACTTATAATATTGGGCGGCTAAGCCGCTTACCAATAAGCAAAACAAAAATAAAATGTACTTTCCTTTGGCTTCAGGATTTAGCTTCCATCCCTGCTGCACCCAGCAATAAGACTGCCCTCTCAGAGGGAACCACCGTACCTATAAGAAGCAGGGCAGACTTAATCAGGCGTCATAAGGTTTGCAGGGTAGGACCTGCCAGAAGGTGACATTGTTGGCAGCTTAAAGCAATTCATTGGCCGTTCATTGCAAACTAAATTTCCACCATTTTTTCAACAAGGCTCAGATTTAAGAATTTTTCAACATGTGTTAAAATCTGGTGTAATGTACCCATGCATGAAGCTGTTGTTGTTGGTTTTTGAGGATGCTGATTGGAGTGCTCTCTTTCTGGTTTGTTTATGTATATATTAGTTTGGTTTGTTTTGTTTGTGAAAGTGCCTTTGTCAATGTTTTGCCAAAAGTTTTTTTTTTATTTTTCATTTTGCTCTCCACTGCTTTTTTACTTTGATATAATGAGTAAGTGAAAACGACATGCTAAAAATTGGATATTCCCAGATGTACAGCAAACAAATGTCTAGCACAAAAAAGGAAAGCATTTTCATGAAAAAGTAGACAAAATGCTGGGGAGGACACGGTGCGGCTGAGAGAATGCCTCAATCTTTCAGGATAATGTGTGTTTGTCAAGACATCAGAGATGTACCTGCAGCCATCAATCCCTCACATGACACAGGCTTCTCTAATGATATATAATGTTACTTCCTGCCCTAATGTCAAAGGATACCTAGACAAATAGATATTAAACTGATATATTCAGGCATTTTATCATTTTCGATGTGTCTCTCAATGGTTCACGCTCTAATTTGTGTTGGTCAGACTGCAGTGTTTGATCTTGACTGGTGATTTGAAAACAACCTTCTCAATCACTGTTGGAAAACCAGGCTTTCAGAATTTTTTCAATTTAACCCCTTAAATTTAAGCACCATCAGAAACCAGTGAATCTTTTAAAAATCATTCCTAATTAATTATACAGGAAGAAATATTAGGGAATATTCCCAATGTATTTCTTCCTGCATTAACCTATTTTACAGGTAGATGTCACCATCTACTGGCCAAAAGAAGTTACTGCAGTTATGAGCTTCGTGCAGGATCAGATGGGGAAAAGTACGGTACAGATATTCCCCAATTGGTTTTAAAAGTGCTAGCATTGCAGGTATCATACCCAAGGTGCTAAAACATCAGGGAACACTTTCTGGAGCTGAAATGCAAAGGAATTTAATTTACAATGATACAACATAGCCCCGGATTGAGTTCACACAATCTCAGGCTGCTGTGCCTGCTACTACTGATCTTGTATACATGATTATGGTAGTGAAGGGGTTAAAAAAGAATTCCAGCCAATCCAGTCGTCAAACAAATTTGCGGATCTAAATCCCAAAATATTGTAATTGACCCTGGCACATGGTTATCCATCCATCAGGATCACTAGCCCCAATGATTTGTGGAGGTCCATCCCACAGGGTTCGCACCCATAATACATATATTAATTACAATTTTGCATATGCCAAATAAAATTAATTTACCAAACCTATTTCAAAATATAACATAGGAAACAAAACAGACAGGGTTATTCAAAGAGAGCCGATCTGCCCCCGAAATATAACCGGACACTGAAATTCAGCGTATGGCTACATTTCCTGGCCATTTGGCTATTCAGAGAGCAGGCAGTTGGCAAAATTTTGGGGAATTGCCTGCACATACGGTGCCTGTTCGAGGCCTGTTCGAGGGCAGTGAAACCCCCATAGAGAAGCAATGCTTCGTCTATTCAGAGAGCACAAAACAGCAGGGAAAAGTTGCCGAAATGCCCTGCCATTTGGTGGTTTCATTTGGCAGGTTTATTCAAGCGAATCCCATAGGCTTCAATGTTAAAAATACTCCAGTTTTAATCCAATATCTAATAAAGCATTTATTTTATTCTGCAATAAAAAGTCTCTTTATTTAGATTTTTTAGGATCTTTAAGGCATTTTTTTTAATCGTTTTTCTTTTTTCTGTAACAGCCCTTTATATTATCATTCATTGGATCTTATATGTAAATTTCAGACATTTTCGTTCAGTAGTATTTTTGCAAACAGCGTTTCAAATTTCAAACTTTCAAGCGTACTGTTTTTTGTTTTTTTCACCTCGTTCGTCTGCCTGTCGGCTTTTTCCGGTGGCTGCTCTGCACTGTGATCGGCGGCTAGTCGGGTTTCTCCGGCATGTTCAGCGTGGTCTGCGGGTTTCAGTGAGTGTTCGGTGAGTGTTCAGTGTGTTTGCGGCGAGTATTCCCTGCACTAAGGGGGCCCTGCGGTGCTTGCTGAATACACTGCAGGGTCGGCGAACTAGGATCGCTGAATCGCCCCAAAGTGTGGGGAACGAAAAGTCACCGAACGTGCGGTGACTTTTTGAATCTCTTTGAATAACCCTGAGAGAGTTTTTGATTTGTGATAATGAAGTGTATACAGAGATACAGCCCGTTGCCATGTTTTTTATTTTGAACGAGCTATGGTGGAGATAGGGGGGTCCAATGACCACCGAATCTCCCAATCCATGGCAGCTAGGGGTTAATGTTTGATATCAATGGAAAGGCCCGAGCATGGCCTTTCCAAAGATACCACACATGACCATGTTATAAGTATAGAGAAAAAAAAAATGTAAGATAATTAAAAAAATAAAACATTTTTTTTTGTTATTAATACAGCATTATTGTTCACGTTTCAATTACAATGTGAACAATGATGTTGCACTAACTATTTTTTAACCACAAAGGCTCTGACAATAAAATGGAAAAATATAATTTTACACACTGTAGATGATTGGAAATTCACATTTTCTTTATATTTTTTGTTATAGCATTCTGGCAGGGCATGACGTATACAAATAACAATGATATATTATGAATCTGCTGAGTCTGGCGTAAAAAATTATATATAATATGTCTGGGTCTTATAATAAAACATGACTTTAAATCGCGTTGAAACATGATGAGCAAAAACGGTTAAAATGAGCTCAGCACACAGAGGGAAAATGGCTCAGCAGCGAAAGGGTTAAGGAATCCCATAAAGTTGCTGTATATAGATTTGCTCCCACAGATAAAATCTACAAGGCAAACTAAATTAAAGTTAAACTTAATTTTGCAAACAAACTCCAGCGTTCAAACCAGATAAAAGGATCATGACCTTTGCGTTCAAGTTTTCTCATAGCAGGACTTTGTGTACAGCGTGAAATTATTTTGTGCTATGTTTGTTGACATGTAGACGACGCATATTAATTAACTTTATCAAACTGGGATATGCAGCTATGTGTGTTTGGCCTCAATTAGTATAATTTGAGACCATCAATTTTCTTTTTAATTTTAATGTGCGTTTTTTCATTTATTTCTTCACCCGCAGCACTTATTTTGTTACATTGTTATTGTTACGAGTACAATTTAATTAAAAATAAATAAAACAGTGGAGTAAAAAGTCACCTGACAATTTAGCAGTGGTAATGGTATTTTCACATACTGCGATACCCTAGTGATCAGAATATACGACATTGTAATACTATAGAATATTTTGGGCTAAATTACAATCTTCACGTAAACGTTTGCGCCGGCACAAAAAAAACATTAACGCGAGGTGTAAAACCATTTGCGCCTAATCCCGCATTACACAGTCAGAGCAACAACCGCGCGCAATCATCTACCGCGGGTGAATCTGCGCGAACCCTGCGCAAGTTTACTGTACTTTGCGCGTCCTATATTTAACATTGTGAGCGCAAAAGCGAATGTGCGCTGGTACGAGGATGGTATTACAATCTATTCGCGGTAATTACCGCATGGCCTTTACGCGCATAATTTTAGCAACTTCTAAAAGCTGGTGGTAACGGCAAATCTGAACAACCTGGCTAACCCGAAAAAAAACCAGCCCATAAAAAGGAATGCAGCAACAATATAATGGATGATGGCAAGTGTGTGTGTATTATTACTGTAGCGAATGTGCTCATTTTGCATCATAGACGCAGAACCCGTCTCCGATGCCTCTGTCAGGCGCAATTCAGTTGCGTTTGATGTGTTTCTTCATTTTGATTGGCTGAATGGGTGCAAAAAACTGCGCGCGCAAAGATTTTTGCGCGAGACGGCACTGAGCCTGCATTTGTGCACGTACTGTTTGCGCGCGCAATTGATCGGCGGAAGCAGAGGCGTAACTACCAGGGGTGCAGAGGGTGCCACAACATCTGGGCCCTTGAGTCAGGGGGACCCACACTTGCCTGCTTGGACCTGGAGGCTTGCCTATATTATATATATATATATATTGTGACATAAGGAAAGGGAAGGTCATTGAGGGGCGATACATTTCCCCTCGGTTTCTGTCATATATGCAGAAGTAGGAAATCCAGACCAGGTTTTCAGGCTGCATGTAGTGTCTGGATTTCCAGGTTTTGTGTCTCTCCCCAGGGTTAATTACTTGATTGGTGTTTAATCAGGGGAGATAAAAGAGGGGAGGCTAAACCAGGAAGCTGCTCTGGCCTGGGACTCAGAAAGCCTTCTGAGGGAGCTACAAGGTGTGTAAAAAGGTTGCTTACAGTAATTTTGTTCGTTTAAGGTGGCTGAGGTTAGCGCACCCTTTTGTTGGATAGGGAATCTAACTGTGTAGTAAGAGCCTGAGCGGCAAGGGTTTATTTTCTGTTTTCATTTCTGTTTTATTGCAACCTTTTAAATAAAATACTGTCTGCTGGACAGGTTTAAAAGAACTTTCTTTCGCCTGGACTACCTTTTTCCCAGCAAAGGTAGCCTCCGTTTGGGCTATACCCCCCACAATATATATACAGTTGTGTTCAAAATTATTCAACCCCCAATGCTGTAAAGGGTTTTAGTGAATTTAGTGTACATTTGTAATTGTATTCAGAATGAAATCCTACAAGGACTTTTTAAAGAACCATATGCAACTAAAATGACATCAATTGGTTTTGTAATACAGTAGTAAATGTTTCTTTTGTGAATTCTTCATTGACACAATTATTCAACCCCTTAAAGACTACCACTCTGAAGAACAGAGGTTCATTCAAGTGTTTTCAATCAGGTATTGAAAACACCTGTGGATGTCACGGAGCAGCAATAAAGCATAATAAGCACCAATTAGGCAGCTTTAAAATGACTGTGATACTCAGCTCCTTCTAGACATTTACTGGTGTGGTTACAAACATGGTGAAGTCCAGAGAATGGTCCAGGAAGACAAGAGAAGAGGTGATTACTCTTCACAGGAAGGGCAATGGCTATAAGAAGATTGCAAAGATGTTAAACATACCAAGAGAGACCATAGGAAGCATCATTCGCAAATTCAAGGCAAAGGGCACTGTTGAAACGCTACCTGGTCGTGGCAGAAAGAAGATGCTGACTTCGACTGCTGTGCGCTACCTGAAGCGTAGAGTGGAGAAAAGTCCCCGTGTGACTGCTGAGGAACTGAGAAAAGATGTCAGATGTGGGTACTGAAGTTTCAGCTCAGACAATACGGCGCACACTGCGTAATGAAGGCCTCCATGCCAGAACTCCCAGGCGCACCCCCTTGCTGTCTCCAAAGAATAAGAAGAGTCGACTGCAGTATGCCAAAAGTCATGTGGACAAACCACAGAAGTTTTGGGATAGTGTTCTGTGGACTGATGAAACAAAATTAGAACTGTTTGGGCCCATGGATCAACGCTATGTTTGGAGGAAGAACAAGGCCTATGAAGAAAAGAACACCTTGCCTACTGTGAAGCATGGCGGGGGGTCAATCATGCTTTGGGGCTGTTTTGCTTCTGCAGGTACAGGGAAGCTTCAGCGTGTGCAAGGTACCATGAATTCTCTTCAGTACCAGGAGATATTGGATGACAATGTGATGCAGTCCGTCACAAACCTGAGGCTTGGGAGACGTTGGACCTTTCAACAGGACAATGATCCCAAGCATACCTCCAAGTCCACTAGAGCATGGTTGCAGATTAAAGGCTGGAACATTTTGGAGTGGCCATTGCAGTCACCTGACTTAAATCTGATTGGGAACCTCTGGTGGGACTTAAAGAAAGCAGTTGCAGTGCGCAAGCCTAAGAATGTGACTGAACTGGAGGCTTTTGCCCATGACGAATGGGCGAAGATACCCGTAGATCGCTGCAAGACACTTGTGTCAAGCTATGCTTCACGTTAAAAGCTGTTATAACTGTAAAAGGATGTTGTACTAAGTACTAAGATTGAATGTCACTTGGGGGTTGAATAAAACTGATAATGATGTGAGCACAGAAAAGACATTTGTGGTTATTTCATTATAAATGTTATGTTATATTTGTCTGACTTACACGTGCCTCTTTGACTTAATTGTAAGCAAGATGACTGAATGATCAAAATCAATGTCAAACTGGCCAAAACACTCAATTTCAGTGGGGGTTGAATAATTTTGAACACAACTGTATATAATTATTTTTTAAATTTTATTTTATACTTATGTGTGAGTTTTACTTTTGAGCTCTGTGATACACTCAAACACACCACATATTACTGAGTTTTATTGCTGTGGGACTCTGATACATTAATACACAGCGCACAATACTATGAGTTCTATTGCTGTTGAGCTCTGTGATATGCTCATGCACACCACACATTACTGTGAGTTTTATTGCTGTGGAGCTCTGTGATACGTTCATACACACTGCACGTTACTGTGAGGTTTATTGCTGTGGAACTCTGGGATACGTTCATACACACTGCACGTTACTGTGAGGTTTATTGCTGTGGAGCTCTGATACGTTCATACACACTGCACGTTACTGTGAGGTTTATTGCTGTGGAGCTCTGGGATACGTTCATACACACTGCATGTTACTGTGAGGTTTATTGCTGTGGAGCTCTGGGATACGTTCATACACAGCGCACATTACTGTGAGTTTTATTGCTGTGGAGCTCTGATACGTTCATACACACTGCACGTTACTGTGAGGTTTATTGCTGTGGAGCTCTGGGATACGTTCATACACACTGCACGTTACTGTGAGTTTTATTGCTGTGGAGCTCTGTGAGATGCAAATAGTGCAGATTACATTAAAATGGGATGGACTGAGGAAGTCATAGTGGACCTGGAAAAAATGGGACACTGATTGTCTGGAGTCAACATTCTGGACCAGGAGGGGACCAATGCATGTTGACGGGAGGATGGACAAAATATGTTTTTGCCTAGGGTGGGGGGGGGTCGTCATGGTTCCTGGGCCCTGAGGTTTCTAGTTACGCCTCTGGGCGGAAGAAAAAATCTGCGAGGATTGTAATTCCAGCAGTGATTTGCGCGCGCAAATGTTTAATGCTTGGCGCAAAAAAATTCGCTTTGTGCAAGGGTTTTTGCGCGAAGATTGTAATCTAGCCCTTTGCATTTTACCAAGATTGGATCTGTCACTGCCTCCTTTCGGAATAGAAACGCGCATGTATCATTGCCTCTCATTGTCCTGTGATACGTAAATACAGGGAAATACCTTTAACTAGTCCTGGCTTACCCATCACATCTCCCGACAACAAGCTCCCACATTATTAAGAGCATCTCAAAGACATTTCTCAGGAAATCATTCATTAAAAGGAGACATACTATACGTAAATATGGGTTTTACGAAATAAATTTAGCTTTGTATTGCTGTGCAATGGAAAAACAGGTGTACGCATTTCTGTGACTGAAAAATAAGTTATTTTAAAAATTACATATCTTTCATCGTATATGTCACGGGCGTAACTTATACCCATATTATGGGGAAGAATTGTTTCAATAATGAGGCAAAGGATACATTTTACCTTGAAGATGAATTCCAGTTGACGGAAGCCTCCACATACTATATGACAGCAATATAAAACCTTTTTAAATATATATACTGCATATATTCTCTAAATCTGGCACTGTTGATTCAAACAGCTGAGATGAAGGTGCACCCTCATGAATGCAGAAAGATAGCTTTTCCACTGAAAAGCTATTTCAGCTGCAGCATTATGCATGCACATCACCAATTCCTTATGTATTGTATATATACATAAACACAACGTGGCGGAAGAACGCAGTAAATCTGTCCTGACTGCAAAATATAGAAAATAGTTTAAAACGCATATCCTCAGTTCTGCAATCTCCCCCTACTGCCCCCCCGTCAGTAAACAGCCCCACTCCGTTCAAAACAAGTAACATGAATTGTTATCTTTTTTTTTGTTTTTTGTTTTTTAACCCAAATACATTATAAAGGTTGATTGTCGCTGGTTACCAATAAACCCATTTTATCTCTGAAAAGTGTCAGGTGTCCTGACCAGGGCAGCCATCAGGGGGTGACAGCCCATGTCATGTTCTGGGGCCCAATTGATCCAGGGGGCCCTTGCCAAACCTGATTTGTACTTTAACCCCTTCACTGCTGAGGCATTTCACCTCTGTGTGCTGAGCTAATTTTTACCGCTTTTGCTCATGTTTAAACGCGATTTGAAGCCACATTTTATTATATGACCCAGATGTTATATATCGTTCTTTCCGGCAGACTCGGCAGATTCATAATATATCATTTTATATGTATAACAAAAAAATGCAATAAAATTTGAATTTTAATCATCTACAGCGTGTAAAGTGTGTTTTTTCACATTTTATCACATGAGCATTTGCGGTTATATTTTGTATGGGGTGCTCTTGTACAAAAATTAGAAATGGGGACTTGTTACATTTTTTTTGGGATTACGTGATTTTTAGCAAATGCACCCCATAGAAAAAAAATCATTAGCGCATCATTTTTCACATTATAATTGAAATGTGAACACTATTGCTGCATTAATAAAAAAAAAACAAAAAAAAACAATCTTTTAACCCTTTCGCTGCTGAGGCTTTTCACACCTCTGTGCTGAGGTCATTTTTACTGCTTTCGCTCATGTTTAACCGCATTTTGAAGCCATATTTTGATATATGACCCAGACATATTATATATCGTTCTTTCCGGCAGATTCATAATATGTCATATGTAAACGTGATGTCCTGTCTGTATATTCTAACAAAAAATGCAATAAAATATGAATTTTCAATAATTTACAATGTGTAAAGTGTTTTTTTTTAACATGCGAGCATTTGCGGTTGTATTTTCTATGAGCTGCGCTTGTTAAAAAAAATTAGAAATGTGGACTCGTTAAATTTTTTTGGAAAATGTCGCTATTTTTAACAAACGCACTGCCTACAAAAAACGTTAGTGCAGCATCATTGTTCACATTATAACTGAAATGGGAACAATATTGCTGCATCAACAAAACAAAAACCTTTTTTTTAGATTTTTTTTTTAAAAAAACTGTTTTTATAAAACAACTTTAATGTTTGGTATCGTTGGAAAGGCCATGCTCTGGCCGATCCAACGATATCAAACATTAACCCCTAGCTGCCACGGATCGGGAGATAGGGGGTTCATTAGAACCCCCTATCTCCATCATTGCTGGCAGCTAGGGGTTAACACCAGTCCTCAGGGGGAGATCCCGGAGGCTTGGCCAACATCCAAGATGTCGGCCAGCTCCGGGAGAGGATCACGATCCGGCGCTTTTCAGCGCCGAATCGTGATCCGGCTCCCCAGGGGTTAATGACAGCCACCATTTGGAAGGGCAGGCTGTGCCCTTCCAAACAGTGCCTGCCTTAACTCTGTGCCCCCCCCCCGACAAATGGGAGGGAGATAGGTCCGAAGGCACAGCATAGCACGATGAAGCCAGTCCTGGAGTTAACCCCTAGCTGCCACCAATGGTGGAGATAGGGGGTTCCAATGAACCCCCTATCTCCACCATTGGTGGCAGCTAGGGGTTAATGTTTATCATTGGATCGGCCAGAGCATGGCCTTTACCAAGGATACTAAACATGAGCATGAAAAATGTTTTTAAAAAAAAAAAAAAAATTCTAAAAAAAAAAAGTTTTTTGTTAATGCAGCAATATTGTTCCCATTTCAATTATAATGTGAACAATAATGCTGCACTAACAATTTTTGTATGCGGTGTGTTTGTTAAAAAAGCCACATTTTCCCCAAAAAAAATGTAACGAGACCCCATTTCTAATTTTTTTAACAAGCGCACCCCATACAAAATATAACCGCAAACGATCGCATGTTAAAATGTGGAAAAAAACACTTTACACATAATAAATGCAATAAAATTAGAATTTTCAATAATTTTTGTTATAATATACAGACATGACATAACGTATACATATAATGACATATTATGAATCTGCCAAGTCTGCCAGAAAGAACGATATATAATATGTCTGGGTCATATATCAAAATATGGCTACAAAACGCGGTTAATCATGATGAGCGAAAGCGGTAAAAATGACCTCAGCACAGAGGTGTGAAAAGCCTCAGCAGCGAAAGGGTTAAATGCAGCATATTAGGATGTTTTAGGGAAATTAATTCTCAAATCTCAATCAGAAGCAGACACCACCCCACCCTCAGTATGTTGTACAATGTATCAAATTGATTACCAGACTAAAAACACCTGGTGTTATGCCCGTTTGTGAACAGAGGTCATTTAGAGTTGATAATCTTTCCACGTACACATTAGTTTTTAATTCAATATCTAATAAACCGTTGCTTATAATATTCTGCAGTAAAGAGTCTCTTTATTTCTAGATTTTTTTAAGCATTTTCTATACTTTTTTCAAAATTTCTTTTTTTTCGAACTCGAACCGAACACACCCAAAAAGTTCAAAATTCGCAAACTTTCGAACTGTCAAAGTTCGGGTCAAACTCCGAACCCGAACAGCTCATGCCTAATACAGAACCAGCACTCATGTGAGAGACAGTTGCTAGGCAACTGTTTAGGGAACTACTACGCATGCGTGAGAGCTGTCCTGGGGCTTTTCCATTTACGTCACTGCCTGCGCATGTAAATGTGGAAGTGACCCTTACGTAATCAATACAGGACTGCTGCCTGGTCAGAATCTGAGGGTGGCATCAGTATAAATACCACCTAAGGTAGGGGGGGCGGTACTCCAATCTAGAAATGGCTGCACACTAATGACAAAATGTGTAGTTGACATGTTTGGGTTTTAACTTGACCGAGTGTTATGTCCTACTATGGAGGCCTAGTACGGATTATTTTCTTAGTACAGTGGTGTATTGTAGGCGTCACAAAGTGCCGAGGTTAGCATACTGGGGGTCTTACAGCTATTTGGATATTTGTTCCTTCTATCTATTGATTATACTTGCCTTCACCATTACCATCTCTACCCCCGTAACTAGATAACGAGCCAATGGCTTAAACTATTTATTTGCTATTGGCCTTGTGAGCGACAATTCAGTACAAGTTTCTATAATCGATTTAATTATTTGTTGATTGTTAGTCAGCGTTTATTAAATAATTTTAAAAAAGCAAAGTCATGTTTTGTTTGTCAACCATACTGTGACCTGTGTTTCAGGCCAGCTATATCCAGTACGTTTCATGTCATGCACCAATGCATACAATGTAAAAAAAATAATTAGTTAGGGTTATGGTTATGGCTAGGGTTACAGTTTCTGGGCTCTATTACATTCCTTGCGCAGAAAAGCTTGCGCAGCGCAAGGCAGTGTGTGTTTTTTTTTTTTGTGTATTTTTAGCAAATTTACTGGGGAAGGTAAGGGCAGGTATGATATATAGATATCTATAGATAGATATCTATATTCTTATAAATATATATATATCCAGACTTGTATTACACACACCTTTTTGGCAACTAATTGCCCCCCCCCCATTTGGCTGATCCCTCCAGAAGAAATGTTGAACCTGATAGGGCAGAGAATAATATATATATTCTCTGCTCTGTCGGGTTCAACATTTCTTCTGCAGCAAACAGGGGGGGCATTTAGTTGATTGTCCACATGCCACCCCCCATGTGCATATGTGTATATATGGTCTGAGGTCTGTGGGTGTATATATATATATCTGCGTGTTAATATATATGTATATATAGGTCTGCGTGTTGATATATACGTATATGTCTGTGTGTGGTATCAATGCATCCCTACTCTATACACAGCGCTCCGTATCCCTATAATATATATGATCAGGGGTCACCTTTTTTATATTTTTATACTATTCCTATTAAATTAACAGTAATTTTTGATGTATTTTATTCAGTAGAAACTTTTCTTTCCTATATAACATGTGCTTTGTGAAAATAAAACGGTTTTGTGTGTATATTTTAATTTAGTTAGTGAATATTTGGGTGCACTGCCACTGACGACTATACCAGATTCATATTTTAATATTGGACCGCAGGGTCCACCACTGCACTCTTCCACAATACCACAGAGGGGTTATGGTGTGAAGGCACTTGCTGCCACCAAAGGCAAAATATTTGGGTGCACTGACGCCTGTACCAGATTCATATCATTTTAATATTTGACCGCAGGGTCCAACCCTGCACTCTTCCACAATACCACAGAGGGGTTTCGGTGTGACGGCACTGTTGCCAACACTAAAGGCCCAATTTTAAAGCCCCTATTGTTACTTTAGTCCAAAGCCTGCATAAGTTTCACCATAATTTAGCCAAAAAATCACTAAACTTGTTCGTGTCCTAAAATGTCTCCCCTTTTCATACAGGCTGCCGCCCCAAACAGTTGTTTATAAATAGATTAAAGGAAAAACATTTACCGTCATTTGAAATGTCATTATTGTTTGTAAATGTTTCTATACATCCTACAAATCCGCCACTTCACGGGCAGGTTATGGGGACCTCTTAGGCACGATATTTGAATGAAAATTTCATTTTTTTTCTTAACCTCTCTTTCATGGAAAACTCACTGTTCCTTTAAAATTTTTGTGTATTTCGTTGCCGGTCCATTTCGGAACATCGGACGAATCCAAAGCAACGAATCGACCTGTTTCGTGAGAAAACCGAATCGGTACGAAACGCACATCCCTAGAGTCTAGGATTCGGGTTACAGTTTCTGTGTTTTCTATGGTTGGGGTTAGAGATAGGGCTAGAGTTAGGAGTTTGTGTGAGGAGTTTTTTATTTTTTTATCTTTCGGATCGTATTGGTGGGAGTTTCGGCAAATTTTTGGTGATTTTTTTTTCAGCGATTGTTGGATCCGTTTGGCCTCCTCTCCCTGCACTTCGGGGACCCTACGGTTTATGCAGAATTCACCGTAGGGTCAGGGAATTTGATTACCCAAATTGCTCGGAAGGAGAGACATGTCGGTGACATTTCGGTGCTCCGTGAATAACCCCTTTATATTTAGGAATCTCCAGAACGCAATAACCCCACTTATCCAATATATACTCTATGGAGGCCTAATGGTTAGTATAGTCTCCCTCTCAAATGAAACTATTTAGGATGGCCAATTCCTATATCTATTCCTCCTTCCTTTACATCAGCCCTCCAAATATTAGGTATGGATGAGTAAGTCTAAGAAAATATTTAGAAATAAATATATATATATATATATATATATCATCTCAACAGAACAGCCTTGCCTCTGTCATCTACAGCACCTTATCTTTTAAAAACAAATATCTGTCTTCGACTATGTAATATGTTGAGATTGACGTGAGGTTCTCGTCATGGAATGCTACACATAAAATGATTATGCTGCGGAGTTTGGGATGGTGTAATGTGTAAAGCTTTCCACCAGCACACTCTAGTGGTTTTATATTAAAAAACAGTCGACTCAAAATGCAAATAACAAAAATCACAATTAAAAGCAACGCCTTACATTACTTTCACTTGTCCGCACATTCAGAAGAGCTGCAGGCTTTATCAATCCTTCATGACAGAACATTTACAATATAATAACATAATACTGTGTAGCTCAGTGATGGTGACCAGGGGACCGACTCCATCCTAGAGATTAAAAGGGATCCAGCAAGGGAGAAAATCAACACAATGTTTTGGCTCCTGGAGTCCTTAGGACTTTATGGAGCCCAGCGCGACCCTCCGTGAGATCTGTGAGAACTCGCTTGAGCAGGGTCGCACAGAGGCTGCTTAAGAAGACAGAAGAACATTGAGAACTATTTGTTCCCAGTCTTACACTGCCCGCGGCCAGAGAATGGGGTGATTCCCACCACCGACTGCACCGCTGGACCTGAGGTAACAGTTTTTTGGTGGGGTTTAATTGACGTGTTAAGTGATTTTGCTTTTACAAAATCACTTAACACTAGAGTTTCAAAGTCTGTATTAATCTCCGAATACCAGCTTGTTTAGAGAAGAACGTGGTATGTTGCAACAGCTCAAACTCCTCTATGGAGACATGTATGTCTCATGTTTGTGCTCCCCATTGTACAGCGCTGTGGACTATGTTGGTGCTTTATAAATAAAGATTAATAATACTATGGAGATGCAAATTGACAGCTCCTATATAAAGTATAACAATAAGTAATATATTTAGTGTAAACACATGACTCCTATACTTTAAACAGCTGCAACCTCCGAGCCGCAAGCAAGGCTTGGTTGTAGTCGCTGCCGGAATTGTTTCGTCCAACGGCTTCAGCAGTTAGCTGAATGGCTAGGTAGGAATCAGGCCATGGATTTATTGCACACACATGCAGTACTTTCTCCCTGGTTTCTTGAATTATGTTATTGGAATTGCACACTTAGAAAAAGCTGCCGCCAAAAAATTGATAATCTTATTTTTTTAAGATTACAGGCCAGTAAATTGTAAAAGTATTATAGACATTATAGAAATATACAGTCACCGCCACTTTATTAGGTACACATTTTTGCTTTTACTGGGTTGGACCCCCTTTTGCCTTCAGAACTGCCCTAATTCTTCGTGGCATAGATTCAACAAGTTGTTGCAAACCTTTCTCCGATATTTTGGTCCATATTGACATGATAGCATTACGCAGTGTTGGCTGCAAATCCATGAGGCGAATCTTCCGTTCCACCTCCACATCCCAAAGGTGCTCTATTGGATTGAGATCTGTTGACTGTGGAGGCCATTGGAGTACAGTGAACTCATTGTCATGTTCAAGAAGCCATCAGTAGATGGGAACACTGATCATAAAGGGATGGGCATGGTCAGTAACAATACTCAGGTAGGACGTCCAATTTAATCAATGCTCAATTGGAAGTAAGGGGCCCAAAGTGTGCCAAGAAAATATCCCCACATCATTACACCACCACTAACCTGAACAAATTATGATCCTATCATCTGAATGTCGCAGCTGAAATCGAGACTCCTCAGACCAGGCAATGTTTTTCCAATCTTCCATTGTCCAATTTTGGTGAGCCTGTGCGTATTGTAGCCTCAGTTTCCTTTTCTTAGCTGACAGGAGTGGCACCCGGAGTGGTCTGCTGCTGCTGTAGCCCATGTGCTTCAATGTTTGATGTGTTGGGTGTTCAGAGATGGTATTCTGCATGCGTTGGTTGTAACAAGTGGTTATTTGAGTTACTGTTGCCTTTCGAACATGTCTGCCCAATCTCCTCTGACCTCTGACATCAACAAGACATTTTTGTCCACCCAAAGGCCGCTCCCTGGATATATTCTTTTTTTTTCGGGCCATTCTTTGTAAACACTAGCGATGGTTGTGCATGAAAATCCCAGTAGATCAGCAGTTTTTTAGCCCCACAGGGCTAAAACTTTGGGGGCACCTTCTGCAGCCCTAAAGCAAATGCAGCAATCAAATTTCATTTGGTTTAGGGCTGCAGATCAGCATACCGAGATATCTATATATCGGGGCACCAGATGGTGCCTTTTGAAGCCCGAGATATCTTTATCAGTAGTGAAAGGGTTAATGTCTAGAAAGGGCTGCACAGCAACAATAGTCTAGATTCAGTAAAGCTTCCTACTTTATATAGAAAAGATCTGTAAGATCTCATGGGAATCTATTAGCTTTAAAAGGTTAAAAATCAAAAGTGCTGGATTTTCTAAGGGTCACATTTTTGGAATGAACCGAAATGAATGCTTGAACGGCTTCTGATAAGGGGAAAACCTTGCGCATGCCCAAAGAAGACTCCTCTATGGACATTTGGTGATGTATCAATGACCTTTCTTTTTTTATACACTGTTTGGCATCCTGGGCTGTTTGGAACCCACCATGCTGTGCCACCTGAGAATTGTGTTCCCATCCTTTCATCCTTTCCTTTTTTTAATGGAATCTGAAAACATTTTAGTTCTTATTCTATTTGATCTTATTAAACCCTTCGGGCCCTATTATATTCTTTGCGCACAATTGTGCGTGCGTGCAAAAACGCATTAACGCGATGGGCAAAACCCTTTGCGCTGAATGTCGTATTACGACGTTCGTGCACAAAATGCACGTTAACAGCTAACGCGAGTAACCCTGCGTGAACCCTTTGCAAGCGCAATTTAGTGCGCGCATTCTATACTTAACATTGTGAGCGCAAATGCGTTTCTGCGCTGGTACGCGCATGGTATTACAATCTTACCGCAAAATTCAATGGACAATGTTTGCGTGCATAATTTTAACTTCTTTGAAAAGCTGGTGGTAACGGCAAATTGTAACAACCTGACCGTACCAAACCGCGGATTCACAACGGAGAACGTCGATGCGTACATTTTTTTTTACTAGATCCGTCAAATGACAGCCACTACCTTGTCTTCCGTCAGAACGTACGTCTGTTGTGCGCAGTCCGCACAAAATGACGGACTAGCATTAAAAATTACATTGTGCTCACTGATTTATGCACGCAACGGTACATTGCGCGCATTTTTGCGCGACAGTTTTACAAGCGCAATTTCCCGACGTATGAAAAAATGCACGAGGAATGTAATTGCAGCGGTGATTTTCATGCGTTAACGTTTAACGCTTCGCGCAAAAAACACGTGTTTAGCGTGCGTTTTTGCGTTAAGATGTAATAGGGCTCTTCTTCTTTAAATTGGCATACTCTGGGTGTTAATTCATGGTGACTACTATCATGTATCTGTTAATGACGTGCTAATTAAAATTCACTAAATGAGAAACAACCCTATAGAGTCCTGACAAGTCCAGACAAAACAAAAGAAAAACATGTCTAATGTCTAAAAGTTGAGAGGTGAATTGTCCCACGAATACCCTGTATCAGACAATTCACTAAGACTCTTTCTATCTGTAATATCATTTTGGCAATCTCGTAATTACTGTATTATCCGTATCCACACAAATGACGCTCATCCCGGCACAATCGACACTTCTCCTTGTTGTTTAATCAATATTTCAGTACAGTGTGTGTCAGGTAAGAGAAGTTAAATTAACACAGGCATCTAATTATCCCGTTCTAAATAAGAGGTGCTGTTTCCTTCCTATGCTCACATCATGGAGTCATTTAGTGTAACAGATGTATAATTGCAATTATTAACAGAAAGTAAAGGGAGGACGGGTTTTGGTTCTTTTGTAGGATGCCCAACCTCTGCTGGCCGGGGATGCTCCAGAGGAATACTTTTTAAATGATTTAGTGTGACCTGCTGGATATCAAAATTACTATAAATTAAAAGTGCAGGGCTTCGAATTTGATAATATATTTATAATATATTATACATTATATATGTTACGGGTAAAGCCCGAAGTGCAGTTAATCCTAAGATTACCCAGGTAATCCTGACATTACCCAAAACCGCTGGGTAAAGCTGCAAAAAAATGAAAATTTCGGACTTTACCCGGGTAATCTTACGACTAACCAACTGCCCTTGGGTAACAGTCTGGAAGAGCTGAAAAATGCGCACTTTACCCGGATAATGTGCAAGTCTGAAGCTTCACCCAGGTAATCTGAGGACTATCCACAGCTTCACCTGGGAAATCTGCAGAGCATCCAACCCCGCTTGGGTAACAGTGAATTTTGCTATTATCTATGGATATTATCAATGAAAATGGCAAAAGACAAACATTAAAATGTATTGCGGATACAATGAATATACAGTATAACGATATGTTTCTTATATGAATGTGAAAGAGTTACATGATCTTTATTATGTGTCATGTGTGCTTATATATCATTTATAAAACATAATAACCATCAGGTTACTCTTTATATAATATCCTTATCTTCATAAATAAATTTTCAGACAATTAATGCACAGAGTTACATGACGGTTATTTAGTGTGGTTTGTGACTGTGGATACAATTTGGTTAAAAATAGCAAACACAATTTTGTTATCAGTCAGATAACAGTTTGCAGCTTTATCCGGATAATCCTCGGAATTCAGTCAACTGTAACCTGCTGAAAAGCGGAGTACCCAGAGGCGTTTGGATATTTTGCAGATTACCCGGATAAAGTACGATATTTCGTTGCACATCACACTTTATCCAGCAACATTAGGGTAATGTGCGAATTACCCGGTTAAAACAGAGCAGAAAACCGGAGTACCCAGAGGCCTCTGGATACTTTGCAGATTACCCGGGTAAAGTCCGAAATTTCATTTCACTTCGGACTTTTGCTAATGACGCCTGGGTAATGCCAGGATTAACCGCACTTTGGGCTTTACCCATAATTTATACAATGCCTGGCCAAAAAAAGTCACACACTCTAATATTTAATTGGACCACCTTTTTATGTGATTCCGGAAAGCATTCGCCGTGACATTGTTTCGATAAGCTCATGCAATGTCACAACATTTATTTCTGTCCAGAGTCGCATTAATTTGTGGTCAAGATCTTGTATTGATGGAGAGTCGCGTTGCTGCGTAAAGTCTTCTCCAGCACATTATCCCAAAGATTCTCAATGGGGTTAAGGTCTGGACTGTGCGGTGGCCAATTCATGTGTGAAAATGATGTCTCGTGCTCCCTGAACCACTCTTGCACAATTTGAGCCCGATGAATCCTGGCATTGCCATCAGGGAAGAAAAAAACAATTGATGGAAAAACCTGCTCATGCAGTATATTCAGGGAGTCACATGACCTCGGTTTTTTTGGACAAGCCGTGTATTATATATTATGTAGTATTTATTATCATACAGAATATATTATGTAAATGCATATAAGCCACCAGTAACTCCGCACTTCACATCTCCAGGTCTTCATGACTTGATTTTTAAAAGCTTAGATAGAACTTTTATAAAGTTTATCTGAGGACTGATTTTTGCCACAGTGTATCATGTAAGTCATACGGTATGGGGGGCTAAACAATAAATTCCTTGGTTTGCCATAGTTACAAACAACAGAGAAGATCTCTTTTGTGGCAACAGTGACAAACTGTCATGTTACATCGCTCCAGCCCTGTCCCCCTGCCCTCTGTATTCATGTATACCTGTTTTTTCCCATGTGTTTCTATGTTGCTTTCCCTGGGTAGCAGCCCAGGGGTTAATTGCTTTGTGCCTGTCTGTTCACCTGCTGATCATTGTCCTGATTCCCTCCCTATTTAAAGCAATGGGCCCATATCCCATCGCTCTTTCATTGTTCCAGTTTGCCTGCATCAAGTCTGCTGTGTTCTGATCCCCCCTGCTGTTATTCCAGTCCTAGTCTGTATTTTCTTAAGTTTGTTCCTTTTGGTTTCCCCTGTCGTATTTCCCAGTTATTATTGTGTTCCTGGTTTGTTTTGTGTATGCTGATTACCTGGTTCTGAATCCTTTTGCTTGGCTGTCTAATTTTCTGGTTCTGGATCCCTGGCTTCTGTATATGGTACAAGTTCTGGTTAATGACTCCTGGCTTTTCTTGACATTTCTTGTAGATACTCCTTGTCTGTACCGTTGTTATATTACTTATGCACATTCCTGTATATATCTGTATGTCCTTAGATTCTGCACAGCAGATCCGGCTATTCTAAAGACCGGTCTTTCAGAGTAGGGCTGCTTTCTGCCATGCAGGATTTCTGGCCTGGATAGTATACCTGTGCTGTGCGCTCCTGTTATAGTTGCCAAGAGCATTAGCTCTGCTTAGAGGGGCTTTTACCTGATCCAGAGCCTTGCTTCACCGCTGTCTGGTGTCGCCAGCATTACACAAAAAAGCAATCAAAATAGCGACAGATGAGATTCACTGAAGCTTCTTCTACCATCGTTTGTAATGAGTGAAACACTGACATTTGTCAACGATCCAACAGCAATGTTTCCTTTTTTTTTTTTTACACTTTTGGCACTTAAGAAGAAATAGGGGGCTACATAGTGAGTATATAGTATATAGCACTCCATATCAAAGATTGCTACATTTTAACAGCCTGCGCATTTTAAGGATTTCCAAGATTTTCAAAAATGTTCAACCACTTGCTTGTATAAGATGACTGCAACCTTTTCCACTGTTGCATATATTTAAATACACAGTATATATAATACACATGTATAAAATATACATATATAGTCTACAAGCCTAAGCTATACAGAACTTTATGAACAGTTTTCTAAGTAGAATAAAAATCTTTTATAAAGAGCAGAGTTTTGAAACAAAAATTTAACGTCAGCATCACTAATGAATAAAAAAAAAACATAACCCAATCAATCCGTAACCTCCTTGAATTAATAATGTGACCCTTTACAGCTAAATGTGCGGTTCCATGATTGTGAAGTATACACCGTCCCTGTGGGACGTAGCTGTTGCTGTTAAAAAAAAAAAGACAAGGGCGTCTTTACTTCGAACATCATCATAATATTTCTCTTAATTTTATTACATGAAGACAGCTGAAAAATGTAACATTGTTAAAAAAAATCAAATATGCAAAATAAAAAATGAAATATACAGGATATAACACCATTATAGTATCTTCACAATTTACAAAGTTCCAAAGGTCTGAGGGACAAATGTACAGGCAGATTTAAAAGGCATCATTAAAAACTCCTTTAATCATATTTATGTTTAAAAATAGCCTTAAGTGGCGTAATCTAGTTTTCGGCTTGGTGGCGGTGCCAGCTTGCATAACATTTCGTTTTTGACCTCCATCTGGTTTGAGTTTGAAATCCTTATCTCCTCAGACCCCCTTCAATAAATCTCCTTGCATTTTTAATTAAATTCTGCGGGTAAAGAAAAATTGGAAGTGAAATTGTTAATGAGCTTTCGTGTCTCTCTAATGAGCCGGGGTTTTATTTTCGTGGTTTCATGACATTTTTAACCCATACCAGACCAGATTACTAGATCCGTAAAAGGGTATCTTACTAGATGTGGGCAATCCTGGGTTAAAATACCTTCACTTTTAGCTCTATATTTATAAAAACGGCACTCAGCGAATACACAGTCTCTGAATTCAGTTACCGAATAGGTGAAGGGTAATTAGAAAGTAATTCTATTACAATGTTCATGGATCTGTATGAGCAAATTGCGGTCTTATAGCTTACTTTACTTCTGCCTGACATGACTATCAGCATTTTAAAAATGTTCATGACTTTTAACGGATCTAAATGAGATGATCGAGACACAAATGTCTAAACCTTAATAGCCCCGCCGACGAGTTCAGCGTAGCAACTTGTAATTCTCAATGGCTCTAACTTTCTACCTCGTACGTTTATTGGAGTGAAGCTCAACTCCTGTCATGTTTCCTGTAATGAAAAATGATAGAACACACGCATTCTATACCAATCACACAAATACCAGGGTTCCAAGCAATTCAAAACAACCAATCCAGCAATCGCTTGAGTATCAAATCGAAGAGCCCGTCACTCCATGGTGTATTAAAATGAGAGCTGATTTATAACTGGAGCAGGTGCAACATTTTGTTTCCTCCCAGAACCTTTATCAAGTAGAGATGTGCGTTTTGTTTCGTTCCGAATCAAAATTCGGCTGAAATTTACCGATTCGTATTTCGGAAGTGCTTCCAAAATACTAATCAGCTCCTTCAGAAATGGAATGAAAACGAATCGATTCGAAACGGAACAAAAAAGAAACGGTATAAAATGAACTGATATAATTTTTACGGATCAATTTGTTATATTGTTTCACCTAGACTCGGCAACACGTCCCTGTCCATTGGCAGTGGTGCTGAATCTGTTGTATTCAGCACCACAGGCCATGGACAGCGCCATGGTGCCATTTGGTGCGATTCAGCAGCAGTGAAATTCCCCATAGAGAAGTAATGGTTAATCTACTAAGAGAATGCGGAACAGCACTGAAATATCAGCGAAATGCCCTGATTTTTGCTGGTTCGTTCGACAGCTTTAAAGAGGCGGATCCCATAGGTTTCAATGTAAAAAATATCCCCTGTTTTTGTTAAATACTTATTCAACCGTTTAGAGACTTTTGCTGCAAGTGAAAAGAGTATTTATTTTTTAAGCATTTTTTTAGGTGACATTTTTGGATTCCTAATTTATTTTAGAACAAGGCTTTTTTTCTTTGCCGAACGCAGCGTTGTTTTTCTTTTCTAAAGTCTGGCTGCTTTCGGCAAGGGCTGTCTATGGTGCTGAAACCTATTCAGCACCATGGATAGCAGCTACACATTCTGTAGTTGCACTTTACTTGATTCGCTGAAGTTTGCCAACATAGAACCACCTTTTATTCAATGAAAGAACGACGGTAGTGAATAACTCCTTAATTGGTCATGGTGGGTCAAGCGAATCTTTAGTTACTGTATGTATTTTTCTTCAATCTGAATATTAGTATGATGGATCATTGCAACATTGAATCACCAGCAAAGAGAATAAAGGATTTATCTTCAGCAACACTGTGCAACCATAAGCCAATAGCATATTGGTAGGTACAAATTAATTTCTTTATTATAGGGAAGGAATATTTCAATATGAATTGTGTAATATGCATTTTGAAAGTAAATTGTATAAACCAAGGAAACAGAAATAAAACGTTTCTTTACGAAAGATATTATGACTCTTACACATTTATTACGTAAAATATGATGTTTCTCAGAAGAAAATGCAAAGTTGTAAAATTTATAGACTTGTACCATAATAAATTTCTAACTTCAGGTATCCATTAAAATAATTTATACTTGTCTCCTTAAACAGTGGCCTTCATGATAACACTGCCATACTTTTTGGACATAGATAAAGAAGGTAAAACAAACATGATGGATGTGTTTCCAGATTTGCTCTTGAAAATGGATCTTAAAACTCGAGCCAAATGTTGGCATGTCAGGACATCATCATGCAGTTGTACAGCCAAATTTATGTTCCTTTGGTCATTCGTTGGGTTATATTTTCCTTTTTATTGTAGAAGCTGTGATCCATCATTTTCCTGTTATGCAAAACGAAAATGGTTTGAGGTTTTCTGGTTAATACTTGAAGGGGTTAAGACAAGCTCTATAGTTCTACAAGATTGGCGGGCATCGCCCGTTGGATGTGGGTTAACGATCACGTGCAGCGTGCGTCATTGGCTGAGTTCAGGCTGTCTCGCTGCAGCCAATGATGCGCAGCGTGTGCTGGCTGCAGGGAGGGACTGAGGTGGCCCATTAAAGACGACGGGGTGTACCTGTACGCCCCGCGTTTTCAGGGTCCACCTGCCGCATGAACGGCATAGAAGGGGTTAAGGTGTGCTTCATAAAGACTGGTTTTATTGCTTAATTGTATCCTACCATGGTCTTAATATGCCATTTTTTTAAAGTGGTCAGGATGTGAGGAGTTGCCTTCCCCCCCCCCCCTTCGCCTTCCCGTCATGCTTCCCCGATCTGGCAGGAAAGCTGGGTGAAGTGGAGGAGTTTCCTCTACCCCACCTAGCGTCAACAGCAGCCAGCATTTAGAATTTCTCATCTGCCAGTTACCACATTGGTCACTATTGGCGTCAACACGCAGAGAGCATGTCGACGTCACCCTCCTTGAGACCACCGCTGTAGCGAGCAATTTCAGAGAGGTAGTGATCCTTCGCTCTGCGCAGGCACTACAGAACTTGTGTATGTAAAGTGCACGAGCAGGGCTGCCATCAGAATTCATGGGCCCCCGTTCGATTTGCTGCCCATTTCAATAAACTCTTCCCTTTCAGTATATAGGGGTTAAAAAGTGGGAGAGCTTTGGTCTGTGCCTCAGCCTGGTGCATACTAAACGCTCAATCAGTGATGAGTCGGAGTGCTCTTACCAGCCCAAGATGCCACAGCCTACTGGGAAATTTGTTGATATCATCATGGGCCAGTCCTGGGTGACATGGGGTCATCCGTATGTCTGTGGCACTTAGACAAAGTGCACAGGGTTTGGCCAGGGTCCCCTGCAGCCACTGGGCCCCTGAACAGATCATGGCTTGTCCCCTCTTGATGGCTGTCTGGTGCCCAAGTCCTTTTACGTATGCACAAGTTGTGTAGGAGTGTAAATTACGTTAGATAGCTGCAGGGACTTCTGCGTTTGGGATTTCCTTTAGCTGAAGAGGGGAAGCTGTGCGCGGCAAGGGACAGCCTGTAATTTGCTGTGTGCACGTATATATATTTTGGTCACCTAATGAGAAGGAAGGACTCACTGGAGAAGAGCCTAATGTTGGGAAAGATTGAGGGCAAAAAGGAGAAAGGGATGACAGAATGAGGTGGCTGAATGGAGTCACTGAGGCAGTAGGCGTGAGCTTAAAAGGACTCCTTAAGATGGTAGAAGACAGGAAGGCCTGGAGGAACGTTGTCCATGGGGTCACGACTGGTCGGACATGACTTTGCAACTAACAACACGTATAAGCAGGAGGGAAAAGATATCATTCTCTATTTTTCTGATTTGGGTTTTATGTCAGCTTTTTCCATTACAACTATGAGGAGTGAACAATTAACGCTGTCCGTTCCAGATCGTTTTCTAGCGTATTGAAACAGAGTGTCGCTGCAATTCTGAAAAGGCTAAAATTGGTTAAATTCCAACTGTCTGTGACAAGAGGAAAAAAATTAATATATAAAATAAAATCCATTAGGCATGCACTTTCAATCTGGGAAAAGTAAAAGTGATACCGCGTTCCACAGCTGTCTGTAAAGATTTATATTAGAGGGGCTTAATAAATTTAGGCTATTGTCACTTGCTGATTCATGAAGTGGTTAGATTAGACAATTTTCAGAATGCCTTGAAAATAAGACAAGTAATTAGGGATCCTTCGTTGCGCCTGTATCACATTCAGCCAACTGGAAAACACTGCTGGAAATGTTCACCAGACTTTTTGGAAGTGAAAGGGATAAATTAAGTGATTTGATTAGTTATTTACATAATCACATCTATTACAATCTAGGGAATAGACAGGGGATCAGCAAGCAGGGGTAGAGGTGGGGAGGAGGAGATGGAGACAAGGAAGCCATGCAGGACCAGAAATGAAAATATATTTCACACTATGCACTGCATATACAATAGGTCAATTAAATGAAACATTTTAAGGGATTATTAAAATATACAGTGGCAAGAAAAAGTATGTGAACCCTTTGGGATTACGTTGAGTTTTGCATGAATTGGTCATAAAATGTGCTCTGATCTTCATCTAAGTCACAACAATTAGAAAAACACAGTCTGCTTAAAATAATACAACACAAACATTATATGTTTCCATGTGTTTATTGAACATAACATGTAAACATTCACAGTGCAGGGTGGAAAAAGTATGTGAACGCCTAGCCTAATGACTTCTCCAAGAGCTAATTGAAGCCAGGAGTGAGCCAACCTTGAGTCCAATAAGTGTGATATTATTGGATGTGTTGCTGAAAGCTGTCCTGCCCTTTAAAACACACACCAGTTTTGGGTTTACTGGTTTCAAGAAGCACTGCCTGATGTGATCCATGCCTCGCAGAAAAGAACTCTCAGAAGACCTACGATCAAGAATTGTTGACTTGCATGAAGCTGGAAAGGGTTACAAAAGTATCTCCAAAAGCCTTGATGTTCAGGTGTCCACGGTAAGACAGACTGTCTACAAATGGAGAAAGTTCAGCACTGTTGCTACTCTCCCTAGGCGTGGTCGTCCTGTAAAGATGACTGCAAGAGCACAGCGCAGAATGCTTAATGAGGTAAAAAAGAATCCTAGAGTGTCAGCTAAAGACTTACAGAAATCTTTGGCATATGCTAACATTTTTGTTGACACAAGAATGGAGTACATCGGAGGACACCACGGAGGAAGCCATTGCTGTCCAAAAAGAATATTGCAGCACGTTTGAAGTTTGAAAAAGAGCACCTGGATGTTCCACAGCACTACTGGCAAAATATTCTGTGGACAGATGAAACCAAAATGGAGTTTTTTGGAAAAAACACAAAACACTATGTGTGGAGAAAAAAAGGCACAGCGCACCAACATCAAAACCTCATCCCCACTGTAAAACATGGCGGAGGGAGCATCATGGTTTGGGGCTGCTTTGCTGCCTCAGGGCCTGGACGGATTGTTGTCATTGATGAAAAAATGAATTCCAGAGTTTATCAAGACATTTTGCAGGAAAACGTAAGACCATCTGTCCGCCAACTGAAGCTCCGCAGAGGATGGGTGATGCAACAGGACAATGACCCAAAGCATACAAGTAATTCAACAAAAGAATGGCTTCAACAAAACAAAATAAGCCTCCTGGAGTGGCCCAGTCAGAGTCCTGACCTCAACCCGATTGAAATGCTGCGGCATGACCTTAAGAGAGCGCTTCACACCAGACATCCCAAGAATATTGCTTCACTGAAACCGTTTTGTGAAGAGGAGTGGTCCAAAATTACTCAAGATCGTTGTGCAGGTCTGATCTGCAACTACAGGAAATGTTTGGTTGAATTTATTGCAGTCAAAGGAGGGTCAACCAGTTATTAAGTCCAAAGGTTCACATACTTTTTCTTGCCACTGTATGTAGAAAACCAAGAGAACCCGCACTCCACATATCACGGTACTTGCTCCGGTGACACCAATCCAGCTGCAGAGTAGAATATAGAAAATCAAGGTTCTGAACGCACAGGGAGACTGCTTATTAGAAAAAAATATAGTTTTATTATGGTAGCATAATTCAACGTTTCTTTATTGTATACATACAGTCAGGTCCAGAAATATTGGAACATCGACACAATTCTAGCATCTTTGGCTCTATACACCACCACAATGGAGTTGGAATGAAACAAACACAATGTGCTTTAACTGCCGACTGTCAGCTTTAATTTGAGGGTATGTACATCCAACTCAGGTGAACGGTGTAGGACTTACAGCAGTTTGCAGATGTGACTCCCACCTGTTAAGGGACCAAAAGTAATGGGACAATTGGGTTCTCAGCTGTTCCATGGCCAGGTGTGTGATATTCCCTCATTACCACAATTACAATGTGCAGATAAAAGGCCCAGTGTGCTATTTCATTTGGAATCTGTTGCTGTCAACTCTCAAGATGAGATCCAAAGAACTGTCACTATCAGTGAAGCAAGCCATCATTAGGCTGAAGAAACAAAACAAGAGAGATAGCAAGAACATTAGGCGTGGCCAAAACAACTGTTTGGAACATTCTCAAAAAGAAGGAACGCACCGGTGAGTTCAGCAACAATAAAAGACCCGGGAGACCACGGAAAACAACTGTGGTGGATGACCGAAGAATTCTTTCCCTGGTGAAGAAAACACCCTTCACAACAGTTGGCCAGATCGAGAACACTCTCCAGGAGGTAGGTGTATGTGTGTCAAAGTCAACAATCAAGAGAAGACTTCACCAGAGTGAATACAGAGGGTTCACCACAAGATGTAAACCATTGGTGAGCCTCAAAAACAGGAAGGCCAGATTAGAGTTTGCCAAACAACACCTAACAAAGCCTTCAGTTCTGGAACAAGATCCTATGGACAGATGAGACCAAGATCAACTTGTACCAGAGTGATGGGAAGAGAAGAGTATGGAGAAGGAAAGGAACTGCTCATGATCCTAAGCATACCACCTCATCAGTGAAGCATGGTGGTGGTGGTGTCATGGCGTGGGCATGTATGGCTGCCAATGGAACTGGTTCTCTTGTATTTATTGATGATGTGACTGCTGACAAAAGCAGCAGGATGATTTCTGAAGTATTTCGGGCAATATTATTTGCTCACATTCAGCCAAATGCTGCAGAACTCATTGGACGGCGCTTCACAGTGCAGATGGACAATGACTCAAAGCATACTGCAAAAGCAACCAAAGAGTTTTTGAAGGGACAGAAGTGTAATGTTATGCAATGGCCAAGTCAATCACCTGACCTGAATCCCATTGAGCATGCATTTCACTTGCTGAAGGGAAAATGCCCCAAGAACAAGCAGGAACTGAAGACCGTTGCAGTAGAGGCCTGGCAGAGCTTCACCAGGGATGAAACCCAGCGTCTGGTGATGTGATGTCTATGCGTTCCAGACTTCAGGCTGTGATTGACTGCAAAGGATTTGCAACCAAGTATTAGGAAGGGAAAGTTTGATTTATGATTATTATTCTGTCCCATTACTTTTGGTCCCTTAACAAGTGGGAGGCACATCTGCAAACTGCTGTAAGTCCTACACCGTTCACCTGAGTTGGATGTACATACCCTCAAATTAAAGCTGACAGTCTACAGTTAAAGCACATTGTGTTTGTTTCATTCCAACTCCATTGTGGTGGTGTATAGAGCCAAAGATGTCAGAATTGTGTCGATGTCCCAATATTTCTGGACCTGACTGTATATAGTGCAATAAAATTACTTATTTTTTTAATTTTTTTTGCACTATATGGGACCTAACGCAAAAACGCTCGCGCAGCGCAGGATTTTTTGCGCACAGCATTAAGCATTAACGTGCGAAAATTAACGGTGGTATTACAATCCTCACGCATTTTTTCATCCGTCCAAAAATAACGTTCGTAAAAATGCGCGCAAAGTACCGTTGCGTGCAGAAATCAGTGAGCGCAATGTAATTTTTAACGTGAGCAGGGGCGTCGCTACGTGGGGGCGGGGTGTGCGGCTCGCACCAGGTGACACCCGCCTTTAGGTTGACACGGTCACCCTAAGGGCGGGTGTCTCACCCTCCGCCGCGTGTTCGCTCCCTGCGAGAGTCCGAAGCTGTGCAGCTTCGGCGCTCGCCTGGGGGAACCATGTCACCAGCCAATCGCGGCTGGTCATGTGGCTCCCCCAGGCGAGCGCCCAAGCTGCACGCCGCCAGACGCTCAGAGGGAGCGAACACGCGGCGGAGGTGAGCTGGGGCATATCCTTGAGCTGCTGGGGCATATCCATCTGCTGGGGCATATCCATGAGCTGAGGCATATGATATCCATGAGCTGGGGCAATATCCATGAACTGGGGCATATCTATGAGCTGGGGCAATATCCACGAGCTGCTTGGGCAGTATATCCACGAGCTGCTTGGGCAGTATATCCACGAGCTGCTTGGGCAGTATATCCACGAGCTGCTTGGGCAGTATATCCACGAGCTGGGGGCATATCCATGAGCTGCTGGGGCAGTATCCATGAGCTGCTGGGCAGTATCCATGAGCTGGGGGGCATTATCCATGTGCAGGGGCAATATCTATGAGCTGGGGCAATATCCATGAGCTGGGGCAATATCCATGAGTTGGGGCATTTTCCATGAGCTGGGGCAGTATATCCATGAGCTGGGGCAGTATATCCATGTGCTGGGGGCAGTATATCCATGTGCTGGGGGCAGTATATCCATGAGCTGGGGCATATCCATGAGCTGCTGGGGCAGTATCCATGAGCTGGGGCAGTATATCCATGTGCTGGGGCAGTATCCATGAGCTGGGGCAAATCCATGAACTGGGGCAAAGTATATCCATGAGAGGAGCTGGGGCAGTATATCCATGAGAGGAGCTGGGGCAGTATCCATGAGAGCTGCTGGGGCATATCCATGAGAGCTGGGGCATATCCATGTGTGCTGGGGCAGTATCCATGAGAGCTGGGGCAATATATCCATGTGTGAGCTGAGGCGCAATATATCCATATGTGAGCTGAGGCGCAATATATCCATATGTGAGCTGAGGCGCAATATATCCATATGTGAGCTGAGGCGCAATATATCCATATGTGAGCTGGGGCAATATATATCCATGGGTGAGCTGCTGGGGGCAATATATATAACTGAACTGGGGCAATATATCCATATGTGAGCTGGGGCAATATATATCCATGGTGAGCTGCTGGGGGCAATATATCCAGAGCTGCTGGGGGCAATATATATCCATGTGTGCTTTCACTGCCTTCGAACAGGCACCATACTTGCTGGCAGTTGGCAAAAATTTGTGTGAGCATATGAGAGAGCTCCACAGCAATAAACCTCACAGTAATGTGCACTGCGTGTATGAGCATTCAGTGTTATATGGGAGTACTGATTTAGGAGTAAGAGTAGTTAAAAAAAATCTGTAAAACTTGGGGGGGGGTGACACCATAAGTTACCGCACCGGGTGACACCAACCCTAGTGACGCCACTGAACGCGAGTCCGTCATTTTTGTGCGGACTCCGCACAACAGACGTACGTTTTGACGGAAGACAAGGTAGTGGCCATCATTTTTGACGGATCTAGTAAAAAAAAGTGCGCATTGACGTTTTCCGTTGTGAATCCGCAGTTTGGTACGGTCAGGTTGTTACAATTTGCCGTTACCACCAGCTTTCAAAGACGTTAAAATTATGCGCGCAAACGTTGTCCGTTAATTTTGCGGTAAGATTGTAATACCATGTGCGTACCAGCACACAAACGCATTTGCGCTCACAATGTTAAGTATAGGACGCGCACAGTTCATTATGCTCGCGCAGGTCCCTCCGCGTTAAACGTTAACACGCATTCTGTGCGCGAACGTCGTAATACGACGTTCTGCGCAAAGGGTTTTGCCCCTTGCGTTAATGCGTTTTTGCGCACCCGTTAAAAATTGCACGAAGAATGTAATAGGGCCCTATATGTATACAATAAAAATATATATTTTTTCTTTTTTCTTTTAACTATGCACTGTTGGGGCTTTGTTCAAAAGTCTGTCCTGTTAGATGACGTTCATTATATCATGTTGTTTTACTGAGCATTTACCAATCATGCTACTGCTATGGCACGTGTTTGTAATTAATGAGAGTTCCATAGGCGAAATGGGGCGACACACCTCAGTGTCTCTACCACTGTTTCTCAATCATCTATGAACGATCTTACTGGGGTTTACGGGGTTAATTATTAAGAGAGTGAACCAATAAAAGACCTTAGTCCCCCCCCCCTACCTTGGTGTGAAATTGAGGTGCAGTGTGGCAATAAGTCTTTTGGTTTAGTTTAAAGATCGAAACCTCGTAGCAATATCAGTGCGCTTTCTTTTAAAAGCATCTTTCCATCGGAGAGCAATTTCTTTTAGTAAAGGGCAAGAGGGACACGCATTTGCGCTCACAATGTTAAGTATAGGACGCGCACAGTTCATTATGCTCGCGCAGGTCCCTCCGCGTTAAACGTTAACGCGCATTCTGTGCGCGAACGTCGTAATACGACGTTCTGCGCAAAGGGTTTTGCCCCTTGCGTTAATGCGTTTTTGCGCACCCGTTAAAAATTGCACGAAGAATGTAATAGGGCCCTATATGTATACAATAAAAATATATATTTTTTCTTTTTTCTTTTAACTATGCACTGTTGGGGCTTTGTTCAAAAGTCTGTCCTGTTAGATGACGTTCATTATATCATGTTGTTTTACTGAGCATTTACCAATCATGCTACTGCTATGGCACGTGTTTGTAATTAATGAGAGTTCCATAGGTGAAATGGGGCGACACACCTCAGTGTCTCTACCACTGTTTCTCAATCATCTATGATCGATCTTACTGGGGTTTACGGGGTTAATTATTAAGAGAGTGAACCAATAAAAGACCTTAGTCCCCCCCCTACCTTGGTGTGAAATTGAGGTGCAGTGTGGCAATAAGTCTTTTGGTTTAGTTTAAAGATCGAAACCTCGTAGCAATATCAGTGCGCTTTCTTTTAAAAGCATCTTTCCATCGGAGAGCAATTTCTTTTAGTAAAGGGCAAGAGGGACATGTTTCTTTTTAGACTTGTTGGCTACAGGAAACCGAAAGCCGTGGCAGACAGCTAATGATACAAAATTACACTAATATTATATAATTAAGGTAAAAGGAAGAGATGGAAGCTGGTAGTTAGTTATTATCTGAAGGTCAGACAGGTTTTAACCAAGCCTGTTTTATCTCTTTAAGTGTCAGCTAGCAATTATTAAATAAGTGGTGTGAGAGTCAACATCTTTAAAGCCCACCTAATGGAGGCTTAATAAACTATCCCATCCAGATCAACCAACCTTCATTCCCTTAGTATCAAGCAAGCTGACAAAGGGATAATAAATTCATCGAAATCAATGTGATATTCACAATTATTTTTTCCACGTAACATTAATGCCGAAAAAGAAAGAAAACAGATGATAACTCAATTTGTAAGGTTGAAAGAGGGGTTGAAGGTGAACACAGTAGTTGATGCTGTCGCTAGATCCTTCCTTATATACTGTATGCATATGCTGAGAATAGTACGGCTGTTTTTTGTTTGTTTTATTGCATGGTTGATGCAGATCAGTGCTTTGCTATGGCATTGGAAATGTAAGGCCCTATTACATTCTTTGCGCACAATTGTGCGCATGCGCAAAAACGCATTAACGCGAGAGGCAAAGCCCGTAATACGACGTTTGCGCACAAATTGCGCGTTAACATCTAACATGAGTGACCCTGCGCGAACCCTTTGCGAGCGCAATTTAGTGCGCGCATCCTATACTTAACATTGTGAGCGCAAATGTGTTTGTGCGCTGGTGCACGCATGGTATTACAATCTTAGCGCAAAGTTTAACGGACAATGTTTGCGCGCATAATTTTAACGTCTTTGAAAAGCTGGTGGTAACGGCAATTTGTAACAACGTGACCGTACCAAACTGTGGATTCACAACGGAGAACGTCGATGCGCACATTTTTTTTTACTAGATCCGTCAAAACTGATGACCACTACCTTTATCTTCCATCAGAACGTACGCAGTCCACACAAAATGCGTTCGTCTGACGGATTCGCGTTAAAAATGACATTGCGCTCACTGATTTTTGCCCACAACGGTACTTTGCACGCATTTTCGTGTGTCGGTTTTACGAGCGCAATTTCCCGACGGATGAAAAAATGCGCGAGGAATGTAATTCCAGTGGTGATTTTCGTGCGTTAACATTTAACGCTTCGCAAAAAAAAACAAGCGTTTGGCGTGCATTTTTGCATGAAGACTGTAATAGAGCCCGTAGAGTTTCACGTCATCTATGGGATGCATCCTGTAGATATCTATTTTAGTTGGAAGCTTCAAGCTAACGAACGAAAACCATTGGCCCAATTTATATGTACAATGGTTAAAAAAACATACAGGTCTGTTAGCTAAAGGCAAAGCACAAGAGATTTGCCATGCATATATATCCCCTTAACGCCGCAGGACATACAGTTACATCCTGCATTAGGTCGAGCTTTAACGCCCCAGGACGTAACTGTACATCCCCGGCGTCTGCAGCACCCCGGCAGCCGATACTCACCTCCTCCGGCGGCTCCCTTACTGCTCTGACTCCCACGGAGTCAGATCGTCACTTTTGGCTCCTCCCAGCGCACTGACGTCATAGCGCCAGACGCGATGATGTCAGTTTCAGGCGTCGTCCCCCCCCTGCTGGAGCAGGGGAAGCGCCTGGAGGGGAGGGGGGGATCCTTTGGATCCCTCTAATGCCAGGCATCCCTGGAAAGGTCACAGCCTGGCCTTTCCAGGGATGTATGGCATTAACCCCTTGGTGGCAAGGCTGTGTCCCAGCACCAATCGGTGCCAGGTCACAGCCTTTTTCCGTTGGATGGCAGCCCCACCTCCGGAACTCCCCACGTCCACTGATGTCATCGGGCGTGGCCCGATGACGTCAGTTACCCAGGAATTTTGTGTTTGAGAGGAGATTGTTCTTGTGTTAGTGTGTGTTCTCACTGCCAGTCTGCCACCAGCTACTGGGGGGGGGGGGTGTCTCATTTCTGCAAAATATCTGGGAATTGTTCTAATCTGTGTGTTCTCACTCCCAGCAACTATTTTGGGGGTCAGTAATTTCTACAAAATATCTGGGAATTGTTCTAATCCGTGTGTTCTCACTGACACCAAGTATTTTTGGGGTCTCATTTGTACAAAATATTTGGGAATTGTTATAATCCGTGTGTTCTCACTGACACCAAGTATTTTGGGGGTCAGTAATTTCTACAAAATATTTGGGAATTGTTCTAATCCGTGTGTTCTCACTGACACCAAGTATTTTTGGGGTCTCATTTGTACAAAATATTTGGGAATTGTTATAATCCGTGTGTTCTCACTGACACCAAGTATTTTGGGGGTCAGTAATTTCTACTAAATATTTGGGAATTGTTCTAATCCGTGTGTTCTCACTGACACCAAGTATTTTGGGGGTCAGTAATTTTTACAAAATATTTGTGAATTGAGGTAATCTGTTTCTTGTCACTGCCACCCATCAGGGGGTCTCACTGATTTATAGGAGGTTTCTGGGAATTGTAATCTGTGTCTTGTCACTGGCTGCCAGCTATCAGGGTGTCTCACTGAGTTATACCAGAGTCCTGGAAATCTTTAATCTTCATACCAGAGTTGAATCAGGGTTCTGTATATACAGTTGTGTTCAAAATTATTCAACCCCCACTGAAATTGAGTGTTTTGGCCAGTTTGACATTGATTTTGATCATTCAGTCATCTTGCTTACAATTAAATCCAAGAGGCACGTGTAGGTCAGACAAATATAACATAACATTTATAATGAAATAACCACAAATGTCTTTTCTGTGCTCACATCATTATCAGTTTTATTCAACCCCAAGTGACATTCAATCTTATAACTGTAAAAGGATGTTGTACTAAGTACTAACAGCTTTTAAACGTGAAGCATAGCTTGACACAAGTGTCTTGCAGCGATCTACAGGTATCTTCGCCCATTCGTCATGGGCAAAAGCCTCCAGTTCAGTCACATTCTTAGGCTTGCGCACTGCAACTGCTTTCTTTAAGTCCCACCAGAGGTTCTCAATCGGATTTAAGTCAGGTGACTGCGATGGCCACTCCAAAATGTTCCAGCCTTTAATCTGCAACCATGCTCTAGTGGACTTGGAGGTATGCTAGGGATCATTGTCCTGTTGAAAGGTCCAACGTCTCCCAAGCCTCAGGTTTGTGACGGACTGCATCACATTGTCATCCAATATCTCCTGGTACTGAAGAGAATTCATGGTACCTTGCACACGCTGAAGCTTCCCTGTACCTGCAGAAGCAAAACAGCCCCAAAGCATGATTGACCCTCCGCCATGCTTCCCAGTAGGCAAGGTGTGCTTTTCTTCATAGGCCTTGTTCTTCATCCTCGAAACATAGTGTTGATCCATGGGCCCAAACAGTTCTAATTTTGTTTCATCAGTCCACAGAACACGATCCCAAAACTTCTGTGGTTTGTCCACATGACTTTTGGCATACTGCAGTCGACTCTTCTTATTCTTTGGAGACAGCAAGGGGGTGCGCCTGGGAGTTCTGGCATGGAGGCCTTCATTATGCAGTGTGCGCCGTATTCAATGTTGATTGAAAAAGACATAAAAGACCATTCTCTTGACTTCACCATGTTTGTAACCACACCAGTAAATGTCTAGAAGGAGCTGAGTATCACAGTCATTTTAAAGCTGCCTAATTGGTGCTTATTATGCTTTATTGCTGCTCCGTGACATCCACAGGTGTTTTCAATACCTGATTGAAAACACTTGCATGAACCTCTGTTCTTCAGAGTGGTAGTCTTTAAGGGGTTGAATAATTGTGTCAATGAAGAATTCACAAAAGAAACATTTACTACTGTATTACAAAACCAATTGATGTCATTTTAGTTGCATATGGTTCTTTAAAAAGTCCTTGTAGGATTTCATTCTGAATACAATTACAAATGTACACTAAATTCCCTAAAACCCTTTCCAGCATTGGGGGTTGAATAATTTTGAACAAAACTGTATTTAATCTATATATCACTCACCATGTCAGAAAGACCAAAAAGGACAGGCAGACGCTCCCAGGCACAGATAAGAGTGCAAGCAGCCTCTGTGTCGGGAGGCTGTGCCTCTGGTCGTCGTGGACATGGTGCATCCTCTGCAGGGGCACGCTTGTCCTTTCTAATTGGTGCTGGCCGTCTTAAGCAGCAGCAACATACAGAGGATTTGGTGGATTGGCTAACCAGGCAATCCTCATCCTCCGAGTACTCTGCCAGCCAGGCTTCTAGTGCTTTACAGTCCACCTCAGCTGCCAAAGCATCTAATGCAGCCTCCATGTCCACAGCTACTCCTGCCGTAGTCTCACTATCACACACGGAGGAGTCAGCTGAATTGTTTGACTACAATGACAATGACCTGCTGCTTGAGGATGCGCAGCAAGTACAGTGCTCTGATTCAATCTCTGAGGTTGAGGAAGGGAGTATAATCAATTTAGAGGAAGGGGGTGCCAGTGATGACACACAAATAACTGGCACTCATGTTGCCCCAGCAGCTGCAGCATACTGCCAAGTTGGCTCCGGTGACGAGGAGATAGGGGGTGATGACAATGATGATGAGGTCACTGACTCCACCTGGGTGCCTGATCGAACAGAGGAGTCAAGTGAGGAGGAGGAGGCACAACAAACACGAGGCACAACATCCTCTGACCAACCGTAGCACTAGCCAGTCCAAGGCATCAGATGTCAGAGCTGCTCAGGTGCAGAGCGCTGTTGTCTCAAAGCACACGTCCAGGAACTCTGCTGTCTGGGAGTTCTTTAAGAAATGTGCAACAGACCGCACCGTTGCTATTTGTATTCTATGTCAGATAAGGCTCAAGCGTGGGAAAGACACTGGACGCTTGGGTACCACGTGCTTGAGGCGACATATGACCACCTGCCATGCATCCCGTTGGAGCAAAACTTTGTGTAGGTCCTCCTCACCTGTCTCTACCCCCACTATATGTCCTGCCATGTCATTGACTCCAACCTCCACTGACAGGGATGATGCTACAGTAATGGATGTACCAGGTCCTTCCTCACAATGTGACAGCATCCCATCAGCTGAAGATTTACGCAGTCAGATTACGTTGCCCCAGCTGCTGCAGCATAAGAAAAAATATAGTCCCAACCATCCCCAAGCACAGCATCTAAATGCCAGCTCAGCAAAATTACTCGCATTACAGCTGCTGCCTTTCCAGCTGGTGGACTCTGCTCCCTTCTGTGAATTTGCTGAATGTGCTGTACCACAGTGGCATGTTCCAAAATGCCATTACTTTTCACGGAAGGCCATTCCAGCACTATACCAGCATGTGGAAGACAATGTTATAGAGTCACTGGGAAAGGCAGTCAGCAGCAAGGTGCATGTGATTTTAGACACGTGGTCCAGCATGCATGGACAGGGCCATTACATTTCCTTCACGGCACACTGGGTAACTCTGATTGCAGCTGGGAGGGATCCAAGATGGGGCTCTGTGCTGGAGCTTGTTCATCCACCACGCCTCCAGAAAGCTGCTTGTATGAGGTCTGTCTGCTCCACCAACACCACTCCCTCTTCCTCCTCCTCTGTCTCTGGCGAAGTGGCAGTTAAACCGAGTTTAAGTGGCAGGGGCTACGCAATGGCTCAAGCAAAAAGATGCCATACTGTGCTTGAGCTGGTTTGTATAGGTTGACAGGAGTCACACCAGGCCAGGAATTCTGTCAGCTCTGCAGGGGCAGGTGCAGAGATGGTTAATACCACGCTGGCTTGAACTGGGAATGGTCATCTGTGATAATGGCAGCAACCTTCTCTCCGTCCTACTCCTGAGTAAGTTGACGCATGTACCATGCCTAGCACACGTCCTAAATCTGGTGTACAGTGTTTCCTAACCAGGTACCCAGGGCTGGCAGAGCTTTTCAGCCAGGCCAGAAAAGTCTGCAGCCACTTCAGACGGTCATTCCCAGCAAGTGTTCGCCTGGCAGAAATTCAAAGAGAATTCCACCTTCCCACAAACCTTCTGATCTGTGTCATGCCCACCAGGTGGAACTCGACATTAGCAATGCTGCAGCGTCTGCAAAAGCAGCAGAGGGCCATCAACGAGTACCTGTGTGAGTATGGCACAAGGACAGGTTCAGGTCAACTTGGTTCCCCCCCGCAGTGGCTGATGATCAAGATTGCATGCACTGTACTGTCACCATTTGAGGAGGCAACGAGGATGGTCAGCAGGGACAGTGCATGCATCAGTGACACAATCCCTTTAGTGTTCCTGCTGGAGCACACTCTGCAGGGAATTATAGATGTGGCTCTAGAGGCAGAGCAGCGGGAGGAAGAGGAGGCCTTCCCTAGCTCTGAAGGCCCCAGGCTTTCCGCAGACAGCATTCCAGCGGGTCCTCCTCAGATCAGACAGGAGGAGGATGAAGAGGAGGAATATTTAAGTAGTGGGGGCATTGAAGGTGGGGATTTCTCAAGGGAGGGTTTTGTGTGCCCAGAAACCCAAGGACTAGTATGTGGCTGGGAGGAGGAAGTGCACGATGGGGTCATCCTCATTGACCAGGAAGACTCAGAAGCTAATGCCACCTCCAACCTATGCTGCATGGGCTCCCTTATCCTGCAAAGCCTGGTAAAGTACCCCAGGACTCGTGCTATCAAGGAGAGGGATCATTACTGGTTGGCAAGCCTTCTTGATCCACGATACAAGGGTAAAGTTGCAGAGTTCATCCTGCCCGCACAGAGGGAGGACAGGATGAAAAAACTTGAGGATGCTCCAAAGCGACACTTGTGTAACACCTTTCCAGGTACCGGTAGGTTACCAAGTGATGACACCGGTGCTTCTGAGGCTGCGGATGATCAGAGGAATAGAGGTGAAGGCCAGGGCCACTTGACTGATGCCTTTTTAAATTTTTTTAGTCCACGACGCCCAGGGACGTCAAATGTAGGCACCCATTGCTAGCGTCTTCACTGTATGGTGCAGGACTACCTAGGGGCAAGGGCAAACCTGGATACCCTTCCAGCAGATGATCCACTGGCTTACTGGGTGTTGAGATTGGATCACTGGCCAGAATTTAGCCAATATGCTATGCAGCTACTAGGTTGCCCTTCATCCAGCGTGCTTTGTGAAAGGACGTTCAGTGCCGCTGGAGGTTTTTTCACAGACAAAAGAGTGCGTCTGTCCACCGACTCTGTAGACCGGCTGACATTTATAAAAATGAATCAGTCCTGGATCAGAAGCTATCAATCCACTGATGCTGATGTAACGGAATAGATCGGGGATTTCTTCTGCATTCACAAAACCTCCACCACTGAACTCCTACACAATACCACAAAGGGGTTATGGTGTGAAGGCACTTGCTGCCACCAAAGGCACAATATTTGGGTGCACTGACGCCTTTACTAGATTCATATCTTTTTAATATAGGACCGCAGGGTCCACCCCTGCACTCTTCCACAATACCACAGAGGGGTTACTGTATGATGGCACTTGCTGGCCTGGCACCAAAGGCACAATATCTGGGTGCACTGACGCCTTTACCAGATTCATATCTTTTTAATATAGGAACGCAGAGTCCACCACTGCACTCTTCCACAATACCACAAAAGGTTTACGGTGTGAAGGCACTTGCTGCCATGAAAGGCACATTATTTGGGTGCACTGCTACCAACGCCTATATTACCAGATTTATATCATTTTAATTTTTTGGACCGCAGGGTCCAACCCTGCACTCATCCACAATACCACAGAGGGGTTACGGTGTGACGGTACTGTTGCCGACACTAAAGGCCCAATTTTAAAGCACCTATTGTTACTTTCATCCAAAGCCTGCATAAATTTCACCATAATTTAGCCAAAAAATCTGTAAACTTGTTCTGCGTGTCCTAAAAGGTCTCCTCTTTTAATACAGACTGCCGCCCAAAGCAGTTGTTTATGAATAGATTAGGAAGGAAAACCATTTATCGTCATTTGAAATGTCATTTTTTTGTTTTTAAATGTTTCTATACATCCTACAAATCCGCCACTTCACTGGCAGGTTATGGGGACCTCCTAGGCACAATATTTGAAGGAATTTTTTGTTTTTATTTTTAACCCTTATTTCAGGGAAAACTCACTGTCCCTTTTAAAAATGTTTTATTTTAAACTTTTTGTCCTTGTTTTCTGTCCCCTAGGGCACTACCCGGACCCTCCTACACCTTTTATGGCAAATATCTAGCATATATGCTGTCACGACCCAACTACGCGCGCTGCTGCGCAAAGACGCCGGGTTAAGCCGCGCACTATCTGTCTATCCTAGACCCAGATAATTACGCGTGCTTCTCTACACGTCCCGGCCACACTACCTCTCACAGCAGGCACGTAGGGCGCGATATACTGATCCCAAGATTGCAACGCAGCACAAGCCTTTTCCTGAAGCGCCTAATAACTACGTCTCTCACAATCCTGGAACTCACTTTCTTATTCTATTAGTAACGCTGCCACCAGTCCTCACGGACACTACGCGCGTCACAACAGGAGACGCAGGGCTTAGCGGCCGCACTATCCTAGACTCGGACAGTGACTACAATTCCCACAATTCCCTGCCGTTTCCTGACGACCGCAACACGCAATTTCTTATATATAACCGAGCTTAAGGCAAATAGCAATACTCCCAATCTCTTAGTTAGCGTGAATTTCATCAGCCAGAGTCAAAACTTAAATATTTTTTTGGTTTATTTAGGATAGAAAAATCAGTGCTTAGTTACATAAAAAATCATAACTAGAATAAATCAATTACTTATACAATACACAGCAAAATATAAAGAAAAAGGTGTTAATCACAGAGCCTTACTTACGACGGAATACTCAGTAACTGGCATCGGTGCCTCCTGGGATCTGGAGATAGAGCATGGACAAATCAGTCCTCTTTAGAAGGAATCCCAAGTGATCAGCCCAAGCACATGGCCAGTGTTCCGAATTTATAAACTTCCTGATCTTTCCAGCCCCCACCCCCCCCAATGGCCCAGTGTCCTGGACTTCATTTCCCATACTGCAATTCTCGCTCGTGCGCAGTACGCTTGGCAATTAATCTTTAATTGCCTAAAGGCGTCACTCTTCCCTCCAGACCCCCCTTAGAGATCAAGGATGTGCTTCCTGTCTTTGAAGATATGGTCCAACTCTCTTGGGCCTGACCTGGCTACCAAGGTGTGACTCTGTTAGTGCACAAAGAAATTCCCTTTTTACAGCTACGTGTTATATCCTCCCCCCAAGGGAGAAAGCTAAACCTTCTGATTGCATTTCAGCTGTGAACACGGGGATAAACTTACCAAATGGTCGGACACAAATATGAATATAACTCTATATGGAGGAGATATGTATAAACCGGCAGATAGACAAATATATACAGGCAGACCCTTATATAGATAGAAATACAGGTCTAATCTGCCACATATGCCCTCTTGGAGGGCACTCTAAAAACCGAACTTTTGAGTCCCATTGACTTGCATTGAGTTCGGTTCGAGTTCGAACTCGAACTTTCAAAATTGTTCGAGTTCGAATGCGAACCGAACTTGGGGGTGTTCGGCTCATCCCTACTAAGCACCATATATTCTGATTTTCGATATTTCTACAGAAATTCGGTTACCCCCGGGCTTTTTATCAGGATATACCATTCCTACTCTCCTTTCATTTTGATTCATTATATATATATTTTTCATATCTTGCAGCTTCTGCTTTCCTATACATTTTACACTTGAACTGAACAATGTATGTTAATTACCAAGTTAAAGAGCTTCATCGATGCCTCTGTAAACTAGTCGATTATAGCACAGTAATCCTCTCCGACGCGTTGTGTCTGCAGACTCCATCAAACCATCCTACTAAAACATCAACGTTATCATTATGACTGTCACTTTGTTTTCCCTGTGGAAGGGAGAGCGTGTGTACTTGTGCGTGTGTTTGTGAATGCAGGAATTAAAACGATTTTGGAATGTTCGATATTGCTGCCTTAATAATGAATGTTGTAGACATTGTGATAAAAAAATATATAATAAAAACAGGTTTCTTATTAAAAAAAAGTACAAAAATTCCTCAAACAAAAGCATTATTTCCCCACAATACACAATGTTACTGAGATCTGATTTTCACGTCTACCGTGTCATCATAAATATTTTATTACCTTGGCAGCATACTTGGAATTTTCTATTATTTTTGTTTATTTATATTGTTTTATTGTGTAAGTGGGGTTCGAATTGTTTTACTACAGACCCGTAAGATTTGTTTGGGTTGTTGATCCTTGAGCCTACCATTTTTCTTTTTCTTCTGAGCCTTCCCCCATATTGTGCCGAACATCAAAGAAACCCAGCCGCTGTTCTGTTCTGCTAAAGCGATGTCCTTGTCCTATTGAAAAGACCTAGAAATAATTATTTTCTCTCCATTAGAGACTTGGTTTTCTAAGAACTAAAAAACACCTATATTCATAAAAAATATATACGTTTGTACGTACAAACGCACAGCATTCTTTTGTCATAAAATTTACCTTTCATTCATATCAGTTACTCAGAGCACACCACTTTTCTCAGAAAAGCTTGTTTCGGCAGTAGCGTTACACATTTGTGTAGTTTTAAGCATAAGCATTGTGTTGTGATGTGTGTATGATTCTTCCTGTTCATGGAACAAAGCATTAAAAAGCCATATTTACTCAAGGCCCTATTCCTTAACATTAACCCTTTCGCTGCTGAGGCTTTTCACACCTCTGTGCTGAGGTCATTTTTACCGGTTTTGCTCATCATGTTTAAACGTGTTTTGAAGGCTTATTTTAGTATATGACCCAGACATATTATATATCGTTCTTTCCGTCAGACTCGGTAGATTCATAATATGTCATTATTATATGTATACGTTATGTCATGTCTGTATATTATAACAAAAAATGCAATAAAATATGTATTTTCAATAATTTACAACGTGTAAAGTGTTTTTTTCACATTTTAACATGCGAGCAATTGCGGTTATATTTTGTATGGGGTGCGCTTGTTAAAAAAATTAGAGATGGGGTCTCGTTACATTTTTTTTGGGGAAAATTACACGATTTTTAACAAACGCACCGCATACAAAAATCGTTAGTGCAGCATCATTGTTCACATTATAATTGAAATGGGAACAATATTGCTGCTTTAACGAACCAAAAAAAAGAAAAAAAAAATGTTTATTTTTGTTTTTATAATTTTTTTTTAAATATATTTTTATTTTTTATTTATTTTTTTTAAAAAACTTTTTTCACAGTAGTGTTTGGTATCGTTGGAACGGCCATGCTCTGGCTGATCCAACCATACCAAACTTTAACCCCTAGCTGCCACGGATCAGGAGATAGGGAGTTCATTGGAACTCCCTATCTCCACCGTTGGTGGCAGTTAGGGGTTAACTCTAGGACTGGCGTCATCGTGCTATGCACGATGACGCCAGTCCTCAGGGGGAGTTCCCGGAGGCTTGGCCGACATCCTTTTCAGCGCCGATTCGCGATCCAGCTCCCCAGGGGTTAATGCCAGGCACCATTTGGAAGGGCAGGCTGTGCCCTTCCAAATGGTGCCTGGGTTAACCCCCGCAACGCCGCCGATCGGGAGGGAGAGAGGTCCGAAGGACCTCCCCCCCTCCCTTTCAGGCGCCTCCACCGCACATGCGGGGGGGGCGCCTGAATTAGGTGTCATCGCGCTGCCGCGATGACACCTAATTTCATCGGCGGCGGTTCCGGATGCTGGGCTGACATCGAGGAGCCCGCACCGGGGGGGCCAGCGATCGGCCGGAACCCGGCCGAACGCTGACCCCAAAGGGAGGACGCGCTCAGCACGTCCTCCGCACAGCAGGAGCCATGTGGAGGATGCGCTGAGCGCGTCCTCCGCATGGAAGTGGTTAATGACTGAGCCTTATTTATCCTCACCAATCTTTGTCACCCCACTTCTCTTAGATTGTAAGCTCTTGAACATGGTCCTCTTCCTATCATTCTCCAAGGTAATCGTATTTGCGTTTGTGTTTGTTTTGTCCTACTCATCGTTGTGGAATATATTGACTCTTCACGATTAATTATAATTTTTGATGCCAGACGAACTGCATACATACAAATGAATTTATCCCTGTAACTACCATGGTCGTGTACAGTGGCGTAGCGTGGGGGGGGCTGGGGGGGCCGTGGCCCCGGGCGCAGTTTTGTTAGGGGCGCATTTGCGCCCCTAAAACTGGCCCGGGGGTTGAGGGGACCCAGATGCCGGGCAGCGCGGGACTGCCTGCCCGGTCCTGAAGAGTCCGTCCTGTTAAAGGGAAGCGGCTGCGTGCAGGCGCAGCCGGTCACGTGGTCCGGCTAATCAGGTGGTACTGAGTCTCTGTACCACCTGACTGGCCGGACCGCGTGACCTGCGCACACACGCCACGCAGCCGCATCACCTTCAACAGGACGGACTCTTCAGGACCGGGCAGGCACTCCCGCGCTGCCCGGCATCTGGGTCCCCTCAACCCCTGCCGGAGCTGGAGCAATATCCATGTGAGAGCTGGAGCAATATCCAGGTGAGAGCTGGGCAAATCCATGTGTAAGCTGGGGCAAATCCATGAGCTGGGCAAATCCATGAGCTGGGGGCAAATCCATGAGCTGGGGGCAAATCCATGAGCTGGGCAAATCCATGAGCTGGGCAAATCCATGTGTAAACTGGAGCAAATCCATGAGCTGGGCAAATCCATGTGTGAGCTGGGGCAAATCCATGTGTAAGCTGGGGCAAATCCATGAGCTGGGCAAATCCATGTGAGAGCTGGGGCAAATCCATGTGTAAGCTGGGGCAAATCCATGTGTAAGCTGGGGCAAATCCATGAGTGAGCTGGGGCAAATCCATGTGTGAGCTGGGGCAAATCCATGTGTGAGCTGGGGGCAAATCCATGAGCTGGGGGCAAATCCATGAGCTGGGGGCAAATCCATGAGCTGGGCAAATCCATGAGCTGGGGCAAATCCATGAGCTGGGGCAAATCCATGAGCAAGCTGGGGCAAATCCATGAGCTGGGCAAATCCATGAGCTGGGCAAATCCATGAGCTGGGGGCAAATCCATGAGCTGGGCAAATCCATGTGTGAGCTGGGGCAAATCCATGTGTGAGCTGGGGCAAATCCATGTGTGAGCTGGGGGCAAATCCATGAGCTGGGGCAAATCCATGAGCTGGGCAAATCCATGACCTGGGGGCAAATCCATGAGCTGGGCAAATCCATGACCTGGGGGCAAATCCATGACCTGGGGGCAAATCCATGAGCTGGGGCAAATCCATGAGCTGGGGGCAAATCCATGAGCTGGGCAAATCCATGAGCTGGGGCAAATCCATGAGCTGGGGCAAATCCATGAGCTGGGCAAATCCATGAGCTGGGGGCAAATCCATGTGTGAGCTGGGGGCAAATCCATGTGTGAGCTGGGGCAAATCCATGAGCTGGGGCAAATCCATGAGCTGGGCAAATCCATGAGCTGGGGGCAAATCCATGAGCTGGGCAAATCCATGAGCTGGGGCAAATCCATGAGCTGGGGCAAATCCATGAGCAAGCTGGGGCAAATCCATGAGCTGGGCAAATCCATGAGCTGGGCAAATCCATGAGCTGGGGGCAAATCCATGAGCTGGGCAAATCCATGTGTGAGCTGGGGCAAATCCATGTGTGAGCTGGGGCAAATCCATGTGTGAGCTGGGGGCAAATCCATGAGCTGGGGCAAATCCATGAGCTGGGCAAATCCATGACCTGGGGGCAAATCCATGAGCTGGGCAAATCCATGACCTGGGGGCAAATCCATGACCTGGGGGCAAATCCATGAGCTGGGGGCAAATCCATGAGCTGGGCAAATCCATGAGCTGGGGCAAATCCATGAGCTGGGGCAAATCCATGAGCTGGGGCAAATCCATGAGCTGGGCAAATCCATGAGCTGGGGGCAAATCCATGTGTGAGCTGGGGGCAAATCCATGTGTGAGCTGGGGCAAATCCATGAGCTGGGGCAAATCCATGAGCTGGGCAAATCCATGAGCTGGGGGCAAATCCATGAGCTGGGGCAAATCCATGAGCTGAGCAAATCCATGAGCTGGGGGCAAATCCATGAGCTGGGGCAAATCCATGTGTGAGCTGGGGCAATTTCCATGTGAAAGCTGGGGTAATATCGATAACGTGTCCACAGGTGGGGGGGTTGGCGCACAATTCTTGGCTGGCCCCGGGCACTGACAACCCACGCTACGCCACTGGTCGTGTATACTCGATCAGCAGCAGCAGCCCAAGATTGTTTTAACACAATATGGGTCTATGCTGTATCAATGCAAATTAAATTTGTTTGTTGCAAATGACTTTCACGTACATGTGGGCTTCAAACGCTGTCCACAGAGTTTTAGCACTCTGGGTATGATGCCTGAGCTGCTAACACTTTTTAAATCCAGCTGGGAAATGTCTCTAATGGACTTTCCCCAGGCTGATTCTGCACAGAGCTAAAAACTGTAGTAACTCCTTTTGGCCAGTAGATGGCATGTGGCTGCCAAATAGGTTGTTACAGTAAGAAATACACAGAGAATATTAACAAATAGTACTGTATAATAAAAAGATTCTCCAAAAAAACCTCTGGTTCCTCACAGTTTCATCAAAATTTGAAGGGGTTAACATTTAGATAACATAACTAGTAAAGGTTTACTGGTCGTCTCACGGCGAGTGTTGGGCTATAGTGTCCAGTGTGGCCACCATGGCTCTTTTTTTTCACAGCATTTTCTACCATTGGTGGTCTGGTCTCACGTTAAGGAGATGCTATGCACGGTGACTTTTGAGATTCACCTTACACCACCTCCCATCCCATAATGAGCCATATAGAATCTCAGCCATTGGTTTCCTACAGGATGCAAAAGGTTTGTGTGGACATACATTCATGTTTTACAATTATCTTCATAGGGTAAGAATGGATCCGACACGAAGCTAAGTTCTTGTTTGCTTCATAATTTGTCGTAGTGACTTCCTTTGTCATTGGCTCCTTGCAGAAGAAGGGACTATGTTCAGGTCTCCTTTGACTTTATAAATGTTCGTCCCCAACGAAATTATATTTTTAAGCATGTGAAACAATGAGCAATGCCATACTTTGGTTTATTTTCAAGGAGAGAGTCCGGGGTCCCATCGAGCAGGAACGCTTGGGAATGCAGTTCCTCTGCTATTTTTTCAGAGGGAACAGAGTTCCCTTTAGGTACCCACAATGTCAACTTTTATTAAAGGTTTCAATAATGTCTTTCCTCCTAAAGTCAACCAAAATCTAAAGATTAGAGATGTGCATCCGTTTCGGAAAAATTCGGAATTTGGAATGAAATTTGATAATTCGTATTCGGAAGTACTTCCGAATAATGAATCAATACGGTATATAACGAATTTATTTCGTTTTACACTGTGACATCATCATAAAAGAAAAATTTGAATAATTGATAACAACTATCGAATTGATCTTAACTTACAATACAAGTAATAGTCAGCAAAGGACTTTATGAAACAAATTAATTTTGTTTCACTGTTTAATTTGACTCAAATACTAAATCTGTGACACATCTTAAAATTTAACCCTAGATTTTCTTTTAACAGCAAAATTTGATTATTTGGGGTTTTACTTAGAGAACCAAAATTCGAATTGATATCAACTATCGAATTGATATCTGAAATTTGAATTGATTCGAAATTTCAAATCGGTCCGAAACGAAATATGAAACGAAATTAGTTACGAAATTCCGAAAACGAAATGATTAAAAAACTTAACGAAACTAAACAAAACAAATTTTTCAGCCATGCACATCCCTAATAAAGATATGTATTACAATTATCATAATGATTCCTTAAGACCCAGCCTATCGAATTAAACCCTAAATATTACATTTTAATGGAGTGATTGGTTAAGTCCTACGCACGAATGGTTGTCACGGATCCCTCTGACTAACAAAATAGTGGTCCCTTTACGCAGACCGCTCTCTACCCTTCCGATCCTTGAATGGTCGGCAACACTAGATAGACAATAAACCAGACAATAGATAAACAAGGGATAACACCAGACAGAGGTATAGAATAGAGTATCGTCACGAGTCCCTCTGACTGCCAGAATAGTGGTCCCTTTTCGTAGACCACTCTCTACCCTTCCGATCCTTGAATGGTCGGTAAAGCTAGATAGATAATAGATCAGGCAATAGATAAACAAAGGGAAACACCAGACAGAGGTACAGACTAGAGTAAATGTTCTCCCTAGGACCTTAGTTATAACAGAGGTAATCTGATGTGTGCTTAGGGTGCCACATAGACTGACCTCGGTACCAACGTTAAGGGCAGAACCAAGAGCAGAGTAAATGCCAATACCAGGGGTTATACACAGAATGGTTCGTTTGCCAATGCCAGGGGTCAAACACAGAATGGTTCGTTTGCCAATGCCAGGAGTCATACACAGAATGGTTCGTTTGCCAATGCCAGGAGTCATACACAGAATGGTTCGTTTGCCAATGCCAGAGTCATACACAGAATGGTTAGTTTCCAGAAGCAAGGTCAGACACAGATATTAGCCAAAAAACACAAGAGCTCTGCGGGAAGTGAATACCACGTCAGGGCACCGGCGAACTAGTGAAGCCGGGTTTTAAACCCGGCGGTTCCGCGTCACAGCGCCAGGCTCCGCCCCCCGGCGTCCCACGTGAGCGCACCCGGTAGCGTTATCATTCGGCGCCTGGCCAGCGAGCAGCGAGGAATCTGCTGCCAGGCGCCCCAGTACTGGCCCATCCGTGACAATGGTTAATTGAGAATAAAAAAAATCTTGTTGAGGTCCCATGGTAATTTTTTTTGGATTTGACCCATGGATGGAGGAGTTACACAGAGAATGGCCCATCATACGTGACACATTTCTTCCAATAAATGGCATGCTTATCTTAGGCCGGCTCTAGATAATTTACTAATTTTCACCTCTAGTGTCTGTTTATTTAGGCTTTTAAGGATATCGGAAGATCCTAACCGTGGCCAGTCCACTGTAAACCTACAAAAATCAATAGAAGGAAAACCTGTAATCTTTTATAAGCATTTGGAGAAAAAGGGGGGGGTGAACGACATTTCCCTTCGTCAATGCTTGTAATCCAATATTGGGCTCAGTTCTAGGAATCTTTATGATGCTATTTGCCAGTGTAATTGATTCAATTTCTAACAAGTGTTGGTTTATTTTATATCATATTTAACCTCTCTAGCAGTGAAAGGACATGATTCACTTTGCAATTTATGTTAAGATCACTTTTCTCTGCTAAGTTAATGTTTATAAGGGTAATTTACCATCATGGAACAGCAATGGAATTTTTCATTTACTGGCACAGAAACATGTCATGTAGCAAGGAGGTGAAATACAGCAACGGGAGCAAACGAGGGCAAAATAAGTCCTCCAGACTGATGGTTGGTGAGGTTGCTTGGTTTTGTGATGCATCGTTCATTTCTTGTGAAAGCTGACTTGCAATCCCTGGCAGTATAATTATTCATACACAAGTCAGCAGCAGGCAATGTAGTTTTGCAAATCTGTTATACAGAGGCGTAGCTACTGAAAATACCCCTCACCCCAGTGCGGTTACCCCCTCAAATACCTTTCCTTCATATAGAAAACCTTGGATAAATAAACCTTAATTTCTAACCCTAACCCTAACTCTAACCCTAGCTTCTAGAAATGGCACTTTAGTTTCTCAATGGCTAAATTGGAGCAGGCATCCAACATTGTCGGCAGCCATAACCTAGCGTGTTTTTAACGACGCAACTTTTTTATTGTGTCTAAGGTCTAAATGACAAATAAGTATCAGGTTATAGGGTCAAAACAACATTATAGAAATAAGGTAATCGGTATGCATCTCCTCATCGCTACGACTAGAAGCAATCCCGTTATTTAGGGAATTTGGCAGGTGGTGGGTCGGAGTAAACGTGTGATACAAAGAGTAGAGTGAATTTAGCATGGTAGGGGTGGAGAGAAATATAAAGAGAAGGGAAAGAAGACAAGAGAGAGGGGGAAGAGGGGAATGAGGGAAGAGAAAGAAAAGACAGGAAGAGAGGGGGGGAGGGGCGGTCCGCAAGCGAGGGCGGCGATGTCCCCTTGACCGAGAATGTGAGACCAGGAGTTCTACCTCCCGGCTTGTTATCTGTTATGAGTGTAGGGGTTCTGGTGTCGGCGGTGGCGAGAACCTCTGGTACCTTCAATGGTCGTTCCCCGTGGCATGATTCCAGCACGGTCACACCGCATTATGATTATTTTCTAACTTCCGGCGAAATGCGGATGACGCACGAAATCTGTCCCAATAGAACCACTTCTGGACATGGGCAGGGTTTTGTCCTTCAGTTTGTTGAACCGTCAGGTATTCCACAGCTCTCATAGCTTCAATTGTTTCCGCCCATTCCCTGAGTGAAGGGATCTCCAGGGATCGCCAGTGGGCCGGTATTAGGCGTCTGGCAGCCAGAATAAGATGGAGGATCACTGAGTTGCGTAGTTCTCGTTGTGCTCCCGGTAAGTGCAAAAGAAGATACACTGCCGGTGTGAATGGTAAGTCCAGACCTGTTACCTCCATCACTACCTCCGCCACCATGCTCCAAAATGGTGCAATCTTCTCACATGACCACCAGATGTGTAGGTATGTGCCGGTCTGTGTCCCGCATCGCCAGCAGATCGAGTCGCAGGATAGTGCGAAGTGCACAGTTTGGGAGGGTGTGTAATACCAGAATGTGAGTAATTTGTAGGAAGTTTCGATCATTTTAAAAGCCTGGGAGCCATACAGTGTGAGGTATATTGTCTTGGACCATACCTCTGGTGTAAAGTCGAGCTCCAGTAGTGTCTCCCAACGACCGCAAAATGGTGGTAGAGATGTATCATGTTTCTGTAACAGGGCATATATAGTAGAGATGCTTCTAGAGAGTGGTAGTGCAAGTCTACAGAAGTCTTCAAAGGGCGTGAGTCGTCGCAGAGGGCGAAAGCCTCTCGGGAGAGAGTTTACAAAGTGTCGCAGTCGGTAGAGATCAAAATCGTCACCAAATGATAAGTGGTTATCGACATCAGTGGGTTCAGGCAACTGAACCGCGTCATCCTGGAGTACCTGGAACAAGAACAGTCGAGGTCCTTCCGTAAATCGGTGGTGTAGGCTTGGTCTCAATCCCGGGTTGAATTCAGGGTTATGTTGGAGAGGCAAAAGGGGTGATAAGGAGGGTGAGAGGTCAAACGGTCCCCTAATCCTCCACCATATCAAAATGGTGTCTCTGTACAGGCCAGATGCAGGTAGTTCTGGTCTCAACAGACGCGCCGGTAACCATGGTGCAGTCCACAGGGGTCTGCCTGCCTGTCGTTCCTCGAGATCCAGCCAGAGTTTATCTGATCCCTGCAGCATCCAGTCTAGAACTCGTGTCAGTTGCGCTGCATAAAAGTATAGTTTCGCGTCAGGCAGTGCTAATCCGCCCTCCAGCCGTGGGCGACGTAGCAGATGAATCTTGACCCTCGGGCGACCCTTAGGCAATATAAAGGAGAGGAAGATGGTGTCGAGTTCTCTGAAAAACGATCGAGGCAAGGATGAGGGCAGAGATTGCATCACGTAGAGGAGACGAGGCATCACGTTCATTTTAAGCACGCTAATTCTACCTAGCCATGAGAGGGGGAGATGAGTCCAGGAAGACAAATCCGAGCGGAAGTCCCGCAGTAGCCTCCCAAAATTATTTTCATACATAGAGTTCGGGGTGTTTGTGATCCAGATGCCTAGGTATTTAAGTCGGGATGGGCACCACTGAAAAGGAAAGTTGGTCCGAGCGTAGGAGACATCTGGTGGGGACATATGAATGCCCAGTATGTTAGATTTATCGTTATTTATTTTATACCCGGATAGTTCTCCGAAGATCCTGATGTGGTCTAAGAGGTGAGGCATGGAGCTTTTCGAATTCGGGAGAAAGAATAGTAAGTCGTCCGCGTAGGCTGACACCTTGTGCGTTCGTCTGGCTCCCGGAATGCCATGAATTTTGTCATCTCGACGGATTGCCTCCAAAAAAGGCTCTAGAAACAGGGCAAAAAGGAGAGGGGACATGGGGCAACCTTGCCTGGTCCCGTTAGAAATGGGGAAAGAGGGCGACAGAGCTCCGTTAATCCTCACTCGTGCCGAAGGTGCGTCGTATAAAGAGCGTATCCATGTCAAAAAGTGCGAAGGGAGTCCGAAAGACTCCAGGGTTTGAAAGAGAAAAGGCCAGCTGACCCTGTCGAAGGCCTTCTCGGCGTCAGTAGATAGAAGGAGAAGGCTCTGTCTGGCTGCCGAAGATAACGTAACGGCATTTAGTACTCTGATTGTAGCATCTCTCGCTTCTCTTCCGGGAATAAACCCTACTTGGTCTGCTCCTATTAAGGTTGGTAGGAGAGGTTTGAGTCTATCTGAGAGAATCCTAGCCAGGATCTTAATGTCGCAGTTCAAGAGCGATATGGGTCGATAGTGTTTACATTCCGTAAGAGCTTTGTCAGGTTTGGGAATGACCGCTATGTTGGCCGATAATGCGTGAGGTGAGAGCTTAGAGCCGTCTCGTAAGGAGTTAATTAGTGAAAGTAACGGTGTTGTGAGGATTTGTGGAAAGGTCTTGTAGTACTCCACTGGAAAACCATCCGGTCCAGGGCATTTGTTATTTTTAGAGTGTTTAAGGGCCATCGCAAGTTCCTCTGGGAGGATGGGATCATCTAAGGATGACGCCTGAGTTTCCGACAGGCGGCGAGTTATGTTATCCCTCAGGTATTCAGCTAGGTGTGGTAGTAAGTCTGGGGGTCGGGTCTCGTCCCCGCTGTTGTAGAGGTCAGAATAATAGCGCACGAATTCCTGTAGAATCTCATCAGGTCTAGTGGTCAAGGTATTGTCTCGTAGTTTGATATGTGGTATGTAAGATTTTTCTTGACGTTTTCGTAAAAGTTTTGCCAATAACCTACCAGGCTTGTTCTCTTGTAAAGCGAAAAAAGCCCGGGATTTAACCGCCAGGAATCGAATGTCGGCCTGTAAAAGATCGTTAAGGCGTTTCCTGCTATCCAAAAGTTTTTGGTAAGTTTCTGCTGATTGATCAGTTTTATGAGATGTTTCGAAAGTTCCAATCTCTTCTAGCAGAGAGGTGAGTTCGGCCCTCCTCTCTCGTTTCTTGGTCGTTGCTTTCGCAATGAATATGCCCCTGATCGTAGCTTTGTGGGCCTCCCAGATCGTGCTAGGGGATACGTCCTGTGTTGTATTGGTTTCAAAGTATTGTTTGAGTGCTTCACCAATTTCAGCACGAAGGAGTGTGTCCGTCAGCAGCGACGTGTTGAGGCGCCAGGTACGTTCTCGCGGCCGGTAAAGAGGGGATGTCAAGTCCATGAACATTGGGGCATGATCCGACCAGGTTTGTGTAGCAATATGTGTATTAGTTACCAGGTCTAAGTGATGTTGGGGGAGAAAGAAGAGGTAGATTCTAGAGTACGACTGATGCACCCCGGAATAAAACGTGTAGTCTCTTTCGGTGGCATGATAAGCACGCCAGACATCCACTAAGCGGTGAGTGTGAAGGGATCTCTTGATATGTCTAAGAATGTTGAGGGGAACCGAGGAAGAGCCAGCCGATGTGTCTATCTGAGGGTCCAGGGACACGTTAAAGTCTCCAGCGAGTATCAGGATGCCCTCTTGAAAAGCGTTGAGTTGAAGCAGGATAGATGCAAGGCATTTGTGTTGGCGCGTGTTAGAGATATATACGGAAGAAAAAGTGTAGGTCGTACCTGCTATAGAGCCTTTAAGAAATATGTAGCGACCCTGTGGGTCAGTGAGTAATCCCGTTTGGGTGAAGGGGATGTCGTGCGCCAATAGAATCGCCACACCCTTGGATTTCGATTCGGTATAGTTGCTGAAGTAGCCATTGGGGAAGTGTCTGTCACGGAGGGTAGGACAGTCATTAGCCCTGAAATGTGTTTCTTGGAGAAATGCAATAGATGTACGGTGAGCATACAGTTCCCTGAGTAGTCTAGAGCGTTTTTCAGGGACGTTAAGGCCTCGTGCGTTATAAGAAACCATGCGGAGTTGTTTAGTGGAGAACATCCTCAAGTCTCCCTGCAGACCGCCCCTCCCGGGGGTGGGTGGGGAAGAGAGATGAGAGCGGCGAAGGGGGGGGTGGGAAGGTAGGAGGGAAAAGGAAAGCAGGAGAGGTGAGGAAAAGAGAGAAGTTCTCCCCCCCTCCCCTGGTACAGAGGGGGAAGAAGTAAGTATAGCGCTATAGATAAGTGAGAGATCAATTAACCAAAAAAGAAGAGTGAAGTGAAGGAAAGATTGTAGGGTGGTATAGTGGAAGCAAGGATATGAGACAAAAAACGTCAGAGGGAGGAGAGGGTATACCTCTGCCGCCTGCACCGGAACAGTGACGTCAAAATCTCTGGGGGGTGAAAAACAGCAGGCTAGGAGTAGTCGGTCGATAAGGAGATGTACACCAGTAGGGGTTCCCAACCATTGCCGCACGCCTGCGGTATAATATAACACAATGAACCATGAAGAAATATGAACGGTAATAAAACAGGTTTGATTTGTTAAGGAGAAGGTCATGAATGATAGAGCATGTAATACATTTTGCATAAGGAAATCAACAAGTGTCCATCCCAGTCAGGAGACTAGTGAATGCGAAAATACAGTTTCCCCCGTAATGCGCAGTCCGCGGATACAGATACCAAATGAAGAGAGACACAAAAAAAAAAAACCAACCCCCCCCTTCCCTTCAGGTTCACCCTCCCCCCCAGTAATATCACCCCCTCACAGTGATAAAAGTGTCAACCTAGGTCACAGATATTCTATCTGATTATCGCCGGTCCGGGACCATCCCATGTGGAAGTCCAAGGTCTCCGCCGGTAAGTGCGTGTAGGTCAGCAGGTGTATGAAACGGAAGGTCATCGCATATCGTGGGCCGCATGGCATCGTCCCTGTGTTTGTGCAATCTTTGCGAACTTCCCTCCTTTTTCTTGCCCCGTTCTCCCACTTTCCCCTTTTTCTATTTTTTCTCTTTGTCCTGTTCCTCCTTCCCCTTTTTTTTTTTTTTTTTTCCCCTCCCCTCCCTCCCCCCTCTCCCTCTCTCTCCTCATTACCCCTTCTCCTTCTTATCTCTTCCCTTCCCCCCTGATCCTCCCCTTTCCCTCCCCTCTCCATCCCCTCCCTCTCCCCCCGTCTCCCCCCTCTCCAATCGCGTCCTCTCTCCTCTCCCCCTTCCATCCCTCCCTCCCTGTCCCCCGTCTCTCCCCTCTCCTCCCTCTCCCTCACCCCCCCTTTCCATCCCTTCCGGTGTCCCTGCCCCCCATTCCAGTATCACCTGTCTTGTGTCATTTGTGTTGTCCATTCCTTTAGTCTGGGTGTCCATGAACTCTCTCTCCACCCGTAATCTACGTTGTCCATCTTTGTACTTTTCCAGAACCATTGGTCTAGTATTGTCTGTTCCTCAGTGAATTCCTCGTTGAGTCGCGTATAGGTTCCAAGGGATGGTTGCAGCTGGTAACAAGTTCGAGTGGTGTGAGTGATCCCGAGCAATTCCCAATGTAGTGCAAGAACAGTGTTCTCCGACTCCTACGTCCTCAAATTAGCGTGTAGGACTTTTAGTCAATAACTCTGCCCGTTGTGGGATAAACGGTATATAGAGGTGTGAATGAGCAGTGTCAGAAGCGGCACAGAGAGTTGTCGTAGTCATGTCGGTGGTGTCTGTGGTGATCTGGGTGCCGGTATCCTTGTGATGTATATTGTTCCGTGGGAGGTCAAAGTCCTATGCATGCATCAATCCCATATAGAGAGTGAGGGTCTTATCTTGGGGAGAGTAGAACCGTAGGCATAGGGTATAAAGAGTCCAGTGTGTGGGGTGCTGGGGTATCTTTTTGCTAAAGCAGTCTTTAGTGGAGGGAGGAGAAAGACAAACAAGCAGCCAGAAAAAAAAAAAAAAAGGTTTCCTTTTCCCGTATTCCTTTAGAAAGTGTTCTACAGTATAATAATTTGTCTCTCGTGGTATCATGGTATTAGAGGTATATCAGTAAGCGTTAGGACACGCATCATATAGACCGCCATCAGAGGCATAGGGTCGTGTGGGGCCATCCGAGGCCAGTATGTTTCCAAGGGAGTTTGTGATCATATTACATATCAGGAGGTCTGTAGGAGGAAAAAGCAGTCATCAATTGTATAGTCTGATCTGGGGAAGATTTCTCAGAGCAGAACGCTTAACTGGGCAGTCCGTCTTCGGGTGCTGCCTCACGTTCCATCTCCAGCCTGGTACGTCTTCGGCCCCCTTGTCTCTGCGGAAGCGGGAGGGGGTCCCCTTCCGGGAAGCCCCATGATTGTAGCAGCATGGGTTCCCAGTTCTCTATCTGAAGGGCGGGGAGGCCAACCGCATCTAAGAAGTCAGGGAGATCATTGAAGCCCCTCAGTGTGACTGGTCTGTTCTGGATCGAAACAGTGAGCGCCATCGGGAAACCCCAGCGGTACGGGAGTTGTGCATCTCTTAAGGCCGTCGTTAGGGGTTTAAGAGCGCGCCTAATCTGCAGGGTGAATCGGGACAAATCCTGGTACAATGAAATATCCGAACCCTCAAACAACCAAATGCGGGAGGAACGTGCTGCTAATAAAAGTTCTTCTTTGAGGGCAAAGTCAGTTAGATGACATAGTACGTCTCTCGGAGGGTCATTGGGTCTCTTATTAAAGCGTCCGCGATCTCTATGTGCTCTGTCCACGTGTTGTAAAGTGATTCGCGGGCCATGTAGAATGTGGTTAAATAAGCGGACTAGAAAGCTACGGAGGTCTTGGACAGAGTCCATCACTCCCCTGACACGCACATTTTGTCTTCTGGATCGATTTTCGAGGTCATCGATTTTGCGCGCCACTGCGTATAGATGGTCCGAGGCTCCGGCATGAGTGGTGACAGGATTATTGGTAACTGGAGAGGCTGGTCTCGTTGCGGCCTCCTCTAACTGCGCCACGCGGTCTGACATGGCCGCCATGTCCGCACGTACCTCGGTTATATCTTTGCGGAGATCTTCTCTGACCGCTCCAATTAAGCGTTGGATATCATCTCTCGTCGGGAAGGCCGCCACCATATCTTCTATCCGGCGGGTCCTGGCGTCTCCGTCCAGCCATGATTCTTCTGAGTCAGCTAGGGACGGTGGGGCCGCCATCTCCGGCGCCACTGGTCGATCGCGGGAGGTGCGTAAAAAGTGGTCCAGGGTCCCCGAAATGGGTGGTCTCGGGGTGTCCGGGAGAGAGGGGTCCTCCGTTCTCCTTCTGCTTTTCCCCATGGTCCAAGAAGTCAGCGAATATAGCTGGTTAGTGGCGGCTAGGTCGGGAGCGATAGAGTTACGCGGCCATCTTCATTCAGCGCCAAGCCACGCCCCCGTGTTTTTTTTTTTTTAAAGCGTTTATTTTTCATCAGCTTCTTTCCTATTTCATCTTGTCCCCTTCAAGTGGCGCCCAGGGCACGTGCTATACCTTAGTTACGACACTGTCGTTATACTTATCTATATATTTATTTTCTTTTTTTTATTTATACTCAGCAGTGCTAAGTTCGCACACGGAACTGTATGTGTGTACACACCTATATACATATATATGTCTGTGTACCTATATACTGTGTGCGTGTGTTTATTTATTTATAAAGGGCTCTAACGCAAACGTTAACGCTCACATGCTTGAGCATTAACATTTGCTGCGGTATTTACCGCATATTACAATCCAAACGCAAACAGGTTAAAAAACCCATTTACATTTGGTACCTTGCGCCTTGCAGCGCGAGGTTACTGCACTTTGCGCTCCCTATACTTAACATGGGGAGCACAAAGTGTTAATCAGCGCTTGTATTACAATGTCCCAGCGCTGATTAACGCCTGGCTCTGGTCAGCGAAAAGTTAACCAGAGCCAGAACCTGGTGTTAACGGATTCCGCTTCTGCAGAATCTGTTAAGACCAGGCGGAAATTTTTAAAAAATAAAGCACATACTCACCCTCTGTCCCGCAGTGAGGACCGCAGCTCTGATCGCCTCCTCTGGCCGGCGGGAGCAGGGAAAGACTGGGGGAAAAAGTCCCCCCAGTCTCTCCCTGTGTATCCCTACGCCGACCGGCTGGATCTCGCGAGGCGAGATCCGTCTGATCATGTGACCACCGGCATCTGTTTCAATGGAGTCCTATGGACTCCATTGAGAGGATGCGTGTGCGGCTGCGCTTAGCGCTGCTGCACGCATCCCGGGACGTAGCAAGCGCAAACAATGCAGTCAGTTAAAACGGGGGTGGTAGGGGGAAAACTGTGGGCGCAGTTTTTCCTCCCTACCCCCCCATTTTAGCGCGGGGATTGTAATAGTGCCCAAATTATTTTACCAGGAAGGATACATGGAGATTTCTCATTTTCAAGTATGTCCTGGATTCAGGAATATTGTATTTCTTTAACTACTGTAACAATTCAAAGTAATAAAATACAAGATATTAAAAAACAACCCAAATATACAGATTAACAGAAAATAAATATGTAGGAAATAGTCACTATGTTACAGGTTTACAGGTGTATTCTGTATCGAGGTATGTTAATAGGCAACACCGAATCTTCTTACTTTATCAGCTTTAATTCTAATTCATCGCAGGTAAAAGGAAGGGATACAACGTTTCGGCTACAAAGCCTTAATCATGTATATACATGAGGGGAAAAACCCTTTGCGCAGAACGTCGTATAACAATGTTCGCGCATAAAATGTGCGTTAACGTCTACCGCGGGTGAACCTGCGTGAACCCTTTGTGAGCATAATGTACGTCGCGCGTCCTATACTTAACATTGTGAGCGCAAGTGCATTTGTGCGCTGGTACGTGGATGGTATTACAATCTATGCGCAAATCTTAACAGACAGCGTTTGCGCGCGTAATTTTAACGTCTTTGAAAAGCTGGTGGTAACGGCAAATCTGAATGTTCTGGCTGAAACCAAATACACCAGCCCCAAAAAAAAAAAAAAGTATAGTTACACATTCTACACATACCCAAACAATATAATTGAGAGGTTGTGCGTGTTTTTATTATTGCTGCAACATATATACTCAGATTGATTTTGACAGGCGCAAAAACTTAACGGGAGACAATTGTGGTTCTTAATTCTGATTGGCTGAATCGTGTGAAAAAACAGTGCGCGCACTGATTTCTGCCGCAGCGTTAATGCGTGCGCGTTTTTTGCACGTCTTTTTTACGAGCGTTATTTTTTGACGGATGAAAAAACGCGCTCGGATTTTAATACCAGCGTTAATTTACGCACGTTAACGTTTAACGCTGAGCGCAAAAAAAATAGCGCTGCGCTATTGCGAGAAGCAGTTAATAGAGCCCCCTGTGTTCTGCACGCAGCCAATCAGTGCACACGTCATCCGTATTCCTACTGCCGACACGCACTGCTTTGCTGTGCCTATCAACGAGCGAGTTAAAAAATGTTTTGTCTCTTGGGGTTAAAACAAATAATAATAATAATATTGCACCCCTTTCAACCTGAGGGAAGTCATCTTTCCACTACAATGATCCTTTAATGCAAGAAAGTAATGAAGCGTTACACTATTCCTTTAAGTACTACAGTCATATTTTATTAGAACCACATATTACTTACTTTTTGTCTTTGTAAAGGCTTTTTTTCACCTCCTATCTAAAGTAATTTTTCTCTCGAATGTTCATTGTCACAGTGTGAATGAACGTTCATAATAGAAGTGCTTGTTACAATCTCACTGGCTTTTTCATAACACACCTATTGAATGTGAAAACATCTTTTATTCTCTCATACAGAGAATACGGCTGGGTATACAATGGGAAGAACCTGCGTCTTCTAGCAAGGACAAATGCTATACTTTTATACTGATGATAAAGAGGCTCCGTCCGTTTTCCGCTCCCAGATAGCGATATTATATCAGAACAATTAATGTAGCAACAGCCACGGTCGCAGGTTCGTTGAAGTTCACTAAAATTAACGCCCCTGAAAAGCGTTTATTACAAGTGAGTTCTTTTATAGTGTATCTCTGGCGCCACCCAGTGGTCCACTAGCAGCAATACTAGTGTGCAAAATGGCAATGTGCAAAATAAACCAATGCTCTAAGAGTGGAAAAAAGGTCACTGTCTGCAGCAGTGTTGGGAGGTAGTTATATGCAGTAATGTACTACAATATTCAAAGGTAACCGCAAAATGGGTGAAAGCGTAAATAGACAATAGTGTCTGTCATGGGTTAGGGTCACGGGGGCACCCGGCGTGAACAAAGATGGGCCCTTTGTACTAGATATTCAGCCCTTGAGTCAGGTTAGCTGCTGGCTGTATGGACACAGACCACAGCACACAGACAATGGACAAGATAAACAGAACTGGAACAGGAATGGCAGGAGAACAAGGAGAAAGCAACATAACTAAAGGGGACCCTAACACTGGGGTAAAGGTCCTTGCAATGGCCTCTATACTAGGGAAGGGAACCTCACAAGAAATAACAGAGACAGGAGAACAGGAAGGGCGAGGGTCAAACAGGATACAACAAGACAATATACACACACTCAGCAGCAACACAGGGAACCCTGAACTGGGATGAGGTCCTTGCAATGGCCTCTATACTATGGATATACAAAGCTGCTGGGAAATACACAAAACAGGACACAAGGAACATATAATAGAATTATCAGAACCGTAGCAAAAGGATCAAGAGCCAGGAGAGTATGTCAGACATGCCAAGATCAGATACCAGAGATGGAAGTCAGAACAGCCAGGAATAAGGAATCAGAATATCTCTATAAAGAACACAAGGAGAATACAAGAAGAAACGTCAATACCAGGCCAAGATCATACACAGAGTGGGTAGTCAGGAATAGCCGAGATCATACACAGAAATACTAAGACACCATTACAGGAAGCAATAACACGGGAACAGGAACCAGACCCTCAGAAACTAGACCCATGCAAGAGCAAGTAGCCTCTGTGCTGCTTGCATATAAATAAGGGCAGGATGGACCATGTGGCACCAGACCAGAACAGTAACAGGGGAATCCGGAAGCAGCAGAGGACGGGATGGCAAGGCTTCACGATGGAAGAGATGGCCTGGATCGCTCTCACCACCAGGGGGCCTGGCTGGAAGGTGGAAAAGTGACAGCTAGTCCTTTATGTGCAGTGAGCCTATAGTGCCTCCTTGTGGACAGTTAATAATATTTGTGTGGTACAAACACAATGCGCAAAGAATAAGATCTAACGGCTAGTCGCAAAGTAATTAATAAGCGGGCGATATATGCAATTAATGGTAACCAGATTAATATCTAGCGATTCAGATCAATAGGTAATTTGCAAATGATCAAGCAAGTAGAATGGAGCAAGGATAGGCAGCCTTTCTGATATCTGACGCCTCTCCAATGTCCCCTGCGAGTAAAGTAACCACAAAATGTACAAAATAGAGAAAGCATATTATTAGTAGCGAGGGTATTGTGCAAATAGCAAGTAAATAGTAACTAGAGAAGTTCCAGCAATGACATCAATGAGTGGTTTTATCAGGCAGGCAGTGTTGGAGAAAAAAAATACATAAAAGGAAGACGAAAAAAAAGGGAAATTACTTCAGAAAAGCTCAGAAATGTACATATATAAGTTTCACTTGATAGTTATAATCCATTAATCCATATGGACTCTCAGGGCCATATTACATACTTGGTGCTAACTTAACCAGAGCTGTTGTAAACTTCCCAGAGCCATTATAGCCTATGGAGGTTTTCAGTTTACAACAGCTCTGGTTAAGTTAGCACCAACATTGTAATACTGCCCTTAAAGGGCTATATTACATTCTCTGCGCAATTGCGCTCGCGCAGCTCAATTTTTTTTGCGCCAGGAAAAAAACCGTTATCGCGTGAAAATTTACGTGGTATTTCGATCCAAGCGCATTTTTTCGTCCGTCAAAAATTTTCGTGCGTAAAAACGATGCGCAAAACGTGCACAAAGTATGTTGCGCGCAGAAATCTGTGTTCGGACTGTTTTCTTCACGGGATTCAGCCAATCAGAATTAACCACCATTTTCTAACGTTAGGCTGTTGCGCCTGTCAAAGTCAGAGTATATATGCTTTTGGGGGAAAAAAAAAAAACAATTTATTCATTTTATTGTTTGGGTATGTGTAGAATGTGTAACTGTACTGTGCTGTATTTTTTATTTTGTGCTGGTGTATTTCGTTTCGGCCAAAACGATCAAATTTACAGTTACCACCTGCTTTTCAGAGACGTTACGAAAATTCGCACAAACCTTCGTTGCGCGCAGATTGTAATGCCATCCGCGTACCAGCGCACGAACGCATTTGCGCTAACAATGTTAAAAATAGGATGCGCGCACAAATTATCATTCGCGCAGGTTCACCCGCAGTAGATGTTAACGCGCGTTCGTTGTGCATAGATAGGAATACGACGTTGTGCGCAAATGGTTTTTCCCCTGGCGCAAATGCGCATGCAAAACCACTTGCGCGAAGAATGTAATAGGGCCCAAAACCTCCATAGGCTATAATGGCTCTGGTAAGTTTACAATAGCTGTGGTTAAGTTAGCACCAACTATGTAATATGGCCCTCATTCTTTGAAGCAATAGCCCCAACAAGGAGTAGATTTATAGATGGTCTTCTCGTAGCACAGCAGCTAATGTCCACAGATGGTGGTAAATCCCCAAACATCCACCGAAAATCAAGATAACACAAAGAATGGTGGGTATCAGCGCTTGTACTCAATGACTATCTTCTAGGACCTCCTTTGGTTCCAGTATTCCCTTAAACCATACACCTCGGTATAAAACATGTAGAATATGTGCAGACTCTTTACCTGAATATAAATGGTAAATATTGGCCACTTACTCACATTTCTTAGTGCCCTTTGTAAGAGGCACCGAAATGCTGGCGGCCAGCGAATCAAGGGAGCAACGGATTTCCCATCACTCCCGGGTAGTCCTCAGGAAGCGGCTGGTTTGTAGGTCTTCCAGGTGAGGAACAGGACAGGCAGTGTCATTTAATGAACATGTAATTTATTATTAAAACAAAAATAATATATCATAGATGGGTTTCACCGTAAGGGCTTCCTCAGTGTGTAGAATATCAATTGCATTTCTGTAGTTATATTATACCCATCGAGGAAGCCTTTACGGCGAAACGCGTCTGTGGTAATCATTTTTGTTTTAAAAATAAATTATTTGTTTATTAATTGACACTGCATGTCCTGTTTTTTACCTGGAATACCTGCAATCCAGTCGCTTCCTGAGGACTACCGGGGAGTGATGGGAGATCGGTGCTCCTTGATGTTTGGCTGGGTAATCACTATGACTGCACCCTGAGGTTGGCTTCGTCTGATTGTATTACAGGACTCCTAGGTAAAGGTAATGCTCCCCCGTCAGTCCTTGGACCATTATCATCTAGGTCAGTGATGGCAACCCTTGACACCCAAGTGTTTCAGAACTACATGTCCAATGATGCTTAGCCACACATAAGGCTGGCAGAGCATCATGGGACATGTAGTTCAGAAGCATCTGGGGTGCCCAGGTTTGCAATCACTGATCTAGGTCCTCCAAGAACTTGTCGAGTTTGACCAAGAGTCTGAAAAGTTTAGGTGGTTTGAAAACGCAGGCACGAGAAATATGTCTCTGTGTAAGTACATAAAATTTGTGGATAAAATGTTTAGGTTTTAGATCCGTTATATTGTTGGCAGAGTTCGCTTTATAGCAAGGCGCATAAAGATTAATAAAGTAACACTAATGAGCACTAGATACATTACTCTGTCTAATTAAATAAATTGTCCTAAAACATAAAAAAATAAAATTAATAATGTAGCACTAATGTGTGTTGTAAACGGTGATTATTTTGAACTATGTTTCCAAGATTCTCATTCTAGCTCCTGATAGTCGGAAAGTACCTGCAACCTTGAGAATAATGTATTGTTTTACCTCCGCGTCCTTTTCAGATTCTTCCCAGAGTTTAAGCATGTGTTTTGGTGTAACAGCCACATCTCTTTCATTCATTGCAATGCGTTTTTGTTTTTTTTTAATTTTGTATTTATTTTTATTTTCCATCATTCCAAGATTTACTGTATCTTGTTCTGTCCAAACGAATATAACAAAATCCAAAATACATTTGTAGCAAACCTATGACACATTAGTGCAGTGTTCCCCAAACCTGTCCTCCTAACAGGCCAGATTTTGCAGATCACCTTGGAGGAATGCAAACTGAAAACTGCAATCACTGAGCAGCAGATCAGATCACCTGTGCTGTGCTTCAGATATCCTGCAAACCTGGCCTATTAGCCGGTCCTGAGGACAGGTTTGGGAAACACTGCATGAGTGTATCAAGAATGTAATAGATCTCAGCACCCCAATTGAGTAACTGAGTCACATCGGTTAATACCGCTCCCTTACCGGACCTGTGTTCTCGCACCAGCAGGCTTTCGTGCCTTCTCCGGCCCTTAGCCAAAGCTTAATGGCAGGTACAGAGTGGTGATAGCAGACCCCAGAGATGAGGCATCACTCAGATCTTGAGGTAGAACAGACAGGAACTGAACACCTTGAAGACTGCATAGGGCAGTTTTCATTGTCCGATAGTTTCCTCAGAAACCAACAGGGTTATTCAGAGAGAGATGAAAACCAGGAGAATGACTGGAGAAGTGAAAATTCTAGGTCAAAATAGCCAAAACAGAAAAATTCTCCCATTTATCTCACTTTCCAAATCTTTTATTTTGACCTAAAATTTTCACTTCTCCTGTCATTCTCCTGGTTTTCACCTCTCTCTGAATAACCCTGCAAAAAAAGAGATTCCGGCTGCTGATCAGGCCTGCTCAGTCTGTAACTGCATCGGAAGAGCCGCCTCCTGTGATGCCGCTTGGAATGCCAGCTGAATTGATGCTTCGGATGGATTAGCTTCAAATACAGCCAGTCTCTCCATGGAGCCTGCTGGACTCCATGGAGCCCTATGGACAATCTACCAGCGGTATCCATTTGTGGCTCCCAGATTTCCAATAGGGATGTGCGTTTCGGGTTTCGGAATTTCGGAATTTTCACGAAATTTCCCGATTCGTGTTTTCGGATGCGGCCGATTTTCCGAAAATTTTTAGATCTGAAAATGGCAGATCCGAAAAAGTTTTCCGGGCCGAAACGAAAAATTTTCGGAATTTTCGAATGGACTTGAAATGTGTCAAATCGAAATTTATTTTCGCTCTATTCATGATTTCGGTTCCATTCGTGATTTTGGTTCCATTTCGGTAATTCTGGACATCGTATATTTAACTATTATCGGTTATATCGCTGATTCTGTAAATTTTGTATTTGTAAATGCGTATCACTTGTTTCTTGTGGCATTCGGGTCAGTTTAGCGTTTTTTAAATCGTTTTGTTCATTTTTTTGTTCCTTGGCTTTCATACCATTTTAATATGATTAAATAAAGTTGTGAAATGTATATTCAATTATTCATAAGAAAAAAAGGATCTTTATTTAATAAAAAAACACGATAGAATCGCCAGAATTATCGTAGACACTTTGAAACGAGGAGAACAGATGTTCCGAAAAAACGAATATTTCCGAAATTTCCGAAAAGTCGATACAAAAAACGAGCAAAGTGACACGAAAATACGAAAAATGGTCGATATTCCGAAAAAAAAGTACACGAAAAACGATCCGAACCGAATCGAAACAGAAATCGGTCGAAACGAGCCAAATCGAAAAGTTTAAACATCCGAACAAATCGAACCGAATCGAACCGAAAAAAAAATCGGTGCACAAGCCTAATTTCCAACTAATACAAAAGCTGGGTCGGAGTGGAGTCGGAGTGGAGTCGGAGTGGAGTCTTTAAAAAGGTATCACTAAAAGTTATCAACTCGCGACAATATTGCCCCACACCAGCATCCTAACGACGAGACAGGAAAAACTATATTTATAAGGTTTTCAATAATGATTTACCGTAGCAAAAACTTAATAACAGGTAATTTTCTTAATTGTGTCCTTGCTCTGGTGCTCACAGATTTATTTGCTTTATAAATTAACAATTGCTTGCCTTTAATTGTAATTTAAGTTGTACAGGGTGTCCATAAAGTCTCTTTACACTTTAAAAAATTTATTACAAAGGCAGATGAAAAGACAGATGAGTGAAAATTATTACAAAACGAGACGTATATATTAATTTTTTTGCCTCATTTAAGGCTGGGGTCAGACGAGCGCAGTGTTCACGTCCGTGTTGCCGCACATAACTACGTCCGTGATAGCATACAATTGTGTTAAATGGAGCCCCACACACGAAGTACGTCCGCACAGAAGTGCGGAGGCTGACTGACACTGCAAACGGACGCAGGTTAGGCAAGAACGTAATACTGCTAGAACGGACGTGCAGAGTGCGCCACGTCCACAACGTCCACATAGCTTTGTGTGTGAGTGATGGAGCATGGTCAGACGGACTGCATTTATACGTCCAGCATTTTTGACGGACAGAATGTTTTTTCATTGTAATTTATTTTCCCTGCTACATCAGTCAAAAAATACGTCAGTGAAAAAAACAGACTGTGTGGCCACTACCTTGTTGTCAGTCAGTAAGTACGTCCGTACTGCACGGATGCACGGTCCATACAAAATGCGCTCATCTGACCCTAGCCTAATACACCTCTATATGGGCACAATTAGTTGCACGAAGCACATCAAGACAGTACTCGATTTCTTACTATGTTGGCTGTAGCTTCCCCTCATCAATGGTGGCAATGGCATCAGTGATCTTCTGCTTTAGATTAGTGATGTCCCGTACCTTTGTTTCATACACCATATCTTTAACATAACCCCATAGAAAGAAGTGGAGGGGAGTGATATCCGGTGAACGAGATGGCCGGGGAATTGGGCCACCCCTTCCAATCCACCACTCTGGAGATGTTTAATTTAGGAGCCTACGTACATGCAGTCCCCATTGTGGTGGTGCACCATCTTGTTGGAAAATGATGGTTGGTTGAAGGTCATGTAGTTGTGGTGCCACGTGTTTAGTCAAAAGGTCAAGGTAAACATTTGCAGTAATTGATGTCTCGCCGAAGAAAATCGGACCAATGATTTGATTGCACATGATCCCACACCACACATTCATCTAAAGCAGAGGATCACTGACGCCATTGCCACCATTGATGAGGCTGGAAGATTTGTTTAGTTTTAAATAAATTTTGTTTTCGTTATTTCGTTATTTATTTATTTTGGGAATCTGCAGGGCTGGAGTTTGAGATGCCTACTGTAGAATAAAGAAAGAAAAAGACAACTTTAAAATGTGTTATTTTTTTATGGCGATAGAGTTAGTAGCAGTCTATTTATTAGTGAGGGACCCAAGTCAGTGAAGCCACAGCAATAGGGGGTGCTGGGGGATTAGTATTTAAAGGGACAGTAACACTTACATAAACTGTAAATAGATTACTTGTGCAATACAAATAAAACCACATTATAAAATGCCGTGCTTTTTATTGTTCTTTGTTTGAAGTAATTGCATATTAAAAGGAAAAATAAGGGGGGCGTGGCTTGACGTCAAGCAGGACGGTCGTGTCTAGGAGCAGCTCCCGCAAATATACCCCTAATATCGGGTTCCCTGCGTTTTTCTACACACCTGCGGAGTCGCTTGCCTGCCTCTGTCACCCACAATCACTGAGGAGGCGCCGAGTGCGTTTTGAGACCCTCGGTTGTTGGGGGAGAGCCGCCGGAGTCGCATGGGCCTGCAGCACGAGCGGAGCCTGTGTAGGCTACCACCATCACCATACCCATTCGGACCTCCACTCCGGAGATACGGCCGACCGGTCCTCACGAGTGGGCTGAGGCACGCTTGCCACCAGCAGCCGTCCAGGGTAAGGCACAGTGCGGAATTCTGCCGTTTCTCCCCCTGCACTGCACTGCGCTCCCCCCTCGACATCGGGAGGTGCGCACGACCGACACCTCGTGCAGCGGCATGCAGCGGCCTTCAGCTGCAGCCCCCACGTGTCCTCTGAACGGTGGGAACGCTTAATCCCCATCCCCACCTACAGCAGACCTACATTGAAGCGTTGTGTGGCGGCTGGGACCGACTCCATCGGGTTCCCTGCCAGCAGACTCTCACCCATCCAGCACACACCAGCACGTGAGCGCATGGCTATGTAGCTCATGCGGCCAGCGCTGAATCTTTTTTTTCAATCCAACGGCTTATAAGGGGTACCCGAGGCAAAATTTTTGTATCTACAGGAGGGGGAGTTCACTCTGCGCCTCAGATGGCACCTCCCAAGGCACAACGTGTGCTGGATCCCTAGAAAACAGCCCGGAAAGATCGCAGTAAGGAGGCCCAAGATGGCGGATCCCCTCAGCACGCGTTGGCCCATGACCCGGACACGTCGCCCTCGGCTCCACTAGGTCTCTCTGAATCGTTGCCACCCTCAGAGAGCAGGTTACATGCCATGTTGCAGGATCTGCGTTCAACCATACAGGCAGACATCAAAGGAGCGCTGCAGGAGCTGAGCCGGGACGTTCTGGATTTGGGTGAACGAACCGACGCGCTGGAAACCAAGGCGGATGACTTATGTTTAGCCCACAATGATCTGGTAGACCGACATCAGGCTTTGCAAGCGGCCCACGACTCTCTGGCACTTAAAATGGCTGACATCGAAGATCGCTCACGGCGTAATAATATTAGAATCAGTGGCATCGCAGAAGCGGTCACCCTAGCGGACTTACATCCATTCCTTCTGGAATTGTTTCAAACTTTGCTGCCTGAGGCTACGCCACAAGACCTTCTTCTGGATCGAGCGCATCGCCTCCCACGAGCGAAAAACCTGCCTACGTTGGTGGCCCATGATGTTATTATCCGGGTGCACTTTTTTCATATTAAGGAGGCTCTGATGTCGGCGTCCCGGAAATCCATGCCTTTAGCTGCCCCTTATGCTGATATCTCATTCTTCGCTGACTTGTCGGCTTCGACCATGTCCAAACGACGTGAGTTCTCCTCTCTCACCAAGCTTCTCCGTAATCATAAGTTGGCGTACAGATGGGGGTTCCCTACGAAGCTCTTGATATGGAAGGATGGTACCTTGCATGTCATTCCCGATGTCGCCACTGGTTTACAATTCTTGAAAGATTGGAATATTCTGACTGATTTCTCACCTCCACGCGAGCCTTCTTCATCACTGATCAAAGTCTCCCCAGAATGGCACAGAGTCCGGCCTAAATGATGGGTGTCTCCTTCCCTGTGTCGATTTTCAATCTGTTCGGAATTCTGGATGGTTACCTCTGTGGCGGGAGTGGTTCCTCTTCATGTTCGCCTCGGGACCCTATGCTTCTTGGTTCAGCGCTGGGTTTTTGCGTTGAGCTCTGTGTAGCGAGCGTCCCCTCGTCCCCCGGTTGAGTCTCCTTAGCTGATATTTTTTTCGCTTCTTTATTGCCACTTGGAATGACTCACTTTTGCTGTATTTTTGTGATGCAGCGCTGTTTGTTTTGTGTTTTTTTTTCTTTTTTAGTCTTTTTATTTTTATTTCATTTTGTCTGTTGATATGCTCTTATGGTCCTGGCCTTCATACTCCTCGTGCCTCCCCTCTGTTATTTCTAATCCTACCATGCATATTATATCGCCGTGGTTACTTAATCATGAGTAAGCCTTAGTTCCGAATTTTTTCAATGAATGTTAGGGGGCTGAATGTTCCGTTTAAAAGACATGCTTTGTTTCGTGACTTACATAAACATAAACCGGCGATAGTCTGTGTGCAGGAGACGCATTTTAGTGCTGTACGCACCCCACACTTACAATCCGCTATGTACCCTGTTTCTTTTCATTCTACTGCCCAGACGAAGTCTAGGGGTATCTCGGTTCTTTTTCATAAGGACTGGGTCTTTAAATGCTCGAACCAATATACAGACCCACTGGGTCGCCTTTTGATCTTGGTGGGCACTATGAATGAACTCCCAATTACTGTTGCTAATTTGTATTTGCCTAATGTCAACCCGGTATGTTTTCTTAAAAAAGCTTATAGTAAGATTAAGAATATGATGGAGGGATCCCTTTTTATGTGTGGAGATTTCAACTGTGTGCCTGACTCGGTTATGGATACACGGCCGGGCCAGATCCGCGAGCAGCCTCATAAACAGGCCCCCTCTAGCCACCAACTAAATGATTTTTTACGCTCCTCGGATTTATATGATGCATGGAGACTTATCAACCCCTCGACCAGGGATTTCACCTTTTTCTCACCAGTTCACTCATCTTACAGTCGCATTGATTTATGTCTGATACATGGCTCTACAGTCCCTCGCCTCCTAACCGCCCGTATCGGCTCTATAACATGGTCTGACCACGCTCCTATAACGTTGGACTTTGAGGCTGACTATCCTGCTAGGGGGATGGGGACTTGGCGACTAAATGACTCACTTATCGTAAGTGGCGCTGATGTGTCTGACACATCGGTGGTGTTACGGGAATATTTTGCATTGAATGTGATGGAAGAGGTAGCCATCTCATCAGCTTGGTTGGCGCATAAAGCAGTGGTGAGGGGCCATTTGATTCAGAGAGGGGCTGCACGAAAAAAGGCATTCAATGCCCGGATGATCTCATTACAGCGGCAAATATCTGACTTGGAGTCCCAACATAAAACAAATCCTACACCTGACCTCTTGTCTCGATTAACGACACTTCGATTGGACTTAATTCACCTGACGTTACAGTCCTCTGAACGGGCCATACGACGCTTAAATTTCACTCAATATACCCAAGGCAACAAAGCTGGCCGGTTATTAGCATCTAAATTGAAATCTAAAAGACTTCAAACCAAAATATCTTACCTATTAGATAAGGGAGGGGATAGGATTCACAACCCGCTAAAAATCTCGGAGGAATTTGCTGCCTTCTACGCCTCTTTATATAACTTAAAATCGGATCCTACGACCCACGACCCAGACCCTGGTGAGATCACTCGATTCCTCCAGGATGCAGAACTCCCCTCCTTATCCCGCTCACAAGCGGCAGACTTGCTGGTTCCGTTCACGGAGGAAGAGGTGCGTAAGGCCGTTAAGGCTCTCCCTAAGAATAAAGCCCCTGGGCCGGATGGTTTCTGTAATTTATATTATCAAACATTCGCAGATATTCTAATACCGACCCTTACAAGATTATAGTCTCCTACTATAGTAGTCTCCTACTATAAAAACAATGTGAGCAAGACGCAGGCACTACCCCTACATGTTGATGATTTTTCGCTTTCCACCCTACGTGCCTTGTACCCATTTGACTGGAGAACGACCTCTTTGAAATATTTAGGTATATCTCTCACCAAATCCAAGGGCTCTATCCTTAAACTCAATTATAACCCCCTAATGACCTCTATCTCCTCCCAACTGACCTCCTGGCACGGCCTGGAGGTCTCTTGGATGGGACGCATGGCGGCTTTGAAAATGTGTATTCTACCCCAGATTCTCTATCTTTTTAGGAATATTCCAGTTTTTATACCGGCCCATATGTTGCTTCACATGCAAAAAATGCTGCAGGCACACATATGGAAGGGGAGGCCCCGCGCATTTCCGCTTCCACAATTAACGCGATTAGACGCAGGGGGGGCCTGGGCTTTATAAATGTTACAGCGTATTATCGGGCGGCTTTATTGGCTCAGTTACTGTCCTCTATGTCCCAGCGTGAAACCCCTTTATGGCTACGGATGGAGAATGTTTATACTGCCCCTTTTCGAGTTCATGACCTGATGTGGTTTGCGACGCTCCCACACCACAAGTTGGAAGGTATCTTGCCATCCACTTCCCTTTCCCTTATGTCATGGCATCTATGGGGTAGACCAGTGGTCCCCAACCATGGTCCTCAGGGCCCACTAACAGGCCAGGTTTGCCAGATATCTGAAGCACAGCACAGGTGTTATGATTTGCTGCTCAGTGATTGCAGGATTCAGTCTGCTTTTCCCCATGGTGATCTGCAAAATCTGGCCTGTTAGTGGGCCCTGAGGACCAGGGTTGGGGACCACTGGGGTAGACAACTTTTACGACCCTTCCCAAGCTTAGCGCTTTCTATCCCGCACTATCCAGGACCTGAATCTTGACCGATGGTTCCAATTAGGTCTCACACATATTAATCAACTTTTTACGGCCTCCTCAATCAAACCCTTCCCGGACCTGACACGTGAGTTTGCCCTTCCCGCTAGCGACTGCTTCACGTACCTTAGGGTAAAACATGCACTGACTCAACGAGGTATTTCCTCCTTTGCAACGACGGATATTACGGCCTTCCACAGACTGTGCTTAGGTAAAAAAGTTATGAAAAAATCTTTGTCTCTGTGTTATGACAGTTTGTTAAATGCGAACCCTAATAAGAAACTGCCTTATATGATCAGATGGGACAAAGACTTGTCGTTCGATTCTTCTAAGGAGGACTGGTTCTATGCCACTGAAACGGTATATAAATACACCAGGAGCACTAATTTGCGGGAATCACATCTTAAACTTTTATATAGATGGTATTTGACACAGAATCGTTTGGCTTATATACCCGGACGCTCCGGCATGTGTTGGCGTTGTGGCACGAGTGTCGGATCTATTCTTCATATCTTTTGGCACTGTCCGCTCCTTGCTACCTTCTGGGCAAAAGTTTGCAGACTGATCTCTCACTGTACCAGCTTGCCTATGTCCCTGTGCCCTAAACAATATCTATTGCATATGCTTCCGATTACTATACAGCGACATAGAGGCGTCATATCGATTATACTTAGCGTAGCTAAATCAACTATAGCTTGTCACTGGCTTTCTCAAGTCAGTCCCTCTATGAGAGAAGTCATGTTATCCTTAGAGAATGTTTATCAGTATGAGGGGATGTACCACAGGGCCGCTAACTCTTTAAGCTTGTTTCAAGGTATATGGGAGGGTTGGGAACTCTTTGTAGCTTCTGGGGACTTGACATAATTGATGGGGATATGACATACGTGTTGCCGTTCTTGGACCTGACTGAGCATACATATGTTTTTTTTTTTTTTTTTTTTTTTAATATTTTTCTTTTTCTTTCCTTTTTCTTCCTTTTTTTTTTTTTTCTTTTGTCTTCCTTTTCTTTTATTTTTGAGTATTTTTATAATTTGTGTGTTTTTGTTATGCTTAAAATGTTACAAATTTTACTGTGTTTTAGTTTAGAATGAAAAAGATTGGTTCAACCGACTGATTACATTGCAAACCTTATGTTGCTGCTAGACTTGTTAATTGTAGGATCCTGCGTGATCCCTTCTTTCTTCAATATTTGTGATTTATTCCTGGCATTTGTTATTTACGTGTGAACCTTAATAAAAAACTTTATATGGAAAAAAAAAAGGAAAAATAAAATTACAATTTTAACCCCTTCCCGACCATTGACGTAACCATGTACGTCATTGCCAACGGGTCTCCCTTAGACCCCCGGATGTACATGGTACGTCAGCGGGCTCCTAACCACCCTCCCGCAGTGTTCCGGCATTTCCAGGGGGCCAGCAGGCATGATGACATCACCGGCGCCTGCAGTAAAGTCCAGGAAGTGGAGGGGTGCTCCTTTGGAGCCCTCTATCTCCCCAACCATTAAGGCTAGAAACAAAAAAATTGCACCGCTGGAAAGGGGAGTGTATAAATTTAACCAATTTGCTGCCGAATAGCGATACAAACCTGTAGGTGGCTGACATCTTGGATGTCAGCCAAGCCTCCAGGTCACCCCCCAGCCCACTGACATCCTCACCATATGTGTGAGGACATCAGTGGGCCAGCTAACCCCCTAGCTGCCAAGTGGAGATAGCGGGGATACTTTGGATCACTTTATCTCCCGGTCCAGGCAGATAGAGGGTCATGTTTGACATCATTGGAAAGGCCTGATCATGGCCTTTCCAATGATACCAAACATGACCAGGTTTGGTGTAACAAAATTAAACAAAAATAAATCAATAAAAAATTAATTAATTAATTACAAAACAAACAAACAATTTTTTCTTTTTTTGTCTGGGGGGGTTTAATTAAATAGGACCTAGGCTGGCATCTAAAAATTTTGAGCATAAAACGGTCATAATGAGCTCAGCGCGCATAGGTGAACTGGCTCAGCAGTGAAGGGGTTAAAAAGCAAAAACATGTAAAAATTGTGTATTTCTATTCCCGGAACAAAATTTTGAAACTATTTAGCCGGGTTCTTTTTTGGCGGTTGTATATTTTGGGGATTCAATTATGAAAAAGTGTGCTTTTACAATTTTTTTCATCATATTTCTGATTTTTTTTTATAGTAAATTATAGGATATGATGGAAATAATGGTATTTTTAGAAAGTCCATTTAATGGCGGGAAAAACGGTGTATAATATGTGTGGGTTGCATAAACGAGTAAGAGGAAAATTTGACCTAAACACTAACGGCTAAATTACAATCCCTGCGTTAAAATGGAAGCGGTAGGGAGAAAAAAACTGCACCCACAGTTTTCCCCCTACCACCCCCGTTTTAATGGGGGATTACAATGCACAAAAAATGCTGCCTGCATTGGTAGCGAGCGCTACGCCCCTGGATGCTCGCGGCAGCGCTGAGCGTAGCCGCGAGCATCCACTCGCTGGAGTCCATAGGACTCCATTGAGCCAGATGCCGGCAGTCACATGACCTGCCAGATCTGGCCGGTCAGCGTAGTGATACACAGGGGGAGACTGAGGAACTTTTTCCCCCAGTCTTTCCCTGCTCCCGCTGGACGGAGGAGGGGGTTGGAGCCGCGGTCCGCGCCGCAGGACAGGAGGTGAGTATCTGCTAATTATTTTTAGTTTTTTGGCTGGTGTTAACGGATTCTGCAGAAGCGGAATCCGTTAACACCAAGTCCTGGCTCTGGTTAACTTTCTGCTAACCAGAGCCGGACGTTAATCAGCGCTAGGACTTTGTAATCCAGCGCTGATTAACACTTTGCGCTCCCCAAGTTAAGTATAGGGAGCGCAAAGTACAGTAACCTCGCGCTGAAAATCGCAAGGTACCAAACGCAAACGGGTTTCTTAACCTGTTTGTGTTTGGATTGTAATATGCGGTAGATACCGCGGCTAACGTTAATGCTCACGCAGGCCACATTACGATTTTGACGCTAACAGAGCAGAAACGTAAAAAACAGCAGCGTGCGCTGAAGGACAGATTTTCGTAAAACCGCCTAGTCACTAAGGGGTGAAATCTCCTTTTTCAATTTTCTGCATTTTTCCTATGATGCAAAATTTACCAAAATCTGTGCAATTGCTTTACCTTGTGGCTCTTGTTTATTCGATCTACAGTATCTAACAGTTACTGAGATGGAGGCAGCAGGAGGCTATTGTTTGCGAGGCTAACTGAGAAAAGAGATGGCAGTTGACTGAGATAAGGTAGGGAGCCTAAAAGACTTCTAATCTACCCCCTGCTGATGTCCTTTGAATAAATCCCACACAATACAATAGTTTTTGACAGTGATCGACCAATAGACTCCATTCTATGACCAAAACCACACAGTGAGGAGCAAGTGATGGAAAGGTACTGGGGGGCATTTTACAACACAAAAGATCACACAATGGATGCACACAGTGACACATATAGAGGAAAATATTTTCTTAACTAAACATACAAGAGAGAATCAAAGCACATGTCAGATATCAGCAACATCAAATAAACACAATAACATAGAAACATAGAAAAATGTCGGCAGATAAGAACCTTTCGGCCCATCTAGTCTGCCCAATTACATTGAATACTTTACCTGGATTTATCTTTTGTTTAGGATAGCCTTATGCCTATCCCATAAGGACATTTATTGGTGGTAGTGTCCCTTTAATCATTAGTGCATGTGTATGGTATGAGTAGTATACAGTACATGAGAAATAAAGCACAGTGTAACTATGGTCTTTGCATGGTATGCCTCATTGAGGCTTGTTCAAGCCTTTTCTTATGACCCTACGAGCGAGCAGCTTTGTACAGTTTACAGAATTACGCAGATATACTGTATTTTTTTCCTGTATTATTCTGCTCTCGTTAGCACATACCCATCCAGCTGTGGCCGGACTGAGAAGGCAATGGAGCAGATTCCCATTGAAAAGACATTAGCTGTGTTCAGGTGAATGACACCAATCTATAAGGAAGCGTTACATGATATTGAATAAACATTCTGGACAGGACAGACTAAGCTCGGAAATTGATGCTGCACTAATTGATCTTGGATTAAGTGAAGTCAGCAGCAGTTGGAGCAGCAGTGAGCCATGATTGCCCTTGGCTCAGCCTAAACGCTGCAATGTACCGCTTTGCAAGCTCTCTGCTGCCATCTGCTGTTGCATTGAAATAAGTGCATGTCTTGCCTCTTGGTGGGACAGGTTAGTTTGTTACTCAGGGCCCAATTCCCTAGAGCAGTGTTTCCCAAACCTGTCCTCAGGACCTGCTGACAGGCCAGGTTTGCAGGATATCTGAAGCACAGCACAGGTGATCTGATTTGCTGCTCAGTGATTGCAGGATTCAGTCTGCATTTCCCCAAGGTGATCTGCAAAATCTGGCCTGGTTGAGGGTCCCGAGGAGAGGTTTGGGAAACACTTTGCTTTGTGTAACTATTTAATAATTGATAACTACTCCTCTACATCTGAGGCAAAACAATAACATAGCTCAATAGCCTGTGTTTGTATTTTGCCATATGAGATGGCGCTTACACTTTATCTAGCTCTTTCTGCATGGAAAAGATGGTTTTAGGAGAGGATGGTCCTTATGCACCATCTAGTGGTCATTCTTGGAAATTCAGCTAAAATTATTTTTAATACGATATATTAAGGGGTCGTATCAAGTTGAACACAAGGGAACACAAGGATTTTACCAGGAAGGATACATTGAGATTTCTCTCGTTTTCAAGTATGTCCTGGGTTGAAGAACATTGAGTGTTTACAGAAATACAAAATAGTAAAACGCAAGATATTAACACAAGACCAAATAAACAGAAAAATAAATCTGGAGGAAATAAAGTCATTATGTTAAATGTTTACAGGTGCATTCCTTATTGAGGTATGCTAATAGGGAGCTCTTCAGGGACTTTAGACTGGGGGAAGATTTGATGGTGTCTGGGAGGTTAGTCCATATTTGCGGTGCTCTGTAGGAAAATGAGGATTGAGCCACTTTCTTTTTGTATTGTGGTATTGCAAGTAAGGTGCTGGTCCTGGATCGGAGGTTATAGGATGAGGGAACTGCCGGGGGAAGCAGCCTATTCAGGTAGGGTGGTAGCTTCCCAGAAAAGCTCTTAAACACCATGTTGGAAAGGTGAATGGTGCGTCTAGATTCCAGCGATGGCCAGTTTAGTTCTTTTAACATGTCACAATGGTGGGTCATGTAGTTACATTGTAGCACAAAGCGACAGAATGAGTTATACAATGTAGACAGGCTTAAGCAAATTATGATCATAACTTTGTGAACTGAATCCCCATCATTTTACCTCAGTCAGGTTTTTTGAGCATTTTTAAAACGGTGTTTTTTTCACAGAAAATGATGGAAGAAGGTGGTCAATTATATGGAGTGCTCTTTCTTGGTGTTATTATATATATTGCACAATAATTCTGCACATTGTATTACAAAGCGGTTATATTTTGTATGGGGTCCGCTTGTTAAAAAAATTAGAAATGGGTGTCTCGTTACATTTTTTTTTTGGGGAAAATTTTGCTTTTTTTAACAAACGCACCGCATACAAAAATCGTTAGTGCAGCATTATTGTTCACATTATAATTGAAATGGGAACAATATTGCTGCATTAACAAAACAAAAATAAACAAAAAAACTTGTTTATTTTTTTTTTTTTTTTAAATATTTGTTTTAAAAAAAAAAAACATTTTTCATGCTCATGTTTAGTATCCTTGGAAAGGCAATGCTCTGGCCTATCCAACGATATCAAACATTAACCCCTAGCTGCCACGGATCGGGAGATAGGGGGTTCATTGGAACCCCCTATCTCCACCATTGGTGGCAGCTAGGGGTTAACTCCAGGACTGGCGTCATCGTGCTATTCATGATGACGCCAGTCCTCAGGGGGAGCTCCAGGAGAGGATCACGATCCGGCGCTTTTCAGCGCCGATTCATGATCCGGCTCCCCAGGGGTTAATCACAGCCACCGTTTGGAAGGGCAGGCTGTGCCCTTCCAAATGGTGCCTGGATTAACCCTCTGCCCCCGGCGATCGGGAGGGAGAGAGGTCCGAAGGACCTCCCCCCCCCCCTCCCTTTCAGGCGCTTCCTCCGCACATGTGGGGGGGTGCCTGAATTAGATGTCATCGCGCCGCCGCGATGACATATTATTGCTCCGCCGGGGTCCCGGAGTGCTGGGCTGACATACAAGATGTCAGCCCGCACCGGGGGGCGCAGCAATCCGCCGGAATCCGGCGGATTGCTGCCTCCTGTGCATGGACGCGCTCAACACGTCCATAACACAGGAGAACCACTTGGCTGGACGCGTCCATAGCATCCAAGTGGTTAACTGGTGTTTGAAAAAAATCTAAAGCAATGTTATTTTTCACCTCGGGATTAAACATTCACAGGGTTATTCAGAGAGCGGTGAAAAGCAGGAGAATAACTGGAGAAGTGAAAATTCTAGGTCAAAATAGCCAAACCAGAAAAATTCTCCCATTTATCTCACTTTCCAAATCGGCTATTTGGTTTAGATTGTTCTCTTCTCCTGCCAGTTCTCCTGGCTTTCACCTCTTTCTCAGGGTTGTTCAGAGAAAGGTGAAAACCAGGAGAATGGCAGGAAAAGAGAACAATCTGGACCAAATAGCCGATTTGGAAAGTGAGATAAGGCTAGGGTCAGACTAACGCATTTTTCGCAGCGACCGTCAAAAAGTGCGTCCGAACGCATTGCCGTATTTCAGAGAAAGGTGAAACTCAGGAGAATGACTGGAGAATGGAAAATTCTAGGTCAAAATAGCCAAACCAGAAAAATTCTCCCATTTATCTCACTTTCCAAATCAGCTATTTGGTCTAGAATTTTCCTTTCTCCAGTCATTCTCCTGCTTTTCACCGCCAAAAAATCAGTAAACTTTTTCTGCGTGTCCGAAAATGTCTCCTTTTTTCATACAGACTGCCGCCCCAAACAGTTGTTTATGGATAGATTAAAGGAAAAGCATTTACCGTCATTTGAAATGTCATTTTTTGTTTTTTACATATTTCTATACATCCTAGAAATCCGCCACTTCACGGGCAGGTTATGGGGACCTCCTAGGCACGATATTTGAAGGAATTTTTCGTTTTTATTTTTAACCCTTATTTCATGGAAAACTCACTGTCCCTTTAAAAACTTTTTTTTTTAACTTTTTGTCCTTGTTTCCTGTCCCCCAGGGCACTACCCGGACCCCCATACACCTTTTATGGCAAATATCTAGCATATATGCCCTCTTGGAGGGCACTCTAAAAAAACGAATTTTCAGCCCCATTGACTAGCATGGGGGTTCGGGTTCAGACCCGAACAAATGGGAAGTTCGGGTTCGGGCCCGAACCGAACTCGGGGGGTGTTCGGCTCATCCCTAATCATCAATCACATCCGTGTATGATGTCACAATTCCATTAGCAATCTTCCAGACGCAGAGGGACAACCTCGTTGTTGGTGGTTTCTAATCAGTGTAAGAAGCACAGATTTGACCCTGGTGGTTTCACTGCATTCCTCCTTGTGATCATGACAGGTGGGCACACAGATGTCCTCTCCAGACATATATATAACTTTATTTTTTTTTAATATAAACTGGCAGCACTGTGCATGGAAAATGGTTCCCGAAACTGCACCGACGTGTCAGCGAAATGCCCTGATTTTCGGTGATTCCGTTCAACAGGTTTAAATAGGAGAATCCCATAGGATTAAATGTAAAAACGTAATATTGTATATATATTTTTTTCTTTTTCAGCAAAAAGTCTATTTTTTAACCCCTTTTTCTTATTTTTTGATGAAATTTTTATTTCACATTTTTTATTAAAATGCTTTTTTACTTTTTATTTTGTAACAGACTTTTTTTATTATATTTTTAAAGGACCTTTTTATAATCTAGACACATTTTAATACGTTATTAAATCAGTTTAAAATCCTATTAGGAGAATCACCGGCTGGGTGGAGTAGAGGTAACATCACTGCTCTGCGTGGAGAGAGCCTGTGGAGACACGGGCTCGATCCCAGCAAGAGCTGCTCTCCAGTAAGTGTCCTTGGGCAAGACACCCAACGGTACATACTCGCCACCCAGGACATACCTGAAAACAAGAGAAATCTCAATGTATCCTTCCCGGTAAATACTTTCTCAAAAAAAAAAATAGAGTTCCATTTGTTAGTTTTTTCCCGTTTTTGGTAGATTTTGCCAAGTCCAGTTCGCTGCTGTACGGCGACGTTCTCCAACTTTTTTTGTGGGGCTACTGCTGACAGCATCTGCACAATTTTTTTTTTATCTATAGATCTTTTATTTTAGGTGAAAATACTCACATTTTCTACCCCAGGGTGCGCATAGTTTGCATTTAAATACATTCTGAATGTAACCGCATTGACTGGCTGAGAAGTCTCTTAGACCCTCCTCACTCGCTCCTATTCTTGTTCAGTAGAGTGTAAGTGATATTGTAAATGAGAAATATTCTGTTTTACACTTTATATCCTTTCGGTTTATTCTAGAGAAAAAAAATACACAGTGTAAATTTAGAAATAAAACAACCTTTTATTAACAGTACAGGTAATGATAACATGTTATAAAAAAAAGTGAAGTCTTAACATAATTCATTAATAAGACACATTAATGAACGATCAGTAAAACCAAATTTTCATGCAGAGCTATCGAGTCCTCCTCAGTATAAAGCAATGAGTGACCCCAGTGAGTCCATTAATGTTCCGCAGGGGCACTGAGTCCGCCCTCGGCTTCTCCATTCACACTGCTGCTCTGGGGCTCAGAGGGCCCCTCTTCATTCCCCGGGGCCGGCGTCACGCTGATGGAGACGGCTCTCTCTTTAGCAGCTGGCAGTGCCAGGCGAGGAGCCTGAATAAGGAGCCGGCTGTCCTCAGACAGGGAGCACAGCACGTCCTCGGGCCTCACGTCTTCTGGGAGCTCGGCTTCTCTCCTCCACTCTCTGTATTCGTGGAAGAAGCTGCCGTCCCCGCTGTCACTTTTCTGCTCGCGTTTCCCCGTCACAAGCAGTCTCCTTCCTGCAGTTTTCACAGTCAGTTCCTCGGGAGAGAAGGGACTCACATCCAGGCTGAGCTCAAACTGCTCCTTCTTCCCCAGCTCAGTGCGGGGAGGGCTCTTCTCGCTGCGCGCCGGCTCAGTCTGACGGCCCCGGGTCAGTCTCTTCGTCTTGTCCATGTACTGACAAGCCAGGTTCACGCACTGCATTCTCCTCTCCATCTCGGTCATCATGCTCAGCATGTCGTCTTCCAGCTGCCCAGAGATGAGGCTCGTGGCCGGCCAGAGTGTGAGTGCGGGCTGGGGTCCGGCACACAGAGGGCTGTAAGAGGACTGGAGGAGGAGGCTCAGAGGAATCATCTTCTGGGGTGGCTTTGTGGAGGATCTGCCTATCTGCCGCCTCGTGCTGTCTGGCTTCTCGGTGCTGAGTTTGGCTGGAGCTGCGGTTCCTTTTTCTACTCGCTGAGTGAAGTTCTGGCCACTTCTGGAAGATTCCTCCTTCTCTCTGTATAGGGAGGAAGGGGCGGGGCCTGAGGCAGCATGGGGTTTGTTATGATTTTATGCTGGCTGCTTCTAGCATGATCTGGGAAGGGGGCATCACCAGTGGGCGGGGTTAGAGGACATGTCTGGGCTGGAACCTGCTGAAGCATTCTTGATGTGAGAGAGCGACACCTTTAACCCTTTCACTGCTAGAACACCTTACAGTTCGCAGTGTAACCACAGCTTTTTAATGATAATTTTTTATAAGAGCCACGGCTGAATTAAATCTTGTGAGAAAATCATATAGAGTGATTATTAAAAACTGTATATGATTTTTTTTATAACTGTGACGTTAGTCACTTTGGACTTGGGGTGCATGGACCTGGCAGCATTGTGTAGGGTGCAGGCCTCATAATCCATATTATTTCATTGGCCTCTCTTGGGTGCAGGATGTTTGTGCAATCTGTGTTATGCCAGAATAATCTGTCTGTTTGCTGCTCCTGTGGCTGCTGTCACCTTCCGCTTGCATCTGCCGTCTGGATATCGAATCCCAGTAGTGGTTTGGATGTCCTTAGACTGTAGGAAGCATCCCACCGCTGTCGGAGGGACTGGAGGAAGGCACGACAGTCATGAGGGGAACACGGGGTCCTGCAAAGAAGCAGCATTGGCAGATGTGACCCTGTCGGGGTACGGAGATCTGTCACAATACCCATTCAGAATGGGGGACATTATGACGGGTCCGGGTAAAAGCCAGATCAATATTCCTTTCATGAAAAAGTGCTGGATCCTGCCAGATCCATGCTTTTTTGTTTTTGAGAAATATATTCATTTATTTATAAAGTATTTTACCAGGAAGGATACATTAAGATTTCTCATTTTCAAGTAGGTCCTGGGTTCAAGAAACATTGAATTGTTACAGTTGTTACAGAAATTCAAAAGAATAAATGCAGGATTTTAAAAATAAAACACAAATATACAGAATAGCACAAAAAATAAATATGTAGGAAATATAGTCACTATGTTACTAGGGATGGGCTAGCGGTTTGATCCGAACATGAGTTCGATTCGAACATTGCCCGTTCGGCGAACATCGAACATTTCCGAGTGTTCGCCCACAATGCACCACAATGCACTTTTCCACTGGCCTGAAGCTTGTAATTTGCTACAGCCTTGCACCTGACCACAGGTCAGGTGCAAGACAGGTGCAAGACTATGCCAATCAGGGCTCAGAGTCCTGATTGGGCAAATTCCCGCAGCACACTATATAAGGGTTCCACGCAGCCCCAGCACGTGTTTTTTTTGCAGGAGTGAGAGGAGATTGTTCTTTTATGTGTGTCTCACAGACGTCTAGCAGTTTTCTGTGAATTGTAATCTGTGTCTTCTCACTGCCAACTATTGGGGTCTCACTTTCTTCTAGCAGATATCTGGGAATTGTAATCTGTGTCTTCTCACTGCCAGCTATTGGGGTCCCACATACTTCTAGCAGATATCTGGGAATTGTAATCTGTGTCTTCTCACTGCCAGCTATCAGGGGGTCCCACATACTTCTAGCAGATATCTGGGAATTGTAATCTGTGTCTTCTTACTGCCAGCTGCTGCCAGGCTATCAGGCTGTATCACTGATTTATACCAGAGATGTGTGAATTTGAATCTGTGTGTTGCCACGGCAAAGGCTATCAGGCTGTATCACTGACAAATACCAGAGTTGTGTGAATTTGAATCTGTGTGTTGCCACTGCAAAGGCTATCAGGCTGTATCACTGACTTATACCAGAGTTGTGTGAATTTGAATCTGTGTGTTGCCACTGCAAAGGCTATCAGAGTGTATCACTGATTTATAGCATTGTTCTGGAAAATCTGTATATCTTTAATCTATATATCACTTACCATGTCAGAAAGACCAAAAAGGACAGGCAGACGCTCCCAGACACAGATAAGAGGGCAATCAGCCTCTGTGTCAGAAAGGCTGTGTCCCTGATCGTCATGGACGTGGTGCATCCTCTGCAGGGGCACGCTTGTCCTTTCTAACTGGTGCTGGCCATCTTAAGCAGCAGCAACATACAGCGGATTTGCAGGATTGGCTAACCATGCCATCCCCATCCTCTGAGTCCTCTGCCATCCAGGCTTGTAGTGGTATACAGTCCACCTCAGCTGCCAAAACATCTAATTCAGCCTCCATGTCCACGGCTACTCCTGCCGTAGCCTCACTATCCCACACAGAGGAGTCAGCTGAATTGTTTGACTACAGTGAGAGTGACATGCTGCTTGAGGATGCGCAGCAACTCCAGTGCTCTTATTCAAACTCTGAGGTTGAGGAAGGGAGTATAATCAGCCTAGTGGGAGGGGGTGCCAGTGACACACAAAGAACTGGCACTCATGTTCCCCCCAGCAGCTGCTGCATATTGCGAGGTTGGTTCCAGTGACGAAGAGATAGGGGGTGATGACAATGATGATGAGGTCACTGACTCCACCTGGATGCCTGATCGAACAGAGGAGTCAAGGGAGGAGGAGGCACAACAAAAACCTGGCAGAATGTCCTCTATGAGCAACTGTAGCCAGTCCAAGGCATCAGATGTCAGAGCTGCTCAGGTGCAGAGCGCTGTTGTCTTGCAGCACACGTCCAGGATCTTTGCTGTCTGGGAGTTCTTCACGACATGTGCAGCAGACTGCAGCATTGCTATTTGTAAGCTATGTCGGAAGAGTATCAAGTGTGGGAAAGACATCAGACACTTGGGTACCACGTGCTTGAGGCGACATATGACCACCTGCCATGCATCCCTTTGGCACAACACTTTGCATAGGTCCTCCTCCTCCTCATTTGTCTCTACCCCCACTATATGTGCTGCCATGTCATTGCCTATAACCTCTACTGACTGGGATGATGCTACAGTAATGGGTGTACCACGTCCTTCCTCTGAATCTGCCAGCATCCGATCAGCTGCAGATTTATGCAGTCAGATTTCATTGCCCCAGCTGCTGCAGCGGAAGAAAAAATATTGTCCCAATCATCCACATGCACAACATCTAAATGCCAACTTGGCAAAATTACTCGCATTACAGCTGCTGCCTTTCCAGCTGGTGGACTCTGCTTCCTTCAGTGAATTTGCCGAATGTGCTGTACCGCAGTAGCAGGTTCCAAAACGCCATTTATTTTCACGGAAGGCCATTCCAGCACTATACCAGCACGTGGAAGACAATGTTATGGAGTCATTAGGAAAGGCAGTCAGCAGAAAGGTGCACATTACTTTATACACGTGGTCCAGCAAGCATGAACAGGGCCATTACATTTCCTTCACGGCACACTGGGTAACTCTGCTTGCAGCTGGGAGGGATCCAGGATGGGGCTCTGTGCTGGAGCTTGCTCATCCACCACGCCTCCAGAAAGCTGCTTATATGAGGTCTGTCTGCTCCACCACCTCTTCCTCCTCCTCCTCCTGTCTCTGGCGAAGTGGCAGTTAAAACGACGCGTGGCAGGGGCTACGCAATGGTTCAAGCAAAAATATGCCATACTGTGTTTGTTTATGGGACAGGAGCCACACCGGGCCAGAAATTCTGTCAGATCTGCAGGGGCAGGCGCAGAGATGGTTAACACCACGCCAGCTTGAGCTGGGAATGGTCGTCTGTGATAATGGCAGCAACCTTCTCTCCGCTCTACGCCTGGGTAAGTTGACGCATGTACCATGTCTAGCACAGGTCCTAAATCAGGTGGTACAGCATTTCCTAACCAGGTACCCAGGGCTGGCAGAGCTTCTCAGCCAGACCAGAAAAGTCTGCAGCCACTTCAGATGGTCATTCCCAGCAAGTGTTCGCCTGGCAGAAATTCAAAGACAATTCCACCTTCCCACAAACCGCCTGATCTTTGACATGCCCACCAGGTGGAACTCGACATTGGCAATGCTGCAGCATCTGCACAAGCAGCATAGGGCCATCAATGAGTATCTGTGTGAGTATGGCACAAGAACAGGTTCAGGTCAACTTGGTCCCCCCCCAGTGGCTGATGATCAAGGATGTATGCACTGTACTGTCACCATTTGAGGAGGCAACGAGGATGGTGAGCAGAGACAATGCATGCATCAGTGACACAATTCCTTTATATTTCCTGCTGGAGCGCACTCTGCGGGGAATTCTAGATGTGACACTAGAGGCAGAGCAGCGGGAGGAAGAGGAGGACTTCCCTAGCTCTCAAGGCCCCAGTCTTTACGCCGACAGCATCCCTGCGGGTCCTCAGATCAGACAGGAGGAGGAGGAGGAATATTTAAGTTGTGGGGGCATTGAAGGTGGGGATTCCTCAAGGGAGGGTCTTGTGTCCCCAGAAACCCAAGGACTAGTACGTGGCTGGGAGGAGGTAGTGCAAGATACGGTCATCCTCAGCGCCAGGAACACTCTGAAGCTAATGCCACCTCCAACCTACGCTGCATGGGCTCCCTTATCCTGCAAAGCCTGATAAAGGACCCCAGGATTCGTGCTATCAAGGAGAGGGATCATTACTGGTTGGCAACCCTTCTTGATCCACGATACAAGGGTAAGATTGCAGAGCTTATCCTGCCCTCACAGAGGGAGCACAGGATGAAACAACTTGAGGATGCTCTAACGCGACACTTGCGTAACACCTTTCCAGGCAATGGTAGGTTACCAAGTGATGACACAGGTGCTTCTAAGGATGCGGATGATCAGAGGAAGAGCGGTGAAGACCGGGGCCGCTTGACTGATGCCTTTTTAAATTTTTTCAGTCCACGACGCCCAGGGACGTCAAATGTAGGCACCCATTGCCAGCGTCTTCACCATATGGTGCAGGACTACCTAGGGGCAAGGGCAGACCTGGATACCTTTACAGCAGATGATTCACTGACTTACTGTGTGTTGAGATTGGATCACTGGCCAGAACTTAGCCAATATGCTATGGAGCTACTAGGTTGCCCTTCATCCAGCGTGCTTTCTGAAAGGACGTTCAGTGCCGCTGGAGGTTTTGTCACAGACAAAAGAGTGCGTCTGTCCACCGACTCTGTAGACCGGCTGACATTTATAAAAATTAATCAGTCCTGGATCAGCAGCTATCTGTCACGGTTCCCGGATCCCACCACACAGTCCTTAAAGCTCAACACTCCACAGAGCCCAAAAGCTACCAACAGGGTAGCCGTAGAAGAATCCCTAACTGTCTGGTCCTTAGAATTGGCCAGGTATACTAGCTATACAGAAAGGGTTAATCAAAGACAATGTCGTAATACAAAACCAGGTCAGCAACACGGGGGTAGTCAGACGAGCCAGAATCAGGAATACAGAGTATAGAATAGTCAAATGGAATAGCCGGGTCGATATCAGTGCAGAAGCGTAGTACAAGACAATAGTCTAGGGCAACGGAAGGCAGAATAGTCAGAAAACAAGCAGAGGTCAATAACAGGTTAAATCACGAGAATTCAGGTACAAGGAGCTCAGGTATGGATAACCACGATCTGGCACTGCTTAGAAGGAACTGTTGGTTTTTAAAAGACCTTCACCAGACCGCGCCCCCCTCTCAACCCGCACCTCATGCAGCCACCTCCCTGCCTGTTTCAATTTAAACCAGGTGTTGGTGAGCGAGCAGCATCAGACATGCTGCCCTCAAGCACACCGGAAAGGCTGGAAGCCCCCAACGTTACAGCATCACTACCTGATGCTGATGTAACTGAATAGATCGGGGATCTCTTCTGCATTTCCAAAACCTCCACCACTGCACTCTTCCACAATACCTCAGAGGGGTTACATTGTGAAGGCACTAGCTGGCACCAAAGGCCCAATATTTGGGTGCACTGCCACTGACGCATGTACCAGATTCATATAATTTTAATATTTGACGACAGGGTCTACCCCTGCACTCTTCCACAATACCTCAGAGAGGTTACGGTGTGAAGGCACTAGCTGGCACCAAAGGCCTAATATTTGGGTTCACTGACGCCTGTACCAGATTCATATCATTTTAATATTTGACCGCAGGGTCCAACCCTGCACTCCTTCACAATACCACAGAGGGGTTACGGTGAGACGGCACTGTTGCCGACACTAAAGGCCCAATTTTAAAGCACCTATTGTTACTTTCATCCAAAGCCTGCATAAGTTTCACCATAATTTAGCCCAAAAAAAATCACTAAGCTTGTTCTGCGTGTCCTAAAACGTCTCCTCTTTTCATACAGGCTGCCGCCCCAAGCAGTTGTTTATGAATAGATTAAAGGAAAACCATTTACCGTCATTTGAAATGTATGTTTCTATACATCCTACAAATCCGCCACTTCACAGGCAGGTTATGGGGACCTCCTAGGCACGATATTTGAAGGAATTTTTTGTTTTTATTCTTAACCTTTATTTCATGGAAAACTCACTGTTCCTTTAAAAACTTTTTTTTTAACTTTTGGTCCTTGTTTCCTGTCCACCCAGGGCACTACTCAGGATGCATAAAAGTGAGACAGATGTCATTTGCATGTCCTACCCAGAATTCCTTGCTGCATATGGGGAATGTGGCACAGGAGCTTTGGGATGCAATTCATCAAATTGCTGTGATGTGCAGGTGGCTTCAATAATAAACACACTATATATATATAGTTTGTGTGTGGTGCATGTTTAAAAAGATGACCATGCATATTTGGTCTTAATATAGGGACTGTTCTTCCTAAATAGGGACACTTGTCAGATACGGCTGAAATCAAAGGCAACCTATGGCTACTTCTGGAGGTTTCCTCCTGCTCTCTCTATAGGGAGGAAGGGGCGGGGCCTGAGACAGCTGCGGTTTGTTATGATTGGTGCTGGGGGTGGTGCTGGCTGCTTCTAGCATGATCTAGTAAGGGGGGGGTTGTCACCAGTGAACGGGTTAGAGGATGTGTCTGAGCAGGAACCTGCTGGAGCATTGTGAATGCCAATGCGTCACAGTTAACCCTTTCACTGCCAGAGTAAATTACAATTCGCGTTTACAAAATAGAAACTGACACTAACTATAATTTCAGGTTTTCATAGATACAAAAGGTTGAGTTAGACGGTGACTGAGAAAATGTAATTTTTTAAATGTACAGACACGCTTATGTATCTAGCCCTTTAAGGACAGGCGCCTTGCTTTTGACAATTTCATGTGTTTTTCAGTTCTTGCTAGGACTAAATATATATTTACTGTCGCCTCACGTGCGCTCAGACACGACACGACGCGCTCCTGTGTTTTTATGAATCTAGTAAAAGCTCTGGCATTGTGTAAGTTACTCTCATTGAGACGTGGCAGCTGTGAATTTAGTGATGTCATACTGCTAGGGATGTCATACTTATTAATGACCCCTGGAGTGATGTCACAAAGGGCAATATTTATTTATAAAGTATTTTACGAGGAAGGATACATTGAGATTTCTCTCGTTTTCAAGTATGTCCTGGGTTCAAGAACATTGAATTGTTACAGTCGTTACAGAAATACAAAGGAATAAATTGCAAGATATTAAAAAAACACAAATATACAGATTAACAGAAAACAAATATGTAGGAAATAAAGTCATTATGTTACATGTTTACAGGTGCATTCTGTATTGAGGTATGTTAATAGGGAGCTCTTAAGGGACTTTAGACGGGGGGAAGATTTGATGGCGTCTGGGAGGTTATTCCATAATTGCGGTGCTTTGTAGGAAAATGAGGATCGAGCCACTTTCTTTTTGTTGAGTGTTAAGACTGGCGAAACATAATCTTATCTCTGAAACCTTTAGATTTATTTATTTCAGTGTTATAAGAATTTATTCAACATTGAAAAACCAAACAGTAAGTTACTGAAACAGGGAGTATTTAGATTTATAAAAGTAAGTATTCATTGTCATTTTATATCTATCCATCTAGAAATTGTTTCTATCTTCTCAGTCCATGTTGTATGAATATATCCCCCCCTTATGGTTTATGCTGGTGGATGTCAGTCTAAGAAAGACATACAGGGTTATTCAAAGAGATCCGAATTGCTGGAGAAAGGTAACCGAACGCTGAAATTCAGCGTTCGGTTACCTTTCTTGGCCATTCGGCTATTCAGAGAGCAGGCAATTCGCCAAATCTTGGCGAATTGCCTGCACATACGGTGCCTGTTCGAGGGCAGTGAAATCCCCATAGAGAAGCAATGCTTCGGCTATTCAGAGAACAAAAACCAGCAGTGAAAAGTTGCCGAAATGCCCTGCCATTCGGTGGTTTAATTCGGCAGGTTTATTCAGGCGAATCCCATAGGCTTCAATATTAAAAAAAATTCCTGTTTTAATTCAATATCTAATAAACCGTTGATTGTAATATTCTGCAGTAAAAAGTCTCTTTATTGATAGATTTTTTTTACGATATTTTAAGCATTTTTCGGGATTTGTTTTTTAAAAAAATCCGATTATTTTTTTTAACTTTACTTATTTTTTCTGTAACAGCCCTCTTTATTATCATTCCCTGGACCTCATATGTAAATTTCAGACATTTTCGCTCAGTAGTTTCTTTGCAAACAGCGTTTCAATTTTCAAATATCCAAGCAGTTTTTTTAATTTATTCTCTCCATTCGCCTGCGGTGTCGGCTTTTTCCAGCAGCTGCGCTGCGTGTTATCGGCTCCTGCTCAGGTTTTTCCGGCGTTTTCGGCAAGGTTAATCCAGATGTTTTTATGGGTTTTCGGCGTGCATTCACGGGGTTTTGGGGTGGGTTTTCGGTGGGTTTGCAGCGGCTTTTCCCTGCAATTCGGAGGACCCTGTGGTGCTTGCTGAATACACCGCAGGGTGGCCGAAATGGGATCGCCAAATTGAACCGAATTGAGGGGAACGAAAAGTCACCGAACGTGCGGTGACTTTTCAAATCTCTTTGAATAACCCTGATAGGTTATAGGCAGGGCAGCCATCAGAAATGATGGGGCCCCTTACTAAAGCTCACAATGAGGCCCCCCGGCCCCCCCGGCACTCCCTCAACATCTAACAGCTTTTCTCCCCCTTCAAAAAAAGGACATAACATAGCACCACAGCAATAAAACTCCCAGTAATGTGCAGTGTGTATGAGTGTATCACAGAATCCATAGAAATAAAACTCACAGTAATGTGCGGTGTGTATGAACGTATCACAGAATCCACAGCAATAAATCTCACAGTAACGGGCTGTAAATGATGGCTTTTGGGTCTGGGCCTGGTCCCTGGGTCTGGTTTGGGCCTTGGGGTCTGGGCCCTGGGCCTTGGGGTCTGTGCTCTGGGCCTTGGGGTCTGGGCTGGGCCTGGTCCCTGAGCCTTGGGGTCTGGTCTAGGTCTGGGCTCTGGTCCCTTGGACTGGGCCTTGGGGTATGGTCCCTGGGGTCTGGGCTCTGAGTCTGACCTGGGGTCTGGGCCCTGGGCCTTGGGGACTGGTCCCTGGGTCTGGGCCTTGGGGTCTGGTCCCTGGGGCTGGGCCTTGGGGCCTGGGGTCTGGGCCCTAGGTCTAGGCTGGGCCTGGTCCCTGGGGTCTGGACCCTGGGTTTGGCCTGGATCTGGGCCTTGGGGTCTGGGGCCTGGTCCCTGGGTCTGGGCCTTGGGTCTGGGCCCTGGGTCTGGGCCTTGGGGTCTGGACCCTGGGTCTGGCCTGGGCCCTGTGTCTGGGCCTTGGGGTCTTGGGTCTGGGTCTGGGCTCTGGTCCCTGGGTCTTGGGGTCTGGGCCTTGGGTTCTGGGCCTGCGCCCTGGGCATTTGGCCCTGGGTCTTGGGGTCTGGGCCTTGGTCTGGGCCCTGGGACTGGGCCCTAGGTCTGGGCCTTGGGGTCTGGGCCCTGGGTTTGGACCTTGGGGTCTGGGCCTTGGGGTCTGGGCCTTCGGTTTGGGCCCTAGGTCTGGGCTTTGGGGTCTGGGCCCTGGGGTCTGGGCTCTGGGCCTTGGGTCTGGGCCTTGGGGACTGGGCCTTGGGCCCTGGGCCTTGGGGTCTGGGCCCTGGGTCTGGGCTGGGCCCTGGCTCACCAACCGCTGTCTTCCTTCCTTCAGCTCTTCTTTTCTTCTGTCTTCTTTTCTTCTTTTCTTCTTTTCTTCTGATCTTTAGCCCGGGCCCTCCGTCTCAGGCGCGCAGCTTCACTGAGTGGAGGGGCGGAGCCAAAGCAACGTGCTTGGGAGGCCCCCACACACTGCTTGGCCCCACCCAGCCAGCCAGTGAAGCTGCCAGAAGCCGGAGGAGACACGGTGTCTCCTCCGGCTCCCACAGCAGCAGAGACACAGCTCTGGATTCGGACTCATAGAGTCCGATACCGGAGCTGTAAAAGGGCGACGCCGCTGCCGACGGGGGCCCGGGACCCCCCAGGCCCCGGCGGCCCGGGCCCCCACCGGCAGCATGGGGCGTAATGTCCTAATGGCGGCCCTGGTTATAGGAGAACCTTAGTAGAAGCCAAATTAAGGTTGGTTGTGATTATTGTTATGATTATTATAATAATTATTTATATAGCGTCAACAGTTTCTGCAGCGCTTTACAATAACCAATGGGAATGGTACAAACAAAAACAAGAGGTGTAGTGAGCCCTGCTCAGATGATCCTACAGTCTAGACTAGAGGAGCTGGGGTGGAGGAAGATGAGAGGAGTTTTTTTCTGATTCTCAGATTCACTAGCACTAGTCTATCCTATAAAAGGATAGTGTCTGGCGTGTCCGTCGCCAGAACAGGTCTGCGCATGCGCGCAGCCCACAGGGTGCTGTGGAGGTTGGATGAGCGCGCAGCCGGGTGCGCGCGCATCCAACCGCTGCAGCACCCTCAAAGCGTCTTACGAGGTAGGATGCGCACGCAGCTGGATGCGCGCGCGCCTCCCGCCAAAGCCGGTTATGGAGGTTGCACGCGCCTCCCGCCGCAGGACCACCAATGTAAGCGCGCGAAAACGCCACACAGCGCCGAGCCGAGCCGAGCACAGCACCGAGCCCAGCCCAGCACCGAGCGCAGAGCCCAGCACCGAGCCCAGAGCACAGCACCGAGCCCAGCCCAGCCCCGAGCCCAGAGCACAGCACCGAGCCCAGCCCAGCACCGAGCCCAGCCCAGCACCGAGCCCAGAGCACAGCACCAAGCCCAGAGCCCAGCACCGAGCCCAGCACCGAGCGCAGAGCCCAGCACCGAGCGCAGAGCCCAGCACCGAGCCGAGCGCAGAGCCCAGCACCGAGCCCAGCACCGAGCGCAGAGCCCAGAGCCCAGCACCGAGCGCAGAGCCCAGAGCCCAGCACCGAGCCCAGAGCCCAGCACCGAGCGCAGAGCTGAGCACAGAGCCCAGCGCCTGAGCCCAGCGCCTGAGCGCAGAACCCAGCGCCTGAGCCCAGCGCCTGAGCGCAGAACCCAGCGCCTGAGTGCAGAACCCAGAGCCTGAGCCCAGCGCCTGAGCCCAGCGCATGAGTGCAGAACCCAGCGCCTGAGCCCAGCGCCTGAGCGCTGAGCCCAGCGCCTGAGCCCAGCGCCTGAGCCCAGCGCCTGAGCAGAGCCCAGCACCTGAGCCCAGCGCAGAGCCAAGCCCAGCACCTGAGCCCAGCGCAGAGCCAAGCCCAGCACCTGAGCCCAGCGCAGAGCCAAGCCCAGCACCTGAGCCCAGCGCAGAGCCAAGCCCAGCACCTGAGCCCAGCGCAGAGCCAAGCCCAGCACCTGAACCCTTTCCACCAACATTCATACGCACCACACTTATCAATAGACTGCCCTCTGGGCAGGCTTTACACCTAGTTTTACATAAATGGTTAGGATATGGAAGGAAGTGATTATCATTCATCAGAATTGTGGCATACTAATCTGAAGTGATGAGTTTTAAGGGGTTTCTTGAAGGCCCAAAGATTAGGATACAGCCTGATAGAGGGAGGTAGGTCATTACAGAGAACTGGAGCTGCCCCTGAAAAGTCTTGGGGGCGAGAGCTGGTGGTGAGAGAGGAAGCAGAGTACAGGCGGAGGTCGTCAGCTGACTGGAGTGATCTAGAACAGATGGTAGGTTATGTCTCGTCTCTTCTCATGTCCTCCTGCTCAATCACCTGTCCTCTTGAACCCATCCCCTCGCACCTTATTCAGTCTGTCTTACCGGTTGTTGTCCCCACTTTGACTCATATTTTTAACCTCTCCCTCTCCTCTGGTGTCTTTCCATCTGCATTCAAACATGCTCTGATCATCCCCCATCCTAAAGAAGCCATCTCTTGATCCCACCTCTGTCTCAAACTGCCAACCCATCTGCTCTCCTTTGCCTCCAAAATCTTAGAACGTCTGGTTTATATCTCACTGCTAACTCTCTAACTGCTTGATCCGCACCAGTCCGGCTCACGCTCCCAACACTCTACTGAAAGTGCTGTGACCATGGTGACTAATGATTTAGCTGCCGCTAAAACCAAAGGTCATTTCTCCCTGATTATTCTTCTTGATCTTTCCACTGCATTTGACACTGTTGACCACCCTCTCCTGCTCCTCACACTGCATCAACTTGGCCTCAATGACTCTGCGCTCTCCTGGTTCTCTTCCTATCCCTCACTTCGCTCCTTCAGTGTCTCCTTCTCTGGTGACTCTTCACAACCAACCTCTCTCAGTTGGGGTACCTCAAGGCTCTGTTCTGTGTCCCCTAATCTTCTGAATCTATACCACCTCTCTTGGCCACCTCATCTCTTCCTATGGATTCCAATATCATCTCTATGCTGACTTTCTCCCCCCTCGCGCGCTGGACCGTGTTACTGCCTGCCTGTCTGTTGTCTCCGACAGGATGTCTTCCTTTTTCCTAAAGCTCAACCTCTCTAAAACTGAACTTCTCATCTTCCCTCCCTATAACACCAACATTTCTGCACCCATTTCCCTTCAGGTGAATGGTGCCACTATTACTTGTACCTCACAGGCCCCTTGCCTCGGTGTCTTCTGATCTCTCCTTCCCTACTCACATTCAGTCGCTAACCAAATCCTGCAACTTCCACCTAAAAAACATTGTGCACGACTGTCCCTGTCTGAATCATGACTCTGCTAAAATGCTCATCCAAGCTCTTGTTATCTCCCGCCTTAACTACTGTAACCTCCTTATCTCTGGCCTTAAGAGATCCCAGATTCTCCCTCTGCAGTCTTTAATGAATGCCTGTGCCAGGCTCATCCACCTCACCTCCTGCACCTGAGGTCTCTGTCAATCTCTACACTGGCTCCCTGTTTCCTTTAGAATCCAATTCAAAATACTGGTGCTCACATACAAAGCTCTCCATAATCGCGCCGCGGCCTACATCTCCTCCCTTATTAGCAGGTACATCCCATTCCGACCACTTCGCTCTGCTAATGATCTGAGCTTATCATCTCCTTAGACCCCCACAACTCTTGCTTTCAGAACTTCTCCCGAGCTGCCCCCTTTCTGTGGAACGCCCTCCCCCACAATATTAGACTCTCTCCGTCTCTCCTGTCCTTCAAGAAGCCTCTGAAAACACATTACTTCAGAGAAGCCTATCTTAGAAACATAGAAAAATGTCGGCAGATAAGAACCTTTCGGCCCATCTAGTCTGCCCAATTACATGGATACTTGACCTGGATTTATCTTTTGTTTAGGATAGCCTTATGCCTATCCCATGCTTGCTTTAAATTCAATTACTGTTTTGGCCTCTACCACTTCTACTGGAAGACTGTTCCATGTATCCACCACCCGCTCAGTAAAATAATGCTTCCTGATGTTACTTTTAAACTTTTGCCCCTCTAATCTAAGACTATGTCCTCTTGTTTTGCTATTTTGTTTCCTTTTAAATATACTCCCTTCTTCTACCTTGTGGATTCCCTTTACGTATTTAAATGTTTCTATCATATCTCCTCTGTCTCGTCTTTTTTCCAAGCTGTACACTCCACTCCATAATCCCCCTCTGTTCATCTCTTACTCCATCTTCCCACCCAGCCCACATGGGCCCCGCTACTTCATGTTCTCCACTTACCCTCATCTAGCGTGTCACCCCTCTCCTCTTAGATTGTAAGCTCTTGAGCAGGGTCCTCTCTCCTACTGTTCTGTGTGTTTAACATGTATATTTGTTACTCTGCCTCCCATTGTAGAGCGCTACGGAACTTGTTAGCGCTTTATAAAAACTTGGAACTGTAACCGTTATTAATATACTGTATATCTTGATATCATGTTCATGTACATATAGGATATCACAGAGGGGGGAGGACAGTAGAATTTGGCATATTTATGAAAGCACCAAACACAAATACAAAACAATATGTACTTTAAACACTCATCACATTCTACAGTAATCAGCATTTATTTTTATTGTCGAAGAAAGAATCACAGGTGAAATTTAAAAAGTAAAACATAAACATTAAAAGTTATCCAAATATTATAGCAACATATCAAAACTCTTTGTCTGACATCGTCAAATATATAGCTGAGATTTTATGCAAAACAATTTAAAGAATTAAAAGATGAAGACATAAGACAGTATAGTAAAAAAAACAGTTGCCCCAGTAATCCCAGTATCATTAGTGCAGAGCTATCGAGTCCTCCTCAGTATAAAGCAATGAGTGACCCCAGTGAGTCCATTAATGTTCCGCAGGGGCACTGAGTCCGCCCTCGGGTTCTCCATTCACACTGCTGCTCTGGGGCTCAGAGGGCCCCTCTTCATTCCCCGGGGCCGGCGTCACGCTGATGGAGACGGCTCTCTCTTTAGCAGCTGGCAGTGCCAGGAGAGGAGCCTGAATAAGGAGCCGGCCGTCCTCAGACAGGGAGCACAGCACGTCCTCAGGCCTCACGTCTTCTGGGAGCTCGGCTTCTCTCCTCCACTCTCTGTATTCGTGGAAGAAGCTGCCGTCCCCGCTGTCACTTTTCTGCTCGTGTTTCCCCGTCACAAGCAGTCTCCTTCCTGCAGTTTTCACGGTCAGTTCCTCGGGAGAGAAGGGACTCACATCCAGGCTGAGCTCAAACTGCTCCTTCTTCCCCAGCTCAGTGCAGGGAGGGCTCTTCTCGCTGCGTGCCGGCTCAGTCTGACGGCCCCGGGTCAGTCTCTTCGTCCTGTCCATGTACTGACAAGCCAGGTTCACGCTCTGCATTCTCCTCTCCATCTCGGTCATCGTGCTCCGCATGTCGTCTTCCAGCTGCCCAGAGATGAGGCTCGTGGCCGGCCAGAGTGTGAGTGCGGCCTGGGGTCCAGCACACAGAGGGCTGTAAGAGGCCTGGAGGAGGAGGCTCAGAGGAATCATCTTCTGGGGTGGCTTTGTGGAGGATCTGCCTATCTGCCGCCTCGTGCTGTCTGGTTTGTCGGTGCTGAGTTTGGCTGGAGCTGCGGCTCCTTTTGTACTTGCTGAGTGAAGTTCTGGCCATTTCTGGAAGATTCCTCTGCTCTCTGTATAGGGAGGAAGGGGCGGGGCCTGAGGCAGCATGGAGTTTGTTATGATTCTTTGCTGAAGGTGGTGCTTGCTGCTTTTAGCATGATCTAGGAAAGGGTCGTGACTAGTGGGCGGGGTTAGACTAATGTCTGGACTGGAACCTGCTGGAGCATTCTGAATGCAAAGCCTCACTTTTAACCCTTTCAATGCTTGAGTCTGTTACTTGTAATTGTAAACTGTATCTATAAATGCCATCAAATTCCGTAGCGCTGTACAATGGGTGAGACAAAACAAACAAATATACATACAAGTTAGACACACTGGGAATAAGGAGAAGAGGAACCTGCTCAAGAGCTAACAATCTATCCCTAACGCACAATGTAAGAAAACAGCTTCTTGTCTAATGATAATTTAGGATTTCATAAACACCAAAATTGTGTAAATTATACAGACACGCGTATATATATATATTTTTTTAACCTTTTAAAAGGACCACAAGTTTTTTGTTGAAATTCTCTGCCCTTTTGTCAGGAAAAAAAGGCTTGTGGTCTTTAAGGCTAGTGTCAGACGAGCGTCTTTGGAGAGCGGAAGGAACGTCCCTGAGAGTGGACGTTCCTTACACTCGACGCCAGTCTGGCCCCCCCTCGCTGAGCGCACTCAGTGTGCTCAGCGCTGCCAGGCTTGATCCTCCTATGGAGAATCGGGCTTTGCAGCTCCGTCAACGTCCGTCCTAGTGCTTTGCAGGAGAGGCTTGGATAATGGACGCTTGTTGCGCACGCATGTTGCGCGCACACAGGCGTGTGACCAGCCCTGTTGCAGCGTCACAACGCTGCGATGGACGTCGGTAAGCACGTCAGTACGTGCCCACATAGCACGCTCATCTGACACCAGCCTAAAAGGTTAACAAAAAAACATGAGCGCGTCTGTATATAATTTACACAATTTTGGCATTTATGAAAACCTGAAATTGTCATCAGTTAAAAAGAAAGAGTTTTGTTACATTATGCGTTAGGGATAGATTGTTAGCTCTTGAGCAGGCTCCTCTTCTGTTGTTCTCACTGTGTCTAACTCTCATGTATATTTGTTTGTTTTGTCTCACCCATTTTACAGCGCTATGGAATTTGTTGGTGCTTTATAGATACTTTGAATTGTAAACTGTAACAGACCGTTACAGTGAAAGGGTTAAAGGTGACACACCACATTCAGAATGCTCCAGCAGGTTCCAGCCCAGACATGTCCTCTAACCCCGCCCACTGGTGACACCCCCTTCCTAGATCATGCTAGAAGAAGCCAACATAAAATCATAACAAACCCCATGCTGCCTCAGGCCCCGCCCCTTCCTCCCTATACACAGAGAGAAGGAGGAATCTTCCAGAAATGGCCAGAACTTCACTCAGCAAGTACAAAAGGAGCCGCAGCTCCAGCCACACTCAGCACCGAGAAACCAGACAGCACGAGGCGGCAGACAGGCAGATCCTCCACAAAGCCACCCCAGAAGATGATTCCTCTGAGCCTCCTCCTCCAGGCCTCTTACAGCCCTCTGTGTGCCGGACCCCAGGCCGCACTCACACTCTGGCCGGCCACGAGTCTCATCTTTGGGCAGCTGGAAGACGACATGCTGAGCACGATGACCGAGATGGAGAGGAGAATGCAGAGCGTGAACCTGGCTTGTCAGTACATAGACAGGACGAAGAGACTGACCCGGGGCCGTCAGACTGAGCCGGCACGCAGCGAGAAGAGCCCTCCCTGCACTGAGCTGGGGGAGAAGGAGCAGTTTGAGCTCAGCCTGGATGTGAGTCCCTTCTCTCCCGAGGAACTGACCGTGAAAACTGCAGGAAGGAGACTGCTTGTGACGGAGAAACGCGAGCAGAAAAGTGACAGCGGGGACGGCAGCTTCTTCCACGAATACAGAGAGTGGAGGAGAGAAGCCGAGCTCCCAGAAGACGTGAGGCCTGAGGACGTGCTGTGCTCCCTGTCTGAGGACGGCCGGCTCCTTATTCAGGCTCCTCACCTGGCACTGCCAGCTGCTAAAGAGAGAGCCGTCTCCATCAGCGTGACGCCGGCCCCGGGGAATGAAGAGGGGCCCTCTGAGCCCCAGAGCAGCAGTGTGAATGGAGAACCCGAGGGCGGACTCAGTGCCCCTGCGGAACATTAATGGACTCACTGGGGTCACTCATTGCTTTATACTGAGGAGGACTCGATAGCTCTGCACCAATGATACTGGGATTACTGGGGCAACTGTTTTTTTCATTAATGTTTTTCCTATAATGATTTATGTTTTTTTATTTTAGATAACACGTCATTTCCTTTTGTTAAATAAAAATGTTTCTTTCTGAAGTTTCACTTGTTCTTTTTATTTTGGAATATAAATGGCATGCAGGTAAAAGAGGACATTTCTGAATTACTTTATCCAGTGAGTCAGGACGGTTTAATAATCTTTTTATCAGATTAATCCAGTGTCTAGAATTATTTCCAGAATGTGAGAGTTTAATATAGACTTTGTTTTTGTGGGGGTGTCTTCAGGTTTTGTGCTGTTCACCAATGCAATATCAGATATAAAACATGAAATGAACAAACTGTGGCAGTGATCAGATCGGAACAATTTTATCAAACTTCACCCCCCTTCACATATTGCTGAACTACAACTCCTATGATTCTCTGGCCATCTACTGCAGATAGTGCATTCTGGGAATTGTAGGGCAATAACATCTGGGGACCAGAGATTGATCCTTTGGACTCCAGGAGGGCTACCACGTGTATCTCCTAGGGTAGAGCACGGTTCCGGCCGGGGCAAGGTGGTGAAGTAGTGCCTGCCCCTGAATCTCACGCTAAAATGGGGATGCTATGGGGAAACCTGCAGGTGCAAGTTTTTCCCGTTAGCATCCCCGTTTTAGCATCAAAAAAGAAATTGTTCCCTAGAGGTTTCTGAACTACAGTTGTGTTCAAAATTATTCAACCCCCACTGAAATTGAGTGTTTTGGCCATTTTGACATTGATTTTGATCATTCAGTCATCTTGCTTACAATTAAATCAAAGAGGCACGTGTAGGTCAGACAAATATAACATAACATTTATAATGAAATAACCACAAATGTCTTTTCTGTGCTCACATCATTATCAGTTTTATTCAACCCCCAGTGACATTCAATCTTAGTACTTAGTACAACATCCTTTTACAGTTATAACAGCTTTTAAACGTGAAGCTAGCTTGACACAAGTGTCTTGCAGCGATCTACGGGTATGTTCGCCCATTCGTCATGGGCAAAAGCCTCCAGTTCAGTCACATTCTTAGGCTTTCGCACTGCAACTGCTTTCTTTAAGTCCCACCAGAGGTTCTCAATCGGATTTAAGTCAGGTGACTGCGATGGCCACTCCAAAATGTTCCAGCCTTTAATCTGCAACCATGCTCTAGTGGACTTGGAGGTATGCTTGGGATCATTGTCCTGTTGAAAGGTCCAACGTCTCCCAAGCCTCAGGTTTGTGACGGACTGCATCACATTGTCATCCAATATCTCCTGGTACTGAAGAGAATTCATGGTACCTTGCACACGCTGAAGCTTCCCTGTACCTGCAGAAGCAAAACAGCCCCAAAGCATGATTGACCCCCCGCCATGCTTCACAGTAGGCGAGGTGTTCTTTTCTTTATAGGCCATGTTCTTCCTCCTCCAAACATAGCGTTGATCCATGGGCCCAAACAGTTCTAATTTTGTTTCATCAGTCCACAGAACACTATCCCAAAACTTCTGTGGTTTGTCCACATGACTTTTGGCATACTGCAGTCGACTCTTCATATTCTTTGGAGACAGCAAGGGGGTGCGCCTGGGAGTTCTGGCATGGAGGCCTTCATTACGCAGTGTGCACCGTATTGTATGAGCTGAAACTTCAGTACCCACATCTGACAAATCTTTTCTCAGTTCCTCAGCAGTCACACGGGGACTTTTCTCCACTCTACGCTTCAGGTAGCGCACAGCAGACGAAGTCAGCATCTTCTTTCTGCCACGACCAGGTAGCGTTTCAACAGTGCCCTTTGCCTTGAATTTGCGAATGATGCTTCCTATGGTCTCTCTTGGTATGTTTAACATCTTTGCAATCTTCTTATAGCCATTGCCCTTCCTGTGAAGAGTAATCACCTCTTCTCTTGTCTTCCTGGACCATTCTCTTGACTTCACCATGTTTGTAACCACACCAGTAAATGTCTAGAAGGAGCTGAGTATCACAGTCATTTTAAAGCTGCCTAATTGGTGCTTATGCTTTATTGCTGCTCCGTGACATCCACAGGTGTTTTCAATACCTGATTGAAAACACTTGAATGAACCTCTGTTCTTCAGAGTGGTAGTCTTTAAGGGGTGAATAATTGTGTCAATGAAGAATTCACAAAAGAAACATTTACTACTGTATTACAAAACCAATTGATGTCATTTTAGTTGCATATGGTTCTTTAAAAAGTCCTTGTAGGATTTCATTCTGAATACAATTACAAATGTACACTAAATTCCCTAAAACCCTTTACAGCATTGGGGGTTGAATAATTTTGAACACAACTGTACAACTCCCATGATTCCCTGGTATCTATTGCATTAAGCATAATTCTGGCAATTGTAGGCAATAATCATTTAGGATCAGGGCCAGATTTATAACTAGGCAAAGTAGGCATGTGCCAAACAGGTACTATCCAAAAGGGGGCACCTTACTCTGTAAAAATCTTTTGTTTCTTTTTTTACAATCATTAAGACCACTGTATCTCTGGAACCTCTAAAGTAGTGTTTCCCAAACCTGTCCTCGGGACCCTCTACCTCACCAGGTTTGCCAGATATGTGAAGCACAGCACAGGCGATATGATTTGCTGCTCAGTGATTGCAGGATTCAGTCTGTATTTCCCCCAAGGTGATCTGCAAAATCTGGCCTGGTTGAGGGTCCCGAGGACAGGTTTGGGAAACAGTCTAGAGGGACACATGAGGCATCATTGGAAAGGCTTCATTATGGCCTATCCAGTGATAGCACAAATAACCAGGTTAGATTTATATAAAAATAAACTACCAAATAAAATATTTTTCCTTTTTCTTACACCGCTCTATTATTCAGTTTACAATTATAAAGTAAAAAGTGATGCTGCGCTAACTCAACTTCTCATTTCCCACGATGCCAGCAAGTATGGAGGTGATGATGCAGCGCATTGTTTCATCAACAACCTAGACCGTAGCACTGCAGTGAGGAGAGACAGGGAGACTTTGGAACCCGTATCTCTGAATTGTACACCGTACAAGGTTAAGTGAGGGTCATTGGAAAGGTCAGAGTCTGGGTCTTTACAATGATACCAAGCATGACCATGTAATGTGTAAAAATAGAAAAATTAAATGCAAATTTATTTTTCTCTGTTCTACAGCAGAGGCAACATATGCTTTTACATATAAAACAAACAATGCCACTGCACTAACTCAACTAAGGCAACAGATTCTGCGCCGTCTTTTGGTTTGAGTGCCGAGAGAAATGTTTTTTTCCGTTTTTAAAAAAAATTCTTTCTTTTGTTTGCTTGTTTGTTCAGTTTATCCCAAAACAAAAATTTCAAAAGCCATTGTGGAAGGTTTGCTATTTTTTTGAGGTTTGGGAGGGGGGGCACTCTACATTTCTGTGCCTACAGGCTCTTGAGATGCAAATCCATCCCTGTTTAGGCTGGTGTCAGACGAGCGCATTTTGTACGGACTGTGCGCCCATGCAGTACGGACGCACTTTCTCACTGAAGACGCGGTAGTGGCCACACAGTCTGTTTTTGTGGCTGACATTATTTTTGACAGATGTAGCAGGGAAAATAAATTAAATCTGAAAACCATTTTGTCCGTCAAAAATGCTGGACGCACAAATGCAGTCCGTTTGACCTCGTTCATCACTCACACACAAAGCTATGCGGACATTGCGGACGCAGCGCCCTCCGCACGTCCGTTCTTTTTTTTTACGTTCTTGCCTAATTTGCGTCTTGCGTTGTGCGCCCGCAAGTTCGGTGCGGACACACTTCCTGCGGGGGGCTCCATTGGCGATTATTCTATGCTGTGATGGACGTTATTATGTGCGTAAAAATGGACGTTCACGCTGCGCTCGTCTGACACGAGCCTTAGAACGCTGGAGATTGAGATCCCTGTTGTAAATTGCTAAGCGCTGCAAAAAATAATAGTCACCACTAGAGGTCGCTATATCCATTCCTTGCTGGGATAACAGTAAAATTCATTTAAAAAAAAGTGCTTAAAAAAACCGTCAGATTAGAAAACTCATAAACGAACACCTAATGTTACTTATCAGCCAATGAGTTAATTAAACAAAGCCTTAATATTGTTAGTAGAGTTTTAGTATTCCTATAATAATTAAATGAAAAAAGCAGATGCAAGCATACACAAAACAAACAAAAAAAGGAAACCCACAGCCATCGTTTAAAGTAACAAATTGTTACATAATTTCCCATATATTGTAATGACTGGTAAAGCGATACAACTACTACAGGAATACACCGTGTCCGCTGGTTAACTTAACCATGGTTTGCAACATACATAACGCAAATTGCACAGTGATGAAATCTCATGCTTTAATTTCCTGAATGAGAACACATATATCCTGCATACTCACAATTTATGTACTGTACCAGGTTGTTACTTTCAGATTAAATCTCACAATATCAGGTTTTATTCTTATTTTGCGTCATAATCACCCCAAAGCATGTATAAAGAGATCAATTCAAATAGTAACAGAGCTGCAATAGTGTGTAATTTACAGCTACCATAAAAGCACATGTACCCAACAAAGACAATGGCATAAAAATAAAAGGCATACACAATTAACACAGAAGCACAGGAAAAATATATTCTGATCAGAAAGGACAAAAATCACAGGCAAAGGGTCTGGGAGGCCTCAACCATAATTCACAGTAAAATAAAAATAGAAGCGCATACACAGTAGACATGTGCACGGCAAAAAAATTAGCTTTATTTCGGATCATTTCGTTCTGTTTTTTTTTTCCTTTCGTATCACTTCATTCCTTTCTTTTTTTTCATTTCCGGTGGTTCGATATGTTACTGTGATTCGTATTTCGGATCACTTCATTTTTTACTAGTTATTTTGGATTGATTCGTATTTTGTTTTTATTAGTAATTTCAGAATGTAATATAGAGTAATTAATAATTACTTAGAATAGGGTAAAAAAAAAAAAATAATAATCCTCCTGTCCTTCGTGCTGAAATATATTTCATCACCAAAGACAGCAGCCGACCGGTACCACAATAAAATGAAAATACTCGCCGGTACTAAAATAAAATTCCCGTCGGTACTATAATAAAATGAAAATATCTGCCGTACTAAAATAAATTACAGCCGGTACTACAATAGAAATACCAGCCATACAAAATAATCTATTCAGAGAACGTTGAACACCACCGAAATGTCAGTGAATTACCCTGATTTTCGGTGGTTCAATTCGTCATGGTGCCATTCGGTGCAGTTTCGGCGGCAGTGAAATTCCTCATAGAGAAGTAATGGTTAATCTATTCAGAGAACACCGAACAGCCCCAAAATGTCAAATGAAATGCTGTGATTTTCGGTGGTTCAGTTCGACAGGTTTAAACAGTCAAATCCCATAAATTTCAAAGTAAAAAATATTCCCTGTTTTTATTAAATATTTATTCAACCGTTTATTCTTTTCACTTGCAGTTAAAAGTCTCTTTATTTTTTAGGATTTTTTAGGCATTTTTCGGAATTTTTGGTGACATTTTTGGATTCTTGAATTTCTTTTTAAACAAGGCTTTTTTTTCTTTGCCAAACGCAGCAGTTTTTTTATCTTTCCTTCAGTCTGGCTTCATTCGGCGGGGGCTGACTATGGCGCTGAAAGCTATTCAGAGCCATGGACAGCAGCTATTCTTGGTGCTGAAACCTACAAAACTTAGCCCGAACCTTATTCTTTACAATAGATCTACATCCTCACCTTCATTGTTGGCAATCTCTGTCTCGAAGAGATCCACTGTCTCTCATAGAGCGCCTATAAATAATACTCAGCCTAATTACCAAAGAATACATCTCCAAATCACAAATCAACCAGAATCACAAACCCCAAAAAATTGAAATAAATTATCACAATGAACAGTGCTGCAAAATCCAGAATCTCCTCCCAAATACAAGACTTCAACTACCTCCCGAAAAACACAGCCAATAAACTCAGGCTGTCCCCCTCCAGCCAATGACGCACACCAACTGCATAGTCAGGCCGGAGGAGGGGCCCGCCGCAGCAGCTGAGGATCAGGGCAATAACTCCCTCCCGCCAGGCACAACCCACCCAGCGGTAAGGGGTTAAAGCCCTCCTAGGTCTCTGAGCAGTTGCAGCAGTCCCAGATGATAGGTGACCGGAACAGCGCCCTTTCAGCCCAGGATGTCTAACTGCAGCATGAGCAGGCACAGCACCACCAGCCGGCATGACGGCCACAAGCCGACCAATCCCTCATACATCTAGAAAAACACATATTTGTCATATTCAATCACAGTTAAACAGTCAGTGTAAGAAACGCAACGTTCAGGTACTAACATTTATATACATTACTTTACAAGAGTTTACAATACTTTTATTATGTTTATTCACCAAGACGTCTGAGTAAACATTCCTGTCTTTTTATATCATTGAAGGCTTTGAAGACGCGCGGCGTACATGTACGCCCCACTGTATAAGACGCGCGGCGTACATGTACGCCCCACTGTCTTCAATTGGACTGCCTCGGTCCGTCCCCGAAGCCTGCGTGCGCCGACTCGTGGAGCGCATCATTGGCTGCAAAGTGACGGCCTGAAATCAAGCCGTCCCCTGCAGCCAATGACGCGCACTGCACGCCGGCTGTGGGGAGGGGGGTCAAAATTAGTGCCCCTGTTCCGTCGAGGATTGCCTGCCTGTCGAATAATGCCTGGCCCGCTCTGCGCATGCGCCTGGTGCACCTACGTCATTATGAATTAATAAAGTTACTCTAATTTCGATCAGCGTCGGATCATTCGGACACGAGCGCCCGATCAGAGGGTCGGTGAGAGAGAGGGATGGATATATATAGCAATGGGAAACATTTTTTATATATATATATATATATATAAATAAATGCATAAAATCACCGTTACAAAATATATTAATGAAACGCAAGAAAAATGAAAAAAAAAAACGTTATCCTATTGAAGTACAGCACCATTACAGCAGCTGGTCACCACTTGCCAACTGTTAACATGGTGCGATATTTTGAAATTAGAGTAACTTTATTAATTCATAATGACGTAGGTGCACCAGGCGCATGCGCAGAGCGGGCCAGGCATTATTCGACAGGCAGGCAATCCTTGACGGAACGCCGCGCGAAGGCACCTGTCGGTGAGGCGTACCTGGTATGCCTCGCCAGCGAAATCAACCCAGCGTCCTTAAGGGGTTAATACAGAATTATGTAATTTTCAGTTGCAATGATTTTTAAAAAAAATAATAATAAAAAAAAAAGCTGCAGGTGACAGGCTGTCAATTTCATTTTACTGCAGCAGTCAACCTTAAAGCCTGCATTGCGAACTCTAATTATCAGAACATGTAATATAAAATCCATTTGCTGCCATAGAACATCTATTGTGCTCATTTATAGGGAAAGAAAAACAAACGTTTGCCTTTAGGTATTTTAAGATGTTATGCCTGCTTTTATTGCAATGAAGAAAACAAAAAAAAAAATCACAAAAATTCCAGATCCATTAGGTGTAAAATGATTTGACAAAATTATACTCGAATCAGTTTAGAAATGCAGTTATGGATAAAAAGTCTGTATTCCTTTTGTTATGATGGAGCGTTACAATAAATATCACTCAAAAAGAAAAAGACAAAAGTATTTTAAGTAGTAAAGTGCTTTTCCTATTATTTATGATAAAGCTAAGCAGCTTTCATGGGGCAGACAGGATAATTGACAGTAGAACCTTTTCTTTCTTTTCTGCAAGGAAAACGATTTGTTATGGTTCATCGAAGGTGCGTTTAAGGGACATTTAAAGTAATGCATTGATAAATTCAGTTTTCTCAAATAAGCATGTTAGCAAGTGAATATTTCTGGCTGCAAGGCATTAACCGTATACCTTTTTAAAGGGGTTATTCACAAAGCACCGAACTTTTAGCCATATTTCAGTGCTTAGTACTTCAGTGATTCAAATTCGCCAACCCTTTGGCGAATTCACTATTCACCGCAGGGTCACCGTAGTGCACTGAAGATGTAATCGCTGAACACTGCAACTGCATAAAAAAAAGGAACTCTGCTATTCCTCTAATACTGGTGTTTAAACCAATAGAAATCTATTAAATGTGTGAAAATAATAAAAAGGTCCATCAAAATATTAATAGGTTTGTGACAGGATGGAAAAAAAATGCCAAGGGGCGTAGCCGGCAGTGGAAGTGAGCAGACATGTCTTGACGGAGCTGCTCGACCCGGTGCCTTGTTAGTCTGCCAAATTGCCCCTTTCTCTGTCTTTCCCTCAGTTTTGGAGTCCCTCTGAGGCTGGCCATCAGGCGTGCACTGTCTGAAGCTCGTTTAGGGATTCGGCCGTTGATTTCCGGCTGGTACATTTCCCTGTTGGCCATCTTGCAGCCTACCCCGCAGCATGGATCCCTACTCGGCGGATTCACCGTTCTTTTGGAGCCGGTCGCCCCTGGCTGAGGCCCCTGTGCTGGCTGAGGAGATTGAGGGCCCCAGTCTCTCAGCCGTTTGGGAGGTCACCATGGTGGATGCAGTCACAGGACTCGGGAGACGGTTGTGGGGTGTCGCCATCCCCTCCCCCCTGCGGCTGTGGATGCTGTGATGATGGCCCTGGATGTCTGTTTGATGCTGATTCCGGAGGATGACGACAGAGTGCTTACAAGAGGTGATTGGCGCCGCCTAATGGATGAGTTCCAAACGGGCCGGGATGCAGGAGACCCGTGGGAGCGCGTGACTGTGGCTGCCCTGATCCCAAACCCTACTGTAGGTCTGAAGCTTCCTGAAGCCAAGGGGGAGTGCCCTGCTACGGAGACCGCCCTGGCTGAGATGCAGTTGCTGTGACCTGAGACCCCAGGGGCGACCCTGGGCTCAGCTGCCAGTGTGGCGTCGACTGCAAAGGTTGCTGGGCTGTTGTAGAGTTCGCCAGGTCGGCCAAGCTGGATCCCCCTTTGGTGAGCATGGAGCTGGTTATGTTGATGAGGAGACTACATTCGACAGGCCCTATGTGAGGCTGACCACCCCGGTGGGGATTCCCGCTCGACCTCATGGTGGGACATGGGATGAAGAAACCTGCCCTTCTGCACCTTTTGCCCTCTTTTTGGTCCATGACCCATTTTGTATTACGATGCTTCATCCTCCGATGACTTTCTTTACTTTCCTCCCCCCTTCCTCTTCCCCCGTATGCAGAGACTCTCTGTTTTTGATGTGATCCCCCCTTTATTTTTCCCCATATACTGAGACACTTCAGACATTTCCTGAGGACACTTTTTTTTTTTTTGTACTGTATTTGTCCCCCAGAGATGACTTTTGCTTTTATTTTCTCCTCTAGATGTCATGTTCGATGACTTGCTATAGCCCTCCATATTTGTTTTTTTCCTATCCGTGTGCTCTGCTTGATGACCTAATGTGGTCCTGCCTCACCATTTCCTTTCTTTTACCTGTTTGCTGTTTTGCCCACATTCTTTCAAAATAAAATTTATTACAATAAAAAAAATTGTGAATCAAAAATTTAGTCTAAAAATTATAGCAAAATACTATAAGGTGTTAAAAAAAAACAAGTAGATGAAATTTTGCTGAAAATAAAAGTCCTGGTTGAGTAATGTGTTCGGGTGATAGGAGCAGGGGTCCAGTCCATTAGGAACGCATGGGGATGCAGTTCCACCACTAGTTTTGCATGAGGAAATGAGGAATTAAATTCCCATTTGGCCCAAATTTTATGAAGATTTTGTTTAGTAGATTATCAAATATTTAAAGAAAATTTATGATTATTTTTTAGCCTGATTATTTGGATTACCTAAATCCTGGTATATACATGTGTGTCAATATACACTCACCGGCCACATTATTAGATACACCTCGCTAGTACCAGGTTGGCCCCTTTTGCCTTCAGAACTGCCTTAATTCTTTGTGGCATAGATTGAACAAGGTGTTGGAAACATTCCTCAGAGATTTTGGTCCATATTGACATGATAACATCACGCAGTTGCTGCAGATTTGTCGGCTGCACAACCATAATGCGAATCTCCAGTGCCACTGTGACATCCAGGGCCCCGGGTGGTGATCGGGGGTGCCCGGACGCGTCATGCCGCCGGGTGGTCGTTTCCCAGGGGTTCCGGCGGCACTCGACGCAGCTGCGCCTGATTAGGGGGCAGGGCGCGGCGTGATGACGAGGAGACCTTTAAATCAGGGGCGCGCACTGTACACCTTTCCTTGTTGTGGAGTTTCATTCCCACATCGCTACTTTACTGAAACAGTTTGTATACTTGTTACTGACCCTGGTTGTTCTGAGAACCCGATCTGTTGCCGAGGACTTGCTTGCCTATACGACTATTCTCTCTCTATGCCCCTGCCTGGTGTATCTGCTGCTGGTGTGTGCTACAGATCCTGCCACATATATTAACGCAGTACAAGTGTCTAAATGTTGCTGAACTGGTTTGCCAATATGACTATTCTCTCTCTCTGTGCCCCTGTCTGGTATATCTGCTGCTGGTGTCTGTGTGCTACAGATCCTGCCACATATAGTAGCGCAGTACAAGTGTCTAAACGTTGCTGACCTGGTTTGCCAATACGACTATTCTCTCTCTCCGTACCCCTGTCTGTTGTCTATACCATCTGGTGTTATTCTGGTGTGCTTCCATCCTGCCATATACTAGAGCGCAGTACAAACTTGTACATATATCCCTGGCCTGTGTGGCTGCTAGAGGTTAGGGTTAGTGGACTCGACCATCCTAAGGATTGGAGGTTTAGAGGTCTGCCACCAGGGATCCTACCAGGTCTGTCCTGGGGAACGTTACAGCTACCACATCCCAAATGTGCTCTATTGGATTGAGATCTGGTGAATGTGGAGGCCATTGGAGTGCAGTGAACTACTTGTCCTGTTCAAAAAACCAGTTTGAAAGGATTAGAGCTTTGTGACATGGCCACTTCCAGCAGGATAATGCACCATCAGACGATGGGTACACTGTCATCATAAGGGGATGGACATGGTCATCAACAATACTCAAGTAGGATGTGGTATTTAAACGATGCTCAATTGGTACTAAGGCACCCAAAATGTGCCAAGAAAATATTCCCCACACCATAACACCACCACCAGTCTGAAACGTTGATTCAAGGCAGGATGGATCCATGCTTTCATGTTTACGCAAAATTCTGACCCTACCATCTGAATGTCGCAGCTGAAATCGAGACTCGTCAGACCAGGAAACGTTTTTCCAATCTTCCATTGTCCAATTTTGGTGAGCCTGTGCGAATTGTAGCTTCAGTTTCCTGTTCTTAGCTGACAGGAGTAGCACCCGGTGTGGTCTGCTGCTGCTGTAGCCCATCTGCTTCAAGGTTGCATATGTTGTGCGTTCAGAGATGATATTCTGAATCTCTTGATTGTAGCAAGTGGTTGTTTGAGTTACTGTTGCCTTTCTATCATGTCGAACCAGTCTGCCCATTCTCCTCTGAGCTCAACAAGGCATTTTCCTTACACAACTGCCGCTCACTGGATATTTTTTCGGACCATTCTCTGTAAACCCTAGAGATGGCTGTGCGTGAAAATCCCAGTAGATCAGCAGTTTTTGAAATACTCAGACCAGCCTGTCTGGCACCAACAACCATGCTATGTTCAAAGTCACTTAAATCTCCTTTCTTCCCCATTCTGATGCTCAGTTTGAGCTTTAGCAAGTCGTCTTCACCACGTCTAGATGCCTAAAAGCAATGAGTTGCTGCCATGTGATTGGCTGATTAACAATTTGTGTTAACAAGCATTTGAACAGGTGTACCTAATAAAGTGGCCAGGGAGTGTGTATATACACACATATATTTAATTGCTTTTCAGAATTTACTTATGACAGCAATGCTTTTCATCAGCTTTTGTTAAAGGTCCATAACTATTTAATGCAGAAGGTCATATAACACTTTTGGAAGCTACATTAGTTATGACAGTGAGTAATGTTCACAAAACCAGTTAGAAATTGTGCAATAAGCAATACTTTACTCCATATAGTACATAAAAGGAAGCAGTAATGGACCTAATAACAATAGATTAATGCCCTCCTGCATTGCATCAGTTATCCTTTCTGCAGACTCGCTGCTTTGAGTACTGATCTTCAATACGGTTTGTAGCTACGCTGCAATTTGCTGATAAAACTCTGCCTCTCTGCAAGATGCGAAGAGGTAAAGGAAGCGCTCAGATGTCACATTCATTTCTGGAATACAGACGTATTATCACAGGTGAGTTTATCCAAGGTAAGAATTTTGTTTTGTGTTTTTATTTTAGTATTATTGAAAAAGAAAGAAACAATGAAACCCTCAATGTACGCAGGCTGACGGAGAACGTATTAAAATACGACGAGCCTTTTATGCGCTTGTAGGATCTGCCATCCCGTTCCAAGACTACAGCCGATGCGACGCTATATCTTAAAGTCTTGCTCATATTCTTGTCCCAGGTCCTCTGCTGTCTGTAGTCCGCTCGCAGTGCTGAGAAAAGATGTTGATAGCAGCATTATCTGACATTGAGTTCTCTAACCTTTAATGGAATGTTATAAATGAAAGTTGCCATGTTACAGATAAATAGAACCCCGACGAACAAAAATCCCATCAATCATTGTCAAGTAAAGCAATATGGGAGATGCATGTGAGATCAGCGGCATTGAACTTGGAGGCAGCGAGGGCGTGGGGATATTTTAAATCTGCATTTAGTGTATCTGCAGAATGCAAAAGGAGGTTTATTTATACACACTAACACACACACATCCTTTATAATGCAGTATTTTTATTTTAAAAAAAATCAAGGTGATGCAGTATAAAGCATGTGAGTTAAATGGATTATATATATACTGTATATATATTGCTATTTGTGATTATAGTTACAAATCACACATCTGGGGCCCTATTACAACCTTTGCGCAAATGTCAGCGCGTGCGCAAAAACGCATTAACACAAGGGGCAAAACCCTTTCCGCTGAACGTTGTATTACAATGTCAGCGCGACAAACGCGCGTATACGTCTACCGTGGGTGAACCTGCGCGAACGCTGCGCGAACATACTGTACTTTGCGCGTCCTATACTTAACATTGTGAGCGCAAATGCGTTTGTGCGCTGGTACGCGGATGGTATTACAATCTATGCGCAGTTTGTGTAACGCACAGCCTTTGCGCACATAATTTTAGCAACTCCTAAAAGCTGGTGTTAATGGCAATTTCTATCAACCTGGCCGAACCCAAATACACCAGCCCAAAAAAAAATATGCAGCAGGGTATAGTTACACATTCTACACATACCAAAGCAATAAAATGGAGAAGTTGTGCGTGTTTTTTTTTTTTTGATACGGCATATATGCGCAGATTGACTTTGACAGGCGCAAAAACTAAACGTGAGACAATTGTGGTTCTTAATTCTGATTGGCTGAATCGTGTAAAAAAAACGGTCTGCGCGCAACGTTGCTGCACGCGCGTTAGTTCGCGTCCGTTTTCCGCGCGTTATTTTTTAACGGATGAAAAAATGTGCAAGGATTGTAATACCAGGATTGATTTACGCGCGTTAACGTTTAACCCTTCACGCAAAAATTCACGCGTTGCGCGTGCGTTTTTGCGTGAAGAATGTAATAAGGCCCATTGTATTTACAGTATCTTATTGCTTTTATAGCAATACGCACGTGCTGCATTTGAATTATGGATCTTTTCACAGGTCCAGCTCCCTCTTGCATGTTTATTGTGGTTTTTGTCCAAGATACTAAGGATTATATTTTCCATGATGCTGGTCTTAACATGTATTATAAAGTATGGTATTAATATGCACTATTAAGTATGGGAATATATTTACCATTATGTGAATGTTTGTGCGTTATGTATGATGTATATGTATATCCTTCAGGTCGTTATGTGTTTACGTGTTGTGATTGGCATGTAGTGATAAAGTTTCACTGCATTGAAGTGCTTTCGGGGTTTATTTATGAATAGTAGTGGGGTTATTCCTTTTTAGTCTTTACGGTGTCACCTGTTCTTGCCGGATTCCCATTGTACTCTCCCATACAGGTAAAAGAGTGCAGAGACTTATGTTTACAATGGGGGGGGTCATTCAAAAAGCACCAGTGTTTGCCGAAGTTGCAACTGCGTCAAATGTCAGTGCTTCACAAAAGAGAAATCCAAAACGGCTGTTATGTCATATGCTATGTATGAGAAGCCTCTGTGGTTCTGTAGGGAGTTCATTTATACAATGGATCGGTGAACACGGCTTCTCTTGCCCTAGGGCAGGGGTCAGCAACCTTGGCTCCCTTATATTTTGGGAACTACATCTCCCATGATGCTCAGTCACCCATTAGGCTGACTAAGCCACATGGGAAATGTAGTTCCACAAACATCAGGGAGTCAAGGTTGCGGACCCCTGCCCTAGGAAGACATTCTCACAAAGTTGCTGGAGCTTTGCTCCAAAAGTGCAATAATGTTTTAATAACGTTCACTTGATAAGTTTTGTGTGTTGCGATAGGACGATTTCAGCTGTTTTTCTGAGACAGGCTATAGATGCACCAAAGAATGTCTCAAATACGTAATGCAAAAAACAGGATGTGGAACCGACCTTGGAGATTAGTAGTCCTGTTCAAGACAACCACTGTGATAAGGGCTGGAGATGTACTGACACAGCGACTTATATACAGTAGCGGTGGTGTCAGGGTTGTGGAGGTTCTTCTATTCCAGTTCTCTTCCAGCGACAGTATGCAATATATATATATATGTAGAAGAATGGTGTCTTACTTTGATGGTAGGTGCGCAGACTTGGTAATAGATCTTTAGAGGCTGGTAAGGCAGGTATACTGGGGTCGTCAAGAGCAAGCAGAGGTTCAAAGAGGCAGGCGGCGTTCAAGAGTCGTTGGAGACAGGCGGATAGTCAAAGAGGCAGGCGGAGTTCAAGGATCGTCAAATACAAGCAAAAGGGTCAAAGAGGCAGGCGGCGTTCACGGATGGTCATAAGTTCACAGCAGGGTATCAGCAACAGGAAGTCGGTAGGTAAGGTAGCTCTAGACGTTCTGGGATCAATAAACGAGCGATTACTCACCCTCTGCTGACTTCTTTTATGGGAGGTTGATTGGAGGCAGGTGCCGGCGTCTTCCCCTGTAATCCGTTACACTTCCGGGTCTGCGTCATTGGTGTGCGACGCCATTCCCTGGAACGCAAGCTAAAGGCGGCTGTGTTGTGCGCGCATGCGCGGCTTGCCTTGGACGTAACCAGGTAACCCGGCGGATTAAGGAGGACACGTTGATCAGAATCTGTGTACGACGATGCGGTACTTGTTGGAACCGGGGTCCGGGCACGCGAGGGCGCGGGCACATGACAGAATGTTGGGTATCAGCACTTGAACTCAATGACTTGATCTTCTAGGACCTCCTTTAGTTCCAGTATTCCTTTAAGCCATACACCTCGGTATAAAACATGTAGAATATGTGCAGACTGTTTACCTGGATTTAAATGGTTAATAATGGCCACTTACTCATATTTCTTGGTGCCCTTGGATAAGAGGCACCGAAATACTGGCGGCCAGTGACTCAAGGGAGCACTGGAACTCCCATCACTCCCGGGTAGTCCTCAGGAAACGGCTGGATTGTAGGTCTTCGAGGTAAGGAGCAGGACAGGCAGTATCAATTAATAAACATGTAAAACAAAAATAATATACCCTAGACGCGTTTCGCCGTAAAGTCTTCCTCAGTGGGTATAATGTAAACACAGAAAAGCAATTGATATTATACCCACTGAGAAAGGCTTTACAGCGAAACGCGTCTGTGGTATATTATTTTAGACTATATATGCATGTTTGAGGGCAATTTTTCAAGTCATGAGCCCGGTGCCATGAGTCCAGTCAAGTAGAGCAACCTGGAGTCAAACTGAGACCTTGCAACATGACATGGAAGCTACATGCTTGCTATATCCTATTGTGGGAATGCTCAATCTTGGCAAATTTGGCCAGAACTACGTACATTTCCGCTAACGTTCTGTCAAGTACCATGGGAGGTGCAGTTCCAAAACATCTATAGGGACGAGCTTGAACACTCCTGCCCTAATGCCAGACCTAGCTCTGAGCGAAGCCTTAATAGGCTGTGTTCTTTGGACTTTTTGAACCTGGGGCAGTTAACCCCTTCACTACCGTGATCGCGACTAGATGATCAGCAGTAGCAGACACAGCAGCCTGAGATTGTGTTAACACAACCTGGGGCTGGGCTGTATGACTGCAAATGAAACTTGTTTGTTGCAAACAAATTTCACGTGCTTTTGGGCTCCAGAAGGTGCCCCCAAAGTTTCAGCCCTGCGGGCATAATACCCAAGGTGCTTAAACAGTTTAAAATAGCCTGGAGACATGTTGAACTCTCTCCAGTCGACACGGAGACACGGGCTGCAGTTCTACCTGAAGTAGCTCTATTTAGGCAGTAGATGGCGACATCTGCTCTTCAAAAAAGCTATTACAGTAACAAAAACAATGGGAATATTCCCAAATATTTCTTACTGTATAATTAATTAACCCTTTCGCTGCTGAGGCACTTCACGCCTGTGTGCTGAGCTCATTTTTACCGGTTTCGCCGCTCATCATGTTTAACTGCGTTTTGAAGCCTTATTATATATCGTTCTTTCCGGCAGACTCGGCAGATTCATAATATATCATGCGAGCGTTTGTGGTTATATTTTCTATGGGTTGCGCTTGTTAAAAAAAATTATAAATGAGGACTCCTTAAATTTTTTTTGGAGAAAAAATCACGTGATTTTTAACAAACGCATCCCATACAAAAATCATTAGTGCAGCATCATTGTTCACATTATAATTGAAATGGGAACAATATTGCTGCATTAACAAAAAAAACAACAAAAAACAAGTTTTTTTTTTAAATATTTTTTTATTTAGATTTTTATACTTTACTTTTTGTTAGTAACTTTTAAGATGGTCATGTTTGATATCGTTGGAAAGGCCATGCTCTGGCCGATCCAACGATACCACACATTAACCCCTAGCAGCCACGGATCAGGAGATAGGTGGTTCATTGGATCCCCCTATCTCCACCATCGGTGGCAGCTAGGGGTTAACTCTAAAACTGACGTCATGCTATGCACGATGACGCCAGTCATCGGAGAGATCCAAGATGTTGGCCAGCTCCGGGAGAGGATCACGATCCGGCGCTTTTCAGCGCCGAATCATGATCCGGCCCCCAAGGGGTTAAAGCCAGGCGCCGTTTAGAAGGGCAGGCTGTGCCCTTCCAAACGATGCCTGCCTTTAATCGCTGGCCCCCCGCGATTGGGAGGGAGAGAGGTCCTCCCCCCTCCCTTTCAGGCACCTCCTCCGCACTCGCGGGTGGGCGCCTGAAATACAGTGGCAAGAAAAAGTATGTGAACCCTTTGGGATTACGTGGAGTTTTGCATGAATTGGTCATAAAATGTGCTCTGATCTTCATCTAAGTCACAACAATTTGAAAAAGACAGTCTGCTTAAAATAATACAACGAACATTATATGTTTTCATGTGTTTATTGAACAGAACATGTAAACATTCACAGTGCAGGGTGGGAAAAGTATGTGAACCCCTAGCCTAATGACTTTTCCAAGAGCTAATTGGAGCCAGGAGTGAGCCAACCTTGAGTCCAATCAGTGTGATATTATTGGATGTGTTGCTGAAAGCTGTCCGGCCCTTTAAAAACACACACCAGTTTTGGGTTTACTGGTTTCAAGAAGCACTGCCTGATATGAACCATGCCTCGCAGAAAAGAGCTCTCAGACCTACGATCAAGAATTATTGACTTACATGAAGATGGAAAGGGTTACAAAAGTATCTCCAAAAGCCTTGATGTTCATGTGTCCACGGTAAGACAGACTGTCTACAAATGGAGAAAGTTCAGCACTGTTGCTACTCTCCCTAGGCGTGGTCGTCCTGTAAAGATGACTGCAAGAGCACAGCGCAAAATGCTTAATGAGGTAAAGAGGAATCCTAGAGTGTCAGCTAAAGACTTACAGAAATCTCTGGCACATGCTAACATTTTTGTTGACACATCTACAATAAGGAAAACATTAAACAAGAATGGAGTACATGGGAGGACGCCACGGAGGAAGCCATTGCTGTCCAAAAAGAATATTGCAGCACGTTTAAAGTTTGCAAAAGAGCACCTGGATGTTCCACAGCACTACTGGCAAAATATTCTGTGGACAGATGAAACCAAAATTGAGTTGTTTGGAAAAAACACACTACACTATGTGTGGAGAAAAAAAAAGGCACAGCACACCAACATCAAAACCTCATCCCCACTGTAAAACATGGCGGAGGGAGCATCATGGTTTGGGGCTGCTTTGCTGCCTCGGGCCTGGACGGATTGTTTTCATTGATGGAAAAATGAATTCCAGAGTTTATCAAGACATTTTGTAGGAAAACGTAAGACCATCTGTCCGCCAACTGAAGCTCCACAGAGGGTGGGTGATGCAACAGGACAATGACCCAAAGCATACAAGTAATTCAACAAAAGAATGGCTTCAACAAAACAAAATACGCCTTCTGGAGTGGCCCAGTCAGAGTCCTGACCTCAACCCTATTGAAATGCTGTGGCATGACCTTAAGAGAGTGATTCACACCAGACATCCCAAGAATATTGCTACACTGAAACCGTTTTGTGAAGAAGAGTGGTCCAAAATTACTCCAGATCGTTGTGCAGGTCTGATCTGCAACTACAGGAAACGTTTGGTTGAGGTTATTGCTGCCAAAGGAGGGTCAACCAATTATTAAGTCCAAAGGTTCACATACTTTTTCCACCCTGCACTGTGAATGTTTACATGTTCTGTTCAATAAACACATGAAAACATATACAGGGTTATCCAAAGAGATCCGAATTGCTTGAGAAAGGCAACCGAACGCTGAAAATCAGAGTTCGGTTACCTTTCTTGGCCATTCGGCTATCTAGAGAGCAGGCAATTCGCCAAATCCTGGCGAATTGCCTGCACATTTGGTGCCTGTTCAGTGCCTGTTCGAGGGCAGTGAAATCCCCATGAAAATGCACTGCTTCGGCTATTCAGAGAACACAAACCAGCAGTGAAAGGTTCCCCTAATGCCCTGCAATCGGGGGTTTAATTCGGCAAGTTAATTCAGGAGAATCCCATAGGCTTCAATGTTAAAAATATTCCCGTTTTAATTCAATATCTAATAAACCGTTCATTATAAAATTCAGCAGCAAAAAGTCTCTTTATTTATAGATTTTTTAGGATACTTTAAGCATTTTTCAGAATTATAATTTTTTTTTAAAACTCCGATTTTTTCTTTTTTTAAGTTTACTTATTTTTTCTGTAACAGCCCTTTTTATTATCATTCCCTGGACCTCCTGTGTAAATTTCAGACATTTTCGCTCAGTAGTTTCTTTGCAAACAGCGTTTCATTTTCACAGATTCATACAAACGGTTTTGCTAATTTATTCACCTCCCTCTGTCTGCGGTCTCGGCTGCTTCGGCTGAGTGCGATCGGGTCCTGCTCGGGCTTTTTCCGTGGTTTTCGGCAGGTTAATCCAGATGTTTTTGAGGGTTTTCGGCGTGCATTCGATGGGATTTGCGGTTAGTTTTCGTCAGGTTTGCGGCAGCTTTTCCCTGCAATTCGGGGGCCCTGTGGTGCTTGCTGAATACACCGCAGGGTCACCGAAATGGGATCGGCAACACGAACCGAATTGAAGAGAACGAAAAGTCACCGAACGTGCGGGACTTTTCGAATCTCTTTGAATAACCCTGATAATGTTTGTGTTGTATTATTTTAAGCAGACTGTGTTTTTCAAATTGTTGTGACTTAGGCTAGGGTCAGATGAACGCATTTTTATGTTGTCTGTGAAAAAGTGCGTTCGAACGAATGGACGCATTTTTTCCCGGAATACGTGATAGTGGTCATACTATGCGCATTTTCGTCCGTGATTTTGTACGGATCATCAATAAAACTCTTTTTGTGTCTGGACGTTATGTTGGCCGGACATTAGCAGCGTCTGATGTCTCCAATTCACGCACACACGCCTCTAGCAGACGCAGCGCACTCTGTACGTCAGTACCTGCGGTTTCACGTTCTCGAAAAAATGCGTTCATTTTCCACTTGCGTTGCGCAGCCGGACTTTTGTGCGACCGTACTTCGTATATTGGCCGTCATTGCCCGGCATCTGCTGCTAGTGCGGCCGTGATTAAGTGCGGCTGCACGCGCGTTCGCACTGCCTCAGTCTGACCCTAGCCATAGATGAAGATCAGAGCACATTTTATGACTAATTCATGCAAAACTCCACGTAATCCCAAAGGGTTCACATACTTTTTCTTGCCACTGTAGATGTCATTGCGCTAGCGCGATGACATCTATTGGTCCCGCTGGGGTCCCGGAGTGCCGGGCTGACCTCCAAGATGTCAGCCCGCATCGGGGGGGGGCAGCAATAGGCCGGAATCCCGGCCGATTGCTGCCTCCTATGCATGGACGCGCTCAGCGCGACCATCGCACAGGAGAAGCACTTGGCAGGACGCGGTCCTCCGCAGTCAAGTGCTTAAAAATGAATGATTTTCCTAAAATCTACTGGTTCCTGGCAATGGATTTTTGGAAAAATCACTTGGAGTTGAAGGGGTTAAAGAGGGGCTGTCAAAGGCCAGCACCCCTCCCCTGATGTTTCTGTACTGCAATTCCCATGATTCTCTGCCCATCTTTTGTATTGACAGAATTGTACGCAGCAACATCTGGGGGGGGGGGGCTCTGAGTTTGACAGCCATGGATTAAATTATTACCTCTGTTGGGATGTTTGAATTATTGCCATTTTTGGAGGATGTTTTCCAGGACATTTTAATTTCCTGCTTGACATGTACATGTCATTGTGCGAGTCCCAACCATGGATAATGCACATCTTCTGATTGTATTGGAATTTCTCTGAAATCGTGTATGTACAAGCAAAGTCCGATCTATAAATAAAGCTGTAAGTGATGCTGATAGGTTCTCTATACGAGAAAAGGAAATACTGCTTCTGCAAGCGCTTATTCAAAACGGGTGAATTTTCATCAGACTGCAGAAAATATAGGAGGCCAGGTTTGCATTTTATGAGGATGAAGAGACCATTATTACTGTACTAATGGCTCGGGATGAGTTAAGGTTTCGACTGAAAGGATAACAACCTTCTAATGAGAGGACAAGTCTGTCGAAAAATACCTACAGCTAAAAGAACTATAAATATTATTATTTATTATGCGCCAACACATTCCGCAGCGCTGTACAAAAGGTGCAATGAGAAAAGAAAGGACAATTCTACAATACATACAGGAGGTAGGACAGTATTACCGCCTGCAGATACAGGAGGACATGAGGGCCCTATTCCCGTGGGAATTTAGGATGATGATTTAGCAGGTATTTATTAGTGAAACCAAAAATTATATATGTTAATCCAACAGAAATATACATCAAGATGCAAATCCGTGAAAAGTTTTAATCAGAGATTGTGAGTTCCCTCAGGAATAGGGCCTTTCTTTCCTCCTGTACTGGTTTGTCAAATGTTGTTCAATGTATTGTAACCCTGTCTATGTTGTGCCCATTGTACAGTGCTGCGGAATATGCTGGTGCTATATAAAGAATAATAATAATAATTACCACCCAACTCACTGACGCAACCATCAATCACTCTCACCTTACAGTCCTCTCCTCCTGTTTCCAACCCCAACCCTCCTAGATTGTGAGTTCCTACGGGAATAGGGCCCTCATCTCCTCCTGTACTGTTTGTCAAATGTTGTTCAATGTACAGTTGTGTTCAAAATTATTCAACCCCCACTGAAATTGAGTGTTTTGGCCAGTTTGACATTGATTTTGATCATTCAGTCATCTTGCTTACAATTAAATCAAAGAGGCACGTGTAGGTCAGACAAATATAACATAACATTTATAATGAAATAACCACAAATGTCTTTTCTGTGCTCACATCATTATCAGTTTTATTCAACCCCCAAGTGACATTCAATCTTAGTACTTAGTACAACATCCTTTTACAGTTATAACAGCTTTTAAACGTGAAGCATAGCTTGACACAAGTGTCTTGCAGCGATCTACGGGTATCTTCGCCCATTCGTCATGGGCAAAAGCCTCCAGTTCAGTCACATTCTTAGGCTTGCGCACTGCAACTGCTTTCTTTAAGTCCCACCAGAGGTTCCCAATCGGATTTAAGTCAGGTGACTGCGATGGCCACTCCAAAATGTTCCAGCCTTTAATCTGCAACCATGCTCTAGTGGACTTGGAGGTATGCTTGGGATCATTGTCCTGTTGAAAGGTCCAACGTCTCCCAAGCCTCAGGTTTGTGACGGACTGCATCACATTGTCATCCAATATTTCCTGGTACTGAAGAGAATTCATGGTACCTTGCACACGCTGAAGCTTCCCTGTACCTGCAGAAGCAAAACAGCCCCAAAGCATGATTGACCCCCCGCCATGCTTCACAGTAGGCAAGGTGTTCTTTTCTTCATAGGCCTTGTTCTTCCTCCTCCAAACATAGCGTTGATCCATGGGCCCAAACAGTTCTAATTTTCTTTCATCAGTCCACAGAACACGATCCCAAAACTTCTGTGGTTTGTCCACATGACTTTTGGCATACTGCAGTCGACTCTTCTTATTCTTTGGAGACAGCAAGGGGGTGCGCCTGGGAGTTCTGGCATGGAGGCCTTCATTATGCAGTGTGCGCCGTATTCAATGTTGATTGAAAAAGACATAAAAGACAATTTTTTTATGTATATATGTCTTTTTCAAATCCACATTAATCAAGGCTTTTTCTAGAAAACAAAACTTCTTAGTGTAACACCATTTTTTTTAAAGGAAATTTTTCCTAAATTTCCCCAAAAAAAAGAGAAAAGTTTTTGTTTTCTAGAAAAAGCCTTGATTAATGTTGATTGAAAAAGACATATATACATAAAAAAAGAGAATTTATCGGATTACCTTCTGAGGTGCTGCACGCTCTTTTTTTTTTTGGTTTACTTTTTCTACTTTTGGAATTGTCACTGCATGATGGTGTGTGGTTTTTCTTGAGCGCTAGCGACCGCTATTCAACCTTCACCATTAGGTGGCGCTGGTGTAATATACGATCCTGCACCTTCTGGGCCATATTACAAAGTTGGTGCTAACTTAACCAGAGCTGTTGTAAATTTACCATTATAGCCTATGGAGGTTTTAAGTTTAGAACAGCTCTGGTTAAGTTAGCACCAACATTGTAATACTGCCCTATGAGCTTGTGGCAGGGTTGAGCTGGATCCCTTTAACCTACAAAAGGGGAAAAAGGGCCCAAAAACATATGCTTGCTTCTCATTGATATACGTAACATATGTGAATGTTCGCCTATTTTCCCTTTTTAGTACCCGCTTTAAACTTGGAATCAGCAGGATTTTCTAGCTTTTATAAAAAAGTTTGTTTTGTGATTAAATTCTGCAAGAGCAAGCAATTCTCCCCGCACTGGCGAGTGGAGTGAGTGTATAATTATGGCCCTCTCCCTTGGGTAATGTTACTGTATCCATTTAAACCGATAAATAAAGGTTTGAGTTCTAGTTTTGGGCAAGACTCATTCAAATTATGGTTTTCTCTGTGCACTGGTACATTTCTGCCTTTTTTTTTAAATATTCCGTTTGCTGGCAGTTTCTGTTGATAATATTCTATATAGAGTTGGGGGGATATTCTTTCCATCATATACAGGGGTGGTCTGACTAATCTTGAGGGCCCCAAATTGTGTCAGCTCACTTACAAGCATTGCCCATATGTGCAGTGCATTTGTAAGGAGCTGGTTCCGGGGTGGTAGAATTGAGCCCAATATGCAATGAGGAAACAGATTCAGATAAACGTATACAAGAGGATTTATTAGGAGTAACATAAAAAGGCAATAAACAAATATCAAGGAGCTGGATAAGACGAGGAAGGGAAGACACTGTATATATAAAATAAACAGTAACAAGATTAACTGAAAGCAAGGTGAGAAAAGGATAGACAGATGGACAGTACTAAGCTACTCTAAACTATAAAAGTTGACAATATAAGAATGAAGGCTAAGGAGATCGTTAGGAAATAAATAGAAAACAAAAGCAGAAGAGTCTTTGCAGGCAGAGGGTCCTGGGTCTGTAAAGGGTTCCGGGTCTGTAGAGGGTCCTGGGTCTGTAGCGGGTCCTGGAAATGCAGAGCAGCGGGCTGAGGATTCTGCGGGATGCAGGGCAGCGGGCTGAGGATTCTGCGGGATGCAGGGCAGCGGGCTGAGGACTCTGCGGGATGCAGGGCAGTGGGCTGAGGACTCTGCGGGATGCAGGGCAGCGGGCTGAGGATTCTGCGGGATGCAGGGCACCGGGCTGAGGATTCTGCGGGATGCAGGGCAGCGGGCTGAGGACTCTGCGGGATGCAGGGCAGCGGGTTGAGGACTCTGTGGGATGCAGGGCAACGGGTTGAGGACTCTGCGGGATGCAGGGCAACGGGTTGAGGACTCTGCGGGTCCGGGATGCAGGGCAACGGGTTGAGGACTCTGCGGGTCCGGGATGCAGGGCAACGGGTTGAGGACTCTGCGGGTCCGGGATGCAGGGCAACGGGTTGAGGACTCTGCGGGTCCGGGATGCAGGGCAACGGGTTGAGGACTCTGCGGGATGCAGGCACAGTGTAAGGAAATACTGGATGAGACAGAACAGTTAGGGTCTAGGCAGATATAGGAACAAGAGGTAGCTCCCTGTCAGCTTGGCATACACCAAGACAATGCAGAATAGGCTTGTGCACCGATTTTTTTTTCGGTTCGATTCGGTTCGATTTGTTCGGATGTTTAAACTTTTCAATTCGGCTCGTTTCGACCGATTTCTGTTTCGACTCGGTTCGGTTCGGCTCGTTTTTCGTGTACATTTTTTTTTCAGAATATCGACCATTTTTCGTGTTTTCGGGTCACTTTGCTCGTTTTTTGTATCGACTTTTCGGAAATTTCGGAAATTTTCGTTTTTTCGGAACTTCTGTTCTCCTCGTTTCAAAGTGTCTACGATAATTCTGGCGATTCTATCTTTTTTTTATTAAATAAAGATCCTTTTTTTCTTATGAATAATTGAATATACATTTCACAACTTTATTTAATCATATTAAAATGGTATGAAAGCCAAGGAACAAAAAAAATGAACAAAACGATTTAAAAAACGCTAAACTGACCCGAATGCCACAAGAAACAAGTGATACGCATTTACAAATACAAAATTTACAGAATCAGCGATATAACCGATAATAGTTAAATATACGATTTCCAGAATTACCGAAATGGAACCGAAATCACGAATGGAACCGAAATCATGAATAGAGCTAACATAAATTTCGATTTGACACATTTCAAGTCCATTTGAAAAATCCGAAAATTTTTCGTTTTGGCTCGGAAAACTTTTCGGATCTATCGATTTTCGGGTCCAACCCGATTCGGAAATTCGGCCGAATCCGAAGACACGAATCGGGAAATTTCGTGAAAATTCAGAAATTCCGAAGCATTGCACCTTGGGAGCGGTTCCTTTTGTAGAGGGGGAATCAGGATGCATTAGCCAGCACCTGGTTACTGGATCAGCCTGGTTTAGAAGGATTACCAGTCTCTTTACAGGAAACTGGCCTGCTTCTAGGTTTCCTGCGGCGCTGGCGTCCAGGTTCCTGACAGCATTACAGAATTTATTTAAAAATGAAAATATACAGGGTTATTCAACGAGCTCCGAATTGGGGCTGAAAGGTAACCGAACGTTTAAATTCAGCATACGGTTACCTTTCCTGGCCATTCGGCTATTCAGAGAGCAGGCAGTTTGCCAAATGTTGGCGAATTGCCTGCACATAAGGTGCCTGTTCGAGGGCAGTGAAATCCCTATAGAGAAGCAATGCTTCGTCTATTCAGAGAACAAAAGCCAGCAGTGAAAAGTTGCCGAATTGCCCCGCTGTTCGATGGTTTAATTCAACAGGTTTATTCAGGCGAATCCCATAGGCTTTAATGTTAATAATATTCCCGTTTTGATACAATATCTAATAAACCGTTTATTATAATAATCTGCAGTAAAAAGTCTCTGTATTTTTAGATTTTTTTAGGATCTTTTAAGCATTTTTCTGGATTTTTTTGCGTAAATTTTTTTTCCGTTTTTGTTTAATAATTTTTTCTTTTTTTCCTGTAACAGCCCTTTTTATTATCATTCATTGGATCTTATATGTAAATTTCAGACATTTTCGTGCTGTAGTTTCTTTGCAAACAGCGTTTCACTTTTCAAACATTCAAGCCTACTGTTTTTCTTTTCTCACTCCATTCATCTGCGGTGTCAGCTGTTTCCGGCGGCTGCTCGGGGTTTTCCAGCGTGTTCGGCGAGGTTAATACAGATGTTTTTGCTGGTTTTGGTGTGTGTTCGCCGGGTTTTTTGGGGAGTGATCGTCGGGTTTGCAGCGGCTTTTCCCTGCACTACGACGGCCCTGTGGTGCTTGCTGAATACACCACAGGGTCGCTGAAATGGGATCGCAGAATCGCACCGAATTGAAGAGAACGAAAAGTCACCGAACGTGCGGTGACTTTTCGATTCTCTTTGAATAACCCTGATAGCCACCGCTATGCTGCGGCAGCACCCATCACTCACTCACTGCAGCTCTGGGGGCCTCCTCCTAGGCCAGGGCCCTTTGGCAGTGCCCTATTGGTGTATCCGCTCCTTATCATACATATAAAGTTGGTAAAAGAATTCTAGTAATACATATGTCATATCTGAAACAAAAAGAAATCTCTAAGTATTAATTCCTGGTAAAATATGTAAATAAATGAATGAAAAAAATTGTATATTTGGTGATGTGTGTCAGGAGTTGGTTTCCTTTCCCTTAAAAATATGAAACTGCGTTTCCACAGATGAACTGTCTTGGATCAAAGGATTTCTAATCACATCCCCCATAGCGCGCGCGTCTGCCGCCAGCCTAAACAAACATTAAATATAAAAGTATGACATAATATTTCAAGTTTCAACCCACGAAAGACAAAAATACTTTGTAAAAATTCATTATATGATAGTTTCTCCTTGCAAGCACAGCACTAATTGATGGAGGATGGTAATAACCAATGGAAACATTAGAGCTGTGATTAGATTACTGTACTTTTCCGTAAAGTGGAATGAGATCTGATACTTTAAAACTAAACATTTTGACAATATCACTAACTGAGCCTGATTTTTATACACCACTAATCTCTCATTTACCAGAATACCCATATTGCTTCCCATAAATGGCAATTATCCCATAAGACAAATATAGCATCACTCATTCATTAGGCCCTGCGACGGCAAACATTGAAACAACATTTTGAGATCCATGAATGAGTTTAGAGCAGGGCTCGGCAACCTTGTCCCTCCAGATGTTTTGTCACTACACTTCCCTTAAGTCTCCAACAATGTAGTGAGTGGCTGAGCATTAGGGTTGCACCAATACCAATACTAGTATCGGTATCGGGGCTGATACCGGGTGCAGCGCCCGCAATACCGGAAGCCGGCATTGAGCCGGCATCCAAGGGGCTGGGGCGGCTGTCCGAATGCTCTATCGGCATTTGGGAGCATTTTTATATGAGGTCTGTTCTTATTGGAAAGCGTTCAAGTGACATAAAAGTATCGGTACTGGTGAGTACTCAAAAAAGTATCGGTACTCAATATCGGTGAGTACTTGAAAAGTATTGCTACTCGGTATCGGTGAGTACTTGAAAAAGTATTGGTACTCGGTATCGGTGAGCACTTGAAAAAGTATTGGTGAGTACATGAAAAGTATCGGTACTCGGTATACTTGAAAAAGTATTGGTGAGTACTTGAAAAGTATCGGTACTTGTATCGGTGAGTACTTGGGAAAAAGTATTGGTACTCAGTATTGGTGATTACTTGAAAAAGTATCGGTACTCGGTATCGGTGAGTACTTAAAGTATCAGTACTCGGTATACTTGAAAAAGTATTGGTGAGTACTTGAAAAGTATCAGTACTCGGTATTGTTGAGTACTTGAAAAGTATCGCTACTTGGTATTGGTGAGTACTCGGGAAAAAGTATCGGTACTCGGTATTGGTGAGTACTTGGGAAACGTATTGGTGAGTACTGAAAAAGTATCGGTCCTCTGTATTGGTAAGTACTCGAAAATGTATTGGTGACTACTTGAAAAGTATCAGTACTCGGTATTGTTGAGTACTTGAAAAGTATCGCTACTTGGTATTGGTGAGTATTCGGGAAAAAGTATCGGTACTCGGTATTGGTGAGTACTTGGAAAAAGTATCGGTCCTCTGTATTGGTAAGTACTCGAAAATGTATTGGTGAGTACTCGAAAAAGTATCGGTACTCGGTATCGGTGAGTACTCGAAAAAGTATTGGTACTCGTATCGGTGAGTACTCAGGAAAAAGTATCAGTACTCGGTACTGGTGAGTACTTGAAAAAGTATTGGTCCTCGGTATTGGTAAGTACTTGAAGTATCGCTACTCGGTAACGGTGAGTACTCGAAAAAGTATTGGTGAGTACTTGTAAAAGTATCAGTACTCAGTATTGGCGAGTACTCAAAGTATTGGTGAGTACTTGTAAAAGTATCGGTACTGGTGAGTACTCAAAAAACTATTGGTGAGTACTTGTAAAAGTATCGGTACTCGGTATCGGTAAGTACTTGAAAAAGTATCGGTACTCGGTATCGGTAAGTACTTGAAAAAGTATTGGTGAGTACTTGAAAACGTATTGGTCCTCGGTATTGGTAAGTACTTGAAGTATCGCTACTCGGTATCGGTGAGTACTCAAAGTATTGGTGAGTACTCGAAAACGTATTGGTGATTACTTGAAAAAGTATCGGTACTCGGTATCGGTGAGTACTTAAAGTATCGGTACTCGGTATACTTGAAAAAGTATTGGTGAGTACTTGAAAAGTATCAGTACTCGGTATTGTTGAGTACTTGAAAAGTATCGCTACTTGGTATTGGTGAGTACTCGGGAAAAAGTATCGGTACTCGGTATTGGTGAGTACTTGGGAAACGTATTGGTGAGTACTGAAAAAGTATCGGTCCTCTGTATTGGTAAGTACTCGAAAATGTATTGGTGACTACTTGAAAAGTATCAGTACTCGGTATTGTTGAGTACTTGAAAAGTATCGCTACTTGGTATTGGTGAGTATTCGGGAAAAAGTATCGGTACTCGGTATTGGTGAGTACTTGGAAAAAGTATTGGTGAGTACTGAAAAAGTATCGGTCCTCTGTATTGGTAAGTACTCGAAAATGTATTGGTGAGTACTCAAAAAAGTATCGGTACTCGGTATCGGTGAGTACTCGAAAAAGTATTGGTACTCGTATCGGTGAGTACTCGAAAAAGTATCAGTACTCGGTACTGGTGAGTACTTGAAAAAGTATTGGTCCTCGGTATTGGTAAGTACTTGAAGTATCGCTACTCGGTAACGGTGAGTACTCGAAAAAGTATTGGTGAGTACTTGTAAAAGTATCAGTACTCAGTATTGGCGAGTACTCAAAGTATTGGTGAGTACTTGTAAAAGTATCGGTACTGGTGAGTACTCAAAACTATTGGTGAGTACTTGTAAAAGTATCGGTACTCGGTATCGGTAAGTACTTGAAAAAGTATCGGTACTCGGTATCGGTAAGTACTTGAAAAAGTATTGGTGAGTACTTGAAAACGTATTGGTCCTCGGTATTGGTAAGTACTTGAAGTATCGCTACTCGGTATCGGTGAGTACTCAAAGTATTGGTGAGTACTCGAAAACGTATTGGTGAGTACTTGTAAAAGTATCGGTACTCGTATCGGCGAGTACTTGAAATAGTATCGGTACTCGGTATTGACGAGTACTTGAAGTAGTATCGTACCGGTGAGTATTGGTAAGGTATCGGTACTCGGTATACTTGAAAAAGTATTGGTGAGTACTTGAAAAAGTATCGGTACTCGGTATTGGTGAGTACTCGTGAAAAAGTATCGGTCCTCGGTATTGGTAAGTACTTGAAGTATCAGTACTTGGTATCGGTGAGTACTCGAAAGTATTGGTGAGTACTTGGAAAAAGTATCGGTACTCGTATTGGTGAGTACTCAGAAAAGTATTGGTACCTGGTATCGGTGAGTACTCAAAAAAGTATTGGTGAGTACTTGAAAAGTATCGGTACTCGGTATCGGTGAGTACTTGGAAAAGTATCGGTACCAGTGAGTGCTTGGAAAAAGTATTGGTGAGTACATGGAAAAAGTATCGTATTCGGTATCGGTGAGTACTTGGAAAAAGTATCGGTACTCGGTATCGGTGAGTACTTGAAAAAGTAATCGTATCGGTGAGTACTCGAAAAAGTATTGGTGAGTACTTGAAAAAGTATCGGTACTCGGTATCGGTGAGTACTCGAAAAAGTATTGGTGAGTACTTGAAAAAGTAATCGGTATCGGTGAGTACTCAAAAGTATTGGTGAGTACTTGAAAAAGTAATCGGTACTCGGTATCGGTGAGTACTCAAAAGTATTGGTGAGTACTTGAAAAAGTATCGGTACTCGGTATCGGTGAGTACTCAAAAGTATTGGTGAGTACTTGAAAAAGTATCAGTACTCGTTATCGGGGAGTACTCGAAAAAGTATTGGTGAGTACTTGAAAAAGTAATCGGTACTTGGTATCGGTGAGTACTCGAAAAAGTATTGGTGAGTACTTGAAAAAGTAATCGGTACTCGGTATCGGTGAGTACTCAAAAGTATTGGTGAGTACTTGAAAAAGTATCGTATTCGGTATCGGTGAGTACTTGGAAAAAGTATCGGTACTCGGTATCGGTGATTACTTGAAAAAGTAATCGTATCGGTGAGTACTCGAAAAAGTATTGGTGAGTACTTGAAAAAGTATCAGTACTCGTTATCGGGGAGTACTCGAAAAGTATTGGTGAGTACTTGAAAAAGTATCTGGTACTCGGTATCGGTGAGTACTCAAAAGTATTGGTGAGTACTTGAAAAAGTATCGGTACTCGGTATCGGGAGTACTCAAAAGTATTGGTGAGTACTTGAAAAAGTATCGTACTCGTATCGGTGAGTACTCGAAAAAGTATTGGTGAGTACTTGAAAAAGTATCGGTACTCGTATCGTGGAGAGTACTCGAAAAAGTATTGGTGGAGTACTTGAAAAAGTAATCGGTACTCAAAAAAGTAATCGGTGAGTACTCAAAAGTATTGGTGAGTACTTGAAAAAGTATCGGTACTCGGTATCGGTGAGTACTCAAAAGTATTGGTGAGTACTTGAAAAGTAATCGGTACTCGGTATCGGTGAGTACTCAAAAGTATTGGTGAGTACTTGAAAAAGTATCAACTCGTTATCGGGAGTACTCGAAAAAGTATTGGTGAGTACTTGAAAAAGTATCGGTACTCGGTATCGGTGAGTACTCAAAAGTATTGGTGAGTACTTGAAAAAGTAATCGGTACTCGTATCGGAGTAACTCGAAAAGTATTGGTGAGTACTTGAAAAAGTATCGGTACTCCGTTATCGGGGAGTACTCGAAAAGTATTGGTGAGTACTGAAAAAAGTATCGGTACTCCGGTATCGGGAGTACTCGAAAAAGTATTGGTGAGTACTTGAAAAAGTATCGGTACTCGGTATCGGGGAGTACTCGAAAAAGTATTGTGAGTACTTGAAAAAGTATCGGTACTCGTTATCGGTGAGTACTCAAAAGTATTGGTGAGTACTTGAAAAAGTATCGGTACTCGGTATCGGTGAGTACTCAAAAGTATTGGTGAGTACTTGAAAAATATCGGTACTCGGTTATCGGGAGTACTCGAAAAGTATTGGTGAGTACTTGAAAAAGTAATCGGTACTCGGTATCGGTGAGTACTCAAAAGTATTGGTGAGTACTTGAAAAAGTATCGGTACTCGGTATCGGGGAGTACTCGAAAAAGTATTGGTGAGTACTTGAAAAAGTATCGGTACTCGGTATCGGGGAGTACTCGAAAAAGTATTGGTGAGTACTTGAAAAAGTATCGGTACTCGTTATCGGGAGTACTCGAAAAAGTATTGGTGAGTACTTGAAAAAGTAATCGGTACTCGGTATCGGTGAGTACTCAAAAGTATTGGTGAGTACTTGAAAAAGTAATCGGTACTCGGTATCGGTGAGTACTCAAAAAGTATTGGTGAGTACTTGAAAAAGTAATCGGTACTCGGTATCGGTGAGTACTCAAAAGTATTGGTGAGTACTTGAAAAAGTAATCGGTACTCGGTATCGGTGAGTACTCGAAAAAGTATTGGTGAGTACTTGAAAAAGTAATCGGTACTCGGTATCGGGGAGTACTCGAAAAAGTATTGGTGAGTACTTGAAAAAGTATCGGTACTCGTTATCGGGAGTACTCAAAAGTATTGGTGAGTACTTGAAAAAGTAATCGGTTACTCGGTATCGGTGAGTACTCAAAAAGTATTGGGAGTACTTGAAAAAGTAATCGGTACTCGGTATCGGTGAGTACTCAAAAGTATTGGTGAGTACTTGAAAAAAGTATCGGTACTCGGTATCGGTGAGTACTCGAAAAGTATTGGTGAGTACTGAAAAAAGTATCGGTACTCGTTATCGGTGAGTACTCAAAAGTATTGGTGAGTACTTGAAAAAGTAATCGGTACTGCGGTATCGGTGAGTAACTCAAAAGTATTGGTGAGTGACGTACTTGAAAAAGTATCGGTACTCGGTATCGGAGTACTCGAAAAAGTATTGGTGAGTACTTGAAAAAGTATCGGTACTCGGTATCGGTGAGTACTCAAAAGTATTGGTGAGTACTTGAAAAAGTATCGGTACTCGGTATCGGGGAGTACTCGAAAAAGTATTGGTGAGTACTTGAAAAAGTATCGGTACTCGTTATCGGGGAGTACTCGAAAAAAGTATTTGGTGTGAGTACTTGAAAAAGTAATCGGTACCGGTATCGGTGAGTACTCAAAAGTATGGTGAGTATACTTGAAAAAGTAATCGGTACTCGGTATCGGTGAGTTACTCAAAAGTATTGGTGGAGTACTTGAAAAAGTAATCGGTACTCCGGTATCAAAAGTATTGGTGAGTACTTGAAAAAGTATCGGTACTCGGTTCGGTGAGTACTCAAAAATTGGTGAGTACTTGAAAAAGTATCGGTACTCGGTATCAAAAGTATTGGTGAGTACTTGAAAAAGTATCGGTACTCGGTATCGGTGAGTACTCGAAAAAGTATTGGTGAGTACTTGAAAAAGTAATCGGTACTTGGTATCGGTGAGTACTCGAAAAAGTATTGTGAGTACTTGAAAAAGTAATCGGTACTCGGTATCGGTGAGTACTCAAAAGTATTGGTGAGTACTTGAAAAAGTATCGTATTCGGTATCGGTGAGTACTTGGAAAAAGTATCGGTACTCGGTATCGGTGAGTACTTGAAAAAGTAATCGTATCGGTGAGTACTCGAAAAAGTATTGGTGAGTACTTGAAAAAGTATCGGTACTCGTTATCGGGGAGTACTCGAAAAAGTATTGGTGAGTACTTGAAAAAGTATCGGTACTCGGTATCGGTGAGTACTCAAAAGTATTGGTGAGTACTTGAAAAAGTATCGGTACTCGGTATCGGGGAGTACTTGAAAAAGTATTGGTGAGTACTTGAAAAAGTATCGGTACTCGTTATCGGGGAGTACTCGAAAAAGTATTGGTGAGTACTTGAAAAAGTAATCGGTACTCGGTATCGGTGAGTACTCAAAAGTATTGGTGAGTACTTGAAAAAGTAATCGGTACTCGGTATCGGTGAGTACTCAAAAGTATTGGTGAGTACTTGAAAAAGTATCGGTACTCGGTATCGGTGAGTACTCAAAAGTATTGGTGAGTACTTGAAAAAGTATCGGTACTCGGTATCGGGGAGTACTCGAAAAAGTATTGGTGAGTACTTGAAAAAGTATCGGTACTCGTTATCGGGGAGTACTCGAAAAAGTATTGGTGAGTACTTGAAAAAGTATCGGTACTCGGTATCGGTGAGTACTCAAAAGTATTGGTGAGTACTTGAAAAAGTATCGGTACTCGGTATCGGTGAGTACTCAAAAGTGTTGGTGAGTACTTGAAAAAGTATCAGTACTCGTTATCGAGGAGTACTCGAAAAAGTATTGGTGAGTACTTGAAAAAGTAATCGGTACTCGGTATCGGTGAGTACTCAAAAGTATTGGTGAGTACTTGAAAAAGTATCGGTACTCGGTATCGGTGAGTACTCAAAAGTATTGGTGAGTACTTGAAAAAGTAATCGTTACTCGGTATCGGTGAGTACTCAAAAGTATTGGTGAGTACTTGAAAAAGTATCGGTACTCGGTATCGGTGAGTACTCAAAAGTATTGGTGAGTACTTGAAAAAGTAATCGGTACTCTGTATCGGTGAGTACTCAAGTATTGGTGAGTACTTGAAAAAGTATCGGTACTCGGTATCGGTGAGTACTCAAAAGTATTGGTGAGTACTTGAAAAAGTATCGGTACTCTCGGTATCGGTGAGTACTCAAAAGTATTGGTGAGTACTTGAAAAAGTAATCGGTACTCGGTATCGGTGAGTACTCAAAAGTATTGGTGAGTACTTGAAAAAGTATCGGTACTCGTATCGGTGAGTACTCAAAAGTATTGGTGAGTACTTGAAAAAGTATCGGTACTCGGTATCGGTGAGTACTCAAAAGTATTGGTGAGTACTTGAAAAAGTATCGGTACTCGGTACCGGTGAGTACTCGAAAAAGTATTGGTGAGTACTTGAAAAGTATTGGTACTCTACTTGAAAGTCGATAAGTACTTGAAAAAGTATCGGTACTCGGTATTGGTGAGTACTCAGAAGTATTGGTGAGTACTTGAAAAAGTAATCGGTACTCGGTATCGGTGAGTACTCAAAAGTATTGGTGAGTACTTGAAAAAGTATCGGTACTCGGTATCGGTGAGTACTCAAAAGTATTGGTGAGTACTTGAAAAAGTATCGGTACTCGGTATCGGTGAGTACTCAAAAGTGTTGGTGAGTACTTGAAAAAGTATCAGTACTCGTTATCGGGGAGTACTCAAACGTATTGGTGAGTACTTGAAAAAGTAATCGGTACTCGGTATCGGTGAGTACTCAAAAGTATTGGTGAGTACTTGAAAAAGTATCGGTACTCGGTATCGGTGAGTACTCAAAAGTATTGGTGAGTACTTGAAAAAGTATCGGTACTCGGTATCGGTGAGTACTCAAAAGTATTGGTGAGTACTTGAAAAAGTATCGGTACTCGGTATCGGTGAGTACTCAAAAGTATTGGTGAGTACTTGAAAAAGTATCGGTACTCGGTACCGGTGAGTACTCGAAAAAGTATTGGTGAGTACTTGAAAAGTATCGGTACTCTACTGAAAGTCGATAAGTACTTGAAAAAGTATTGGTGAGTACTTGGAAAAAGTATCGGTACTCGGTATTGGTGAGTACTCAGAAGTATTGGTGAGTACTTGAAAAAGTAATCGGTACTCGGTATCGGTGAGTACTCAAAAGTATTGGTGAGTACTTGGAAAAAGTATCGGTACTCGGTATCGGTGAGTACTCAAAAGTATTGGTGAGTACTTGAAAAAGTATCGGTACTCGGTATCGGTGAGTACTCAAAAGTATTGGTGAGTACTTGAAAAAGTATCGGTACTCGGTATCGGGGAGTACTCGAAAAAGTATTGGTGAGTACTTGAAAAAGTATCGGTACTCGGTACCGGTGAGTACTCGAAAAAGTATTGGTGAGTACTTGAAAAGTATTGGTACTCTACTTGAAAGTCGATAAGTACTTGAAAAAGTATTGGTGAGTACTTGGAAAAAGTATCGGTACTCGGTATTGGTGAGTACTCAGAAGTATTGGTGAGTACTTGAAAAAGTAATCGGTACTCGGTATCGGTGAGTACTCAAAAGTATTGGTGAGTACTTGAAAAAGTATCGGTACTCGGTATCGGTGAGTACTCAAAAGTATTGGTGAGTACTTGAAAAAGTATCGGTACTCGGTACGGTGTACTCGAAAAAGTATTGGTGAGTACTTGAAAAGTATTGGTACTCTACTTGAAAGTCGATAAGTACTTGAAAAAGTATCGGTACTCGGTATTGGTGAGTACTCAGAAGTATTGGTGAGTACTTGAAAAAGTAATCGGTACTCGGTATCGGTGAGTACTCAAAAGTATTGGTGAGTACTTGAAAAAGTATCGGTACTCGGTATCGGTGAGTACTCAAAAGTATTGGTGAGTACTTGAAAAAGTAATCGGTACTCGTATCGGTGAGTACTCAAAATATTGGTGAGTACTTGAAAAAGTATCGGTACTCGGTATCGGTGAGTACTCAAAAGTATTGGTGAGTACTTGAAAAAGTATCGGTACTCGGTATCGGTGAGTACTCAAAAGTATTGGTGAGTACTTGAAAAAGTATCGGTACTCGGTATCGGTGAGTACTCAAAAGTATTGGTGAGTACTTGAAAAAGTATCGGTACTCGGTATCGGTGAGTACTCAAAAGTATTGGTGAGTACTTGAAAAAGTATCAGTACTCGTTATCGGGGAGTACTCGAAAAAGTATTGGTGAGTACTTGAAAAAGTAATCGGTACTCGGTATCGGTGAGTACTCAAAAGTATTGGTGAGTACTCAAAAGTATTGGTGAGTACTTGAAAAAGTATCGGTACTCGGTATCGGTGAGTACTCAAACGTATTGGTGAGTACTTGAAAGAAGTACTCGAATCGGTATCGTACGGTATCGGTGAGTACTCAAAAGTATTGGTGAGTACTTGAAAAAGTATCGGTACTCGTATCGGTGAGTACTCAAAAGTATTGGTGAGTACTTGAAAAAGTATCGGTACTCGGTATCGGTGAGTACTCAAAAGTATTGGTGAGTACTTGAAAAAGTATCGGTACTCGGTATCGGTGAGTACTCAAAAGTATTGGTGAGTACTTGAAAAAGTATCGGTACTCGGTATCGGGGAGTACTCGAAAAAGTATTGGTGAGTACTTGAAAAAGTATCGGTACTCGGTACCGGTGAGTACTCAAAAGTATTGGTGAGTACTTGAAAAAGTATCGGTACTCGGTATCGGTGAGTACTCAAAAGTATTGGTGAGTACTTGAAAAAGTATCGGTACTCGTTATCGGGGAGTACTCGAAAAAGTATTGGTGAGTACTTGAAAAAGTAATCGGTACTCGGTATCGGTGAGTACTCAAAAGTATTGGTGAGTACTTGAAAAAGTATCGGTACTCGGTATCGGTGAGTACTCAAAAGTATTGGTGAGTACTTGAAAAAGTATCAGTACTCGTTATCGGGGAGTACTCGAAAAAGTATTGGTGAGTACTTGAAAAAGTAATCGGTACTCGGTATCGGTGAGTACTCAAAAGTATTGGTGAGTACTCGAAAAAGTATTGGTGAGTACTTGAAAAAGTAATCGGTACTCGGTATCGGTGAGTACTCAAAAGTATTGGTGAGTACTTGAAAAAGTATCGGTACTCGGTATCGGTGAGTACTCAAACGTATTGGTGAGTACTTGAAAAAGTAATCGGTACTCGGTATCGGTGAGTACTCAAAAGTATTGGTGAGTACTTGAAAAAGTATCGGTACTCGGTATCGGTGAGTACTCAAAAGTATTGGTGAGTACTTGAAAAAGTATCGGTACTCGGTATCGGTGAGTACTCAAAAGTATTGGTGAGTACTTGAAAAGTAATCGGTACTCGGTATCGGTGAGTGCTTGGAAAAAGTATTGGTGAGTACTTGGAAAAAGTATCGGTACTCGTTATCGGTGAGTACTTGGAAAAGTAATCGGTACCAGTGAGTGCTTGGAAAAAGTATTGGTGAGTACATGGAAAAAGTATCGGTACTCGGTATCGGTGAGTACTTGGAAAAAGTATCGGTACTCGTATCGGTGAGTACTTGAAAAAGTATCGGTACTCGGTATCGGTGAGTACTCAAAAGTATTGGTGAGTACTTGAAAAAGTATCGGTACTCGGTATCGGTGAGTACTCAAAAGTATTGGTGAGTACTTGAAAAAGTATCGGTACTCGGTATCGGTGAGTACTCAAAAGTATTGGTGAGTACTTGAAAAAGTATCGGTACTCGGTATCGGTGAGTACTCAAAAGTATTGGTGAGTACTTGAAAAAGTATCGGTACTCGGTATCGGTGAGTACTCAAAAGTATTGGTGAGTATTTGAAAAAGTATCGGTACTCGGTATCGGTGAGTACTCAAAAGTATTGGTGAGTATTTGAAAAAGTATCGGTACTCGGTATCGGGGAGTACTCGAAAAAGTATTGGTGAGTACTTGAAAAAGTATCGGTACTCGGTACCGGTGAGTACTCGAAAAAGTATTGGTGAGTACTTGAAAAGTATTGGTACTCTACTTGAAAGTCGATAAGTACTTGAAAAAGTATTGGTGAGTACTTGGAAAAAGTATCGGTACTCGGTATTGGTGAGTACTCAGAAGTATTGGTGAGTACTTGAAAAAGTAATCGGTACTCGGTATCGGTGAGTACTCAAAAGTATTGGTGAGTACTTGAAAAAGTATCGGTACTCGGTATCGGTGAGTACTCAAAAGTATTGGTGAGTACTTGAAAAAGTATCGGTACTCGGTATCGGTGAGTACTCAAAAGTGTTGGTGAGTACTTGAAAAAGTATCAGTACTCGTTATCGGGGAGTACTCGAAAAAGTATTGGTGAGTACTTGAAAAAGTAATCGGTACTCGGTATCGGTGAGTACTCAAAAGTATTGGTGAGTACTTGAAAAAGTATCGGTACTCGGTATCGGTGAGTACTCGAAAAAGTATTGGTGAGTACTTGAAAAAGTATCGGTACTCGGTACCGGTGAGTACTCGAAAAAGTATTGGTGAGTACTTGAAAAGTATTGGTACTCTACTTGAAAGTCGATAAGTACTTGAAAAAGTATTGGTGAGTACTTGGAAAAGTATCGGTACTCGGTATTGGTGAGTACTCAGAAGTATTGGTGAGTACTTGAAAAAGTAATCGGTACTCGGTATCGGTGAGTACTCAAAAGTATTGGTGAGTACTTGAAAAAGTATCGGTACTCGGTATAGGTGAGTACTCAAAAGTATTGGTGAGTACTTGAAAAAGTATCGGTCTCGGTATCGGTGAGTACTCGAAAAAGTATTGGTGAGTACTTGAAAAGTATTGGTACTCTACTTGAAAGTCGATAAGTACTTGAAAAAGTATTGGTGAGTACTTGGAAAAGTATCGGTACTCCGGTATCGGTGAGTACTCAAAAGTATTGGTGAGTACTTGAAAAAGTATCGGTACTCGGTATCGGTGAGTACTCAAAAGTATTGGTGAGTACTTGAAAAAGTATCGGTACTCGGTATCGGTGAGTACTCAAAAGTATTGGTGAGTACTTGAAAAAGTATCGTACTCGGTATCGGGGAGTACTCGAAAAAGTATTGGTGAGTACTTGAAAAAGTATCGGTACTCGGTACCGGTGAGTACTCGAAAAAGTATTGGTGTTACTTGAAAAGTATTGGTACTCTACTTGAAAGTCGATAAGTACTTGAAAAAGTATTGTGAGTACTTGGAAAAGTATCGGTACTCGGTATGGTGAGTACTCAGAAAAGTATTGGTACCCGGTATCGGTGAGTACTCAAAAAAGTATTGGTGAGTACTTGAAAAGTATCGGTACTCGGTATCGGTGAGTACTTGGAAAAGTATCGGTACCAGTGAGTGCTTGGAAAAAGTATTGGTGAGTACATGGAAAAGTATCGGTACTCGGTATCGGTGAGTACTCGAAAAAGTATTGGTGAGTACTTGAAAAAGTAATCGGTACTCGGTATCGGTGAGTACTCGAAAAAGTATTGGTGAGTACTTGAAAAAGTATCGGTACTCGTTATCGGGGAGTACTCGAAAAAGTATTGGTGAGTACTTGAAAAGTATTGGTACTCTACTTGAAAGTCGATAAGTACTTGAAAAAGTATTGGTGAGTACTTGAAAAGTATCGGTACTCGGTATCGGTGAGTACTCGAAAAAGTATTGGTGAGTACTTGAAAAAGTAATCGGTACTCGGTATCGGTGAGTACTCAAAAGTATTGGTGAGTACTTGAAAAAGTATCGGTACTCGGTATCGGTGAGTACTCGAAAAAGTATTGGTGAGTACTTGAAAAAGTATCGGTACTCGGTACCGGTGAGTACTCGAAAAAGTATTGGTGAGTACTTGAAAAGTATTGGTACTCTACTTGAAAGTCGATAAGTACTTGAAAAAGTATTGGTGAGTACTTGGAAAAAGTATCGGTACTCGGTATTGGTGAGTACTCAGAAGTATTGGTGAGTACTTGAAAAAGTAATCGGTACTCGGTATCGGTGAGTACTCAAAAGTATTGGTGAGTACTTGAAAAAGTATCGGTACTCGGTATAGGTGAGTACTCAAAAGTATTGGTGAGTACTTGAAAAAGTATCGGTACTCGGTATCGGTGAGTACTCGAAAAAGTATTGGTGAGTACTTGAAAAGTATTGGTACTCTACTTGAAAGTCGATAAGTACTTGAAAAAGTATTGGTGAGTACTTGGAAAAAGTATCGGTACTCGGTATCGGTGAGTACTCAAAAGTATTGGTGAGTACTTGAAAAAGTATCGGTACTCGGTATCGGTGAGTACTCAAAAGTATTGGTGAGTACTTGAAAAAGTATCGGTACTCGGTATCGGTGAGTACTCAAAAGTATTGGTGAGTACTTGAAAAAGTATCGGTACTCGGTATCGGGGAGTACTCGAAAAAGTATTGGTGAGTACTTGAAAAAGTATCGGTACTCGGTACCGGTGAGTACTCGAAAAAGTATTGGTGTGTACTTGAAAAGTATTGGTACTCTACTTGAAAGTCGATAAGTACTTGAAAAAGTATTGGTGAGTACTTGGAAAAAGTATCGGTACTCGGTATTGGTGAGTACTCAGAAAAGTATTGGTACCCGGTATCGGTGAGTACTCAAAAAAGTATTGGTGAGTACTTGAAAAGTATCGGTACTCGGTATCGGTGAGTACTTGGAAAAGTATCGGTACCAGTGAGTGCTTGGAAAAAGTATTGGTGAGTACATGGAAAAGTATCGGTACTCGGTATCGGTGAGTACTCGAAAAAGTATTGGTGAGTACTTGAAAAAGTAATCGGTACTCGGTATCGGTGAGTACTCGAAAAAGTATTGGTGAGTACTTGAAAAGTATCGGTACTCGTTATCGGGGTACTCGAAAAGTATTGGTGAGTACTTGAAAAGTATTGGTACTCTACTTGAAAGTCGATAAGTACTTGAAAAAGTATTGGTGAGTACTTGAAAAGTATCGACTCGTATCGGTGAGTACTCGAAAAAGTATTGGTGAGTACTTGAAAAAGTAATCGGTACTCGGTATCGGTGAGTACTCGAAAAAGTATTGGTGAGTACTTGAAAAAGTATCGGTACTCGTTATCGGGGAGTACTCGAAAAAGTATTGGTGAGTACTTGAAAAGTATTGGTACTCTACTTGAAAGTCGATAAGTACTTGAAAAAGTATTGGTGAGTACTTGAAAAAGTAATCGGTACTCGGTATCGGGGAGTACTCGAAAAAGTATTGGTGAGTACTTGAAAAAGTATCGTACTCGTTATCGGGAGTACTCGAAAAAGTATTGGTGAGTACTTGAAAAGTATTGTATCTACTTGAAAGTCGATAAGTACTGAAAAAGTATTGGTGAGTACTTGAAAAGTATCGGTACTCGGTATCGGTGAGTACTTGGAAAAGTATCGGTACCAGTGAGTGCTTGGGAAAAGTATTGGTACTCGTATCGGTGAGTACTTGAAAAAGTAATCGGTACTCGGTATCGGTGAGCACTCGAAAAAGTATTGGTGAGTACTTGAAAAGTAATCGGTACTCGGTATCGGTGAGTGCTTGGAAAAAGTATTGGTGAGTACTTGGAAAAAGTATCGGTACTCGTTATCGGTGAGTACTTGGAAAAGTAATCGGTACCAGTGAGTGCTTGGAAAAAGTATTGGTGAGTACATGGAAAAGTATCGGTACTCGGTATCGGTGAGTACTTGGAAAAAGTATCGGTACTCGTATCGGTGAGTACTTGAAAAAGTAATCGGTACTCGGCATCGGTGAGTACTCGAAAAAGTATTGGTGAGTACTTGAAAAGTATCGGTACTCGGTATCGGGGAGTACTCGAAAAAGTATTGATGAGTACTTGAAAAAGTACTCGGTATCGGTGAGTACTCGAAAAAGTATTGGTGAGTACTTGAAAAGTATCGGTACTCGGTATCGGTGAGTACTTGAAAAAGTATCGGTACTCGGTATCGGTGAGTACTTGGAAAATGTATTGGTGAGTACTTGGAAAAAGTATCGGTACTCGGTATCGGTGAGTACTTGAAAAGTATCAGTACTCGGTATCGGTGAGTACTCGAAAAAGTATTGGTGAGTACTTGAAAAAGTATCGGTACTCGTATCGGTGAGTACTTGAAAAGTATCAGTACTCGGTATTGGTGTGTACTTGGAAAAAGTATCGGTGAGTACTTGAAAAAAGTATCGGTACTCGGTATTGGGGAGTACATGAAAAAGTATCGGTGGTATCGGTGCATCCCTACTGAGCATTATGGGAGATGCAATTCCAAAACACCTTAAAGGTTTCTGTCCCTTGGCGTAAAGCAAATTGTGCCTCATGGACAAAACCGAGATGTGGGACAAGACTAGGGTTGCCTGATTGGACATGTTTTCCTGGACACATATAATTTAATCATGCTGATGGGTGGTAAATGAAAAAGGCAACCCTGCAGCACGTAGACTCCATAAACTGCAGGTAAGAAATCAAAGAGGAATCCCAAGTAACCTTGTTTATATAGGGTTGCCTGACCGGCCATGTTTCCTGGAAACAATTTATTCGCAGTGATGGTATAACGGTAGCGGTATCGCTGCCACACGACGTAGCAGAGTTGGGATCCTTCAGGGAAAAAAGTATCTGCTTGATTAACAGGAATTTCGTGAAATACAGACTGTAACTCCAAAACCAAGGAGTCCCAAGGACTGACTAAATTGCCTCTAAGCTCTGTCTATTTTGAGACCGACAGATAACCTAGGGCACACTCAGAAACACAAGACGTAGGTCGACAGTCAAGGTGCAGGGCAGTCAAGAGAAAAGCAGAAACCGTTTGTACCGTGATGTACTTGCGTATAGTAGATACCTGACGAACACCAGTGTAACGCTGAGTGGGATAACACACACACACAAGCAGTAACGTAGTAGGATCTTATTGGGCAGAATGTCACAAGCAGAACACTGGGATTACGAAATGAAACAAAACACACTTAATCGTGACAAGCTCTGCTGATTTCGAGACCAGCAGTCAGCTTGAGAAACCTTAAACACACTGAGAGAGGAACCCTATAGTAGGGTGGTACAAAAATCAAAGAACCCAGAAGGTAGTTAGAGGTAGAAGGTCTGGCCTCTGGTATGGGAACTAGACACAGCCTGAGAGAATGCCTTGTGATTAGGCCAATAACACTATGTGAATAAACAGGGGGAAATTCAGGGAAACAAATACCAGAGGGTAAATATAAGGACTAAAACGGAAAAACACGATCGTACAAGCGCAGCACGAATGAACAACCGCAAAGCGGTACTAGAAAAATAGCAGGGTATATCAGCGGGGTGTACGTTAGCAAGCCGGGGTTAGGACCAATAGATTCGTGCAAGGTCACAATATAAACGCAGTACAGATAAAGGGTGTGACGGATCCCGCTACTCGGGGTGAGTAGATCCGCCGTCAGCGCCGAGTACACCTGGAGGTCGGTAGTGTGGTAGCGAGGTGCCGCTGGTCCTCGTAGGATACCCCGAGGTTGCAGCGCTGTAGAGAGGTCCTTGAAGCGTCCCGGTTCCCAAAGCCCTGTTATCCCCAATTACTAGCCGAGGCAGGAGTAAAGGTTCAAACAAGAGTGATTTATTTTGCATGGGGAACACAGGCGTATTTATGGGGGAAAAAGGCATTTTTCTCCCCTGGCCCGCTCTCAGCCCTCCCGGGGTGATTTCTGCCACTGCCCGAGCCATTGCCCAATTTCCCTTTGTTAACCTGGGGCACCCCCCTGCTGGGTGCAGCCCTTATCTTGGGGCTCAGCGCCAGCACGTCTGGCCCCCCCTCCGGAGCCGCTCCTGTGGTGTGAGCGCTTCCCTTGTCTCGTGGCCCCCCTGCGGCTTTCAGCCCGACTTTGGGGTTACATTGGTTTTGGGGGTGATCCCCTTGGAGCGGCGGCACGCTTTGGGTACAGCCATGTAGCTCTGGGCTGTTTCACTCCAAAACACACCCTGATCGGACCACGGGGACCCGAGCGGTGGAGGGTAGAAGCTCGGCGGCTGTATCCGAGCAAGAGTCACTATTTGCAGCCGCGCTCCAGGCCGAGGGTCGCTGGTCGGTTCTCGGGGTTCCCGTGGGCGCTCTGACCCGCAATTCACACCCCCGATAGAACCTATTTTAGGGGGCACACTGGCCAAGAAGCGCTCGTCTATGTGGTACCCGCTCCCCCGGGCAAGGTGGACAAGATTGGGCGGCTGGGCAGGCATAATTAACGGCGGCTCGGGGCACTCATTGACTGGTGAACTTCCCAGGGCTCTGAACGAACGGGAACAGGGGAACAACAGGGAAAATCACATTGGGGTACTTATAAAAATAAGGGCTAACGAACTTTTAATAACCCACAAATAAACACTTGAACTGTTGTACTGCGCTACGGCGTAGTGGCGGCCGTCCCGTCACAAAGGGAAAAGCGGAAAGAATCGTCAATCAATAGCCTAGGTCAGATACACAATACGAGGTCCCAGAAAAAGCCAAAGTCAAAATATCAGAATTCAATGTAGCAATAGAAAGCTCAGAGTGGATACCATGTCAGGGCACCTAAGCAACCTCCTGCTCCCTCTGAGGCTAGGGTCAGACGAGTGTGATTTCTACGGACTGTACGTCCGTGCACACGGACATATGTCAGTACAGAAGACGCAGTAGTGGCCACACAGTCCGTTTTTTTCACTGACGTATATTTTGACGGATGTAGGAGGGAAAATAAAATAAAAAGCAAAACCATTTTGTCCGTGAAAAATGCTGGACGTATAAATGCAGTCCGTCTGACCACGATCCATCACTCACACACAAAGCTATGCAGACGTTGTGGACGCAGCGCACTTTGTGCGGCCGTTCTAGAGGTTGTACGTTCTTGCCTGCCTTGTGACCGTGGGCCGCAGCCGTTGTGCGTCCGCAGTTCAGTGCAGACGTACTTCGTGTGTCGGGCTCCAATGGGCTTTCTATCATGCTATCACGGACGTACGTTTTAGGCGCAATCACGGACGTGAACACTACGCTCGTCTGACCCCAGCCTTAAACCCGGTGACCTCTCACGTTCCTGCTAGGCCCTGCCCCCTCAGACGCTGGCCGGGCCATTAACCCTTGAGGGTCTGGAATCAACCTGCGAGCCAGGAGGTAAACCAGATCCCCCAGGCAACACTGCTGGGGCGGAGGACGTCACAGATGGGCATTGTTGAACAATGCAGTCTCGCAGTATGTACAATCCATATGATGCAGGTAAGAAAAATCAAAGACGAATCCAACGTAACCTGCTTTGATTTCCTTCCTGCTGCATAGGAATTATACATTTTGCAGGTCAGCACTTTTCCCTGTGCTCCCAAGAAAACATGGCCGATCTGACAAACCCTAGACAAGACCTCTCAATTCTAGGTCGGACAAAACAAAGATATTGAGAAAGACTTGTGTGACTCTTGGTTTTGCACTTGACATTCTGGTTTATTTTGAGCTTTACTTGCTATCGGTTCGGCATGTTAAAACATGTACTTACCTAATTTACATCCATTTATTTCCTACCATTAGCCAGTTAGTCTTAAAAGAATAATCCACTGGATCCCCCCCACCCCGAAGTAAACGGATGAGCTTTGCTTTCCATTTATGATCCTGCGGTCAGTTGCGTAGCATGGGGGGTTGCCGGGGTGGTGGACCCGCGCACAATTTTCTTAGGGGTGCATAATTTCAAAACAAATTTGCGCCTCCAAGGCCCGTGTCAGACGAACGCAGTGATCACGTCCGTTTTGCCGCACAGTTTAGGCTGGGGTCAGACCAGCACACTTTTAACGTGCGTTCTAGCGCACTTAATTACGGCCGCACTAGCAGCAAATGATGGGCAATGACGGCCAATATACGAAGTACGGTCGCACGAAAGTCCGGCCGCGCAACGCAAGTGGAAAATGAACACATTTTTTCGAGAACGCAGAACCGCTAGTACTGACGTACAGAGTGCACTGCGTCCGCTAGTGGTGTGTGTGCGTGATTTGGAGACGTCAGACCCTGCTTGTGTCCGGCCAACATAACGTCCAGACACCCAAAGTTTCCTGGTTTGGATCCGTAAAAAATCACGCACAAAAATGCGCGTCGTCTGACCATTGTCGCGTATTCCATGAAAAAATACGTCAATGCGTTCGGACGCACTTTTTTACGTTCGCGTGTAAAAATGCTTTCGTTTGACCCTAGCCTTAATGTCTGTCGTAGCATAGAATCATGAGCAATAGAGACCCACACATGAAGTACGTGCGCACCGAACTGTGCACGCACAACGCACATGACAAACAGACGCAAGTTAGGCAAGAATGTAAAACCGCTATTCAGACGCGTAGAGTGCGCCACGTCCGCGTAGCCTTCTGTGTGAGTGATGAGATGTCAGACGCAGCATATTTGCGACTTGTAGCACCTTGACGCTCACAATGGCTTTTCATATCCTTTTCAAATTTTTATCATTTTTCATATTAATTTTATTTCCCATAGTTCCCTTTTTTTTCTACGTCCTTCAAAAAAACACGGACCGTGTGGTGTCTACAGTATCTTCCGTCGATACGTCCATCCGTTGTGCACGCACGCAGAGTGCGCTCTGACTGTGTTCGTCTGACATTCGCCTAAAAGTTTCCAGCAGCCAGTCAGGAAGGGAGGAGCAGGTCGCAGGATGATGCTGTCAGCAGCTGACTTGAGCGAGTCACGTGACCGTGATGCAGCACGCCGGCACCACACTTCACTACTGTGGTGCAGGAGCAGCTTGCGGAGCAGGAGGCTGAGGGCGGCAGACAGTGTGTGTCTCTAGGCTCGGTGACACTGCATTCTGTTTGCATGCCTAGCTAAATAGGGTTGTCAGATCAGCCATGTTTTCCTGAATACATATGACTATTTCAAAAAGGGGAGCACAGAGAAAACTGCAGCCCTGCAACATGTATAATGCATATGCTACAGGAAGAAAATCAAAGCATGTGGAATTCCGTTTTGCATTCTTACCTGCGGCGAATGAATTCTACGTGCTGTGGGTGGCATTTTTCATGCACTGCATGAAATATTCAAAATAGCCAAACCAGAAAAATTCTATCAGGTCTATTCAAAGAAAGGTGAAACTCAGGAGAATGCCTGCAAAAGTGAAAATTCCAGGTTACAATAGCCAAACCTGAAAAATTCTCCCATTTATCTCACTTTCCAAATCTGCTATTTTGTCTAGAGTGTTCTCTTCTCCTGAGTTTCACCTTTCTTTGAATAGACCTGTTAGGAGAATTAGCAGGAGACGTGAAAATTCCGAGTTTCATCTTTCTTTGAATAGACCTGTTAGTGAATAATACCCATAATGACCAATTAGCAAATGTGCTTGTTCCAATATTAGATATGTGTATTTCAGATGTGTCCCATCATTGTGGCCCTCCTTGTATATATTATTCTGGATTTTGATGTACTCTTAACTTGACCGGCTGCCAGGGGTTTGCAATATAACCTTAACAGCGTTGAAACTTAAAGGGACACGCTACTCATCTTGACCACTTTAAAAGCAATAAAGTGGCCAGGATGGGTAGAGTCTCCCTCCATCTGGTGAAAGGCCTGGGTGAAGTGTAGGAGTTTCCTTCACCCACCACGCGTCACCAGCAGCCGGGATTTTGAATTCCCCGGCTACCGGTCACCAGATCAGTCACTAGTGACATAACCACGCAGAGAGCTCTATAATCGAGTGGTCTCAGGCAGCCGATGAATTAGATGTACGCTGAGCTCCACACCATCGTTCTGCGCGGGTGCTACCTTACTTGCATATTTAAAGTGCACATATCCTGAGTAATGCGCTATTTCCGGATCTTGCGCTACACAAATTGTATAGCCATGGATAGCGTAAAAGTGTAACAAAGCTGTATGGACATCTGGATTCAGAAACTCCTGAGCTGCGCATGCCGAGGGAGAAAAGGTGAGTAAAATAAACTAAGGTAAAACAAATTATTTATTTATTTATAAAGGATTTTACCAGGAAGGATACATTGAGATTTCTCTCGTTTTCTAGTATGTCCTGGGTTCAAGAACATTGAAATGTTACAGTCGTTACAGAAATACAATGCTAATAACATGCAAGATATTAAAAAACCAAACACAAATACGGATTCACACAGAAAATAAATATGGCAGAGGCTGCCAGCCGCTTCTGCCCAATTATGTAAGGCAGGGCAAAAAAGGAATACTCTATTTTTAATACGGTATCTCTTTAAATATGCATTTGTTCTAATGGTTTTATGTGCTGTGTGCAACATACATTAAACTACGGTGCTTTTTTAATTTGTTGAGAATAATGTGAGTGAGCTGCCCCTGTCATGTCATATCCTGCCTCTGCACACTCATTTATTTGTCCAGGAAGGAAACAAATTGCTTTTATTAACTTTGAACCGCCCTGCTGCCTTTACTATTATTATTTATATATTGTGAGTGTGTACATATTTCAGCGTCCCCAACCCTCCCAGATTGTGACTTCCTACGGGAATAGGGCCCTCATTTCCTCCTGTACTGTTTGTCAAATGTTGTTCAATGTATTGTAACCCTGTCTGTACTGTGCCTATTGTACAGCGCTGCGGAATATGCTGGCGCTTTATAAATAAAGAATAATAATAATAATAATTTGCTACTGAACAGCTGTTTCCTTCCTGGACGCGTGTGTACTCTTTCCCGGCCACTAGATGGCGCCCGCTCCCTTGTATCCCCATCGATTCCCTCGGCGCTCCGCTCTCCCGCCCCAACCCATTATTCCACGCGTTCCCTGGTCCCCGCGGCTCCGCCTCCTGCCTGTGGATAGGCGCTCGATTGCTCAGACGTATCACCCAGGGATGCCACTGATGCTGGGAGTCGCTGGTCTGCTCTGCTGCTGTGTTGGTGGTGGTGCGCGCGCTCGCCCCCCGGTTGCCGTGGTAACGTGTATCTGTGACTCCAGGCCCCGGCGCGTGCTGCTGCTCGTCCGCGGATTATGACGTGTGCCCGCGCGGAGGTTATATGAGAAGCCGGACGCACGCTGCCTCTGCCCACTCCTCAGTCAGAGTGCCCGCAGGAGCGGAGGTCTGTGTGTGACAGACAGGGGGCAGGGTGTGCCAGCTACCGGCCCGCCGGAGCCCCGGGGAGGGTGTTGCTGAGGGGCTCTCTATGCCAGGCTGCGCTCGGGTCCTGTGACCATCTCTTTCCCTGAGGCGGGTGAGAGGGCGTGAGCTCGGGCCTGCGTGTCCTGCTCCCAGACATGCTGATGATGGATCTCTCTCCCGGAGGAGACTCCTTACCGGGAGGCCATGACTTCTTCCAGAGCTTCCAGGACCGGGACTCCCTGCCAGACGAGCTGGACTCCCCGGGAGGGGGGATGCTCCTGGACCGGATCCTCATGGAGTCTGTCTGTCAGCAGCAGGGCTGGGTGCGAGTCTACGGTAAGAATATGGACCCCCTCCTCCTCCTCACAGGGGATCTGCCCCTTCATGGACCCCGTGTCACACCGTCCCAGCAGGATGGGCATTGTGTGACTGGCAGTCCATCAGAGCAGGAGAGCCACAGGGCAGCAAGTCTTCTGTGAGGCACCAGGACTGAGCAATGTGTGTCTGTCCAGGGACTCTGAATATGCCACATTGCACGCTATATGCCACACATTGCACGCTATATGCCACACATTGCACGCTATATGCCACAAATTGCACGCTATATGCCACACATTGCACGCTATATGCCACACATTGCACACAATATGCCACACATTGCACGCAATATGCCACACATTGCACGCAATATGCCACACATTGCACGCTATATGCCACACATTGCACGCTATATGCCACACATTGCACGCTATATGCCACACATTGCACGCTATATGCCACACATTGCACGCTATATGCCACACATTGCACGCTATATGCCACACATTGCACGCTATATGCCACACATTGCACGCTATATGCCACCCATTGCACGCTATATGCCACCCATTGCACGCTATATGCCACCCATTGCACACAATATGTCACCCATTGCACGCAATATGCCACCCATTGCACGCAATATGCCACCCATTGCACGCTATATGCCACCCATTGCACGCTATATGCCACGGTCCCACAATATATGAATATCCCCCGAAAGTATATATTTGTCCTCCTAACGAGAAAACCACCCTCCAAACATACCCCCCCCTCAAAAAATAACTGTGACCAACCCATTTTTAACATGGTGATGATAAATTTCAATGATGCTAAAAACCATGCATTTCTCTGGACAGTTATTTTTATTGTGTAAAAGAGAAGGATTCAAAGCTTGCACGATTGGGTTAAAATTCCTGCGGTCTGTTTTATTTAATCTGGTGATAATTCTGTTTTTATATAGATTTCCACATACTAACCTGTCACTACCCCATAATGCCCGAATTAACATAAAATGTTATTGGTAAGCAAGGCAAAATAATTTTTGAATTTCTGGGATAAGCAGATGGTTTTGATTTCGCCCCCCCCCCTCCTTCTAAATGGGGAAAACATTTTAATTAAGATCTGGTGCTAAACAGATCACATGGGACAATTGGGTCCTCTCTGTCACGCTCAGTAGAGAAATCCTCTTTTAATCATGCTGTATACGGGGGGTTCATACGGGTCCATCCTGAAAGGACATCCTCATGTATTCCCTGGGTTAGGGTCCTGCTGTCCGTCATGCCTGTTTCGGGGTGGATGCCTGATGGCAGAACGCACCGAGCTTCCAGGGGATCTTGTGTTGTAGTGACACAACTCTGGGTCTGTAAAACTGGAGAGGTAAACAATGGAATGTGTGACCCTGCAGCATTCAATGGGTTAAAGATCTCCATTAGTGTGTATTTTACACATTATACTGTATATTGTTTTTTCATGAGCTCGTTGGCGAGATCAGGTGGTCTCCTTAAATGTCTGGTGTTAGTCACGCAAAATCCTAGTTCTAAGGAAGATGAATGGAGCAAGCCTACAACCGCGCTCCTTCCAGTTCTTCACGCCGGGATTCCTTTGCCCTGTGGTTATGTGGATATTCTACGTCGTGGTAACAATGAACTTGAGGAATCGAACATGTTGGAGGCTGTTTAATACGCCCCTCAAGCCATGGCAACACGCCTAGAGCGGTCCCATGTGCGGCATTTTAGTGACCGTATTGCCTGACCTTGCATGGTCCAAACTGAAGTATCAGGGCAGATAGATCTGACACTGTAACAATAGAACGGTGTCCTCTCTACCTATCCTGATTGTAAACAGGCTCGTTTGGTCCAGATATTTGCATACATCACAATCCATTTCACTCGGCTTTTGCTTTTTAAGGATTAAACCACATTCCTCTTGACTCTTCAGTACTTATCTACCTTGGTGCAGGTTTCCCCTCAGGAAGCTACTGTGTAAAATCATTTGTGTGGACTCTTTATTCGGGAGTCAACAGCCATGGTCCTCCCAGATGTTTTGGAACTACACATCCCATGATGCTGTAACTCATCAGGTTGACTCAGCTTCATAGGAAATGTAGTACCATGGTTGCTGACCCCTGTCTTAATTTATAGTTTTCACACCCATATTTGTTGCTGCTTTTTATGAAACGCTGCGCTTCCCAGGGTTTATTTCTGTCGTCCATGGTCATTTGTGACAGGCCAGGGGGATGTAGGAGGTCCAGAAAAAAACCACAAACCACAACAGCCACGGTGGCCAAATATCACACACTGCCGTGACAGACAAGTGTCCTTCTCTTATGGCAGAATACATTTTTATATTGGCCTTGATGACAAACTGGCATGTCCGCCTCTGTTGATCTCCAAAATGAATTATTCTCTTGTCTGGTGACTGAGAGGGAGTTAGTAGGTTAATGTACATTTACGGCTGCAATCCTGAAAATTTAGTACGATTGCTGACAATGTAGTGGTTGTCGTTCTTGCCCTCTGTTTACCAGCTCTTAATACACTGTGGCAATCATTACCTTTTCTAGTGGCTTGCTTGTCCTAGCATTGTTGCTGCTTGAGTTTATAAACTATCCTTACCGGTATGCTGTAGCTGTCACTTTAAATAAAAATAAAGCAGTATTGTTTATGCAGTTTTTTCTTTTAGTTAAAATATTGTACAGTAGTTTTGTGCTTTAATAGCTCTGACCCCGGCCTAAAACTTTAGGTCAGCAGACGAGCACACTATGTGCGGTCGTACCGACGTGCCTCCTGTTGTCCGTCGCAGCGTTTTGGTGATTTGATGGGGCCAGCCACACACTGTAGCGCGCGCAATGATGTGCGTGCTACAGCGGGCGTGCTGTGGACGTTCTGAAAGCTTCCCCATCGAAACGCTACGACGTGCGTTCGACGGGGCTGCAAAGCGCAATCTTCCACTGGAGGATCAAGCCTTGCAGCGCTGAGCGCAGTATCAGTATCTGCGCTCAGCGATGTGGCCAGATGGATGTCAGAGTGGAAGGAACATCTACTCTTTCGGACGTTCCTTCTGCTCTGTGAAAAAAACCCAGCATTTTCCTAATTTATATCCGTTATGTATTTGCTACTTCTAGGAAATTATCTGTGGTTTTAAGTCTTCAGACTTCTCCCTTCTGAACGCATGAGCTTTTATTGCCAGCTCGGTCACCTCAGAACTCCTATTTCTACCAATTTACTGCAGAAGCAGAAGTCCGTGCAAAGGCTTGCCTCGGGTATCGGCAAATCTAGGAGACGTTTTAGCAGTGTTCCTAGAATTTTTACCTCTGGCTCCTAAATTGCTGCACCCCTGACCTTTCAATTGTTCTGACACTTCATCTCCCGAGATGCTGCTCAGCCAATCATTAGTTCGGCTGAGCGTCATGGTGGGTGCAGTTCCCAAACAACTGGAGTGCCAAGGCTGCCGACCCCTGGTTTTCAATGAATAGCGTGTGACGTTTAGATGCACGATGAACTTTCCTCGCAAGATAATTGTAGTTGAAGCTCATGTATAATAAATTATGCGGAAATGGAGAAGGAATGACTTATCTCCCCAGTTCAACTGAAATATTAATTTGGAAGAATGTCTGTTACGGTGCGACAGCCGAGCTTCATGCTTGCATGTCTGCGGGCATACACATGGCACCGATAGATGGAAAACTAAGGGATCAGGGGGTAAGGTGAAAGATTTCTTTACAGCAGGGATGTCAAACTCTGGTCCCGCCCAGATGTTTCTGAACTAAATCTCCTATGATCCTCTAGCAATATGTTGACTGGGGACATGGTATGAGATCCCCTGCTTTACAGAAAGGTTCTTGGTAATGTTATTGGGAAGAACAAATGGTACAGAATATTTTTGAGACTCGTTTGGGTCATGGGTTGTAAAATTTGCCTTGAGCTTAAACAACTGCACTTTACATAGTTCATATATATATATTTTTTATGTATTTTTCTATATTCTGTTTTACACAAATTCTGAAGCGGGTCTGTACAGGGGCACTAATCAGCACATGGTCAAGTGGATCACGTTATGATAAAGGGCTTGATAAATGTTGTATCAACCTTGGGAGCCAACTACATCTTTGCCAGACTTTTTAATAGTGATGGTTGGTAAATAATGCAGATAATTAAGAGTCAGCGGTAATCTAGACAGAGCCAGCATCTACCTGGATTTGTCAAGACCTGGTTTAAGGTACATTACTGAAACCACTCAAGGACTTGTGTGTCCAATCCTGCATTGTGCTGGCCATTTAAAGACTGGGGAGACTATAGTCTCTTTCTAGGCAGGTATTACCATGTAATGTCAACAATTAGTCTTCTGCAAATACTCCGTACCTTGTGTTAAGGATTGTGTAATGCAACGCATAGAATTATGGGAGTAAATGGCACACACCCAATACTGCAGGATTCTTTGTAAAGTTGTGCCAATATCAAATGCTTACAAACTATGTTGATTCATGACATATTTGCTTGACAGGTATATGTCACACATGCCAAATAATCCAACATAGTTTTGTATTGTATCTTGACAAATTCTGCGAACCTGGGTGCATATAAGGGATGTTAAAACCCTAAGGAATCACTACAAACAGAAAATTAACCTTTTTGTTATCATTGCGTCTTGCTCCTTCTTTGCAGTCTATTTATCCTTCGCGCTGTGCGTTACCCCACATTGAGATTGTAAGCTCTTGAGCAGGGTCTCTTCCAATCCTTCTCAGCGTGTCAATGTCAATTGTTTATTAAATTGTTTTTTGTCCCACTAGTCCCACTCATTGTACAGTGCCAAGGAATATGTTGGTGCTCTATAAATGTATACTATTTATAGTGTATGTATGGAGGTAGAGAATAAATGCCTTGTTATCATGAAACTATAAGCTTTACAGACCAGCATTAAGCGTGGAAGCAGCAGTGCAATGTTTTATTTAAAAAAATTTTTTTTTTATTTCTACTGTAAACATTGATCCAGTGCTTGGATACCAAACTCTAGTCACTATATGACCTGTGTCAGGAATCTTGTGAACAAAGTTGTGATGTTTTGAAAGGACACTTTCAATGTTGCACTGCCAGCCTAAAGCGTGAGCATCATGGGGAAAAACAATTCCGGGTCATTTGTAGTGTAGAGGCTTGCTGGTTTATGAATTAAAAGGCAGCAGGCTGGCACAACCTCCTGCTCACTTCAGACACTTGTTTGTAATTTTTTTCTGTGTTTGGTATGCATGTAGCATGCCCTGATCCCTTGGTAACTGTCACACTTCATCATTATGAAGATGCATATTAATATGTACAGGTTTCTCCTGTTGGTGTCCCATAATATTACATTGTACTGGTATATGGCATCACTGCCTTACACGGAAGTCCTTTTTTTCTAATTTAAAGGGCCACTACCACAAAAAAATGTCCTTTAATATGTTGCGGATATCTTGCATGTGCTTTTGTTTTTTCTCTTGTATGTTTAGTTAAGAAAATATTTTGCTAGATTAGGGGCTAGATTAGAAATCTTTTAAGCTCCCCTGTCCTCTCTCATTCAGCTACCATCACTTATCTCTCATCTGGTAGCCTGGAGAACAATTGACTTTATGCTGCCTTATCTGAACATTCCCTTGTCCACCTTATTAACCGTTAAATACTGTAGATTAAATAAAGCGCAGCAATAAAGTAAAACATTTGCACAGATTTTAGTAAATGTTGCATTATGGAAAAAATCCACAAAATGGAAATGGGAAATAAAACCCTTTTTTATTTTTACACGCTGCTGTTTTTTTTTTTTTTTGTGGTTTTATTTCTAATGCACAAGTAATCTAGTTACAGCTTATGTGAGTGGTAGTGTCCCTTTAAGTTATAAAGTGGGAAAGTTAACCCTTTGTGTGTCAGTATAGATGACTTCCCTCTTCACACTGTTGGGTTCCTAGGTGGGATCCCATGTCTGTTTCAGAGGGCCTTGACGGTTCTGGAGGAACGGAACAGCAATCTGTAGGAACACTTTATTCTCCCTTTTTGATTGCCTTATCAATTCTAAATTACCCTGTCACACAAAGATTAAAATGTCCCACTTGACAATTTATTTTATTTATCCTCTTGGCTTGCAATAGGTCAGAGCGGTTTTCTTGTCTGTAGCTCTGTTTTCATACTAGGTGCACCCGCTTATCTTGGCTGTCGGCTCATTAAACATTGTTATCGATGTTCTGTGCAAATTGGTGATATGCTTCTTTTGAATGTCTGTCGCCATGCAGCCTATAAAACTCCGGGTTGGCGTTGGACTCTGAGCTCGAGCTGCTGCTTTGTCTATATGATAGTAATGTAAACAATCATTCAGAATTTCTGTCTAACCGTGACAGCCGCGCAGCCGCCTCTCCAGACGCAATGGAAGAAGTACACTATAGAGTGAGCAGTGCCTCTCCTGCTCTGTGGAAAAGCTTCATTATGTCGGACGTTCGAGAGAAGAGCAAAGCAGGGCTCAATTTTTCCTCTTGTGACTTTTTGTTTTGCTACAGGCATAGAAGTGACATTCTTCTGTGTGGTATTTGCTTTTTACAAAGGCCATAGGAAGTAAAGTAAGGTGGTATGTGTGCAATGTCACACTTCGCTGCTCACACCCAGTCCCCCCCCTTTACTGTATTTGGTTTCACCGTCAGTTTTTTGTGACTTTATAGATCACTTTTCTGCCAAACACATCTGTTGATCAAAATCTTGAAGAAAAAGTGTTTTGGTTTCTTCTCTTCACCACCCAACGTGGGATACAAAGTAGAACCTCACCTGTAAAGGGAACTTGGCCCTTTAAGCCGGGTGCACACTAGGCGTTTTCTTCTGCGCACTAGCGTGCGTTAACAAGGACGCACTTTATGACGGAAGAGATGGTAGACGCCAGATGATGCATTCATTTTGACGCACGTCGTAAAAACAGAATTTGAGTTGAATGAAAAAAAAAGCTGGGCTTTTGACATTTGATGTTCAGCACGCGGCAAATGTCGTGTCAATCCTAGCGCAACAGCCTTGGTGTTTCCACGACGGATGTCTTCAGCGCGCGTTATGCGTTGCACGCGTACTACGTGTGTTCTTCTCTATCTGCGTAATTATATGCTACAACGCACGTCATAAAGAGCATCATAATGCGCGCTAGTGCGCAGAAGAAAACGCTAGTGTGCACCCGGCGTTATGGATTAAAGAAGTCCATTCTCTGCCCTGAATGTTGGATCAAACCATTTAAAGCCATTCTCAGCATTGTTGGATCAAACCATCTAAAGCCATTCTCAGCATTGTTGGATCAAACCATCTAAAGCTATTCTCAGCATTGTTGGATCAAACCATCTAAAGCTATTCTCAGCATTGTTGGATCAAACCATCTAAAGCCATTCTCAGCATTGTTGGATCAAACCATTTAAAGCCATTCTCAGCATTGTTGGATCAAACCATTTAAAGTCATTCTCAGCATTGTTGGATCAAACCATCTAAAGCCATTCTCAGCAGTGTTGGATCAAACCGTTTAAAGCCAATGTGCCATAGTATAGAAATCATTGCTTACATTGACACTCTGCATATGAAACTTATCTCCGCTACAAAATTACATGGTCTTCAATGTACATGTGAAAATGCCACCGATATATTGCCTGGTTTTTGCCTGTTTCCTACAGACCTCACCCCATTGGCCTCTTGACTTGCTGTGCATGCCGGTTGCCCTTTTACTTCCTCTGTGTTGAGCAGCATTAAAGTTTGTATGAGATCCTGGAAGCTTGTTCAATACATTTTCCATTTAAAGCCACCAGCTCTGCACGGAATAGTGTTTCTGCTTTCCCTGGGGCCAGTAATGGCTTCTCTCAGACACTGATCTAGTAGATATGTTTGCACAGCGGAGCTGGTGGTTAAGAGAACAATATGTAAAACAAAATCAAATTCCCAGAGACACAACTAAATGAAGGTCTTTAACCCGTTTCCAGGTGCCTAATGTAGCAAAAGTGATACCTGGACAGACTGGTTTGACAGGTACACCTGTTTGCTATATTTTTATCGGTCTCTGAAGGTAAAAGTGTGCCCTGGGGGGCCATTGTTTCAGGTAAGACCTATTGTATTTTGTGCACAAAAGCCTGTTTCCTCAAAGGGGGTCTACGTCTGTTATAAATCTCTCGGTTCATATTTGCAGATGGGGAAATCAACGTATTCTCTATGTATTATGATATGCAGTACAATGTATAGATTTTACTTCTCAAGGTCAAAAAACCGACATGTTATTTACCCATTGTACAACACTACGGAACTGTTTGGCGCTTTATAAATAAATTTTAAAAAAATTGACACCTTTTTGATTCATTTTTATTGGTGTAAACACCAATTGGGAGAATAGGAGAGTTGTTTCTTTTTCTTTCTGCTCCGTTCGGTGACTTTCGCCAAGGCCACTTTGGTGCTTTTTGGCGACGTTCTCCAACTTTTTCATGAGTCTTCGGCACACTACAGTTACCATCTGGTGAATAGTGATTTCATCGTACTGTTGTTGAAATGGAATGTCGAAGTGAAAAGCACCGAAATGTCTTAGTGAATAGACCCTAAAATGTTGTGCTCTGTGCGTTCTACTAGTTCCGTTAGCTTTTTTAAAAGATTTTAAAGCTATAAAATACTACTTTTGCACATTTCTCTCAAACACTAGACCCCTGTTTCTTCCATCAGGATCTTCATCTTTGACTTCACTGAGCAACTTAATAAGCATCTCCTTGTGTGACATCACACTCATTAAGTAGACTAATCCTCTTTAAGAAATGAAAGTTTCCCAAATTGTCTGTTTACTTTAAGATGAGATGAGGGAAGGATTAGTTGTATATTACTACTATTGTATTATAGCTACCGCTTTGCGCTCCAATGCTTTTAATCTTGTGTGTTTTAAGGTGAATGTGTTTAGAAGCTCTGTAAATACTGTAATCGTGGGTGTCCTGTAATTGAGCGCTATTATTTCCCTCACCCCATAATTCTCATTTTTTGAAGATGCTTTTTATTTTGATTTTAAGTAAAGGCTTAAAATCGTCACTGTGCCCCAAATAATGCTATTCTGTATTTGCACTCTTGGTGGGTTATTGGATGAAAATTATTGTTGCAACTGTGACAAATGCACTACGCTTCACAAAGAACATCATGCAGTGGCTGGAGAACCTTCACAGTGAAGTTTCTCCTGCCCGTTTGGATCTATTTGTGACGTACCATAGTCACCATTGCAACAACTGCAAACACCAGAGCTTTTGTGCCAACCAATTTAGTGTGTGTCTGTGTGTACAGGACATTTTTGACCAAATGTTAAATTTCTTGTGTAGTAAAGCAACCTCACCTGCCTGGTGTCGGCAGAATGTATTTACCCATTAATGGGTGCAGCAATGCTCAAACTATACTGCAAATATTGCTTCAGCTTGACGATCTGTACAATTGTTAACTGTTCATTGTGAAGGGTGCATGTTTTTATTTAAATTTTTATTTTTCCTAAATATTCCTTTTTAGGCTGTCTTATGAATTATTCTAAGGGGGGGGGGGGTGTTTACTTACCGTTGTTTTGAGGTATATGATTTTGGTCCGTGTCCTTAAGAGTTCAAGACCCTTAAGGCCAGGGTCAGACGAGCGGTAGTGAGAGTGGATGTTCCTTCCACTCGACGCCCGTCTGGCCACCTCGCTGAATGCAGTTAGTGCACTCAGCGCTGCAAGGCTCGATCCTCCTATGGAGGATCTCGCTTTGCAGCCCTGTCAACACGCGTCTAGCATTTTGACGGGGAGGCTTTGTGCACAGATGCTTGTAGCGCGCACAATTCGTTTGCGCTACAGTGTGTGACTGGCTCCGTTGCAGCATCACAACACTGCAACGGATGCCGGGAGGCACGTCGGGACAGGCACACCTAGTGTGCTCGTCTGACCGACCCCAGCCTATCCCCTGACAATCATAGCACACCGTCAAATCTGTGTACGCATTGGCTGAATCTCACTGCTGGCAAACCTTTAATTTGCATGTTGGCTAGTCACAAGTCGGCATGCTGACGTCACCACTGAGGTTGAATCCTGCTGCACAAATGACCTTAATTGACGTGACTCCCAAGAATCAAGATGCTGTACAAGCACTGGAGCAGAGTAAGTTGCGTCTAGCGATCTCAAGGGGGTTAATTTTTATGACTAAAGCATTATCCACCCCCTAATGATGGGCTGTTACAGAGAAAGTGATTCTGGCCACAATAGGAGCACTTTAGGATGTTAAGCTTTCCTCTAAAAAAAAAAAAATAAAGTCACCCCCCCCCACCCATGTGGCTTTGCTCCATTACATGTTGAAACAAAATAGATATCCTACACTCGGTTTTCATAAAATTGTCACAAAAAAGGTGCTCATCCGCTAAAAGGACTCCACCTAGGTCCTATAACTGTAAACAAACCACAATAAATCAAGATGGCACAACCATTAAATAATATATACAAAAAGTATAATAAAAAAAATCTTTATTAAATACGAAAATATCTGACATAATTTTGTATTGAATAAAGATTTTTTTTATTGTACTTTTGGTATATATCATTTCATGGTTGTGCCATCTTGATTTATTGTGGTTTGTTTACACAGTTATAGGACCTTGGAGTCCTTTTTTGCGGATGAGCACCTTTTTGATTGTTTTGTTATTGCTATATTGCAGCAGGATGTTTGAGCGTTGATGCTTTATTTGTAAATAGATGATCCTGTATGATTGGGACTTTGCCGATACTCTGTAATGTTTAGGCTAGGGTCAGACTGAGGCAGTGCGAACGCGCGTGCAGCCGCACTTAATCACGGCCGTGCTAGCAGCAAGTGCCGGGCAATGACGGCCAATATACGAAGTACGGTCGCACAAAAGTGCGGCAGCGCAACGCAAGTGGAAAATGAACGCATTTTTTCGAGAACGTGAAACCGCAGGTACTGACGTACAGAGTGCGCTGCGTCTGCTAGCGGCGTGTGTGTGTGATTAGGAGACGTCAGACGCTGCTAATGTCCGGCCAACATAACGTCCAGACACAAAAAGTGTTTTATTGATGATCCGTACAAAATCACGGATGAAAATGCGCATAGTATGACCACTATCACGTATTCTGTGAAAAAATGCGTCCATTCGTTCGAACGCACTTTTTCACAGACAACATAAAAATGCGTTCGTCTGACCCTAGCCTTACAGGTTAATATTCTTAAAATATAAAATCCAAGTGCTCAATCCCAGGCATTCACGGTGCCCATGTGTGTATGTATAAAATATATATATATTTTTTTGAGAAAGTATTTTACCAGGAAGGATACATTGAGATTTCTCTCGTTTTCATGTATTTCCTGGGTGGTGAGTATGTACCGTTAGGTGTCTTGCCCAAGCACACTTATTATATCAGGGTAACTAAAGGGGGTGCAGGGATCTTCTTTCCTCCACTGTTCCGATACCCATGCCTGGTATTTTCTCATCCGCTATGCAAAATATAAATCTGTCTAATCTAACATACTTTGCACTTTCAATGTGGTTTCAATGGTTTTTCCATTGACCCTTCCTTCTCCCAAACAAGGTACTTTTGTGCGCTCGCCTTTTTTTATTAACCGGCTTAGTGTGGAAGGGGTTAAAGGCAGCTTCATCCCAATTAAATGTTACTTTTTGCCAGTTCCAGCATCTCAACACCACAATGTTGAAAACTGTCGGATGGATATAGTTTCCAAGGGAACAGTCGCATATCTTAGAAATGTGCAAGTAATTGGCTCTTTTTTCATATAGAATTTTTATTTTATTTTTTATCTTCTACCGTAGTGCTTCCAATGTGGGTATATTAAAAAAAAAAAAAAGGGGTCCCTGTTACCAGGTCATTCTGGTCCTCAGTGGGCCAAGCCTTTTCGCACTGGCAATGAATAGGCTCTTTATATATAACAAGCCGCCCGTGCTTTCCTAAAGCTACTCGCAGGAGAGAAAAAGGGAGAGAAAAAATTCTCTTCAGGCTAGAAGGTTGTGCTGTGTGAATACATTTCAAATGTCTACCTTTTAACCCTTGCTTAGATCATCAGACATAGACATATTGTCTATGTTCTTGTTTTCTCCTGTTAGAACCCCAATTTTGTCTGCAATGATGGTCAGTTGGCGAAGAACAGAACCAGCAAAAATCCCCTACTCCTCACCTGTCTGTTCCTCATGTTTTGGTTTGTCAAATATTGCTTGGTCTCCCTCTGTATTGTAACCTTGTCTATATTCTACCCATTGTTCAGCGCGGCTGAAAATAAATATCTCAGCAATTTGGCTAACACAATGTATAGGCAGATTTGGCAGAACTTTCAAATGCGTTAAAGTTGTTTTGAGTACAAGTGGTTTTTTTGGTGACCCCCTCATCCCTTGTGGACTTGCATGGTTAATCAGAGTACTTACAAATAGAAAGTATTTATTTTTGTCGGCAAATAATTGAATAACCCCCTCAATGTTGACTGTTGTGTGTCATGCCAGTTTCTTATGTTGAATTGTGGATTTCAAATCCCCACGACGGACATTTATAGCAATCCTATTCTCGCAGCCGTGCAGGTTTCCTGCTGGCAGTGTGGGCAGATTCCAAAATACTTCTTTTGTGGCAGTGTTGCCGAGTGGAGGCCGCTCTCTATTGAGCAGAAGCAGTCATGCTATAGCCCCATGTCAGCACTTGCTGAGCCATTCTTTCAAACCCTGCACTTGTCGAATCAATCCGCAAAATGATTATTGCCGTCCTATGATTCATTCCTCTTCGCACATCACGTTTTAGAGGAAAAAAGTCTAAATATATATTTTTTCCCTTGTAATACATCCTGTCTTCTATAGGGAGCTATTCTTTTGCTCCCTAGTGGCATGTGAGTCACAAATCTGTGTGTAGTGCAATGTCCTGTGAAGCACTAACTTTTTTTTATTTCACTGATGGAGCATGACTGGCTCTTTGCTTTTTTTCCCCCTATTATTTCAACACTTCCAAGTCCACAACATAGGATGCTGAGGTGCCTGAGCATAGTTATGTTACCTCTGTGACAAAGATTTAACCATTTCTTGCTATACTTATTTGTTCATTTGAGATTTCACAATCTTCTAGATTATATTGATCAATATTAATGACCTGTTGGGCCCAATTCTAAGGTTGACGCAAAAAAGGAGACAAAGTAAAATAATCTGCTCCTGCAGCTTTTTCTTGCGGTTGCCTTTTTTGTGTGCATTTTGCAAGGTAGGTGCTTTAATGAGTGCCTAGCACCGGAACGAAGCACCACGCAAGCCCAATACTTGCAGTGGCACAGCGTGCTGCAGCAAGTATCGTCTACTGGCCTCCATAGGACTCCAAGGAGTGGTGCACGTCCGGGCCACGATCTCTGCGAGAGATCATGCAGCGCTGTGGAGTGAGAACAGGAGCCATTTGTTTGCCATCTATGCTCCCAACGAGAAGTGGTGGATTCAGCAGCCCTCTCCATTGTGGGGATGAGAGCGGAGTGGGCTTTTTAGGGGGTTAGGATATTGTGCTTAAGTGATTTTTTTTCTAAAGCAAAATCACTTAACAGCAGCTTTTTATGAGACTATTTAAAAAGTCAAATACAGTCTCCCGAATGGAAAGACCAGGCTACCTTGGCATAGCCTGCGTTTCCACGCAGCGGTGTAAATTAACACCTCTACAAAGTATAGGAGATGTTAATTTACAGTAATCAAGCACAAGGAAACAGCTGCACTCGCGGCGCAAGCCCAGCGTGGAATAGGGAGTCCAGGCAACGAGATAACTTCCAAGGCATTACACAAAGCCTCAGTTATCTCATCGCCAACCTTGGAATAGGGCCTGTTATCATGCATGATTCTCAAATCTTGACTGACGGACTCCTATTTTTTATTTCTGACAAGTAACGCCTTTAAAAGTTATTTTTCTCCGTACATAAATCCAGACTGATATTGGTATTTTAAACAGTGTGGTTTTATTATGTGAGTTTTGCAAAGCTGGAACCTCCTTGAGCAATCCTTTTTTACAATGTGAAGGGAACGTTGATGATGCACCCTGTGCTTTATTTGGCTGTCAGTTTTTATTTAGTCTTTTGTTAATTGCTTTTTTTTTTTTGTTCTCATGGATGCCTCTTTTTGATTTGAGGTACTTTTTAATGCTACCGGGGAGTTCAGTAGATAAATAGAGCTTGCAGAGGGAAATGTAGCCAAGGGTCTACAAAGGGGTTGAATTCATTATAGATCTTTTGAGGGGAAACTGAAGAGAACCTTGAAATGAAAGTGGCCTTGAATGCAGACATAAGAAAAAATTCTAGTACTCTTAGAAATGATTAGCATGTCAAAGACTGGAAAAAAAGGGGGGGGGGAGAATCCCTATTTCTGAAAGCCTTTCTTTCAATGATTTTATTTTATCCAGAATGTATTCAGGCAGTAGGGACTGCGTTTTTATCGAAATGAATAAGTTGTAGTTGAGCAAGGAAAAGCACAAAGTTTCCAGTGCTGATGTATATAAGATGTGAAAATAATTATATATATATATATATCTCTCTTTCCAGTGATGGGGAATATATGTTACAGAGGTGGATATATACAGGGTGGCAACAGGGATGCACAAAGATCTTGCTTGACTTGCCAAGACACATTTTTTTTTAATCCAATTTTATTGGCAAAAACACAATCAAAAGATCACAGCAGAAATAGCAAGGCAAACAATATATAAACCGCCAACGGGCAAATAAACCTGACCCTGCAACCCAAAATACGTGTACAAGAGACCATGACGTCAGCCTAAGAGTTACATAATTCTAAAAGAAAACAGAAAAATAATAAAAGAAAGGCAAAACATAAAAAACCAGTGGCATGAAAGCCGAAAGAAGATGGGGGAAGAAAAACCGAAGAAAGCAAAAAAGGGGCAAATTAAGTAGAATACAAGGGTATACCCGGCTCAAATGGGGAAGACACCAGTTTTAAGCAGTATACTTGTACAGATAGCCACCACATCCAAAATGCACCCCATGCAACATGTTCTGAATCCTCACGGCATCATACCTCCTGTTTGTCGGTAACCGTGATATGGCTCCATTCCTGGACGTGCTACTGGCTCCATTGTTTGAGCTCTGTATTCTGTAATGCTTGGTGCAAGGCTTGACAAATGTATGTCAAATATAGAAGCCAGCAAAAAGTGGTGGCCACATTACAAGGGACCGATATTTCTGGTTTGGCTCAGCTGTTTTTTCAAGGTACAATAAATATTAATTTAAACTTGGGAGGCTGACCTAGTTTTGCATATAGATATGTGTGGGAGAAACCAAAGACTTTAGGAGCCAAGGTTAGAGTAACAGGTTGCATCGGCATCCTGGGTTTGTCGAGCTATGCTTTAGCGCCGGTTTTAACCTTTAAACTCCAGACTTGAGTCTAAAGCCTTAGGCTGGGGTCAGACCAGCGCACTTTTAACGTGCGTTCTGGCGCACATAATTGCCGCACTAGCAGCAGATGACGGCCAATATATGATGTACGGCCGCACAAAACTCCGGCCGTGCAACGCAAGTGGAATTTGAATGCATTTTTCTGAGAACGCTGAACCGCTAGTACTGACGTACTGAGTGCGCAGCTGCGGCATAGCGGCGTGTGTGCGAGATTAGGAGATGTCAGACACTGCTAATGTCCAGCCTACATAACGTCCAGACGCAAAAAGAGTTTTATTGACGATCCGTACAAAATCACGCCCGAAAATGCGCGTCGTCTGACCGTTTTTGCGCATTCCGTGAAAAAATACGTCAATGCGTTCGGACGCACTTTTTCACGTTCGCGGGGAAAAATGCTTTCGTCTGACCCTAGCCTTAAAAGCTGCTGCGTAAAGGTTCGCCTAGTAAAAAGGTCGATGGGATGGTCTTGGCAGGAGTAACAAAGTAATAGATTAATCTTAAAACTGCTAAAAACATACTTGGCACGTTCTGTGCATGACCAGAGCTCACCAAATCTGTCACAGGTAGGTGAATCTATAGTCACGAAATCTATAGTCACGAAAAGCTTTAGGACCCCGTGGATACCTGTATTTATAAAGATCTGTGCTACAGGAGGATTTGGAAGTGTGTGTGTGTCCAACGTTTTTTGAGGTTCGTGCAGAAGATCTCCTACAGTTTGTCCTTATCTGAATGGTCCAAAATATAAACTAGATACATTTTTATGTTTCCATGGTAACATACTGTCAGAAGTGGCAAAGAATCTCTATATCCTGGGCATGTCTTGAGGTTCAGATGGATCTGTCACTTCACTCTTTTCCTTTTTGGGTTGCTACAAATCCGTTGTAAACACTTGGGGGGGGGCAGGAAGTCACACAAAGATTCAAGCAAGGTTAATTGTCATTTCATAAATAGTTTTATGTGAGCTTAAAGAGATACCCTATTAATAATAGTTGCATTTTTCTCAAATTTTTCTCAGATTTTCAAATCGTTTTACTTTTTCCCCTGCAATGAGTGCTGCTCCTTCTTTGGCTCAGTGACTCCTGATCCTGGAAGTCCCTGAAGCATTTCTGCGCAATTTGCGTTTCCGAGCGAGGGTACTTGCTGCAAAAGGCAGCAAAAGTGATCCTTTTGTTTTCGTTCACGTTTCTTGGTGCTGCACATGTTTGCAAACACTCCTTTTAATGAAGGGCCATTTCCAATATGGAATCTTCCCTTCTTGTCAAGCAATGGAATAGCTTTTATTAGTTTTTAATTACTCTCCTCATTTTTACATTTTCCCTTTTTATATTACATAGCTGTTTGCAAAATTCACGTTGACTGGATTATAATTGTATCCGCTGTAACCATGCAATGCCTGGCTATCATAAATCCATGCTTATTTTTTATTATTTTGCTGGTTAAGACCTGTCACTAATTAGGCAGAGATTTCTCATGGAAAGGTTTTGATTACTGGCATTAAACGAGATGATGCAGAATCCGTTCGAAATAATGATGAGGTTAGGATCCGTCACTCAGGTTTTCCCCAACAGTGTTCTCATGGCTGTCGTTTCGCACAACCTGCTCGCGGGTGAACAGTGTACCAATTATTTCTCACTGAAAATTCCATTTGGGTTGCTCAGTTTTCCTGTATGTGCTTGCGCTTCAGCTCCCATACGTTTACTAGCTGTCTGGGACATGTTTTACAAGGTATTTATGTATGAATTTTGGCTAACAACTTTACTGTGTTCTAATGGGTCCTGGATTTATGGCGTCTTGGAGAGTGTCATGTACAGATGGCTACATATTGCGGCTTTACTAGGATAACCACCCTGCGTTGTGTAAACACCTGGCCAGGTGTACAGTACCTGCAAGGGACAATTCATAATTTGGATTATCACATATATTGATGATACAGTTCCCCTTCGATTGTGGTAGGTAGTTACTTTGCTTTACTACCTAAAGATATGCAATCCGTTAAACATAGTTGCCAACTACATGTTTGCGAGCACTTAAGACTGTCGTCGATTTTTCTGAAGTTCATATTCCACGATTGGTTTTTGGCTAGACTTGATTACCTTTTTCTTTGCGAATTAAAACATTTATATTTTCATTGCGTCTCTAGCCCTTGCCGTTACAGAAACTTTGCCCCTTACGTTCTGGTTACATACTGTGTTTTTTTTTTTTTTTTTTTTTTTTTTTTTTTTGTGTGAAAGTATTTTACCAGGAAGGATACATTGAGATTTCTCTCATTTTCAAGTATGTACCGTTCGGTGTCTTGCCCAAGGACACTTACTGGAGAGATTGCTCGCTGGGATCGAACCCATGGCTCCACAGGCTCTCCATGCAGAGCAGTGATGTTACCTCTACTCCACCCAGCCGGCTGTCTATACAACTGCAACTCCGCAGTCACCCTTGCATGCTTCCTCATTGAATGGGCAACGGCTTCTCCGAGCTGCATTAATGTGTTTGTTTCTACAGGACTAATACTGGGCAGGACTCTGGGATTTGAAAAGTACATGAACAAGTAACACTATACTGAGCTCAATACTATGGAACCGCATGCTGCAAACCTGTGGTGCTCTGAGCTCTGTGCCTGGAATAGTGGAAGTTGAGCATCACAAACGCCTAGTCACATGATTTAGTCCTTGGAGATCATTTCAGCAAATTCCGAAGAATTGTGACCGAGTTTTATATAGATATATATCTCTCTGAACTTGTTTTTTGTTTTTTTTTTTTTTTTTTTTGCACCGTAATCCTATTAAACGGTGGTGGTTCTAGTTCTTTGAGCGTCTCTTCACTAGGCCCGCAAAGGCCCACAATGAACATTTGTGTGTGTGTATGTGTAAATGTATACGTGTATATGTAAACACGTTTGCCACCCCCCCCACATGACATAGTTAATCGGTACATGTGCCTTTTTTTTTAGAATTGTCATTAGCTAAAGTTGTAAATCTGTTAATATCGTGAGTTGCTGATGTGTGACTTTGCTTTTATCGTTGCGTTGGTGATCGTGTGAAACATTTAGGGCAATTAGCGTCGCTGGTGTTACAATGCATCATAACATTGTGCCTGGATTCCATGGGCGAGCACATTGTATAAATATCTTATTTTGTGTTGCTGTGTGACTTGAAACACTGTAGTTAATCCAGTCTTTGACAAAGATGAGGTGTGCGGATTTATTTCTCGTTTCGGTGCAGAAATACTGTGATTTCAGGACCAGGAATTTTCCTACCATTTTAATGAACATATTTTCCACTTTATCATGTTATTCATATGATTGTATGCCACAGCCTGCAGTTTTTCTTCCTTTTTGTATCTCTTAATGGAGTATATATTTATTAGGGGCCAGTGAAAAAGGTCTTCCTGTATAATGCAATTCCTCAAACTCCATTGAGCTGGGCATTCTTCTGGAATACCCTTTATTTATTTATTTTTTCATGGTAAACCATGTGAAAATGTGATTTGAATTACAGAAGAAACCACTAAATTTATTTTCTCAAGTGCAGGGGATCTTAATTTCAGGTTTGGAATTGGAATTTATAAAAAAAATCAGTCTAACCTTCAGGTAAATCTAGTTTTCGGGAATAATTCGCCATGCCTTCCAGACTATATTAAAAATAGCTGTTGGTTTGTCACGGTCCTCTCCGAGCAGGCAGCCTCTTCATTAGACAGTCAGCTGTCACTTGCTGATGTGCGAGTTTCCGACTCGACTCCGCTTGCATTCCTGAAACCTGCCCTTTTTAATGCAAGGTAAAGCGAGAACAGCTGAAATACCAAGTATATCCACATTTAGCAGCGTTTTGTTTCACAAATCTCTGTAATTACAGCGCCTCCCGGGGATGAAGGTATTGCAGAGCTAAGAGTTACAGATCTTTCCTGGTTTCTAATCATTCAGGCATTAATTTTCCTGATTTTTATCAGAATCCACTATTGGCTGTAGCAGCATGATCTGGATATTGCCTTATTACAGACACTGAGCTAAAATCAAGTCTTTGTGACCTTTTCTGTTCCAGAGAATTAAATCTTAATCCAACATCCCCTGCTCTGATTGTTTTCTAAATCAACCGAACTACAATCCATGGGAATCCTGCGTAACAAATCCCACATATATATCCCTAATAACATTTTTTTTTAAAAGGAAGAGAAAAAAAAAAAGTAAATCCTTTCTCCAGTTTTAAAACCGGAGCAGAAAAGTGAGCTATAGTTGCCATCTTGACAGCCTAGGTCAGCGCCTGACCTTTCAAGTAGCCAGGTTTCCACTGACCTAGAATTTTGCATTTGACTGCTTAAATGTCTTTTGCTTAACTATTGGTTATAAATTTATTTTATGATCTATTTTGGTCAAGCTATGGCTTGTTTGTGTGATATAATTCTATGCAATTTTTTATTTATTATTCTTGTCATTTATATAGCGCCAACAGTTTCCGCAGCGCTTTACAATAACAAAAGGGGAATGAGATAAACAGACATATGATGGAAACAAGAGGTGTAGAGGGCCCTGCTCATAGTTTACAATCTAGAGGGATTGGGGAGGGGGGTGTAATCGTTTATTGCATTGCTGTCTGCGATTATGGGGATGGTGCAAAAGAATTCAAGAAGAGTGAAGATGGGTCCCTAGTCTGACGTCCTACGTTTGTTTTGTGTTTAGAGGCTTTGAAGAAATGAATGTGAACCGGTACAGTTGGCAGAGGAAATGGCTCTGTGCACCAAACTGTATTTTTGTTTTTCACTTTTTACTAATTGAAAGCGGCTCCTCTTTGCATTTCATTGTCTGTGTTTCCCTGTGACCTTGGGCAAGTCAATTAGCGCACCGCGCAGTGCGTGCGTAACAGACTCCAGCTGGCCTGGAAACCTGGTAAAAGAATACGGGATACGGGGCAACTGCTGGAAATATGTTTAAACGTCATGGCCTAACGACACGTGCTTTCTGCCACATGTAATCTATGACATTTTGGTGTCCATTGCAACATGTGCTGCCTTTGCCTGAAAAAGTGCGCACGTGCTTTGTGTGTTGTGCTCTGACTCCTTTGAAAAACTATGATGGACAGCAAACAGTGCGGTCAGACGGACGCGATAAGTGCGCTCGTGTGACTGCAGCCTAAGGCCCGTGTCAGACGAACGCAGTGATCACGTCAGTGTTGCCGCACAGTTTAACGTCTGTCGTAGCATAAAATCATGAGCAATAGAGACCCACACACTAAGTGCGTCCGCACGGAACTACGCACGCACGCACAGCGCAAGTGGCAAACGGACGCAGGTTAGGCAAGAACGTAAAACCGCTAACACGGATCGGCACATTATTTGCATTATTTAAAAACGGGTCCGCATCACGAGTCAACGCGTTTTGCCATTCTTAGAAGGCCTCTTGATAAAGCCAATCAATCCTTCCTCCAGAACACTCTTGCCTAGAATTTATATATGAACATTGCCTGTTGTCTCCTTCAACCTTACATTACTTTTTTCTTTTTGTGTTGGTTTCCTTTTAATTTAATTCAATAAAATCGTTTTTATAGCTTTTCTACCAGTACCCGCCGCCTGTGTTGTACAGGCCCTTTCTTGTCGATCAACATCTGGGGGGGCTGTATGTTTGACAGCCCTGCCATAAGTGTGTGTAGCAAGCTTTTTGTTTAGAGAGGAGAAAAATCTATGCTGCGACGGAGATTCCTTGGAGGTCGTGGCTATAACATTTTAATTTTAGATTAAGCTATTTTGTGCTTCATTACTATAAATGTCCATTACAAGTACAGCTGACACGGAATTGGAAGCTTGATGAAGCATACACACAGAATTATACACAATGGCCTAAAGGAACTACCACAACTATTATTTTTATTTTTTTTAAATGTAGATCTAATAAAGGAAATATTTTATATTTTGCCCCCCCCCCCCAGTGCCTCCCTATACTGTAACTAAAATAATTTTATTTGAAATTAAGCAACGACAACTGTATAAAGGCTGGAGTGGCCTGACAGGATTTACTTTATTCTTGACTAAAAATAGAAGAGATATGCCCCGATTCGGTTACATGGTCTACTTAGAGCTTGTCATTCTCCCCAGCTCACATCCATAATTCCCCTCGCTATATTTACCATGTCCAGGAAGGCCAAATCAATATTAATTTGTATGTTATCAGAAGTCTGCAATACTTATTTCATAGTCAGAGCCATCACAATGGACATGTTGAGCAAATATAGAAACCTACACCCATGAATTGAATTTAAATGATGACGGGGAATTATTTTATAGATTTTTAATGGGCAGGCAAGGAGTAGACACAATCTGCCTTTTAATTACATGATTAGTTTAGTGTTTCTCGTTGGCATGACTTTTCATAGTTTTGTTTTCATTAGTTTACTATAAATAGTTTAAGATTGTATCTGCAGGCCCTGTCTTTACCCATTGCACCTTGTACAGCGCTGCGGAAAGTGTTATATATATAAATAATAATAATTGAAATACGCCCCCCCAACAGAAAAGGCCATTTTCATGGCAAAGAAATGCTTTGTTAAAGGGATTTTTCTATTGAGAAATAATTCACTTTTCTGACCTTTTTTTTAAATAAAAAAAGTCAGATGCAGCTGAAAGCCTCTGCACAATTATTGCCCCCCCTTTTTTTGGGGGATTGTCCTAGCCATGTGTAGCTCCTCCTCTTCAGCTCAGGGACTTCCGAATCTGGAAGTGTGTGACGCTTTCAATATGATTCATCTGCTGCCTCATTGAGACTGTGCGCTTCAGAAGGTGACGTCAGCACACTGTCTGCACCCTGACCTCACCATTGACTAACTGGTAACTGACAGCCGGGAAATTAAAAATATCCCGTCTGCTTGTGATGCGGGTGGAGGAAACCCCTCCACTTCACCCCTTGAATTCATCAGATCGTTTGGGGGGGGGGGCTACTCACATCCTGACCGCTTTTAAAACTATTAAGTGGTAGTGTCCCTTTAAATATATATAAAAGATTAAAATCTTTCCTGACGCGCTCAGTTTCACTTTCTGAATATCAATGTGACACAAATTTACAAATTTTCATGTGAAAGAACAGATGCAGATCGCAGTGTGGTTTTTCACGGCGCAGTTGTGGCACTTTTTGCTCTGTACGCCTGATAAATCTTCCCACGGTAAAAGCTGATCATTTTGCCACCAGTTGCACATTTAAACCAACTTTTCAATTTAGATTTTCTTCCTCAGTAGAGCCAATAAATTGTGTTTTTATTTAAAACTTGTCTCTCGACAGATTATATGTTGCGATTCCATTACTCCCTGTCTTGCCTGACATGCGATTGCTGCTCGATTTCTAGAAATCTGTACGCAGACCCCCAGAAAGAATAAACCGCTCTCTCCCTCGTTCCCTGTGAGTTTGCCGTGCTTGCTGTATGAATCACGCACACGACGCTGGTTATTCATTTCTCATTAATCATCAGGCAATATCCTGAGTTAGATGTTGACCGGCACAGAAAATAACTTACGAGGTTAGAGAGGTAAAGGGCAGGCTCATTTTACTTTTAGTTTGTCTTCATGTAGGATATGGCATTTAGGCTAGGGTCAGACTAACGCATTTTTCACGTTGTCCGTGAAAATGTGCGTTCGAAGAATGGACGTATTTTTTCACGGAATACGCAATAGCGGTCATACGATGCGCAGTTTCATCCGTGATTTTGTACGGATCATCAATAAAACACTTCTTGCATCTGGACGTTATGTTGGCCGGACATTAGCAGTGTCTGACATCTCCAATTCACGCACACACGCCGCTAGCGGACGCAGCGCACTCTGTACGTCAGTACTAGTGGTTTTACGTTCTCGAAAAAATGCGTTCATTTTCCACTTGCGTTGCGCAGCCGGACTTTTGTGCGACCGTACTTCGTATATTGGCCGTCATTGCCTGGCATCTGCTGCTAGCACGGCCGTGATTAAGTGCGCCAGAACGCGCGTTCGCACTGCCTCAGTCTGACCCTAGCCTTATTGTACGTTGGGGTCATTTTCATGCATGAGCAATGGTTGAACTGAGCCTTTGCCACCTCTTTCGGCAAGTGGTAAAAAGGGGGGGGGCAATTTGGTCAGTCTTTTTATGAAAGGCTTTATTTTATGATGAAATTTGTTTTATTTTTAAAGGCTTGTTTTACATTCCTGTGGTATTTTTAAGTCTTCTTTTTTTTTTCTTTCTTGCAGGGATGATGCCATAAGTAGTTTGCGACTGGTTGAAGTGGGTTAACCCCTTCACTGCAAAGTGATTTTCCAAAAAAAAGATTGTCAAACACAAGTGTTTTTTTTTTTTTTTTAAATTCATTTTTTATTACAAATTAAGAAATATTTTAGCATCCTCATTTTATTCCTGTAAATAACCTATTTTGGACAGTAGATGGTGCCATTTACTGCCAAATTGAGTTACAGCAGTTTGAGCTGCTGGTCTAGTTTCTCCCCCCCCCCCCACAGGGCTATAACATTGGGGGCAATTTCTGCAGCAAAAAAAGCTAACGAAATTTGTTTGCAGCAAACTAATTTCACTTGATTTTGCGCTGCAGATTACCAGATCGAGATATCTCTATATCGGGGTACCGGATGGTGCCTTTTGAAGCCAGCGTTATCTTGGTCTTGGTAGTGAAGGGCTTAATGTAAAAAAACAGTCTAGTGGAAACTGCGGTGTGTGACTTGCATCCCCGTTATAGTGGTTTTAACTTCACATATCTGTATATTTGAAATTTAAGTATCAATATATTGCCATTATTATGGCATGCCCTATTCCAAAAGAGGGTTAAAGTTGGTATTCTATATTACAATTATTTGCATGGGGGCATTCGGGATAATTGTAAGTGGTGAAGGAGATAGATTGAGATCTATAATGTCAATGAAGTTTATTTAGCAGAAATGTCTTCCGTTACGTCTAAAAAGACAAATCTATAAGCCCCACTGTGCTAAATACAATTGATTTTTGCCAGATTTAATTAAACTGGGAGCTATGGATTTATTCCTGTGCCTCGAGGTATGCTGAGCCTGCACCAAATATTGAAAAATGACGACCAGTGTGTACATGCACATTTGCTTAATTTCAGATAGAGGTGCGGGTGTATTCAAGGTGGTGAAGGTTTTTGTTTTCCTGCAGAAATCTGCTGACTCCATTCACTTTCCTGGGTAATGGGGAATAATGACGTTGCCCATGCTATTTGGCTTCTTTTTGGTCTTATCACATAGCACCATGTTCAGCGGAAGCCACGCTGAGCATTTTGAATGAAAAAGCTAATCCGTAGACTCATTCTGTTACATTTTCCCAAGAGGCTGTTGTCCACGGTACCTGACCTATATCTACCTCTCGCCTCGTTTATCACTGTCTCCACCCCGTGTTTCGTCTTTTTGCAACATTCTTTATTAAAAGTGGTCTTCTAAAGAGTGTCTAATAGTAGGGGGTTCTTCTAGCTTCAGCTAAATTTCTGACTTTACATTCTGCGGTGGAAGAAATCTGATATTGAGCATAAGAAACGTATGTCCACGAACATTTATATCAATTGTGGTAAGACGTAGTATTATGGGTTCATTTTGTATTGACAGAAATATCTAGACCATAGATGGCTGCATAGTGGACAAATTAAAGTAGCTTACCCTATGGCAGCTAGGACCTCTCTAAATGTGAGCATCATGTAATTGCTGGGACACGATTGTACCAGACAATGAAACGGAGTGGGAAGGTGTTATTTGGGTTGAGTGTGTACTTGTTGTACGTTGTATGCATACAGGTCTATTCACTACAATGTAAAACTCTGGAGAATTGGCAGGAGAAGAGCACAATCTAGACCAATTAGCAGGTTTGGAAAGTGAGATAAATGGGAGAATTTTTCTGGTTTGGCTATTTTAACTTGGATTTTTCACTTTTAACAATTCTCCTGAGTTTCACCTTTTAATGAATAGACCTGTTAGTTTTGTAGGATGTGGAGATGTTGTGAAGGTTACGGCCTTTGGACTTGGGTAGGATGTTACTTTGCCTTCAAGGGACATGTGAACTGTAATTCTCATCATCTTCCACTATTCTGTAGGCCACATTAAGCTTGGTGCGACATTGCTCCTAACCGGCAATAGAATTAGGCCGGGTGCGCACTAGCTTGTGTTCTGACGCTCTTTATGACGTGCGTTGTAGCATGTAATTACGCGGATAGAGAAGGACGCACGTAGTACGCGTGCAATGCATAACGCGCGCTGAAGATGTCCGTCATGGAAACACCAAGGCTTTTGCGTTAGGTTTGACGCGACATTGGCCACGTGCTGAATGTCAAAAGCCCAGCTTTTCTTTTTTCTTTCCTTCATCTCAATTCTCAAATTCAGTTTTTACAACGTGTGTCAAAATTAACGCATCGTCTGGCGTCTACCAATCTCTTCCGTCATAAAGTGCGTCCTTTTTAACGCACGCTAGTGTGCAGAAGAAAACGCTAGTGTGCACCCGGCCTTAGAGGTAACTTTAAAGGGGGAGGGTGAATTTCACAAATTTAGCATTTTGTTGCTCTGCAGTACTTCCTACCAGTATTATTTGGCCCAGCTGAACCCACAAGAAAAAAGTGTGTGTATATTTTTTAAAGCAAGTCCCGATGTTTCAGCTCTCTTAGGGTCCATTATCAAGGACCTTGATAATGGCTCATAAGAGAGCCGAAACATCGGACTATGCTTTAATAAATTTTGCGATTTTATTATTTTTTGATGGAGTCCGACCATTTGTTGGATTTTATATATATTCTCAGTCTCCAGTCGCAATCTCAACCCATCTTCTGTTTACTTACACTTGTAACAATTCTGTAAAATGCAGTTAAGTAGTCGGATGGCATTTAAGATTAATTCTGCTTTGCCTGAATCTATACAGGCCTCAATATGCCATACACCACATTAGACACACAATGTAATGGCTTTGTATAAAAAAAGAAGCAAAAACTTGCTCATTAGTGCAAGCAAGTGTACAATTTAATCTCCCCATACACACAGAAAGAAGTGAAAACTGGAATCTCATAACTATTTGTCATTTGCAATTCTATTTCTAAACAGATGCGGCAGGTGAAGCCCGAGTGCCATAAAGAACCTCATGCAGGGCCTTTCAGGTGCAGCCGCCCATGTGTTGAAAACACCAACTAAAACAAGAAATAAAAAGAAATCTGGCTGCATGCTGGGCAGAAATTAAAGTGTATGTTGCGTCCCATAATAAACATCCACTCGCTTTCTGGTAAATTAATTCAAAGCATTTGTGTGAAGACAAAAACCCTTCTGCATCATTACTCCATGTGTTCAACCCAAACTTTAAACGAAAACAGTCATTCCTAAAAACCAAAACAAAAGGACATTTAGGTCTCGCCACAGTGTCTCGGTGCCAGTCTATGTTGGTGGTCTTGCAGTAAGTCTCTCCAGCTGGCATTTCAGGATCAAATTTAATTTTCAGATTGTGTTTATTGTGATACTCTGATACACACAGAACTAGTATTGCTGTAAATGTTTTTATGCTGTGAGCCCGTTCAGTTCCATACACATCCCGTTACAGTGAGTTTTATTGCTGTGGAATGCTGTGATTTTTCACTTGCTGATACATATGTTACAGTGAGTTTTATTGCTGTGGAACATGCTGTTCTTTTCTAACACATAGGTTTCTAATAGCTTATTTCTGTGGATCTGATCTTTCAAGCAGTGTTTAAGGAAAAAAGGAGAGGAAGAATCTTTAGCTATATCATTTTCATCTATATCCATGTGTTTGTGTACAGAGTGTATTTGGAAGACTTCATGGAAATTTCGACCATTTAGAATTGCAATAAAATCTTTCAAAATGTTCTATAGGTACGTGTGTGTGTGTCGTTCTGTTTAATCGCATAAATATTTGTGACCTTTTGACTTAATCTTGAATCTGATTTTTCCACCGCCCTTTTTGCTTTTTTTATTGCACGATAATTCACAAAATGTGGTGCAGGCCGGCATCAGAGATTGTCCCATAGAGAAGTAATGGTTAATCTATTCAGAGAATGTCGAACTGTCAATGAAATGCCCTGATTTTTGATGTTTCGGTTCAACACGTTTAAACAGGCGAATCCCACAGGAGTCAATTTAAAAACTTTAATTTATTTTTTTATTTAAAAAGAGACCGTTTTTTTTTCTTTTTCAGCAAAAAGCTTGTTTTATTTTTTAGAAAACCTTTTTGTATCTCTTTTTGACAAAATTTGTTTCCGAACTTTTTTAAACTGCGTTTTCTTATTCTGTAACAGACCTTTTTAATTATTTTTGAAGTAATTTTTTTGTTTTTAGACACATTTTTTTTATTTGTTTAAACACCTGATAGGACAATAGAGTTCTGGGGGCTTTCTCTTTGCAGTTTGAAATTCGCCTAGGCCGCTAAGGCACTCATCGGTGTTCTTCGGCGACATTCTCCAACTTTCTCCTGGTGCTTCGCGACTCCCATCTTCGGTGCACTATGGTGACCATTCGGTGAACAGTGAATTAAGCGAAATGGAATTGCTGAGGTGAAAAGCAATGACGCTTCCCTGAAATGTCAGTGCTTAGTGAATAGACCCTTAAGTGTTATGTGGGCTGGACATTGTTTTAAGGTTGACTGATCTTAATTGGTATCTTAAATGATGTTGAAATGCCAGGCAGCCTTTCTGTGTAGCCAAGCAGGAAATTGTTCTTCTATTTGTGTGTCCTGTTCTGTCCACTTGATCTGGCATTACAGAATGCAAACCAGCACACCCCCCATTCCTCCAGCAGCCCTGATGATCGCACAGAGACCTGCGCTATGTCTGCGAAGGATTATTTACTACAAATAAAATGTATGGTGTCAGGATCCGTTTTAAATCTTTAGGAAAGCTTGCCAAATTTTTAACCTTTTTTTTTTTTTGTTCAATACCCTACACTTCCAGCTTTTTTTCCTTTTCAACTCAGTGAAATGTTTCCAGTCCCCGTGGCTATGAACAAGACTACAAAAATCCCTGTTCCCTCCTGTGAGCCAGGACGGTGGTATGCCATGTCCCTGTAGGCTGCTGAAGAAATGGGATCAACTCCTTACAGTCTGTAAATAAGCAAATGTTTTCTAGTGCTAAGGCTAGGGTCAGACGAGCGCAGTGCGAACGCGCGTGCAGGCGCACTTAATCACGGCCGCACTAGCAGCAAGTGCCAGGCAATGACGGCCAATATACGAAGTACGGTCGCACAAAAGTCCGGCTGCGCAACGCAAGTGGAAAACGAACGCATTTTTTCGAACGTTAAACTGCTAGTACTGACGTACAGAGTGCGCTGCGCCCGCTAGCGGCGTGTGTGCGTGAATTGGAGATGTCAGACGCTGCTAATGTCCGGCCAACATAACGTCCAGATGCACAAAGTGTTTTATTGATGATCCGTACAAAATCACGGATGCAAATGCGCATCGTATGACCGCTATCGCGTACTCCGTGAAAAAATGCGTCCATTCGTTCGAACGCACTTTTTCACAGACAACGTGAAAATGCGTTCGTCTGACCCTAGCCTAAAATGCACAATTTACCAGACAGGAGTTATTGGACTTGCTTTAAAAGCCGCTAGAATGTCATGTTTTTTTTTTCTGTTTTACACTGATGGGGAAACTGTATCATCTGTGCGCACTGATATCTGAAGGTCACAACAAAAATTGGTAAAGATAAATGCTGTAATATTAGACCTACTAGAATCTTTCAAGAATGGCTAATTTTATATAAAATTTTAAGAAAATGGTAGTGGGAGGGGGGGATATTCTAACAATTTCAAATCAATCGTCAGGTGCAAAAGCCAACCATCACTGCACTAATCGGCCACCCCATCATGTCCCATGATGCTCAGCCAGTCAGAAAAAGGCCTGAACACTGTATTGGTTATAGGAATGTCTGTTTTATTTTAATTGCAGTGAGTAGTCCTATTAATGCAGGCACTCTGCAGCTGGACTCGGAAGTGGCGTAACATCCTTAATACACATCCATGATCGTGCTTTTAGTCACTGACTCATCTCTTCTAGGATGAAATTGGGTAATTGATTTTCTTTGAAATACTTGGCCCTTTCTCATGCATTTCTCCACATGGGAGGGTCAGACAGATATTGTACCGTAGGTAGATTATAGATGTACCTGGACATAATGCTGATTAGGTTGTGCAAATGTTAGAATGGATATATCCATTTTTTAATTAAATTTAATCTTGAAAAATCCTTAGTCATGTAATTCATATTATTCAGTGACTAGTGAAAGATTTCAACATTTCTGGCTGTGGACATTAAGGATGTGGCACGTGTCAATCAAATGAACGACGTTAAATAAATTTGCGTGACTGATTTATAATCCACCGTGTACATTTATATAAAATTCATAAAACCTAGGAGCCTGTGTCTAGCAGCCCATGGTTGAGCCTTGCCATTTATTGGGTAGATTTCTATATGGCTCTATGTGTACTTGCGCAGATTAAAAATTACGCTGAATACTAACCAATACTTCACACTAATAATACAGTTGTCTTTGAAAGAGGTGACGTTGCCTTGTGAGGTTTTGATTTTTTTTTTTTTTTTTTTAAGAAGGTCCCCTTCCCAGTGATAAGTTCACTTGCATCTTGGGCCCAGTGGGAGACTACAATTAGTGGAACAAGGGGTTAATGGAGGAGGAATACCGGTAAACACAATAAAACTACTGGCAGAAGTCACAAGCCGCAACACTGTAATTTTGGCCCTATGAAAACAGAGACCCTTTATAATATTTTTTTTTAAATTAATATTTGCAGGTAACAAAGCATATTAGGCCACGTTCACACCTAGACGTTTTGGCGCGCGTTTGTGCGCGCTTTGAAACGCATGAACGGGGAAATCCCATGCTTTGTTATGGGCCCCGTTCACACTTAAAGGGACACTCTAGGCAACATGACCACCTAAGCTATTTTAGGTGGTCATGATGCCCAGAGTATGCCGCCCTCTGTCTCCCCTCCCTCCGCTCGGCAGTTCAGTTGAAAAAGCTGAAAACAGCTGAGAGGCAGAGGAGTTTACTCCGCCCTCCCAGCTGTCAGTCAGCAGAGCGGGATTCAGATTTCCCGCTTCTGCCGACTTTAACCGAGTAGGAGACGTCATCGCGCTTTCAGCGCAGAAGCTGGCGGCTCCCTCTGAGGGTTAGTGTTGCGCGCATCCTCTTGCGCGCAACACTAATCCTCAGAGGGAGCCGGGAGGAAGCCTGCCGCTTGGCTGGCTTATGTGAGAGGCGCGCATGCGTGCTTCTCACGTAAACCAGAAGTCAAGAAGGACGGGAGCGGAAGAGGAGGAAGGTGAGTATAAATAAAAAATAAAAAAATAAAAAAAAGCCGCCGCTGGAAAGAAGTGGATTTTAGGGTAAGTATTACAGTTACAAAAATATAAATAAAAACTAAAGATTTATTAAGGGAATAGGGATAGGTTAGGATAAAAAAACGGGGGGGGGGGGTGATTTTTTTGAGTAGAGTGTCCCTTTAAATAAGCCTTTTGGAGTGCGCAGGGACGCTCTTTGAAATGGCCGACACAAAAAGAAGTCCGGGAGCTTCTTTTCGGGCATACAGCAGCGCATTCGCGGCCATAGGCATAGCCGCGAACGCGCTGCAATGCGCGTTCACGCATTTTTTCGTATGCGCAAACGCGCATAAAAAAACGGGACGCAGCGCTACACCCAAGTGTGAACCCAACCTTAAAGCTCTGCCTCCTGCTTTTTTCTGCTAACAGCTGATGCCTACATGAGACAGTGTTAGTCTAACTTTGTTTAATGTTTCTTCTTACAGTGTTTGATTTCCGTGCTGTTTGTTTGAGATTCGTACAGTCAATATAAAGAGTGATGAGTAACAAACACCAGTGAAGTCATGGAAATCACAAGCAGAATGATCAGTCTGCAATGTAGCAGGAGGATCTTTTGCCAGTCCGGCATTATGCGTTCGTTTAAAGGAGCCTCTGTCCAATTATTTTGTCCCCCCCCCCCCCTTGCAGTTTTTTTTTCTTTTTCTACATTGGTGCCTGCAGTTCCTCCTTTGCAGCTTTGCTTAAAAACCCAAGTCTCCAAGCTGTTCTATGCAATTTGCGCTCCTTAGGGACAGTCAGTGGAGGAATCTCTCCACTTCATCCCACATTTTGAACAGTTTGGGGGAGGGTGGAGGATGCGCCACACACCCTGGCCCCTTTAAAATGCTAAAGTGGCCAGGGTCTGTAGAATATCCCTTTTTAACATCTGGAGTTCTATGGGTTGGCGGCACCATCCTGTGGGAAGGTTTAGTGAGCCGTTTAAACTGTGTAATGCACAAGATTCAGATCCTTCAACCACTGTATTTTTCCAAATGTTTAACAGAGGTAGAGATTCTTGCATCTAACATTCAGAAGACCTATACTGGTTGCAGATGTCCGGGGATCACCTGCCATCAGCTGTCCTGTAATACTAGGGATGCACTGATACCACTTTTTTAAGACCGAGTACCGATACTTTTTAAAGTTACTCACCGATACCGAGTACCGATACTTTTATTTAATGTCATGTGACGCTTTCCAATAGGAACAGACCTCGTATAAAAATTTATGAGATTGACCGCAGCTCACATGGATTTGCCCCCAGGTCTCATGGATTTGCCCCCAGGTCTCATGGGTTTGCCCCAGGTCTCATGGGTTTGCCCCCAGGTCTCCTGGGTTTGCCCCCAGGTCTCACATGGGTTTGCCCCCAGGTCTCACATGGGTTTGCCCCCAGGTCTCACATGGGTTTGCCCCCAGGTCTCACATGGGTTTGCCCCCAGGTCTCACATGGGTTTGCCCCCAGGTCTCACATGGGTTTGCCCCCAGGTCTCACATGGGTTTGCCCCCAGGTCTCACATGGGTTTGCCCCAGGTCTCACATGGGTTTGCCCCCAGGTCTCACATGGGTTTGCCCCCAGGTCTCACATGGGTTTGCCCCCAGGTCTCACATGGGTTTGCCCCCAGGTCTCACATGGGTTTGCCCCCAGGTCTCACATGGGTTTGCCCCAGGTCTCACATGGGTTTGCCCCCAGGTCTCACATGGGTTTGCCCCCAGGTCTCACATGGGTTTGCCCCCAGGTCTCACATGGGTTTGCCCCCAGCTCACATGGATTTGCCCCCAGCTCTGATGGATATGCCCCAGCTCTGATGGATATGTCCCCCGGGTCTCATGGATTTACCCCCAGGTCTCATGGATTTGCCCCCAGCTCACATGGATATGTCCCCCAGGTCTCATGGATTTGCCCCCAGGTCTCATGGATTTGCCCCCAGGTCTCATGGATTTGCCCCCAGGTCTCAAGGATTTGCCCCCAGGTCTCATGGATTTGCCCCCAGGTCTCATGGATTTGCCCCCAGGTCTCATGGATTTGCCCCCAGGTCTCATGGATTTGCCCCCAGGTCTCATGGATTTGCCCCCAGGTCTCAAGGATTTGCCCCCAGGTCTCATGGATTTGCCCCCAGGTCTCATGGATTTGCCCCCAGGTCTCATGGATTTGCCCCCAGCTCGAACGCTGGGGAAGCTGGCCGTGTGCATGTAAAGCACGCGGCCAGCGTTCCCCTTCGGTGCGCCGCGATACTCACCCATCCTGAAGATCCGGTCGCTGGGCAGTGATGCGATCACGTGGCCGCCGGGCGCATCTGTGACGCGGCCTCCAGCCGAGAGGCAGCGTCACAGGAGCGCCCAGTGGCTGCCGGAACGCATCACTGCCCAGCGACCGGACCTTCAGGATGGGTGAGTATCGCGGCGCACCGGAGGGGAACGCTGGCCGCGTGCTTTTCATGCACGCGGCCAGCTTCCCCAGCCCCGCGGATACCAGCAATCTGGCCCAGCGCCGGCTTCCGGTATCGGCGGGATGTATCGGGCCGTTTGCACGAGTAACAAGTACTAGTGCAAACGGCAATATCGGCCCGATACCGATACTAGTATCGGTATCGGTGCATTCCTATGGAATACCTTAATATTATTATGAACTAGAGAAGTTGTTCCCAACCTCGGTTCTCAAGTACTCCTAACAGGCCAGGTTTTAGGCCCCGTTCACACCTGGGTGTTTTACAGCGCGATCCTGCGTGCTGTAAAACACCCAAGCACGGAAATCCCATGATTTCCTATGGGGCCCGTTCACACCTGGGCGTTTTACAGCGCGCAGGAACGAGCTGTAAAACGTCCTACGCCCAAAAAAGTACGGGAGCTTCTTCGGGGCATATTGCAGCGCGTTCACTCTGCAGTCTATGGCTGCGAACGTGCTGCAATGCGCGTTCGCGTGTTTTTTTACGTATTCGTGGCAAAAATCATGCAGGTGTGAACCCAGCCTTAAGGATTGCCTTGGGGAAATGAAGACTGAATCCTGCAATCACTGAGCAGCAAATCATATCACCTGTGCTTCAGATATCTGGAAAACCTGGCCTGGTGGGGGTACTTGAGGACCGCGGTTGGGAACCACTGAACTAGAGCAGGACTCAAAATTTCAAGTCCCAAGCTACTAACCAGGCCATATGAGGCACTAGCCACCAGTTGCTCCACCTTACCCCTACCCAGCCCTTAACTCTGCCCCTAAACACACCCCCTTAAATTATCTTATGAAATTACACTGTAAAAAGTTTTTAGAATAAAGTTACAAAAATAACTACCCAGACATCAGACCCCAGATACATGTATACCTAGTCATCAGACCCCAGTGTGAGCTGATTGCGGAGACAGGTAAGCTCCTCTCCACCCACTGCCAGTCACAAAGACTAACTAGGTCAGGCTAGGCAGCTGATCCCTGCCACCGTGCAGCCTGGGGAACGGGGGGGGGGGCTGCACGGTTTCACCGCTGGAATACGCAGCACAAAATAATTTATTGTGCTGCCTGTGTGTGCATTTCCACTCGCCCTCACTTAATTTCCACTCGCCAAATGCGAGTGGAAATTTTGAGTCCTGACCTAGAATATTATGGGTAATGGCCAAAGTGTTCCCTTTTGGCAATACCTCCATCCCCACAGCTGCCTAGGTCTGAGCTACAGTACAGGTTAGGCCACATATATATAACTGGCGTTGTGAGGACTGTCACACTGGTCCATCTATCCTCCTCGCGGTAACATTACTCATACGATCTATGATCTGAAACACACCAGCCCTCAAAGCATCAAAAATTAAGCTCCAGATGTGTTTTTTATTTTATTTTATTATTGAATAAATTAAATTACATGTCTGCACTTCATTAGGAGTGGTTAGAATTTGTAATGTTTATTGAAAGCAAGCTGTGTTGTTTCTCATAATTTGGGAAGATTCTGCTTTCTACTTATCTGGCATTTATTGAGGTTTTCCTTTTATTTGTGTCTTGGCAATGATAAAGGACATTAGAATTGATGTAAAACAATTTTAATAGAAAGAATAACTAGTCTGAACTGGTCACATAAGGACATATATGAAGTATCTTAAGAGTCATGTGGGTAAAAATAAACTTCTAATGGAAAGGAGGAAAGCTGTGATGTGGGAGCAAGTCAGAGGCTGCATTATGTGGCTCCGGGTAATTAAATGGATTTTAGTACAGATTTTCTTTATTGAGCATCTTTAAAGTCTTCCATCATGATTTAGAAATGTATGTATGTATGTATGTCTGTCTGCCATGCACTCATGCTTATTAATTCAAAAAATGCCCGGTGCCTTACCGCTAGGGATCGACCGATTATCGGATCTACCGATATTTTGGGCCGATTTTGGGGTTTTTCGAATTTATCGGTATCGGTGTTCAAGTCCCCGATATTACCGATTTCTACTTGCCGCTCCCCAGCGCGCTCGGTCACTGCGGCGCATGCGATGTTCTTGTTCCTTTGCAATAGAAGCTGACCAATGAGGAGCTACGCCGCCCACCACATGGTCCTCGCGTCAGCATATCCGGAAACCCTGCCCCTGCATGCAGATCTCGGAGAGAGCAGGGTAAGACCCGGTCACCGGCCTGAAAAAAAAGTTTACTGGCTGTCTGTTTCTTTTTAAGTATTACAACCAGGGTGTGCTGCTGAGTGCTCTGCTCTCTTCACTAGCCCCACGCAGTCACTGTCTGTCACGCACTAACCAACCCACTAGCTGCAGCAGCTCCCCCTCCTTCCTCAGCTCCATCTTTAAAGCCCCGTTGCTCCGTCCATTGACTCATCCATCATAAGCAGTTACGGCCCGGGACACAGCACTGCAACCCAGAGCTCAGCCTGACCTGAAGCCCCCTTAAACACAGCCCTGCCTGAAGTTCAACCTGCAGCAGGTGAATAAAAAATGACCCACAGCTAGTCTGCAGTGCACACACACAGCTGTGGGCCATTTTTTTTTCACCTGCTGCAGGTTGAACTTCAGGCAGGGCTGTGTTCAAGGGGGCTTCAGGTCAGGCTGAGCTCTGGGTTGCAGTGCTGTGTCCCGGGACGTAACTGCTTATGATGGATGGAGTCAATGGACGGAGCAACGGGGCTTTAAAGATGGATGGAGCTGAGGAAGGAGGGGGAGCTGCTGCAGCTAGTGGGGTTGGTTAGTGCGTGACAGACAGTGACTGCGTGGGGCTAGTGAAGGGAGCAGAGCACTCAGCAGCACACCCTGGTTGTAATACTTAAAAAGAAACAGACAGCCAGCTAGCGATACATGCGATATACAACACCCAGCCCCTTGCACACAAATCTGTAAAGATAAAGTCATTTTTGCACGGTGTGCGCTGAGCTAATTTTACAGTTTGCGCTCATGTTTAAAAGCGATTTGAAGTCACGTTTAATTATAACACCCAGACAAATTAAATTATATATCCTTTTAAATTGTGTTCGTTTTCAAAAATTTAAGCGCACAGAATATCGGCCCCTGATATTGGTTATCGGCCTGAGAGACAGCTGATAACGGTATCGGTATCGGCCTGGAAAAAACCATATCGGTCTATCCCTACTTACCGCTAGGCTCAATATCCAAATTGCAACTCACTTAGGCTAGGGACAGATGAGCGCATTTTCTGCGGCCACCGTCAAAATGTACGTCGATGCGTGCGCACGCATTTTTTCACGGAATACGCTTAAGTGGTCAGACGATGCGCAATTCTGGACGTATTTCATGACGATGGGGTGAAAAGAAGTCTAGGGAAATCCGGCTGTTTGAACGTTATGTTGGCCGCACACTAGCAGCTCTGACGTCTCCTAATCACGCACACACGCTGCTATGCGGCCGCAGCGCACTCTGTACGTCAGTACCAGCGGTTTAACGTTCTCGAAAAAATGCGTTCATTTTCCACTTGCGTTGCGCGGCCGGACTTTTGTGCGACCGTACTTCGTATATTGGCTGTCATTGCCCGTCATCTGCTGCTAGTGCGGCCGTGATTATGTGCGCCAGAACGCGCGTTCGCACTGCCTCAGTCTGACCCTAGCCTTAAGAACGCGGTGGCACTCCAGGACTGTTGAGATTTCTTTTATTCAATCCATAAAATCATCGTTTCAGCCTCTCCCCGAGGCTTTCATCAGGACATACAAGTGAACAATGATACCAAAACCACTTTATACATATAGAACAAACAAACACTAATTGGTTAACTCACCACACCCTGGCATTCGGCGCTGGCGTCTCCCCTGCGCGCATGCGTCTAACAAACTCATTCAGTGGTGCATATCGGGTTTCCTAGCAACCCTGAATGCTAGACGCTGAAAAACTCCTCCCCTCATGTCTCGCTGTTTGTTGCCCAGCGCATCATCAAGGCAGCAAGGGAAGCGCCACGCCGGCTCCTGTGGACTTAAAAACAAAAACAGAACACTCCAACCCAGCGGGCATTCACCCAGGACATGGGAACCTCACCACCCTCAGCATACAGGAGTATAACGTTGCAATGACAAATAATTTAACACAAAATGCCCACTCTGGAAAATCCAAATTACGCTTGCAATTAAAGGGGCAATATTTATCCCTACACATCAACTAGTATTTACTCATAACTTGGAGAGGTGCGCTTGCGCCAAAAGCTATTATCGCCCCAATAGTATTGAAGGACACCACTTGAACGTTTGTTAATTATACTAGAACATAGAGAAGGACATCTTTTCATTAAGTCCATCAGGGGATACAGTGCGCAGGCGGTGTATCCATATAATCTCACTCTGTAGCAACATCTGTCCTCTATTACCTCCGCGTGGGGGAATTAGTATGTGATCTATCGCCGTAAATCTGAGCGAGGATAACTGATGATTACACTCTAAAAAGTGCCGTGCCACAGGTTTATCCGATTTTCCATCTCGGTACGCCGTCCTAATGTTGGAACGATGGTTCCTGATGCGTTCACACAGCGGTGGCTCTGTCTTGCCAATGTAAGCCTTATCACAGGGGCACAATATTTTGTATACGACGAATTCGGTCTTGCATGTGATGCTGTGTTGGATCTTATACACCTTCCCGGTGTGTGGATGGGCAAACGTCTTTGATGGCACCATGTGCCCGCAGGTAACACATCCCAAACATCTTTTGCACCCAAAGTTATGGAAACCCCTTGATTGTCGTTCATAACTCTTTACCGGATCAGTTCGGACAAGTAAATCTTTTAGGTTCTTGCCCCTTTTGTAACATATCATGGGTTTGTTCAATTCTTGGACGTGGAGGTCTACAAAGGTGTGGATCGGCTACAATACACGCTATAGTCAAAACCAACAGACCGGAATACACTATTGCATGCCTCGAGTGCACACCCAGAACACATACAAAAGTCTTTACCCTATGCCCGATTCCTAAGGGTGATTAGAAATAATTCCGATAGTGGCAATTGCGAGGAACAACTGCAGCTAATGTACAGTAGGTTTAGAGTGAGGGGATATTCCAAGAAGACGCTTGATTCAGCATTGTGGAGGGCGCAACAACCGGACACAGTTAAGAAATTAAAAGATGAGATTGGTCTTCCCCACCCAATACAATTCAGCATCAAAGGAATTGGTTTCCAGCATTCGAAACAATTGGCGCATTATGGAGCAAGATTTGTCGCTACCGGAACTGTTCAAAAACAAACCCATGATATGTTACAAAAGGGGTAAGAACCTAAAAGATTTACTTGTCTGAACTGATCCGGTAAAGAGTTATGAACGACAGAGGTAATGTGCATCTCGAAAGTAATGTGTTTTCAGAGACTTCTTGAAGGACTGGAGAGACAGGGAGAGTCAAATGGTGCAGGGGAGGGAGTTCCATAGAAAGGGGCAGCTCGGGAGAAGTCCTGAAGGTGGGAGTTGGCGGTGCGGCCCTTTTTATATTGCTCCTGTAATGTGTAGCTAGTTCTTTGTTTCCTCCCAGCTTCTGTGACTATTTGCCCTGCTTAATTATCCATTTTAGGCCATGTGTTGACAGGTGGCCAGACTTTTATCCTGGTCTTGGATTATTGGACACAGACTTGTATTAAAAATAAACCTCGATGCTCTTGAAAATGTACAGCTTGCACTTATGTTTTCCTGTTGACCCCTTGGATATATATATAGATTTATAAACCCCTTTATACATCACTAGATGTTGCTCTTGGTAAGAATCCAGAACATTGTTTCATAAGACACAAACACTGTAATGGTGGTATGTTTGTTTTCTTTATCTAATACAGAGAGGCTAAAGGCAAAATTGGAAACATGGGCAAGAGGGGACGTTTAAAAGGATTAGGAGAGGGAATAAAATTGGAAGCAAACTGGAGAGTGAAGAAATGGATGAAAGTCCAATTGGCAGCACCTGTCATCCGGTCATCCTCACGTATTTTAAGAATGAGGTTGTATCAACATAATTTGTTGAGCGAAGCTGTATTCGAGTGTCTTTCTAATGTTGTCTGCTTGGTCTGCACGTTTTATAGCAGTGCTGCGTATAACGAGCCTTCATACCCTGATGCTTTGGTCAGAAATTTATTGTCATTTTGGTCCACAAACAGCATTCCCTCCTGAGCTTGTGGAGAGCTGGATTCCTTCCACAACTGCAACAAGGTCAGCATAACTGGGCCAGGCCTGGATTTGAGGACAGGACCTGGATTATGTCTGAGTTTTCTATTCCGCCTCCCTCGGCTGTCCCTAATCTTATCCGAAAACTGCATATGGAAACCAGCGCCGGGTATTAATAGCTGTGATCCGTCTAGGAACGTTACAGCAAGAGGAAGAATCGAGGACAATTAAACTTTAATGGAATTTACGATGTAGCTATTAAGTCAAAATGGAATCTATCATTAAGAATACCCTAATTATACTTAAATATGGGAGACTGTAATGGTGTAAGTCATTGAATAGAGATCACATGTTTTATCCTATGTGTTCACAACCCAAATCTGTCACCTGTGTCGGCCACTGGTGTTTCAGGAGGTGCACTTCTGCTTCCTTGCAAGAATACGGAAAGACGTAGGCTTGTGGAGGAAGGCTGATGCTCTGAATCCCAGAGGACATTATTACCAAGAGACTGCATAGTGATCTACTTGTAGCTGACCCATACAGAATCCAACTTTTAATTTGCAATAGAGAATAGAATGTGCTGGAGCAAAATATCACCTGCTTTTTTTTCCTTTAAATCCCCGTGCTGATTTTTATCTGTTAAATGGAAAAATGGATTGGCAGCCTGCCCACATCCTGCAGTGTCCTCCAAAACCCACCTAGCGATCCTAAGAGGCAAGTGAAGAGTTGGGGGAAGGAAGAAATGGGCTGGGTGTTGTGCGGACCTCGTGCCAGTTACTTTGGACTGGATGTGAGGAGCCGCTGGCTTCCTGCTGAGTTGCAGCTGTCATGTGACCACAGGAAGGCTGGATGCACCCAGACAATCCATTGGCTCACAGTAAAAGTGTTTTGAGAGCCATTGCTCATTTCCCCTAATCTACATGGCACAGCCACTGTAACCGCTGTCCCTGGAGTGTCCCTTTTTTAAGATAAAGAGAGAATTCAGTGGATAGCTATATATTGTATACAATTGCTTGACATATCAGAGTGGCAGGTGTGCAGGGGCTCCTGGTTTTCCTTTTGGATTTAATCTGTGCAAATTCATAAGGAAGCGTTGCCAGTCTCTAATGTTTGATTAGCTTGTGCATTTGTTACAAATTTGTCAAGCTGTGCTTTGTATAAGAACACTGTTAAATTGCCTCCTATGCCTCATCATGCAATATTCCTCTGACATTGTGGTTGCCACCTTCCCCATTTTTGTGGCTCATGGGGAAATATTTACTTCTTGCATGTCGGCCCCTGAAGTTGTCAACTAGTGTTAAGGCTGTGGGTGAATATCTAAATGTTTCCATGAAGTGACAAGAATTGGTATCTGGTCTGTCAAAAAGGCAATGAATGAATTGCTTGACTTTTTCAATTACAGGGTATAGTGCTTCTACGATTAGCAGAGGTGAATGATGGCCTAGACAACATAACATTGGTCATCTCAGGGAAGAGTCTGGCAGCAGGACCCACACATGCTGTTTGTGTATTGTGGTTGCTAGGCAACCAAGCTCCATAACCATCTCCTACGGTTCTGTCTGTCATGTCACTTCCTGTTTGACTCTCTAAGCACTGTGGGCTTGAGGCATCTAAGACGGTAAGTGTACCTACAACTCCTAATGTCACTGTGTTTTACAGTGTTATCTTGAAAATTTCCAAAAAAGTGTTTTTTTGTTATTTATGGAAGACCATGTGTGAGTCCATATTTTGAGGAGAAATGCCTAGAGATGAGTTGCCTTTGGATTTCCATCTGTAACTGATAAAGGGATGGCCATTGGCAGCTGCTGAGTGGATTTCCTGCAAATGCGAGACCAACCGTTTGGTGTACAACAGCTGGCGTGCCATCACAACGATAGTCCGATGAGTTGGTCTATCCCTATGACAGCCTGGGCTTTGTAGAAAGGCCTTTTTTAGCAGGACCTGGGAATCCATACACCAGGTGAACCCATGCATTGTACAATTATCTTCCCGTGACTTGTGCACTCTCATGTAAGTGGAACAGTCATGCTTAATTACATTTAATTAGCAGTTCCATCATGCCGAATTAGCTCAATCGTGTCCACGTAAATTCAAACTTCTGTATCTGGCCAAAGCAATTTCCACATTGAAATAAATATATATATATACATCTTATATTTAAAGTTTACGTGTCGTGCCCAAAAACTGTTGTTTTGACAGGGAATCCTTTTTTTATTTTTTATTATACTAGAGGGATCATTTAAAAACACCAATGTGATATTAAAAGGTCCCTGAAAAGATTTATAGATCTATAAAAGATGTACTTTCATTAGTGCCGACGAAACATGGATGTGTGCTCCCGCAGCCTCTCGAAAGGATACAGATGAAGATATCTGTAGATTAATATGTGACCGTGCTGTGTCATGCATGACAGTCCACTTTAAACGCTCCTATAATCCCATTAGCTCATTTATTTCATAGTGCTGAACTTCTCATGCCCCGCTTACACAAAACAGCTGTATTAAGGTGGAAAAGGCCTCAAAGGGGATGAGAATGCAACAATAATCCCCTCCTGGTTAACTCCCTTTTTATGGCAAACCAAGTATAAGGAGTAATATAAAATTAAACACACAACCAGGATTATCAATGGCCTTGCTAATGGTATATAGGGCCCAGAAGTAATAATTGGACACTAATATCAGAGTAATGACTACAACCCCGTTCTGATGTGAGCGATAATCTGTCGTTCCCCCGAATTGCTAACTCGCGAGCCATTGAAATTAGGCCCGAAACAACTAATCGATTTAATGAGCATAGTTAACAACTATTCTCCTTAATCGACAGCCGATTTAATCTTTTTTTTTTGTACAGCACACACTGCTTAGTCAGACGGAGTTAAATATTTCCTACATATTTATTTTCTGTGTTAATCTGTATATTTGTGTTTTTAATATCTTGCAATTATTTTGTATTTCTGTAACGACTGTAAAATTTCATTGTTCTTGAACCCAGGACATACTTGAAAACAAGTGAAATCTCAGTGTAACCTTCCTGGTAAAATACTTTGCAAATAAATAAATGTTATTCAGATTCTGCTTTGTCATGTGCCACCACCTCACCCTGCCCGTCACCCCCTTTTTGATCTGGAGCTGCCATTCTCTCCTTTGGTACGGTCCCTTCCCACCAACTCCCTCCCACACTCAGGTCCTGTCTTTTGCCCAAACCCACTTCCTCTCCCATTAGGGTCAGGTCCCTTGCTCAAACCGCGCTCCCTTCCATCTCCAGACCCTCCTCCCGCTCAGTTTGTTCATGAAATTATTGTAAAGGGACACTCTAATAAGCTAACATGGTCAGGCTGGGTTGAGTGACCCCCACCCCCCCCTTCTCACCCGGATTTCGTGGTGACCTCATCATGTCTTAGCGCTTGTAGTAACGTACGTTTGGGGAGAAAGCAGACATGGGCTTAAGCCGCATATGCAGCATCAATCCATCCTGGTGAACAGGTGCTCATGTACCTTTTTGTGTGCGAAAATATGCAATTTCTGTTTCTTTTATCTAATTAATCGACCAACTATTTATAAAGAATTTTACCAACTAATTGAAAATAATCGTTAGTTGCAGCCTTAATTGAAATTACTCTGTAGGAACACTGTGTGTGTGTGTGTGTGTGTGTTAATGTGTGTTACAAAAATCATACCAATTTTTCGTTTTTCTCCGTGCTGTTTCTGGCCCACTTGATTCATACCTCCTTCGAATGTCCCTCTGAATAGCAAAGGCAAATCCCCTAACCTTTTCACAGGCATGAAAAAAGAAAACCCTCCGGAGCCCTGTGTACCGAAAATGCTACGTGCCTGGAAAGCGAAGCAGTGCACACATCTTTAATTACTATTCCTCTTTTGTTTGACTTCAACCAAGGGTTTTTCGTGTGTTCCTTCCATGAGGAAACAGGTTTTTTAATTTAAATTGAAAGGTTTTGCTTTTTTTTTTTTCCTCTATTTGGAGTGAATAAAAAAATTCACTCTATTGCCTGCTCCACTCTATATGCTGCAACATCAGAGAGAGACTAATAGAAAGTCTCTAGCTGTGTGTGTCTAAAAGAAACATCCCTTTTCCAGCAAACTTTAAAGATAATTCTGTAAAATACAAGTAAACTCTGCAGCTCTTATTGCAAAGCGATTTTTTTTTTTTTTTTTTTTTTTTTTTTTTAAACAAAAAATATTTTGGTGTCTTAGCTATGTTTGCAGTGAATAAGGTGGATAGAAATTATGGTTGAGCACATACACCTTTATCTACAGTTTTAAGTGTTTTTTTCCTTCTTTATGAAAAAGGACTAATTATTTGTTGTGGCATACATATATAAATTCTTATTATAAAGGAATGGGGACGACATATGTTCATCACAATGACCTGTTAATTTTTTTTTTAATTAAAATGAAAGTTATCCAAATTCTTAAGTGACTACTGTCATACTCCCGCGGAGCATCTTTCTTTGTCCCTGCTTGACGGAATTATTCAGTCATCAGTCTTTTTGTATTTTAACAATCGTGACTAATTCAGTCAACGGTCAGGAAGGGGTTAAACAATGTTTCCTTCCTGGTTCATTTTAACCATAATTAATTTATGTATAGGCATCTGTGGAATGGTCATTAAGACACGAAGGGCCCCGTTTTAAGGCTGCAAAAAATAGTCTCCCGATGGAAGAATGAACTACAATGGAGTAGCTTGCGCTTCCATCCCGAGGCACAAATTACCACCACCTATACAAGGTGTAAGAGACTTTAATTTTACAGTAAGCTGGCACAGGAAATATATATATACTCGTGCTGCAAGCAAAGCTTTGCGCCTAGAGCGGAATAATGATTCCCGGTGCTAAGATAACGTCTCAAGACGTTATTGATAATCTTGGAATGGGGTCCTAACAATTTACAGAATGAGCAGGTAAATAGGGTCACAGTTGCAAAAGACACCAAAGAGATCGTTCTACTGACACAGAAAAAGCCCAAAGGATGCTTATTGTGTGTGTGTCATAAGCATACTGTAAGAGGACTGCAAATGTGGGCAGGACATTAAACTAGGCATGCGCCGATACCAATATTTTAAGAGCGAGTACCGATACTTTTTTTTCCTTTTTCCAGGTACCGATACTTCTGTTTAATGTCATGTGACCACTTTCCAATAAATAATTTAGTTTTTTTTTCCTGAAATTGAATGAAATATATATATATTTCATATCTCCTCAGACACATGTATACCCTACTCAGACATCAGACCCGTGTATACCCAGACACTGACCTCAGATACATGTATACCCAGATGCTGACCTCCCTGCTAGTGGAATGCACAAAGAGCATTCCTCTAGCATTCCCCTCCAGTGTTCTTCCGAGTGCCTGCTGACCTCGTCACGCGGTCCTCCAAGCGGCCGCTGGCCTGTGATGCTCTTGCGATCCCTGCAAAATCACAGCTGGAGGCCACATCACAGCCCGACGACCATTTAGAGGAGTACGTGACGTGGCCAGCCATCTCTCGAACCTCGCGGACAGCCGGAGGGGAATGCTTCACTCATGTGACTCCCAAAGGACACCATTCAGGATACAGGCTTCAAACCTGTATTCTGAGTCATTAGAGCATTAAGTATGTATATTATTTACACATTATTCTTCCAGCTTGCTTTCTTGTAAATGTATTTAAATCGCCCCCCCCATCTCACATGTTCTTTATTTGCCGTGTGAATGTATCTGGTTTGCTTTGTGATCGTGAACATAAAGAACAGTCTCTAAATTGTTTGCAGACTTGAGCTTTATTCTGGGCAGGGGCTCAGCTCTGATATTTAAACTGCTTGAATAGAGTTTTTTCTGAATATGAATGACAATATACATAGATTGTCCTGAGGGACAAGTAGATTGGACTACCAGTTAGTCCGTTGGACAAGTAGATTTTTTTTTTAATTTCCACTCCCCTGAATGGTGTAATTTAACCGCTTAATATATTATTTTAAGCTGTTACATGCCGCTTTATTTTAATTTTTCATGCATTTTTTTTTTTACCTGAATTCCCCCCCCCCCTTTGATCACACCCCAGAGGAACTGTTTGTCATCGTGACGGCAGTTAAAGCCCATTATCCACCTGTGCACATCCTAGCTTCTAAGCTCCTTTCAGCAGGGCCCAATACGCCTCTTGTTTCTGGCTCCTAAGTTTGTTTGTAATTTTCTTTTTAATACCCCACTCATTTTTAAAGCACAACACAAACTGTTGTTGCTGTATATATAATTATTGTGCTAATCCAATTGTCTGATAGTTGAGCACCAATTTTTAATTCCATTCTTGGCCTCCGGGGGCTTCTTTACACTCAATTCCTGTTCTCTTGTGATGACGGTCTCTGTTAGTGAAGCGCTGTGTGCTGAGCTGAAATTGGCTTGTAAGGGTTAGGCTGGAGCCACACGGACGAGGAAAGAAAGTCCACGAGAAAAGGCCTTTCTACCCAGATGCCCGGCGGCCACTTCACTGTGCGCACAACTGCACAAAGCAAAATCTCAGAGCTAACCTCAGCTTCAGGGATCTGGACCTGGAAGGTTCTAGATTTTTAGAAACTGTTTTTTGCATTCAAAATTTGACATTGCCAACACCAAACACATTTTAATTTGCCTAAAACTAGGGATAATAGTATCAGTGCCGTTACTGGGATCTGCACAAGTACTTGGTACTCGTGCAGATCCCACCCCACTGCCTCAACCAATACCGGAAGTCCGTGCTAGGCTGGCTTGCCGGCCGGTGTCGGAGGGGCACTTTGCCAGGCCCCCCTGGGTGGATTTGTTTTTGAGTGGCCACTGTCAAAGGTTGTAGCACTGCTGCTCGCTGGGATCCACCAGCTGCGATCTCAGAGTTCGAGATCTCGCGAGATTGCAGCTGGTGGTTCCTTAGCGAGCTGCCAGGCCACAACCTTTGCCGACGGCCCCTCACAGGAACAAGGCCACCCAGAGATGCCTGGCAGAGTGCCGTTAGAGCACTCTGCCTGCCACCCCAGTGTCTGCATGTGCGGTCTGTAGTATGTGTATGTACATACACACTCTCGGACACACATGTCTGTGGGTGTATGTATGTGAAACACCAAGCAGAGCAAAGCACTCAGTCCTGAAAAGCTTGAATAAAGGTTTCACTGCCCAGGTGCTACCCACAAAGAGTGAATATAAAGATGCAAACGATGGGAAACTCTGGGACTTACAAAATAATGAAAATTATTAGATATGCATTAAAATCCGACATTTCGGCTCCTAAGATTAAGGCTCTTACTCTAAAATCGAAACGTCAGATTTTATTGCATATCTAATTTATTTTAGAAGTCCCAGAGTGCTCCCATGTTTTGCATCATTTATATACACTATATTGCCAAAAGTATTCGCTCACAAGTTCATATGCGAGTCAAGGTAGGTGAGTGAATACTTTGGCAATATAGTGTGTATATCTGTTCTTATTGGGAATTGGTCACATGACCTTAAATAAAAGTGTTTCTTGGTCTTAAAAAAAAAAGTGGTATCGGTGCATCCCTCCATAAAACTTTTAACTTTAACAATTCAATGTGACTGATAAACCCAATGCTGGGAGAATAACTTCAGATTACAATATACTGTCACGATGTTCTGCAAGGGAGCCCTCAAGTGGGGTTCACTTGAGGGCTCCCTTGCAGAACATCGTGACAGTATATGAGACGTATTGCTCATTGCTGGGTGTCGTCATTGCCTGTCTCTTATAGGCCAGTTCTTCAGATCTCACATGATGGGTAAGAAACGCCTGCTCTGATTGGCCTTCAAGAACGATATTCCACAGGACCAGTGCTGCTCTTACGTTTTGCAGGCATGAGTTTGTATATAGTGGGTGGACAGGTGTAGGACAACTGTAGACTGGAGTGACCGTTAAAGGAAGACAGAGGTGTATTTACTGCATAGGAGAGTCTAGAATGGAGGTTTAGAGTTATTGAGGGATTTAAATGCAAGCATCAGTATTTTAAATTGTATCCTGAAAGGTCCATTGGAATTTATTTTATTCTTTTAGATTAAAATCTCTAGTTTGCTCCTCAAAATGTACTTTTGTAAATCATAATTTTTAAAGTCTTTTATTGTATCTGCCTCTGCCAAGTTAAGAGCGGTTATCTCCTTTGAATTTTGTACCACTGATGTGAAATCTTTGTTTATGGCTCTTTTACATAAAGAGTAGCTTTGTTCAGTTTTAGTCATAAAGTATTATTACCCCTTTCATATTCCTAGCAAATGGACAACACTTATATGCGGACAGGAGATCACATAGATGTGATTTTAGATTTATACTGTGTCAAAGGTGACCTCATGAAAGCATTCTGTGATGTAATGAAATTGGAGGAACCATTTGAAATACTGTATCTGCTCGTGAAACAATTCAGGTCAACTGTTTCCTGGGCATTAACAATTAATATAGTTGAGGTTTTTGGGTCTCTACAGACTTTTAAACAACGACCGGATGACTTCCTGCAAAAACAAAATATTGAGGTTCTAATATTTAATGTGAAAATGGCTGCTCGATCCAAGGATAAATCTGACCGCCATTCTGTGGTCAAGAAGGAAAGCTTTCCCAATATGTTGCATATTCCGCGAGCATCTTAGACTGGGTTTTTTTTTGCTTTCATTTGGATCAACAGCAGTAGGTGATGTGTGAAAGGCTGAATTCGATGGACGCACTTAATTTTTTTCAGGCAATGTAACTCTGTAATATAGATGTCGGAGTAGAACCTGTTTAGCCCCCTTATCGGTAGGATCCTAATCCCACTGGTAGGCTCGGTGAAGCCATGCACAGCACCATTCATAAAACCGGCTTGTCAGGGAGTTGATATTGGCAGTGTGGCAACGGCTGCCCTCTGATAGTGCTTCCATTAATCTCCAAGCATAAGACATCTGCTGCTTGTTAAAATATATATAAACGATGCCATTGATGGCTAACCTTAGCATTCCAAAGCTTTGTAATCTTGCCTCTCATGATGCTCAGCCAGCTGTAAGTAAGATGACACAATGTGCAGTTCTGAAATGGTCACAATAGGGTTTAGTACAGAGCTCTGATACCTGAAAAGATGCTTACATCTTTCCAAATTTTTTTTCATCCAGGACAGACATATTTATACAGTTAACCTGGGTTATTTGCATACACAAAACCTCCCCTAGAATATGTTCTGGTTTTGTTAAAGTTCTTCCTTATGCTTCTCAGAATGTGAAACCTAATTAGGCTAGGTACAGACAGTTAAAGTAGACATTACATAATGTTTCTAGACGAGACGAGACAATGGCAATCGGGATGATAAACAAGATTAGACAGAAAATAAAGGGGCAGTGTTTGACCTGACAAATATTTACAAACTATTCAAAAATACACAGCTATTGACATATTCCTATCAGCAGATACACATCCATGTGATACACTATTAACTGGGACAAATAATAGAATAAACATTATGTAACATTCCTAGACAGGACAAATAGCACTCGTGATTGACAGATTACAGTTTAAAACAGATAACGGGGCAGTGTTTGCCAGCAACAGAAGATATTAACAAAATCCTCAAATATACAGCAGATAAACAGATACACACGAACCATTACAATAGACAATAACATTAGTCATGCATAACTCCGATTACATAACACTCTACACCCCAAGTCCAAAGTGATTTACGTCAAAGTTTGCTTTTTCTCTCGATTATTTATAATATATTAATGCATTAATAGTGGTTTGCCTGCAGTGTCCCGCTAGCACGGAGGCATATCGACTGATTTGTCACAAGTGCATTTTATTTCATGCCGAGGCTTCCCTTTATTTTGATTCTGTTAAAGTTATGCGCATTTTCTACTGGCTCTTTTAAACATGCCCATGTCTCCAAACGACGCTTTCTAGTGCATACGACTATTCCCATTAAAGCATCGATGACCTCTTGAAACGTATCATCACCTCCATTTCATCAGTTCAATGTTCTTCATGCCATTATGTTTAATTCATGTTCCAACATTGTCTACAGTAACAAGACCCCCCTTTTACGTGACCTCTTGCAATCGTGTCCTATTTATTTCGACTCCTAGAGCAACAGCTATACGTTGGTGCAAAATATAATTAAACCGTGTGAAGGTTTGCGCTTGTAGCAGCCATTTAAATGGAGATTTACAGCTCCTGGACACACTGGGAAATGTCACCCGCGGGCCTATGCACCCTCCTGATTTATTCCAGTTGACATCTATACAAACGGTTTCTTTATAAGTGATGCTTTGTGACCTGACATCTCTGCATAATACAGGTCTGCACTTTCCGGGTGCAGACTGCAGCCAAATCAACCTGGCATTATGGGAATTGGAGGTATATACTTATCTTCCCAATAGGAATCTGTATAGTATAGCTCTGTTCAGGGGATCTGGTAACACAACCTCTACCAGATGAGCGATATATTTGGGGGTTTTTTCTTTTCCCCATCATGACCAGCAGATTAATGCTGTTTTGCTGGGTGCCTCAGTGGAAAAAAGACAGACACAAGTCTCTGTCAAAGGATGTGTGATCACAGAGACAATAAATTTTTGGGTACAGGTACTTAAACAGCACCAACGGGTTCAGTATTCTAGCACTGAAATGGGTAACACATAACTTACAATATTTTTTTTTAGCGTTGTAAATCATATTCATTTGTAATTGGGGTTAGGGTTTGGTTTGGGGTTAGGGCTTGGTTTGGGGTTAGGGCTTGGTTTGGGGTTAGGGCTTGGTTTGGGGTTAGGGCTTGGTTTGGGGTTAGGGCTTGGTTTGGGGTTAGGGCTTGGTTTGGGGTTAGGGCTTGGTTTGGGGTTGGGGCTTGGTTTTGGGTTGGGGCTTGGTTTTGGGTTGGGGCTTGGTTTTGGGTTGGGGCTTGGTTTTGGGTTAGGGCTTGGTTTGGGGTTAGGGCTTGGGTTTGGGGTTGGGGCTTGGGTTGGGGCTTGGTTTGGGGTTGGGGCTTGGTTTGGGGTGGGGGCTTGGTCTAGGGTTAGGGTCTGGGGTTAGGGTCTGGGTTGGGGTTTGACAACGCTAAAATACTTCTGAAATGGGTAACACCTACTTTTCAACGCTAAAATACAGTTTTACCAATTTTTGCCTTTGCACCCCCCCCCCCTTCTAGGAAATGCATATGCAACACAATAGTTAAGCCCTATCTGTCCTGGGAAAACAAACTCCTAAAAATAGTGTATAATATTTGTGGGGTGAGTAGAGTAAAATAATGTCAAAATTTGTCAAGTCCTTAAGTATCAAGCAAGCAAAATGTGGCTTTCACATTTAGAGGGTTAAATAGGGGGGCTGATGGCTAATGTAATTCCTGCAGAGCTGTCTCCTTAATATTCATGGTCTGTGCCGCTTGCTGTACACGGATTATTGCTGAAATAAGATCTCAAATAGCTGTAACGCCGACACTATCGTGCGGTTCTGTACCTCTGCCGCGCTGATAGGCAGTTTATAATGCGCCCGTCTGCCGAGTCAGCGGTTTAACGCCTCCTGGGCCCTGAAGTCTCGTGTCTGTGAAATAGATCAGCTCGTTACCAGAGCTTCAGCATCACCGTCAAGTGAATCAGGTGTACGCTTCCCCCTCCTCCTCCCCGCTTCCCACTGTAAGCTCTAATTATTATTAAAGATATTTTATGTCAGTTTTCGCTTCTGACAACGTATAATTTATCTCTAATGAGTTCACATTATCAGCTTTGGCTTTTCAGCACATTTTAATTTCTGCAGTGATCTGTTATTTTTTTTTTTTTATTAAACATCCTTAATGTGTTTTTATTTGATTTGTCACAGTACTCAAAGTACTACAGGTTACACGGATAGGGAGTATTTAATAATTGCAATCCTCTCTGCTCTTAGAGGTACAGGGTGCGGAGTGATGGAGAATTTGTTTTCAGAAGGCTTTATTGCAGATATATATGTTAACATTTTGTTTTCCTCATGGCACACAGACAAGGGTCGAAAATTGTAAAGCAGGGCTTGACAAATTTGCTTTGAATCTAGGAGCCAGCTCCAAAAGTCAGGAGCCAACGTTTCGGCGAGGATTCGCCTTTATCAAGGTATACCTTGATAAAGGCGAATCCTCGCCGAAACGTTGGTAACCTTGCCTCTGCATCTGGGAGTATCTGGGAAAATTATGATTTTCGCTGCTTCTATTTATCACTGTTACCTGGTGCTTTTTGCTGTTAGGTATTTTTTTGTGCATGTGGTCTTTTGGCAGAAGTGTATAGCGTTGCTTCTAATATCCGTTTGATTGCTCTGAGATTATATATATTAAAGTGAATAAATGAACTGGACGTGGTGCAATGTTTAAATGTTAGAGTTCATGGCTTAATGTCAGATTTGTGCTTTTTTTCCACAACTTTAAATTTACGGAATATCGGCTAGAAAAGCTGCCGATAATCTGCATCGGCCCTAAAAAAAAAATGATGATATATACAGGCCTCAAAATTTCCACTCGCCTGCTCGCATGAGTGGAAATGCTTGCATGAGTGGAAATGCAGAGGCAGGCAGGGCAGGATAGGGGTTAGGTGGGGCAATTAGTGGCGAGTAACTCTTAAGGCTTGGCTAGTAGCGTGGGACTTGAAATTTTGAGATATATATATATATATATATATATATATCTCAAAATTTCAAGTCCCACGCTACTAGCCAAGCCTTAAGAGTTACTCGCCACTAATTGCCCCACCTAACCCCTATCCTGCCTCTGCATTTCCACTCATGCCAGCAGGCGAGTGGAAATTTTGAGGCCTGTATATATAATCATTTTTTTAGGGCCGATGCCGATTATCGGCAGCTTTTCTAGCCGATATTCCGTAAATTTAAAGTTGTGGAAAAAAAGCACAAATCTGACATTAAGCCATGAACTCTGTTTAACATTTAAACATTGCACCACGTCCACTTTATTTATTCACTTCAAGAATTTTTTATTTTAAGGGGTTCTGCAACCTTGGCCCTCCAAGGGTTATATTACAAAGTTGGTGCTAACTTAAGAGCTGTTGTAAACTTAACAACCCCATAGGCTATAATGGCTCTGGTAAGTTTACAACAGCTCTGGTTAAGTTAGCACTGACTTTGTAATATTACCCCACATGTTTTGGAATTACATGTGCCATGATGCTCAGTTTCTCATTAGGTTCTTGGAGCCTCATGGGAAATGCAGTTCCAAAACATCTGGAGGTCTCAGGTTGCTGAACCCTGCTGTAAGAAATAGACCCAGCATCTCCTGTATAGGGAATTCCCTGTCAGATGGGATGGAAGCCCCATTTCTGTTGTCATCACGCTCATGCGCAATACGGTCAGTGAGCAGGGCTCGGTCTGCAGTGAGGGTTTAGAGCCTGACATGGGAGAAGATTCGCACAGGATTCGCACCGTTCTGTGGGATCTGCGTGTCGCAGCTACAGTGAAACAACTTGTCCAATTATCGGCAAATAAACTACCGATACCAATATCAGTAATTTTCTGAATGTCGGCAGCCGATAATCGGTAAAACTGATATATCGGTCTATCCTATATCTCTTACTATATAATTTGTGTTGTTACAATTTGTACGTTGTGATGTTGTGATATTGTTTTTGTTTACTTATTTTCTTGGTCATCGGACACTCTATTTACCCACGGCGCGCGCACATGCACACCCTCATATCCTCATATATAAATACATACACCAGGGCTGGATAGATTTACGTTAAATGTAGGAGACAGGGAGAAAACATTGAAGCCAACTAGATGTTTTTAGATGCCAAAGACTGCTTTTAGATTGGTGTAAAATAGACTGGAAATTTAGGAGCCAGGAGTAAAATTCTAGGAGCCAGTGGCTACCAGGCTCCTGGCTTTGTCAAGCCCTGTTGTAAAGGTACAGCATTTTACCTTGGTGTCCCTCCCTGACATATACACATATCCTGACACCCTGCTTCAGACATATTGCTTATATTTTATGTCACATTTATTTATAATGTATTTTACCAGGAAGGATGCATTGAGATTTCACTTGTTTTCTAGTATGTCCTGGGTTTGAGCGCATTGAATTGTTCCAGTTGTTCCAGAAATACAATGTAATAAAATGCAAGATATTAAGAAAAACAACACAAATATACAGATTAACAGAAAATAAATATGTAAGAAATATAGTCCCTGCCACATTACCACTGTTTATTGTGTAACATTGGCCACATTTCCTACATTTATTTTTTTTTGCCTCTATTTTATTATGGCCATATTACCCATTGTCCAATTGTCTTTTCATTTTGACTATATAACCTTGTAATTGAAGGGGCAGTCTACCTGAATTTTTGCTCCGCTCTGTGCAGCTTCCACATGTGCGCTGTACGTCTCTGATACTTGACTGCACTTCTGCGAGATATAGTGACCTCTCCCAGGAGCGCAACAGAGATTCGTTTTAGCAATGTGGCAGCACGTAAGGGAGCGCAGGCCCTACTCCGGACTCTGTCAGAGTTCCCATCTCATGGTGCCCAACTCGCAGCACTCTGGTTAGTCTGCAACACACCAGTTTAAAAAAACGCTACTTTCTCGGATGGTTTTGCTACTATAGTGCCTGGAGCTTCCCTTCAGTTCTCCAGCCTCCATCAAGGCAGAAATCACCGTCACGTCGAAGTTGCATAAAAGTAACAAAATCTATATTAACAGCATAGAAGAAAAAAACATTTTTTTAATGTGCTAAACACTGGCCAAAGATGGGGGGGGGGGGGGTGTTTAACGTCAATTAGTTTTTCCCTAATGGGGGCATGTTTTGGTACTGGTGAGAGGTCCCTCCTGGAACAAAGCCAGTCTCTGTGCAGTGTGACATCAGCAGGCACGCATGTTCTACCTCATTAACCCACTGCTCAACTTTTTTGTGCTCAATGAACTTTTCGTTTCATTGTGTCAGATGAGATGGCTTGTTGTGAACTCTCAGACCGCGTCATGTGAATGCTTGTGATTTGATTTACGGATATTTGTGTGGCTTTCTTTGTTTCCTTCGCTGCGTGCATGGAATTAAAGCAAAACCAAATATCCAGATGTTGTTTTGCATCAATTTGGGTACTGCGTAAGCAGAAATACAGATCTTACCAGGAAGGGCAATACAGTGTATATAGCTCAAATGCTTTACTCATCCTTACCCCTTTTTAGTTTTAAAGGTCTGCGCATGCACGTAGATCCGATCCAATGTTTTGTGCAGGCGCTATTGAACTTGCATACCTAAAGAGAGCAATTCCTGTAGTGGTGAATCATTGGCGATTTTCTATGCTACGCAAGTTGCATAGGAGCGCAATTTGTTCTGGAAAGCTCCAGGGTCTTCCAAGTTCGGGTCCCTGAGCCGAATAGGAGCTGCACGCGATAAGGGAGAAAAGGTGTGTGTAAAATCGCCTAAAAAAAACGAGGACTTTTAACCCCTTAGTGACTGGGCGGTTTTACACAAATCCGTCCTTTAGTGACCGCTGCTGTTTTTACATTTCTGCGCTGTTAGTGTTTAGGTCAAATTTTCCTCTTACTCGTTTATTCAACCCACACATACTATACACCCTTTTTCCCGCCATTAAATGGACTTTCTAGAAATACCGTTATTTCCATCATATCGAATAATTTACTATAAAAAAATATGAAATATAATGAAAAAATGGTATAAACACACTTTTGTAATTTAATCCCCAAAATCTACAACCACCAAAAAAGACCCCGGCTAAATAGTTTAAAAATTTTGGCCCGAGACTAGAAATACCCAATTTTTACATGTTTTTACTTTTTAACCCCTTCACTGCTGAGCCAGTTCACCTATGAGCGCTGCGCTCATTCTGACCATTTTGTGCTAATTATTTTGAGATGACAGCCTAGGTCCTATTTAATTAAACCCCCCAGACAAAAAAAAAAACGTTAAAACATTTTTTTTTATTTTTTTAAACCAAACCTGGTCATGTTTGGTATCATTGGAAAGGCCATGATCAGGCCTTTCAAATGATGTCAAATATGACCATCTAGCTGCCATGGATCGGGAGATAGGGGGATCCTTAGGATCCCCTAATCTCTACATGGCAGCTAGATGGTTAACTGGCCCACTGACATCCTCACACATATGGTGAGGTTGTCAGTGGGTGGGGGGACCTGGAGGCTTGGCTGACATCCAAGATGTCAGCCCCCCTCAAGGTTCGAATTACGTTTTGGCGCCAATTAGCGCAGAAAACATTTTGGCGGCGAAATGGTTAATGCTATACACCGCTGAAAAGGGGAGACTCTCCCCTTTCCAGCGGTGCAAAAAGCATCTCCCTAGCTTCAATGGTTGGGGAGATAGAGGGCTCCGAAGGAGCCCCCCCTCCCCTCCATTGATTTGAATGGGGGCACCTGCTGATGACGTCACCACACAGCGTGGCGACGTCATCAACCTCGCCGGCCATGTAAATCACATGGGCAGGCTTCCTCCCTGCCAGATCGCCGAGGGATCCAGCGAGGGAGGTAAGTATCGGGCGGGAGGGGGGTTAGGTGCCGCTGATATACCCTGTACGTCCGCGGGTCTAAGGGAGACCCGTGGACAGGACGTACAGGGTATGTCAGCGGTCCTTAAGGGGTTAAACAATTGGGCCTGTTGGCAGCCTCTGCCAATTTATTTTTAGGGCAAGAAAAGCACGCAATTATTAATTTTTTTTTGAGAACAAGTGAGGATCAGAGACATTTGACAGGGGGAGCTATTCCTTTTTCTCAATCTGATACATTTCCAGTGTAAATAAATTATCATTAGGGGTGCAGCAATGCTGCTACTTGTACTCGTACAAATGCCCCCAGTACTTGTACTGATACCGTAAGCAAACACTGGGTTGGCTTACCGGGTGGCATGTGAGTGCTGGGGCCGGCTATTAGAGCATTCTGCCAGTTTCGCTGGCTGGCTGTGTTCCGACGAGCCTTTTATTGTCCTTTTTGTGGGTTTAACAAACTCGCACTTTTATAGTAATTTCACGAATACGTAATAGGTTATATTTTGTGATCTCCAATAAAGCGCTTTGGTTGGCAGTGAAGATTATGCTTCATATGGTTAGACACCCCTCACCCCCATCCTTTCTATCGCATCGGATTTAAAGCAACACCCCCCCCCCCCCCCCGTTTATCTCCGCGCAGGTACAAGAAATTCTATTTCTCTGCGAAAAGGAACGATGTACTGTTGGCTGGAGATAAGCTTTAGTCCAGCTCTGGTTCCACTTATTGTTTGCAGAAATCATTTGGCCTGCATGTTGAGATAAGGGGCCTGGCGTGCTATGGATTCACATGAATACTGCTTATAAAATCAAGCTTTTATGGGGACTTTGTGTTTCTACCATTTAAAAAGCAAAACTTAACCTTTATAATAAATGCCACCTAGTTCCTTATTTTTAGGTTGTTGTTCAATTTACTTTCTTCCTTTCCTCAATAAAACCCAGTCTAGCTTGGATTCTAACCGTGTACAATGAAAACAACATAAAGGCTCTTTCCCAAGAGCAAATGCAAGCATACCCATGTAATGTTGGCAGACATGAATATCTAATTTAAGCCAGAATTTTTTCCATGACGTTTAGACCTTAGTTGGTATCTTTCAGTGCCACGCTTGCAAAAATAAAAATCATAATCACATGGAATTTTTTAATTTAGGGCGTTATTTTTAATTCGCAAATTCACCATCTGGGTTAAGTCATTCAAAGTGGCATTTGTTCTACTGTGATTTATAGTAGCATTTTGAATGCATGTGGTTTAGAAATGGGCAGTTTCCCACTCAAAACCCGTTTTTTTTTTTCTTTTCGAGAACATTTTTGAATACATACATTTGTGTTTAGTGGTTCGGTTTATCCAAAATGCTGCAATTCGATAAGGTGCGAAAAAGGGTAAAAAAAAAAAAAAAAAACACCTAAATTAAATGACATTTTTGAACGAACCAATCTTGTTCAAAAAAGGAAATTTATGCCACTCATTCTACAAAGAAGGCTTGAACCGCCGTCTCCGCTCACTCTAAATTGTTTCCTTTGTCCTTCCACCTTTTAAATTGCAACCTGTGAGGATAGTCCCTTTAGACTGGGGATACCTGGACTTGGCGTTACGGTTGGTATGTGGGACAATGGGTTCTGGGGGTCTAACACGTCATTTTATCTCACAGCCCTCTCATGTCTAAGTCACCCCGTCCCAATAATGGTACATGGTGTAAATGTTATGTATGAATACTGTTTGTTGATACTTTCCCGCCACGGGGCGTGCTATGCTGTCCCCTCGGCGGGTGGGCCTTAATGCTAAGGGACGATATAGCACACCCTCTGGTGTCTGTGGCCTGTGATAGCCACGCCCACCAGTTGGCGGGCATCTTTGCCCTCGGCGGGACAGCCTGAACTCAGGACATTCCTCTGCAGCAAATGATGTGCGCCCGCTGCGTAGGCAGGCAGGATAGGTGCTAGCCGCAGCACCCTGCTGCGTACTAGTATGTCCTTCCGGGCTCAAGCCATCTGGCGGTAAAAGATTAATATCGCTATGGTCTGTGTATTTTACTGCCATTATGGATAATGATTGTGATGTCACTGTAGCCCTTTCCATGCCCCCCTCCTACAGAATATGTTTTGGATCTGTGAAAGGTTTGCATGATCCTTAAGCTTCGGCTAAGCGCTGGACTAGGCACAAAAGTCTGCTGGTGGGAGAACGGGTGTCCGGCAAGGGAGTGGCACTAACAGATGTGACCCAGTTGGGGTACGGAGACCTGTTTCACAACCCTTTGTACCGGCTGGGTGGAGTAGAAGTAACATCCCTGCTCTGCATGGAGAGAGCCTGTGGAGACATGGGTTCGATCCTGACAAGAGCACCTCTCCAGTAAGTGTCCTTGGGCAAGACACCTAAGGCTGGGGTCAGACCAGCGCACTTTTAACGTGCGTTCTGGCGCACATAATTACGGCCGCACTAGCAGCAGATGACGGCCAATATACGATGTACGGCCGCACAAAAGTCTGGCCGTGCAACGCAAGTGGAATTTGAACGCATTTTTTTGAGAACGCTGAACCGCTAGTACTGACGTACTGAGTGCGCAGCTGCGGCATAGCGGTGTGTTTGCGTGATTAGGAGATGTCAGACACTGCTAATGTCCAGCCTACATAACGTCCAGACGCAAAAAGAGCTTTATTGACGATCCGTACAAAATCACGCCCGAAAATGCGCGTCGTCTGACCGTTTTTGCGCATTCCGTGAAAAAATACGTCAATGCGTTCGGATGCACTTTTTCACGTTCGCGGGGAAAAATGCTTTCGTCTGACCCTAGCCTAACGGTACATACTCGCCACCCAGGACATACTTGAAAACGAGAAATCTCAATGTATCCTTCCTGGTGGATGTAGTCTATTGGAGCTTGATAGGGAATAACGGTGACTGTGTGCTGCACTATTCTTGGGCTGGCTGGAATAATTAAAGGGTCTGGCTGCTGAAAATTGAGCCTTTGTAAAGGATTCATAAAGATCTAATGGCTGGACTGGAATATGGGCTCTACTGTAGTGTCTGGTTTCTTACCCCAGCAAAGAGACAGCTGCGATGTATAAGTAGAAAGCAAACTGGGTAGGGCTAGCAAGTGGGCAGAAAGGCCCACTCTATGGGTCACTTTTATATCAGGCTGTACAGCATGATGTATCTGCTCTGCACTGAATAATGCAGAGGGATCGTGTTTGAGGATCCGTGCAATGTGGTGGAACAAGATGTTGAAGCATCGATGGATGGCTTGAGGCTCTACAAGCACAGTGTGATTCTACTACATCCACATGGACTAAAATCCATTCCTTACCAGAAACGGTTTCCTTTAGCCTGAGGAATAGATGTCAAGGGCTGAAAAAGAAACGGGTCTAATTAAGTGTAGGTAAGCAATGTTAATAAAGTGGCTTGTGGAGACCATCCAGCCAACGCTTGTTGGTCCTCCAATAGATCTGATCCTATGTGGACTCGTGTTCACATATTTTGGGAGTGCTGAGTAAATACAGGCATGTATTTGTTTTTAAATGGCAGTCATTGAATGATTGATGTCTTCTGTGCATTACATTGTTGTTTTTCCTAGCACCAAGTGTAATTTGGTTTTAATTTTTTTTTTTTTTTTTTGTAACTTGGCAGTAAACCTTGTGAAACAATTGTGGGCAGGGACCAGTTCCTCGCTGGGCTAATTTTGTCTCCTTCCTCTTCAGATTTCAAACAATAATTGTCCTTCCCTAAAAGTGATCATTTTATAAGGGGCTTCTTTGACAAAAACATTTTTTTCCTCCTCCAATAATTTGTATCTAGGGAGAGTATACGGGGAAGAGCCTCTCCCTCCTAAGTCGCACATAACTACTTTACCAGATATTTAAGTGGGTTGGCAATGCATAACAGACCCCCAAGCTGCCTCTGCTGATAAGTTATGTGAGAGGAACACATTTTATGGCTCCTTTGTTTTAAAGTGTATATCTGTAACATGTTATTGCATTTTTTTTCCCCTAACCAAAGATGTTAGGTTTTGCCTTTTTTTTTTTTTTTTTTACAAATCTTTACTGACTTAGCATTTACTTGTTAGTGGAAGTTTTTTATTTACCTTTTCAACATGCTTTTACAGAAGGGCTATCAGACTCACAGCCCCCTGATGTTACGACCTCCAACTCCCAGAATTCTTCTAAAGGGCGTTGTAGTTTAGAAACATCTGGGGGGCCATAGTTTGACAGCCCTGCTTTGCAGCATTTGTACGTTGGGAATTAATGTAGTGACGGCTGCTTTTGAACTGTATGAACAAAACAAAAAAATGCTCCTTGAGCGTTCAATCCCTTCATCACTCTAATGTGAGTGCTGTGATTGTCACACGCGATATAAGGGTGTCCTGTGGGAAGTTTTCCTAGAGGTCAGGAGGATATATATATTTATATTATATAATATAAATATATATATATATATATTATATTATATTTCATTCCGCATTCTCCTTTTTGGTTGTAGAGGGTTTTGCCTGCCTCGGTGCTAGTAGAGTTCCAGATACGTGCATACAAAACAATCCATTGACGGAACCGCACTCGGACTTCATATGATAAAACAAAGTTTATTATAGTTCCATTAAAATAACGGTTTCGGACCAAACAAGGGCCTTTTTCGAGGTAAAAGAACACAATGTAGCCTATTACTTTTATACTATAATAGTTAAATGGGACTTACTGAATCTGTGCCACGTTGCCTTTGATCACACCCACCCGGAAACCGGAAGTGGTGCACCGTTCCTAGGCAATCACACAGCGTCCCCTCTGAGTAATTCTCAATCTGACAACATCCTAGGTCGTCATGGAAACCCCACCACGGAGTTACTGAATCTGCTCAAGGGTTGGAAAAGGAGGAAGAGTTTGTGTAAATAGCACTAGTTGCTAAATATTCATATAGACTAACACCTACAATATAGGAAGCCGCTAATAGATCTGTTATGGCAAATTAAATGATATTGGTGCAAAAGGCAACACACAGAACCAAAGTGCTATTACATTATTATTCATGTTATTGAGCCATATTCAGTGCATTAACCAAAGGAGACAAGTTCCCATTGGATAATAGGGAAGACTACTGGAAGGAATTTATCATTTAGAAACGATGTGAAAGAGATACACTCATGCCCAATGGACTCAATGAATATATTTAATGTTCTGATCCAAAACGTTTCTCTCTGTAGAAGGACCTGAGAGCTATTTTCCCCTCTTCATAGGGGTGGGATATGATCAATGCCAATGAACCTAAATGTAGGCAGACTGTGTGTCGACACTCCAAGAAATGCTTAGCGACTGGCTTGTCCGTGTGGCGGTCACGGTAGGCTGTATTTATTGCAGATCTATGACCTCTTATGCGGTCACGTAGGGTCAAGTCTGTCTTGCCTACATAGTCTAGACCGCAGGGACAATTGATTAAATAACAAACTCCGTTTGATAAGTAATTCTAAAACGGATCTTATATCTTTAACCGTTAGTGGGGTGCACAAAGGAATTACCAGGTACCATATGTCGACAGGTTACACAATCCAAGCAATGGAAGCATCCCATTTTCTGGAACGACAATGTTTTATCATGAGTGGTATGGGTCTGCTTTAACCAATATGTCACGTAAGTGCTTAGTTCTTCGGAAAGAAATGAGGGGTGGAGTATGGAACTGAGTTGGTAAAGTTTTATTGTATTGAAAGATTGGCCAATGTCGCCGAATTTGGGCGGCCACCTGATCTCCAGCCGTATGATGGGTAAGGGGGAGAATGATTCGAGGTGCCTGCACTTGGTTAGCCAATTTCGGATTTCTAAATGTCTCCTCCGCCTTCTGTAATGCTCTCCGAAGAATGGATGTAGAGTAACCTCTATTAAGAAATTTAGAAGTAATTTCTTCGATTTGAAGTTGACACCGTAGGGAATCTGAGTTGTATCGTAATACTCTTAGGTATTGAGAAATCGGAAGAGAGTCCTTTTTAAATGTCTAGGATGGTTACTGGTTGCTAAAAGGCGCGAGTTTCTGTCTCTCCTTCTGGAACAGAGTGTAACCCAGTTTGTTCCTGTCACGAAGGATAGTTACGTCCAAAAATGATACACTGTGTCTCTCGTACTGGTTAGCTGTACTGGTAATTGGAGATCATTGACATATATGACCATATCGTCAAAGGAATCACGGTTCCCTCTCCATATGAGGAAGATGTTGTCAATAAAACGAGTATATAAAATTAAATTGGCTCCAAATTTGGGGAATACATTCTTGTTCAAATTGATACATGTAGATATTGGCGTATGCTGGCGCCATGGAAGCACCCATTGTAGTCCCTGCGATCTGGAGGTAGAATTGCTTCTCAAAGCGGAAGTACATTTCAATGATAGTCGTAGCAGTTCCACCAAAAACCCTATCGGTGGTCCCATGTATTCAGCTGCAGATGATAGAGTACGTTTGAATGCCTCCATACCCTGTTGGTGGGGAATGATGGTGTACAAGCTGCTTACATCCATTGTAGCCAGGATAATTTCCTCTGTTGGCAGTATCAAGTTGGTAATTTTATCAAGAAAATGATTGGTATCTTTCAAACACGTAGAGAGGGAGAGCACCGTTGATTTACAGCATTGATCAATGTATCTCCCCAGAGGTTCCAATAATCCACCCTGGGCTGAGACGATCGGTCGACCGGGGGGTCGATGTGTATCCTTATGGATTTTTGGAATTGTATAAAGAACTGGAGTACGAGGATGGATAATCTGTAAATAGTTAGCGGTGTCTTCATTAATATATCCTGCTTGTAAACCCATTTGGATAAATAATGCTATTCTCGTGCTGAATGGTTTACACAGATCCCCTGGTAGATTTCTATATGTTGAAACATCTAGGATAGTTGGTGTAAGATCTCCTGCCGGTACAGCTGGTAGTTCAAAATTACTATACCTCCCCCTCTGTCAGCTGGGCGTATGACAATACTAGGATCTTCTAATTCTTTCAGCGTTTGATGTTCATCTTTAAACAAATTATATCTCTTTGACTGGGTGGAGAAATTGAATTCCCTGTGGAATTAGTCATCTGGGAGAACGTAATAGGCTACATTGTGTTCTTTTACCTTGAAAAAGACCCTTGTTTGGGCCGAAACGCCGGTTATTTTAATGTAGCTATAATAAACTTTGTTGTTTTATCATACGAAGTCCTCGAGTGCGGTTCCGTCAATGGATTGTTATATATATATAATATTTATTTCTAGATTTCTTAAAACATAAAATATCCTTTTTTTTTTTTTTTTTTGTAATGCGAGCATGGGTTGAGTGGAACTGAATGTTCCAGGACCGTTTTTTAATGAGGGATATGTGGCTTTGGAGATTATTTTCTGGCCACCCGACAACTTGACCTCAAGGTAACTTCTGACTACAGATCCTTTCAGACGTTCACGAGAATCAAGACATTCCCTCGTAGTTCAACATAAAAAAATACTCTTTCGTTGTCCCAGAGAGGATTCAAAAAACCTGAAGGATTGTAGGTGTGAAAATCAATAATAATAATAATAATAATAAAAAAAAAAATCTCAAATGCATTGAAACAAGAAATGAAAACCTCACCAGACATGTACCATTCGGTAGGAGAGAAAACAATACGTAAATGGAAAAGCATTGTTTCATTGTGGAATCCCACTGCACCCTAATATGTCAATCATATCTTTTTGGCATATATATTGTAGGGATAGACAGATATATCGGTTTAGCCGATATTCAGAAAATTACTGATATCGGTATCAGCATTTTATTTGCCGATATTTGGACAAGTTTGCTCACTGCAGCAGCGACACGCAAGATCCCACAAAACTGTGCAAATCTGGGGCTTCTCCCACATCAGGCTGTAAGCCCTCACTGCAGAATGACCCCTGTTCACTGACCGTATTGTGCATGAGCGTGATGGCAACAGAAATGGGGCTTCCATCCCATCTGGCAGGGAATTCCCTATACAGGAGATGCAGGGTCTATTTCCTACAGCAGGGTCCAGCAACCTAGGACCTCCAGATGTTTTGGAACTGGATTTCCCATGAGGCTCCAAGAACCTAATGAGAAGATGAGCATCATAGCAGATGTAATTCCAAAACGTGGGGCAAGATTACAAAGTGACTGCTTAATCAGAGCTGTAATATAACTTTGTAATATATCCCTTGGAGGGCCAAGGTTGCTGAACCCCCTTACATACAGGATCATATGAGGGATCTTTAAGAAAGCCAAAGACACGGTCTGATTGTTTGTAAAAAAAAACAAAAAAAAAAAACAAATAATAATAATAAAAAAAAATTAAATAAAATAACAATTCTTATTAAATTGAATAAATGAAGTGGACGTGGCGCAATGTTTACATGTTAAACACATTGGGCTATATTACAATCTTTGCGCAAAAACGCTTGCGCAAAGCGTGAAGTTTTGCACCAAGCGTTAAACGTTTGCGTACGCAAATCACCGCTGGAATTACAATCCTCGCGCATTTTTGATCCGAACAATAACGCGCGTAAACCAGACGCGCCCAAATGCTTGCGCAGTATCGTTGCGCCCCGAAATCGGTGTGCTTACTGTCATTTTTTTTCACGCAATTCAGCCAATCAGAATTAAGAACCACAACCACAAGTCAATCTGAGCATATATGCTGCAGCAATAATACATGCACGCACAACTTCTCCATTTTATTGGTTTGGTATGTGTAGAATGTGTAACTATACTTTGCTGCATTTTTTTTTTTTTTTTGGGCTGGTGTATTTGGTTTCGGCCAGGACGTTCAGATTTGCCGTTATCACCAGCTTTTAGGAGTTGCTAAAATTATACGCGCAAACACTGTGCGTTACAAACTGCGCATAGATTGTGCGCTGGTACGCGGATGGTATTACAAACGCATTTGCGCTCACAATGTTAAGTATAGATCGCGCGACGTACAGTAAGCTCACGCAGGGTTCGCAGGTTCACCCGCGGTAAACGATTACGTGCGTTTGTTGCGCTGACTATGTAATATGGCATTCGGCGTAAAGGGTTTTGCCCATCACGTTAAATGTTTTTTTGCACCGGTGGAAACGTTTGCACGAAGATTGTTGTTTAGGCCATTGAGTTCATGGCATAGTCAGATTTGTGCTGGTTTTTTTCAGCACTTTAAATTTACAGAATATCGGCACCAAATATCGGCTATCGGCCAGAAAAGCTGCCGATAATCTGTATTGGTATCGGCCATGAAAAAATTATATCGGTCTATCCCTAATATATTGACAGCAGAGGCTCTGGGCTAAGGATTGACAAGAGCGTAAAAGATGCAGTCCGAAGTAGGAGATACTCTGGGTACCCCATCTTGTTCTAATTAATGGGTTAGAGCAGTGTTTCCCTCACAGAGCTAACTAACAGGCCAGGTTTTAGGAACCTTGGAAATTGCAGAATGAATCCTGCAATCACTGAGCAGCAAATCATGTCACCCTGTGCTGTGCTTCAGATATCTGGCAAACCTGGCCTGTTAGTGCTCCAAGGACAGGCCTGGGAGACGTGGATTCTAGTATTGGTCTAATGTGCATGTTTATATATTTAGAATATATATTTATCTCTCAGAACCCATATGCCACTAAACTAGAAATTGCAATTGTTATACAATCAATAACAATGATGTAGCAAATGGAGACACTGTAATTGTTCTGTTTGAAAGGTGCTTTCTGTTTGCATTGCACCTGCCATGACCAGGTTCACTTTGCGATAACACATCAGGTGGTGGATTTCGCATTGGGCATAAAAATCAATGTGAGATCTTGTTGTTTAATGCAGGGCTTGAGAAAGCCAGGAGCCTGGTAGACACTGGCTCCTAAATTTCCAGTTTATTTTACACCAATCTTAAAGCAGTCTTTGGCATCTAACAACATCTAGCTGGCTTCAATGTTTTCTTCCCGTCTCCTACATTTAATGTAAATATATCCAGCCCTGGGGTATGTATTTATATATGAGGTCTGGGGTGTGTGTCGGTGGGTCTGTCTGCAGTGGGTAAAGAAAATAAGTAAACAAATAAAACAATATCACAATGTCCAGATGATAACACAAATATGTTTATACGGCCAAACTGATATTTGAAGCAACGATCTACACTTCTAGGGTCAAAACATGTAGCCAAAAGACCACATGCACAAAAAGCACCAGGTGATAAATAAATAGAAGCAGCTAAAATCATAATTTGGGTCAGTACAAACCAACTCCCAGATGCAGAGGCAAGGTTCCAAAATTTCGGCGAGGATTCGCCTTTATCAAGGTATACCTTGATAAAGGCGAATCCTCACCGAAACATTGGCTCCTAACTTTTGGAGCTAGCTCCTACATTTAGGGTTGCACCGATACCGATACTAGTATCGGTATCGGGGCCGATACTGGGTACTGCAGGAGTACTTGGTACTCGTGCAGTACCCCCCGATATTTTTTCCGATACCGGAAGCCGGCATTGAGCCGGCTTGCCGGCATCCGAGGGGCTGCGGCGGCTGTCCGAATGCTCTATCGGCATTCGGACAGCCGCCCCTGGAGCTGCTCACGGCGATACTTACCTTCCTGGGCGCCGCCGGGAATGTCTCCGCGCTCGTTGGAAGGACCCCAGCTGCGACCACGTGGAACCATGTGATCACGGCTGGGGTCCTTCCAAGGAGCGCGCGCACGGAAACTTTCCCGGCGTCGCTCAGGAAGGTAAGTATGAACACAGTGAGCAGCTGCAGGGCCTGTCCGAATGCTGATAGAGCATTCGGACAGGCCCTGCAGCTGCTCTCCGCGATGATACTTACCTTCCTGGGCGACGCCAGGAAAGTTTCCCCGCGCGCTCTCCTTGGAAGGACCCCAGCCGCGATCACATGGTCCCACGTGGTCGCGGCTGGGGTCCTTCCAACGAGCGCGCGGAGACATTCCCGGCGGCGCTCAGGAAGGTAAGTATCGGGGGGGGGGGGTCCAAGCTGGGGGGGCATACCTATGTGTGAGCTGGGGGGGCATAACCATGAGCTGGGGGGGCATAACCATGAGCTGGGGGGGCATAACCATGAGCTGGGGGGGCATAACCATGAGCTGGGGGGGCATAACCATGAGGTGGGGGGCATAACCATGAGGTGGGGGGCATATCCATGAGGTGGGGGGCATATCCATGAGCTGTGGGGGCATATCCATGAGCTGTGGGGGCATATCTATGAGCTGGGGGGGCATATCCATGAGCTGGGGGGGCATATCCATGAGCTGGGGGGGCATATCCATGAGCTGGGGGGGCATATCCATGAGCTGGGGGGGCAAATCCATGAGCTGGGGGGGCATATCCATGAGCTGGGGGGCATATCCATGTGTGAGCTGGGGGGGCAAATCCATAAGCTGGGGCAGTATGAATATATATATATATCGGGGGATATACATGTGAGCTGGGGGCATTTTTATATGGTCTGTTCTTATTGGAAAGCGTCACATGACATTAAAGAAAAGTATTGGTACTCGGTATCGGTGAGTACTTTTAAAAAGTATCGGTACTCGTACTCGGCTTTAAAAAAGTGGTATCGGTGCATCCCTACCTACATTCAAAGCAAATTTGTCAAGCCCTGTTTAATGACAGATCACAACTGTTACTTACGCGGGTCCAGTGTCAGCCGCCTACATGTCTCCTCCTCCTCTGTGGGTGGTGCTGGCAGTGGGCTGTCGCACAGTTCTGTGTGATGTTAATCTGTTGCAAGGAGTGAACAGAGGACTGTCCTGTAGGACAACTTTCCGTTCACTGTTTTCACTCCCCTGCGTGGCATGCCACACAGAAATAGTGACTGTAAAATGTTACCACGGAATTGTTACTTTAAAATGTGTCAGGAAAAAAAAATGCTAATAGTGATTAGTTAAAAGTCCATTTTCCGCAGGAACATGTTTGCTTAAAATATATTGTATAATTCATATTTTTATAATAAAATGTGTGAAATACCTGAAAGCATTGGCAGAAGGATAATAAAAACTGCATATTTATTTTTGCAAAAGGATAAACGAGACCATACGGCGCATAAAGCAGTGAACAGATAATTATATGAACAACTGGTTAATAGGAGTAAAAGTGAAGGTGTCCTTTAAGGTATAAAAAGTGTCCTTAAAAAATGCAAAAAATGTCCTTTAAAATACCAAATAGAGGAGGTAAAAGAGTACAAGAAAATTTTAAAAGGATTAATAAGTCAATTTGTGCAAAATAAGTGTCCAAAAAATCAGTAGTTTATACTCAAGGGGTGTTGTTGATTGAAGACAAATACATTAATCTTCACTGTGGTGTGGATATCAAATCTTCTCTTTAAAGATGTCCCTCAGAGAGAAATAAATAAAGGCAATAATAGTGCAGATGGTCTTACTGAGATGAGGTAATTTAATAAAATGAATGTTTCACTCACATTTATTAGAGCCTAAAGGAAATCCAGGCTCAAGGAAAATAGCTTGCGGCCAAGTATAGGGTGGCACGTCCCTCCTTTCATCTGTGGTGATTACTAGATAAAGCAGAGAGGATCGGGAGACAACACTCCATAGCGTAACTCTGTGCAATACAGGTGGAGGATTAAATTAAAATTGGTCACACTCACCAGTTATAGAGCCTCTCAATTCCAGGCTCAAGGAGTATCGCCTTGGGTCCTCTTAAGGTGGGGGCCCAAACCTCTTTGATGTAGCAGCAGTTGGTCCAGATGTCCAAAAAAGGTTAGGGAGATAAGGAAAAAGTGGCGAATGCAAAAATATAAGTAATGAATTTATTGGAATAAATAAAATCCTGGACAAATTGTACCGAGACGCGTTTCGGCTAAAAGCCTTCCTCAGTCGGTATGTTTAGTGTCCATAAAGTGCAAATAAAGTAAAAGTGAAAATGAAAGTGTCCTCTTATATAGTATCATTTCCTGCCACATTCAATTTGTTAACTCCCTATTTCCTGTTGGCCGATTTCCGTTCGTTCGGATTTACCCAGAAATGCTTTGCGGTCGTTTCGGAATAAAAACGAAAATGAATACAATACATTGAACGATCGCGGAAAATCCGAATATTTTGAACAATCGCAGCAATTACGAATCTTTAAAACAATAATCTTGTGTAGAGAATTTAAAACAAGGCTTAAAACCAAGTTGTAGCCTATGTAAAATACGGAGATTCGGAAAAACGGACAGCATTTCGCATCGAAAGTAAACAAAAAGGTCGACCAATAAAATTCTACGAAAAATCGTGAAAGTATTTAAAAATCGACCATCCGAAAATCCCTATTTTTTATTTTTTACCCAAGATCCACAAGAACCTAGAAAAACCACCAGGTAGGCCAATTATCTCAGGTATAGGGTCAATTTCCAGCCGACTTTCAGAATATCTTGATAGACAACTACAGCCATATGTTACGACTACTGAGACTTACCTGAGAGATACTATAGAGATGATTAATGTTTTGACGGACGTAGACTGGAAAGACGGTGACATACTAGTCACCAGCGATGTCCAGTCATTATACACAATCATCCCGCATAATAAAGGGATAGAGGCAGCTAAATTCTTTTTAGAGAAAGATCAAAAATTACAGCCGGAACAGATCGATTTTATCCTTAAGGGCATACAACTTATACTTGAACACAACTATTTTTGGTTTTCAGAGGAGTTCTACTTACAAGTGTCTGGTACAGCAATGGGAACAAGATTTGCCCCTAGTTTTGCGAATCTTTTTATGGCACATTGGGAAAATACATTTTTATCTGATTGGAAAACAAACCTGGTTTTATATCGCCGGTATATCGACGATATATTTTTTATATGGAGAGGGGGAGTTGAAGTTTTACAGTCTTTTTTTAATCTTTTAGCCACCAATGATAGAGGCATTATCTTAACCTCAAATTGGAGTACTAGTGAAGTTATCTTTTTAGATTTAAAAATCTTTGTTGAGGATAACAAGATCAAGACTAAGACGCACTTTAAAGACGTGGATTGTAATAGTTTTATAGAACGCCGGAGTTGCCACCTACCTCAGTGGCTTAATGCCGTCCCGAAAGGACAGTTTTTACGAATGAAAAGAAACTGTACCAACATTTCGGACTTTGACACCCAGTCCGCGAAATTACATTTGGATTTTGTTGAGAAAGGATACAACCCACAGACCTTGGAGGACACAAGAACAGAAGTTAGAAGAATGGAAAGACTGGAACTTCTGAAGAAAAAGAAGAGGATTCCACGCAGAGATATATGGAAGGAGTGCCATTTATATTTTCTTATAATCCTCTCAATAAAGAAATAAGGAAGAGTATTAAGAAGCATTGGCCAATACTACAAAGAGACCCTATATTGAATGGCATCCTTCCAACGATACCACGTATTATATGCAGAGGGGTGAAGAATCTAAAGATGGAACTCTCACATAGGGTGAGAAATAAGAAAGTACCTAACCACTTTGGAATAAGAGAAGGTTTCCACCAATGTGGAAACTGTTTAAACTGCAGAAATACCAAAGGCAAGAAACAAATAAGTTCGGAGATTGAAAGAAATGGCAAAAAAATTAGAATCAAAGGAATGATGACATGCTTTTCAAAAAATGTTATATACGTCCTAACTTGTCCTTGTGGACTCAGATATGTGGGACGTACTACACGGCCACTCAACATACGTATACAGGAGCATATAAGAAATATTAAGAAAGGTTTTGATAAGCATAGTGTATCATTACATTTTAAATTAAAACATGGGCAAAACCCAGAAGGCCTCTCATTCATGGCAGTCCAAAAACTTGAACCCCTTTGGAGAGGAGGAAGCCTAGAAACACGACTAGGCAAAGAAGAAATGAGGTGGATTTTTTTAATGAACACACTTCAGCCACATGGATTAAAAGCAGATTTTGAATTGTGCCATTTTCTTAACAGCTAATTAATTATTCCTTTTAAATGATATAATACTTTCTCCTATCTTCCCCCCCCCTTCTCCTTTTCAGATGACCCCCCCATTTTATACCCCTGTTGCTATCTTAGATTTATTATATATACATTTTTTATATCCATTTTTATGATACCCAGCTCTCCACTTTTAGGTTTTTATTGTTAATATTTTTAATATTAATAATATTAATATTTTTACCATCATGCATATATTCTATAATTCGAGCCCATTTTTATGCGAATTTAACAACCTTCTTATGATCAACTTATACAGAACGGCCATGATAAGACATTATTAGATAAAACTCCTCTACCCTATCTTTATCTGAATATACCTATTTGATAACACCTTTGCTTTCTAGTATATATACATTTTTTATTTTTATTTCTACTAGATACGAAAAGAAAATTCATATATTTCTTCTCGTCCCTTTTTTTTTTTTTTTTTTTTTTTTTTTTTCCGTCCCTTTCGTTTCTTATATACGAAAAGATGAATTATCATTAATTACTATACCCTAAAAAATCGAGTAAATCTTGGGTAAAAAGTCAGGTTCATTATACGAACGAAAACGAGACTAATAAGTATTCGCAAGGCCTCTCTGGGTAAAATCCCAGACTATGGATACGAACGAAAACGAAACTAAGAAAATTTTCGCAAAGCACTTCTGGGTAAAAAGGGTTTGTCCAGTTCACGCATGGTGAAACTAAAGAAAGAAACTTTCTTTCGTCTTTCTTTTCTTTTTTCGTATCGTATGTATATACCTGACCTGTATTTCACTTGATCTTAGTATGCCGGGACTATGTGTGCATTTCGATCATGATAATAACCTTCACGATTTTTCGTAGAATTTTATTGGTCGACCTTTTTGTTTACTTTCGATGCGAAATGCTGTCCGTTTTTCCGAATCTCCGTATTTTACATAGGCCACGATTTTTCGTAGAATTTTATTGGTCGACCTTTTTGTTTACTTTCGATGCGAAATGCTGTCCGTTTTTCCGAATCTCCGTATTTTACATAGGCTACAACTTGGTTTTAAGCCTTGTTTTAAATTCTCTACACAAGATTATTGTTTTAAAGATTCGTAATTGCTGCGATTGTTCAAAATATTCGGATTTTCGCGATCGTTCAATGTATTGTATTCATTTTCGTTTTTATTCCGAAACGACCGCAAAGCATTTCTGGGTAAATCCGAACGAACGGAAATCGGCCAACAGGAAATAGGGAGTTAACAAATTGAATGTGGCAGGAAATGATACTATATAAGAGGACACTTTCATTTTCACTTTTACTTTATTTGCACTTTATGGACACTAAACATACCGACTGAGGAAGGCTTTTAGCCGAAACGCGTCTCGGTACAATTTGTCCAGGATTTTATTTATTCCAATAAATTCATTACTTATATTTTTGCATTCGCCACTTTTTCCTTATCTCCCTAACCTTTTTTGGACATCTGGACCAACTGCTGCTACATCAAAGAGGTTTGGGCCCCACCTTAAGAGGACCCAAGGCGATACTCCTTGAGCCTGGAATTGAGAGGCTCTATAACTGGTGAGTGTGACCAATTTTAATTTAATCCTCCACCTGTATTGCACAGAGTTACGCTATGGGAGTGTTGTCTCCCGATCCTCTCTGCTTTATCTAGTAATCACCACAGATGAAAGGAGGGACGTGCCACCCTATACTTGGCCGCAAGCTATTTTCCTTGAGCCTGGATTTCCTTTAGGCTCTAATAAATGTGAGTGAAACATTCATTTTATTAAATTACCTCATCTCAGTAAGACCATCTGCACTATTATTGCCTTTATTTATTTCTCTCTGAGGGACATCTTTAAAGAGAAGATTTGATATCCACACCACAGTGAAGATTAATGTATTTGTCTTCAATCAACAACACCCCTTGAGTATAAACTACTGATTTTTTGGACACTTATTTTGCACAAATTGACTTATTAATCCTTTTAAAATTTTCTTGTACTCTTTTACCTCCTCTATTTGGTATTTTAAAGGACATTTTTTGCATTTTTTAAGGACACTTTTTATACCTTAAAGGACACCTTCACTTTTACTCCTATTAACCAGTTGTTCATATAATTATCTGTTCACTGCTTTATGCGCCGTATGGTCTCGTTTATCCTTTTATCTTAATCTTGGCACGTATTTTGGTTGTTTTTTATGTGCTTCTCACCATACTTAGGCAGCAATTGATTATTTATTCACACAGCACTTTAATTAACTAAAATTAACAAGCGCCCACACTGTACAGTGTATACCCGTATACACACTTTTTAATCAACATATTTATTTTTGCAGCCACTGGAAAGTGCATCACTGGAGAATCCATGTGTAATTTATTTTCAGCATTAAACCGGACTAGTAACAGCCTTTCCTTCCTATTTCCTTTCCAGTTTTGGAGTCCGGCTCCATCGCTTCTCTCCACCCGCACAATTATGTATGATGGATACCAAAGAGATAAATAAGCCCCATCCAAAACTGAGGTTATAACTCGGTCCCTGTGATGTTAAATGGGAATCAATTTGTAGTATGTACATAAATTCCAAAGCTGTGATGGATATTGCAATGACTCATCTGAAGGGAAAATCTGAATATGGTTTGAGTTCCTGCCTGGAGACAACCAAGATCTAGCCGTGGCACAGGGAGCATGGAGGTCAACATTGAATTCATCACTATGTGAAATATACATACACTATAGGGGTTATTCAAAGCGCACTGACATTTCCGTGCTCTTTCATTCGGTGCACTTCCGCGAGCTGAATTCGCCAACCCTGCAGTGAATTCTGCATTCGCCGCAGGGTCCCCTAATGGATCTGCTGATAAACCCGCCAACCGTCTCCGATCAGCTGCCGAAAAAAGCCAACCAGCCGGTGAGCAGGAGTTTAAAAAAAAAAAAACAGCATTTTTTAAAAGGATTTTTAAACAAAAATATTGCATGAAAATGCATCGAAATAATCTATATGGCCCTATGAAGAACCGTGAAATGTCTGTTACAGAATTAAAAATACCTTTTAAAAAAATCAGTCAAAAATTTTGCCAAAAAATTCTACATTTTCATTTGCAGCAAAAAGTCTCAACAGTTAAATAGTTTTTTTTATAAAAACAGGGAATTTGTTTTCCATTGAAACCTATGGGATTCGCCTGTTTAAACCTGTCGAACGAAAGCACCGAAAATCGGTGCATTTCACCAACGTTTCGCTGCTGTAAAGTGTTCTCTGAATCTATTAACCGTTACTTTTCTGGTGAATTTCACCGATGCCCAATTATACTGTATTTCACTGGCAATTCACCAAAATTTGGTGTATTACTTGCACTTGTAACTGTAACTTTCTGAATAGGCAAATTGCCACGAAATTGCACCGTACAGGGAAATTCACTGTTCAGTGCAAAGCGGTGGCAAATTCAGCAGTCTTTGAATAACCCCTCCATATATTCTATGAAAGAGTACGTGCCAGTGATATTTATATCCTGCCCTGCATGGTAAGATGGGAAATGAAATAGATTTAAGAAAAAATATTTCATGTATCCCATCTTCTAGTTGGGTTTTCAATCAATACATTTGTATTTCTTCAGGAGGGGACCAGTCTGTATGGATTTCCTTAGCTCTCTGTAACAGAACAAAGCAAAGCGTTTGATGTCCGCGTCGGCTTTCAATCTGCATTAAGATGTGATCTTGACGTCTGCATTAAGATGTGTCTCGAGGTCATTTGGTCAGGGATTGCTCTATGAATTGCTTTTCTTTCTTAAAGGGATACTCTAGGCCAGGCCTCAAAATTTCCACTCGCCTGCTCACATTTGGCGAGTGGAAATTACATGAGGGCGAGTGGGAATGCAGAGGCAATGCTGGATAGAGGCTAGGTGGGGCAACTAGTGGCGAGTAACTCTTAAGGCCTGGCTAGTAGCTCAGGACTTGAAATTTTGAGGCCTGCTCTAGGCAACATGACCACCTAAGCTATTTTAGGTGGTCATGATGCCCGGAGTATGCCGCCCTTTGTCCCCCCTCCCTCCGCTCAGCGGTTCAGCTGAGAGAGGCGGAGAAGTTTACTCCGCCCTCCCAGCTGTCAGTCAGCAGAGCGGGAATCATATTTCCTGCTTCTGCCGACTTTTGCCGAGTAGGAGACGTCATCGCGCTTTCAGCACGATGACGTCTCCTACTCCCCGCAGAAGCTGGCGGCTCCCTCTGAGGGTTAGTGTTGCGCGCATCCTCTTGCGCGCAACACTAATCCTCAGAGGGAGCCGGGAGGAAGCCTGCCGATTGGCTGGCTTATGTGAGAGGCGCGCATGCGCGCTTCTCACGTAAACCAGAAGCAAAGACGCAGCAAGAAGGACGGGAGCGGAAGAGGAGGGAGGTGAGTATATAAAAAAAAAAACGCCGCTGGAAACAAGAGGATTTTAAGGTAAGTATTGCAGTTACAAGAAAAAAAAAAAAAAGTTTTATTAAGGGAATAGGGATAGGTTAGGGAAAAAAAACGGGGGGTGATTTTTTTGTTGGTGTTCCTTTTAAATATCTGAGCGCTTTGTAATACTTCAATATGCGTTGGTAATTTTACATGCTGTAAGTTGCAAAGGCTATTAATCGTCCAGTATTTCTGCGTGGATCAGTCTGCTGCGCCTGACAAAGGAACATTAATCAAAAAGACAGCTATGTGTCACCTCAGACCCAGTAAATAATATCCTTAGTCACACGCTCTTCCCTTAATTTTATTTAAATTTCAAAATACCAAGACAACCACTGTGCCCTTTTATTATTCTTTATATAGTGCCAACATATTCCGCAGCGCTGAACAATGGACATAATATTGACAGTCTTACAATATATTGAGACTGAACAACATTAGGCAGACCAATACAGGTGAAAACGAAGGCCCTATTCAATGGGAATTTACAATCTAAAAGAGTTTGGGGTGGGAAACTGGAGGAGAGGACTGCTAGGTGAGAGTGATGGACTGGGTGGGCCAATAAGGTGTATTAGTGAGTCGGGTGGTCGGCTTCTCTGAATGGGAATGTCTTAAAGGGGAGCGTTTGAAGGAAGGGAAGCTAGGGGAAAATCAGACGGTATAAGGGAGAGCTTTCCACAGGATGGTGGCTGCGCGTGAGAAATCCGGCAGTCTATCATGGTAAGAGATGGAGCAGGGAGAAGCTAGGTGCAGGTCACCGTTTGATCTTAGGGAGCGGGCTGGGGTGTATTTGGTGATTAGTGAGGACAGGTAGTGGGGAGCGGCGTTGGTGAGAGTTTTGTAGGTCAGAGTAAGGATTTTGAATTGAATTCTGCAGTAGATGGGGAGCCAGTGAAGTGACTCTCTCAGAGGAGCGTCAGAGACCGAGCGGCGGGTGAGGTGGATGAGCCTGGCAGAAGCATTTAGGATGGACTGTAGGCGGGAGAGAGGGAGGCCAGCTAGAAGATTAAATTGGGAGATTACAAGGGCGTGGATGAGTTGCTTTGTGGTGTCAGCAGTAAGAAATGGCTGAATTCTTGAAATATTATGTAGTTGGTAGTGGCAGGAGGAAAGAGACTGAATGTGGGGGATGAAGGAAAGAGCCAAGTCAGTGTAATTCTCAGACAGCAAACCTGGCTTGATGGGGACATGTAGATGCCATCGACTGTGATAGAGGGAAGAATTGGTCGTTCAGTATTCGACATGTTAATCTTTAGGTGGTGAGAGGCCATTCAGGAGGAGATGCCAGATAAACGGTGGCTGATTTTGGAAAGGGCAGGAGGAGAGATCAGGGGTGCAGAGGTAGATCGGAGTATCAGCATAGAGGTGGAAGTTAAAGCCAAAGCTGTTAATGATTTTGCCCAGGGAGGAGGTGTAGATAAAAAGCAGAGGCCCTAGGACAGAGCCTTGATGTACACCAACTAATAAAGGCTTTGAAGTGAAGTTACCAATGAATGACAGTCAATCCAAGAGAGTGCAGTGTCAGAGACTGAGAGCTGCGAGTCTGTAGAAGGAGGGGGTGATGGACAGTGTCAAAAGCAGCCGAGCGGGGCAAGCAGGATGAGAATAGAATTGCTGTGGTTTTTAGCAGTTAGGTTATTGGTGACTTTTGCAGGTTCGGTTGAGTGTAGGGGATGGAAGCCTGATTGCAGGGGGTTGAGTAAGGAATTCGAGGACAGGGAGAGGTGAGGGGTGGTGAGGCTTTTCCATCTGTACTCATGAAGGGGCACTACCACTAAAACTATCTGTATTGGGATTACTAGACGAACCACTTTATAAAAGACATGCTGCAGTTTCATTTTTCTTTTGAAGTGATTGCATATAAAAGGTAAAATAAAGTTAGGTTTTTATAAAAAAAAAAAAATTAGAATTTTTCCCATGATGCAACATTTACCAAAATCTGTTCAAATGTTTTACTTTCTAGCTGTGATTTAGCTAGTACAGTATTTAACAGTCAATGAGGTGGAGGAGTGAAAGTTTAGAGAAGGTTACAAGAGTTCTATTGTGATGTCCAGGATACCTGAGATAAGAGATGACAACTGAATGAGATCAGACGGGGATCTTAAAAGAATCTAATCTACCCACTGATGTCTTTTGACTGCATCCCAATTGAGTTTACTGCCTGGATGTCAGACCCATAGAGCCTATTCTGTGGCAAATGCCACACAGTGTGGAGCAAGTGATGTAAACTGCCCCCACAGTATGTTTAGAACACACCAGATCACACAATTTATGCACCTAGTGACAGAGTAAAATATTTTAACTAAACAAACTAGAGAAAAACGAGCACAATGTAAGATATCAGCAACATAAAATGAGGACATTTCATTTTTTTGTGGTAGTTTCCCATTAACTATTCACACAAGCCATATACAAAACATACAGGTGAAATCCTGGAATTGGGGCCCCATGCTGCACCCTTGTGAATGGATGGGCAATTCTTTGCATAGAGGTTTATGGGAGTGAAATGTTTCACATCCTCCTACTGTTTCGAAGCCACAGTTGACCATGCTATGAAGCAGCCATATTTAAACCAAAGGGATGAAAACAACAAGATTTAATTTCTGTAAAAGACTAAACAAATTCAAGTTGTTTGCATTTTTCAAGAAGCATCTGTCAGAGGAGGCCAGGATTCCATTTAAATATATTTGCGGGGCTCCCAGATTCTTCTATTAGAAACAATGACACACGGCCATTCTTTTGATAAAGGAGCAGAGGAAGTTCATCTTTTAGTGCAGGAAATGGAAGCTAGTCCTGTTTGTTTTTTCTATCTTTAAATTTGAAGACCAAAGGAAGTTGTTTTTATACTAAATTCCATTTTAGATCACACTGGACGGATGTCTGTAAACGCTTACATGCTTTATTACTGGCTTTTAATTTTTTTTTTTAAATTTATATATTTGAATATAATTAGGGATGCACCGATAATAGTATCAGTTTCGATACCTGGAAGCCAGCACTATGCTGGCTTGCCAGTATCCGAGGGGGGCTGGGGCTGCTTCGGAATGCATGAAGAGCATTCTGGTAGCATTCCCCTCCGGCTGGCCGCGTGGTCCGTGCACCGGCTGATTTCGTCATGTGGTCCTCCAAGCGGTCGGGCAGTGACACCGTCGCCAGCCGTGATCCCTGTGTGATCACAGCTGGAGGCCACGTCACAGCCCAGTATCCACTTGGGGGACGTGCACAGCCGGAGGGGAATGCTAGCGGAATGCTCTTAATGAATTCCGTTAGCAGTGAGGTCTGTGTGGGTACTCGTGTATCTGAGGTGAGGTCTGTGTGTGTGCAGGGGGTACTTTGGTGTCTGGCAAATACATTTCAATATTAACATTAAGTGGACAGGCTTTCAGCAAAAATCCTAAATTATTTATTGAAAAGCGATCACGTGACGTTAAAAAGAAGTATCGGTGAGTACCGGAAAAAAGTATTGGTACTTGTACCCTTAAAGTGGTATCCTAATGTGTATCATAGAATCTTTATTGACCAGAACGCAAATTGTTCGTTATTTATTTTGTTCTGCCCACAAAGGTAAAACCTTCCATTATAAACCTATGGCCGCTCTTGACACACAAGAAGGCAAGCAAATCAATAATATATATATTTTTTTCCCAACAGGCCTGTCTTTGCTATGGCTCTTGAGATTACAGTATAATAGGCCATAGGTGTCATGTTGGGATACCCCCATCCATCCGCATGAGTGTCCCTCCAATGCGGGGTAGGATTCTCCCAGTTCCGAAAGCGGACAACCAGTTTTTCAGTGATCAGCTTTCCAGGCTTCAGATCAGGAATGTACTGCTTTACATTCCTGACAAGCCAATGGTTTGCAATGTGCTCGCACGGATAGCCGTTGCATTGGCTGGATAAGGGAGCGGGTATCAGCCCCCTGCTTCCATAGGCACCCTATTGTTCCAGGAGCAGTTTCCAGATGGAATGATGGCCAGTGTTAAAGGTACTCTAGGGAGGCACAGAGCGTGGGTGGGGGGGTCAGAGATTAATACCCCTTGAGTGTCCCTTTACCTCGGCAGGCTCAGAATCTAGCCTATACTTGGCTACATGATCAAATTATAAAATATATTTTTTTTTAGGTAGGTTTGCCTACCAGGAAGGTAAAACTGGTAAAGTTATTCTTGGTTATTTTCTTTAATATTTGAACCATTAAGTCCTAATATAAAAAAAAAATTCTTTTAGAATACATTGATGCAGCAGTCTGGCTTTGCTTTGTATTTAAAAATAAAAATGACAGTTGCTGTTGCTTGGAGGAAATCCTGACCTGCTCATTACACTCCGACATCCATGGAGTAAAAACACTTTCAACTTTGGGATTGCGCCTTTGTTCTTGTGTGGTTTAGCCGAATGTTCCATATATACGCCTTCCAGTGTCTGTGTGCGTGGACCTTCGCTTACAAACAGGATTAATTCTTTTCATTGTACAAAGCTTCACAGCGTGGAACAAGCCAAGGGCTGACTATCTGAACGGCCGGGTGCTAATCCTATGCTTCATTTAACGGTGCACCAATCTGTAGCTTCTACTTAGCCCACGCATCTTCCATGGCGTGTTTCCGCTACAGCACTGTATAAAGGTGTTTTGATATATTCAAAACAAATATTAATTTCTATATCTCTCCACTGCTCACACAGTTGCTCTCTCTGCTCTGATCAGTGCCAGCATGTATGCACAAATAGGGCCTTATTCCATGCTTGTTGCAAAAACAGAGATGGTAAGAGAACTGCGCCTGCTGTTAGGGCAGCTATTCCGAGGTAGGATCTTTCTTGGCGTCTAGCCCTGGAATGAAGTGCAGGGCAGCCTGATGTTGGCAACAGTGCTGCGCGCCACGGAGTATCAGCTGATGGAGCCCTGTGTGTCCCGGCTGTGAGCTCCCTCTTTCGATCACTTGGTGCCACGGATGAAAACTAGGAACTATTTGTTCTCTGTCTCACTCAGCTTCTGGTAAGAGGAAGCGGTGGATTGCGCTGCGGGATGAGAGGAGAGAATGGTGATATATATTTTTTTTCTTTTGGAGGGGGTTACCATATTTTAAAAATCGCATACAGCAGCTTTCAGGATATACAGTCTCCTGGGTGTAAGTGCAGGCTGCCTTGGAATAGCATTATTGTCGAGTGTGGAATAGGCCCATAATCTCTAGGAAAAGAAAGTAGTAAAATATTTTCCCCATGATGCCCTGGGATTGATTCCCAAAGCGGAGTCCTCTAAACTGTCTTGTTTTTCTTACTATGTTTTGTAATGTTTGCTGCAGATCATAAGAGCACACCTTGCATAAATAAGTGGAATAATCCATTTAGGCTTCCAGGCTTTTAGATTTGTCCAGCCCTGCTGCTTGTAGTTATCTCATTTGTCCCGGGCCCTAGTAACCCTTCATCTGACGTGCACCCCCCCTCCCCACGATAAATTGAGTGTGTGCGGTGCTGCGGTACATGTTGCTTTATGGATCTGGGCTAGAATGATCTTAAGTGCTTGTTGGCACAGGCTGTATCACGTTTCACAACTTGCTTTTCGGGTTCTGAGACAGAAGGCATGTTTGGAGGATTTCTCCCCTGGGTGGCACCTCCCTGCTGATTGCATTTCATTTGCGTGTGCCAGTTTGGCTTCAGAGTCGAGTTTCAGCTGAGCCTGGGTTTCTCGTGACGTCTACTTCCTGGTGGGTGACTCGTTCCTGAGGAAACGTACATCATCGGCTGCCTCTGTGGGGTGATGTCATGTTTTTGTTCCGTGTAAGGTAGGTGCGAGAGAGCGACCACATGAGGTCAGCAAAAGTATAGAAAAGGCTATCGTTTACATTTTCAAAAGCTTTAGGAAAGCATACTACGAGCTGGGTAGCCCTCGTTTACCTCCTTGATCCACCCCATTCCTGTAGAAGTAACACTGGTTCTTTCTCCAAAATATATGGAAGAATCTCCTATGCTTTATTCGGACCAGGGTTTTCAACTCTCGACTTCAGTTGTTGAACTACACCTCCCATGATTCTCTGGACATCTCAGAATTCTTTGAATGCATTCAGATTGTTGTCCATCGGCATCTGATGGAGGGAGGCAGAGGCTGAGATCCCTGCGCTCTTTAAATACGTTCAGCGATTAAGTAGTTGTTCTTTAAGTTGTGAATTGGGAAATTTTAAAGGAATTTTTGCAAATATCAGGATGAAATGGCTGAATAAAAAAGTCTCTGGTATTCCTTCAACTTGATTATTTGGCCTAAAGGTTTTAATTAATCACAAAGTCACTGCTTAAAGAATAGCTTTCTTTTTAATAAAGGGACACATTAGCCCCCATGACTTCAATAACTTTAAGGCTGGGGTCAGACGAACGCAGTGTTAACATCCGTGTAGCCGCACTTTAGTACGTCCGTGGTAGCAGATAATCATGACTAATGAAGGCCCACACACTAAGTGCGTACGCATGACGGACGCGGCAAACTGACGCAGGTTAGCAAGAACATTGAACCGCTAGGACGGGCGTGCGCAACGTCCGCATAGCTTTGTGTGTGAGTGATGGAAGGTGGTCAGATGGACTGCATTTATGCGTCCAGCATTTTTGACCGACAAAATGTTTTTTCATCATGGGAGGTGTAGTTCAACAACTGGGAAGTCGAGAGTTGAAAACCCTAGTCCGAATAAAGCATTTTCCCTCCTACATCCCTCAAAAATGTCAGTCACAAAAACAGACTGTGTGGCCACTATTGCGTCTTCCGTCAAAAAGTGCGTCCGTACTGCACAGGGGCACAGTCCGTAGAAAACGCTCTCGTCTGACCCTAGCCCAAGTCTGGGGCCTGCAATTTTAGCCCTCCAGATCAATTATATCTCCCAAGAGCCTACCTAGTGAGTGCGTGAGCATCATGGGAGATGTATTTCCAAAACACTTGGAGGACCCCCTGCTTTAAGTGCTCATCTTCCATCAGTGCACATTTGGATACCTTACAAAACCACTTCTATGTGGTCTCCCATGGGAAACCATTACTGAGCCTTTGCAATTCCTCTTCTAGTGCAGGTCGTTGGCAACCTTGGCACTCCAGATTTTTTGGCACTACATGACCCATGTTGCTCAGCCATTCATTAGGTTGGCTGAGCCTCATGGGAGATTCGGTTTCAAAACATCCGGAGGGCCAAGGTTGGTGACCCCTGTCCTAATCTGTCAGCTTTGGTTTATCTGGTGGTATTGGGAAAGTGAGATGCTTTACAATTAAGTGCTAACATATTCTGCAGCGCTGTACATTGGGTGGGACACCAAAACAAGCGTTGCATACAAGTTTGTACTTGGAGAACGATGGGAAAAGAGGAGCATGCTCAAATTGGCTTACAATCTTCAATTGTGCTCCTGTGCTAGGAGTCACGAGAACGGGAAAGCCTTTGATACATTGTTTCACTGTGTGTGTCTGGGATTCCCTGCGCACGTGGCCTTTTTAAACGGTTATATCAGTGAAAATTCAATCTCCATATCCTCACGTCGTCTTTTTATTCTAAATGCGAGCAATGCAGCCACAGACATCCATTCTAATCCCTCCTGGCTCTAGAGTAAGAATTCTGCTCCGGTTTTATGTTCTACAGATGAGTGGATAAGCCCAAAGCCACGCTAATATACTAGATTAAGTCAAGTATAATAACCGGAATTGTACTGTCCTAAATTCTATCTCCTGAAATTCCTGGTCGGGAGATCCGTTTAATAGGATTAAGGGACAGGGATGCTTGGATGGTATTTAATAAAGTTCATGCTTTGGTGATGCTATTGGGCATTACGGGAATACATATTCTTTAAAGCTCTTTTTTTCTGACTGTTTAGCAGTTCTCCACAGGTGTCATTTTTCTTTTTTCTTACTTGGTATGTGGCCCCTATTTAAATAAAATAAAATCCCACTCAAATCCGTATCCTATTTAGTTCAGAGAGATTAAAACATATTAAATGTTAATGTAGTTGTATATAAATATCGGATTCACTGAAATGAACCGGCTGGATGGAGTAGAGGTAACGTCACTGCTCTGCATGGAGAGAGCCTGTGGAGTCATGGGTTCGATCCCAGCGAGCAACCTCTCCAGTAAGTGTCCTTGGCAAGACACCTAACGGTACATACTCGCCACCCAGGACATACTTGAAAACGAGAGAAATCTCAATGTATCCTTCCTGGTAAAATCCTTTAAAAAAAAAAAAAAGTGCCATGTTACTTTAAAGCCAGGTTCAGCAACCTTTGTCCACCAGATGTTGTGAAACTACATGTTCCATGAGGCTTGGCCAACCTGATGAATGACTAAGCTTTATGGGAGATGTAGATCCAAAACCTCAAGATGGCAATGGTTGCTGACCCCTGCTTTAACCACTTCGCTGCGGAAGACGCGCTGAGCGCGTCCTCCCGAAGCAGCCTGCGATCAGCCGGATTCCGGCCGATCGCTGTTCCCCCCTGGTGCGGGCTGACATCTTGGAGCATGGCCTTTCCAACGATATGAAATATGTCCCGCGAAAAAAGTTTATTTAAATTAAAAAAAAAAAAAAAACAAGTTTTTTTTATTTGTTAATGCAGCAATATTGTTCCCATTTAATTTATAATGTGAACAATGATGCTGCACTAACGATTTTTGTATGGGGTGCGTTTGTTAAAAATAGCGAAATTTTCCCCCCAAAAAAATGTAACGAGACCCCATTTCAAGTTTTTTAACAAGCGCACCCCATACAAAATATAACCGCAAACGATCGCATGTTAAAATGTGAAAAAAAAACTTTACACGTTGTAAATTTTTGAAAATTCTAATTTTATTGAATATTTTGTTATAATATACAGACAGGACATAACATATACATATAATAATGACATATTATGAATCTTCCGAGTCTGCCGGAAAGAACGATATATAACATGTCTGGGTCATATAATAAAATAAGGCTTCAAAACGCGGTTAAACATGATGAGCGAAACCGGTAAAAATGACCTCAGCACACAGGCGGGAAATGCCACAGCAGCGAAAGGGTTAAAGTGGCTTAGTGTGTCTAGCAAACCATGCTGCCAAATAGTATGCACATCGCTCCCTTTAAACACAATTAGGGTGCCAGGATTGACTGAGAGATGCAAGAAGGTTCTTTATTTTTTTATTGAAAGAATTTTACCAGGAAGAATACATTGAGATTTCTCTCGTTTTCAAGTATGTCCCGTGTGGCGAGTATGTACTGTTCGGTGTCTTGCCCAAGTACACTTACTGGAGAGGTGCTCTTGCCGGGATTTGAACCTGTGTCTCCAGTCTCTCTCCACGGTTATAGAGAATTCTGTAGAAAGAATGTTTCTTTGGATAGTCTCCATTTCTTACATATTGCAATGTTGAACCCAGGACATACTTGAAAACGAGAGAAATATCAATGTATCCTTCCTGGTAAAATCCTTTATAAATAAAGGGGTTTAACCTGGCTGGTGTGTTGTGTACAGTCTAGAAATGTGGTGGAGTTGTAGGGGGCAGTAGAGAGTTGTTTTTCAGGTAGGTGTGAGTGTGTGTGTTTTGGCAACAGGCAGGTGGAGTTGAAGGCAGTATACACTGTGAGGTTTTGGTCTTGGAGTATTGACTCGGAAAGGCTGCCCAGGGGGGCACTGATTGACATTGTGTATTTATAGATTGTTTTGCGTGAAGATATTTCATGCTAGAATTCTTTTACGTTCCTTCCATTAGGTTTGTTAACTTGCTTTAAGTTACCTGATTTTTGGAGATTTAATACAGCAGTTCCCTCAAAAACCTACTATGCATATTCCGTTGACTGTTGGTGAGGTTTTGAGAGTGTGGATTTGACTTTGCAGACTGAGCATGCCTATTGTAGCCTCAGCTGGGCAGCTTTTCAAAAACGTTCCAAATTCTTGACATAATTTGCTGTTTTCCTTTGCTTCTTCACGCAGTAAGGGGTGCAATTCCGCAGGAAGAGCTATAGTAAAATTTAGCTTTTTTTTTTTCTTACATTTGTAACAAAAACCCTTCACCTTTTTTTATAATAAAACAAATTGCCATCAGCCATTGATACAAATCTTAAGGATGCTAATAATCAGTTGTGTGTGAGAAGTGCTACAGAGTTCTTTGTTGTGACACTATTTAAAAACTTGATATTGACGCAAACCATGCAAGAAGTTACTACTGTCACGCAAACAAGGGGGAAAAATGAGAGCAAAACACGAGGGTCTGAGAATTTCCCACACATGCATCGCCAGTGTGTATTACGATATAGACCAGGATGCTTAAATTACATATGTTGTCTAATAATGTCGTGTGTGTGTGTATTTTTATCGGCATGTTCTCCTGCCTGCATCCGTAGAGTGATTTGTTCTCCCTAAACAAGTTTTCATAAGCTCGCATTTCCCATGAACTTTTTTCCTACAGTTTTATCACTGGTATAACCAGAGGTCAGTCTGCAATGAAGTACTGAAAGTATTCTCTGTATAAACAGTGATTTTGTTTTTGTTCTTGTGTTTATCAGAATACGGTTGAATAAGCATTATGTTAAAGTGTTGTTTTTTTGCGTGTGGATCACAACAAACTGTAAAATGTTTCTATAGCGCCCGGTCACTTGACATTGCGGAAGTTGAATTGATTAGATATCTTTATTGTGCTATTCCAGTAGCTGTCTCGAAGGTTAAGGAGTTGTTTAGGTGTTTAGATTTAATGCTTTTTCTGTTTTCTCCATGACCCTGGAATAGCCATGTCCTTAAAATTGATGGGGGGGGGGGGGCTTGGTGCTGGATGCAGATGGAAGAAACTGGGGTTTCTCTTCTGTCTTGTGTTTATACACGTCTTGCATGTGAAATTCCAGATCACAATGTGCCGTTGTGTGCCTGAACGCAAAGCATGAATCCCTGTATCACAACAGAGCCCTGTCTGTCCTTCTGGGAATATATATCAGCTTTTTGGTAAAGTGCAGGCTATTTATAGGAACAGGGACTTAAAGCAAAAAAAAATGTTAATTATTGCCCTTTGCTCAGAGGGTTAAGCATTTTGCGTTCTCCAAAGGCATGTGCTTTGGTTTTGTTTTCGCCTCTGACTGTTCTAGGGGAGGCAGCTTATCTCCAGGCTGCTCGCTGTCAGGATTTCCTGACGTTGTGCTCCGATTAAAAATGCCAACAATCTGCGTCTCTGGAAAACTCCTGAGTGTAGGCGCCAGCAGCTAATTGGAACGGTCTCTATGAAGCAGGGGAAAACGGCAAGATGGAGTTTCGAACAAGTCACCGACCCTTCTTGATCTTCTCACCTGCCTGCTCGGGGACCTTGAACAAGATGAGAAAGCCTTACACGTTGAGATCTGGAACGTGCCTGGTGACCGGCGCCAATGTTACTGGTAATTGTTGGGGTTGGAGGAGTCGGGAGATGTATTGGGTTTTACAGCTTTCTCTGCAGAAGGGAAAAAGACTCTTAAGGTTCTGCTGTTTAATTCTACTTTAGGGCTTGATAAATCAGGAGTCAGGAGGTGGCCCCTGGTTCCTAAATCTCTATATTCTTCTGTACCTAAGTTTTTGCACTGGGTGCCAAGTTTGATATGAAAGTGTTTATATGCTCTAACATGAGTGTTTTGTGACCGATGCTGTCTGCTTTAAAATACATATGCCTTCAGTAAATCGGAGAACTGGGAGACAGGACAAAGCTTCTGCAGCAGTCTGTTAGCCTGCTTAGGACTGTTCCTGTTTATTTTTGCTCTCCAGTGCCCTTAATGGGTCAGAATTTCATGTTATCCCTGCTTGAGCAAAGTCTTTTTCACTAGTTCATTGCTTCCCAACCCTGGTCCTCAGGTCCCCCTAACAGACCAGGTTTTAAGTATTCCCTCGGAGAAATGCAGACTGAATCCTGAAATCACTGAGCAGCAAATCTATCCTGTGCTGTGCTTCAGATATCTGGCTTGTTAGGGGGTCCTGAGGACCAGGACTGCGAACCACTGCACTAGTGCGTCGGATATCTCAGACACCTAAGGACAGGTGGGAATCTTGTCAAATCACGACCTGTGGCTTTGGAAATGGGAGCCTTAATTCTGAACTAAGACAGTCCCCCCCCCCACAAATATTTGTAATCGTACCATTCAATATTGATTTGGCGTCCTCCACGATCTGTTTTTTTTTTTTTTTGGGGGGTATCTTTTGTTTTTTACTTTTGACTCCTTGCAGTAACCAGTTTCTAAAGCATTAAAGGAGCAGTCTGTTGGACTCCAGGCTGTGAATGCCTTAAACTGATGAGTGTGTGTAGCAGGTCGTGATTTAAGTGGAGTACTTGGTATTTCCCTTTAAACAATCCAGACTGATCTCTTGACATTTTCGACAGACACAAATGGAATTTTCCACCAACGTACTACCTTTCTTAAAGGTTATGAAAACCCCAGTAGTGTAAAAAAAAAAAAAAAAAAAGAATAACCTGGTTCTTTTTCAGGTGTCAAAAAAAGAAAAAAAATCTGCGACCTGCTCTGACGGTGGTACCTTTGTCACGGAAACACGTTAGGGGATTTTACCCCAGGTTCTCAATGACAGGTGATCTGCCAATACAAAGGTGGGACCCCAGACTTCCTGCCAGCGTTCTCAAAAGGCACCTATCCGCTCCCATAAGTTATTTTAAGCCGTTTAGTTGTGAGACGAATAGACGCAATCCCCTGTAGTATTTAGCAGACAGGCTGAAAATGACATTCTGTCCGAGATTTGGTTCAGTAGCTGCCTTTATAAAGCTCATAGGTGTCTCACGATTTTGTACAGGGGGAAAAACAATTACTCGTGGGTCACTGCTTTTTAAAACCAGGGCGGATGCTCTCCTTTTGTGAAGTTGAATGATATTGTCAGGTAGCACGCTCAGTCTGTTCCCAGGCAGCTCACCACTGATTAGTTCTTGTAAAGGACGGCCGTGCGCGTGCCATTTGATATGTCCGACGATGCAATCCGTTTGGCAGTCTTCCCCTAGTGAGAGTTGTCAACCATCTCTTACCCATTGATGATGCCCCTGTTGAAATGCCACATACCTCGCAAATTAAATCCTAGTTACTGTTGAAGTCCCTTGGTTCTCTTGTTTTAAATACCGGACGCAAAATGAGAATGAAGCTTTTGGTCTGTGCTATCTTCCCTCATCTCGGTGATTCATGTTCTGCTGTGATTTTATTGAATTTTGCATAAACGCAGACATGAATATTTAACCTCTGCAACAGGAATCCCAAACACACAGTGATTACAAGCCATTTCAAAGTATTCCTGTAGACGGTCTGGTATTTTTTTCTGTACGTGGATGCTGTATTAACTCTACATTTCCCTCAAGGATGTCACCGTATAATTAATGACACATTCCTAATTAAAAGGCGCGTTGCGGCTCATGTTAAGATAATGAATCTTGCGTTACAGGTCCTCCAGGATCTTAAGGCATGGTTGGGTGCAAGATCGGCCCCAGCAGAACTACAAATCACTTGATGCATTGATTCTTTTGCTTGACAAAGCATCATGGGGCTTGTAGTTAAACAGGTGTGTGTCAGAGACGAATATGGGGCTGAAATGGTTTCACTGGGACTCTTATGCGACGACTGCTCGTCGCACGTTGGGGGAGACCTAAGGTTACCGACACTGGGGCGGACTGGCCCGGGTGTGAATACCCCTCCCCTTTACCCTCCACCCCCTTACCCTCCTCCCCCCCTTTTTTTTTTTTTTTTTCTTTCTCTCCTTTCTTTTTCTTATTCCTTGTCTGACAGCTGTGGAGGGGTGGACAGAAGTAGTTTTGTCGGACACCGAGGTTATGTACGCCTTGGGCGATTTACGCTTATGTGGGATATCCTAGGTGATTATATGGATTTCCGCGGGAACAGAGATTGCGTAACTACTGCTATTAGATGTCCCGATATGGTGCTTATCCCTGTCCCCAGTCCTACCCCGTCGACTGCCTCCCAAGGTTGAGTTCTGTTTTTTTTTTTTTTATTTATTTATTTTTTTTTTAATTCTGTTTTATTATCTGTATCTTTTTCACCTCACATTATTTGTATTTGTATCTTTCTTGATATTCTGTGTTATCTGTTTTTTGTTATTTGAATAAAACTTAGAATTTCAAAAAAAAAAAAACAGGTGTGTGTGTGTGTGTATCTACACTCCGAATTAAAGTTGGACTCCACGCATTGTAACCCTAAGGCTGGCGGCACACGAGTGGATTTTTTGAGTCTGCACGCAATTTGCCACCCATTGGAGCTTTTTAACCCCTTAAGGATGCAGGGGTGGCGCCCTTAAGGGGTTGATTTCACCGGCGAGGCGTACAGGTACGCCTCACCGACAGGTGCCGTCGCGCGGCACTAATTTTGAGCCCTCCCCGCAGCTGGCGTGCAGTGCGCGTCATTGGCTGCAGGGGACGGCTTGATTTCAGGCCCTCCCTCTGCAGCCAATGACGCACGCAACGAGTCAGCGCGCGTCATTTTGCTGCAGGGGACGGCTTGATTTCAGGCCGTCCCTCTGCAGCCAATGACACGTGCCACGAGTCAGCGCACGCAGGCTTCGGGGAGGGGCCGAGGCAGTCCCATTGAAGACAGCGGGGTGTACATGTACACCCCGCGTCTTCAAAGCCCACCTGCTGCCAGGACGTCATGGAACGTCCTGCGGCATTAACAGGTTGAGTCAATGAAGAACACCGCACGATGCACCTGCGCACTTGTTCACACGCGGCATTTGCGTATTGCTACAGACGCGAAAATGGCATGGATGTGAAAAAGCTAGGCGTCCCACAGGAACTACGTGCTGCTTCTTGTGGGTGTGAAAATTTGCCAGCGCAATTGTGAAGGCCGGCACACTGAAGCATCTGCCGATGGCATTACTGATCGTCTGTTGAACCCAATATCTCCCGTCAAAATGTGCGTCCGTGGTGGACGCACTTTCACGCAGTACACAAAACCTATCCCGTCAAAATGTGCGTCCGTAACTGAAGGCAGAACCTGAACGCTCGTGTGCCGCCAGCCTAAATGGTTTAGTTTAGTTTCATACTTTTCAGAATTGGCTGCTTTGAATTCTTCCAGTTGCCACCGCTATTAAACTATGTTTTGAAGCAGGGCTGCTCAAACTTGACCCTCCAGATGTTTGGAAATCACATATCCCAGAAAGCTCTGTCGTCCTAATCAGTGGCTGAGTATCATGGGAGATGTAGTTTTGAAGCATTTGGAGTTGGGCAAGGCTTCCATAGAAGACTAGACTATGCTCCCCAAATTTTAAAACAGGAAGAAATATGAATGAAGCTACTTGACAAGGTAACAAGAGTCTGGCTGGAATGGGATTTAATTGTCCCCTCCTCAACATACGTGAATGAGGACCAAACTGCTTACAAGGCTAGGCCTGTGTGTGTGGTGTTCCGAGCCAATATTAACAGAGAAATCTGCATTACTTCCTGCTCTTCCGCAGTCCCTGTGGATCTGCAGCGAATGAAAGGGGTGGAATATGACGGACTTCCCTATTTCTTTTTAGATAAGCCCGTTGACTTGTTGAGCATCGTGGGAAACCGGACCACATACGTGATCGCAGACAGTAGCCAGAACTAGTTTAATTTTCCAGAATACATGTGGTCTATCCTTGCTTGCTCCTTTTTGGATGGAGATATTTTTATTGGTCGCTTATATAAAACATGAAGTATTTTTACTTCTTCGACAAAGTGCTAGAGAGAGATCTTGTTTTATGTGTAGTCTCGTAGATGTGGAAGATTCTGCAGGTAAAGGGACACTCTAGGCTTAAAACAGGAGAAGGAAAAGGAGGGGTTAAACATCTACCCCTCCTGACCCTCCTTGTACCCCCTCCCCAATTTGTCTCTGTTAGAGGAAATAAAATAAAAAGGAAATAAAACCTTTATTCCAGCACCAGGCTCTTTTTAGAATACTGAGTCGGATGTGACCTGCTGCTAGCTAACTGAAGCCGCAGCATGTCAAGTGATCATGAGTGCGTTGAGAGCCTTTGGTCAGGAGCAGTGACCCGTTCTAGACCCATGAACTAGAAGCAGAGATCAGGGCTCATTGATCTCTGCTTTTGTGGCAGAGCTAATCCCTGTAGTCAGTCCCACCCATTCCCCACCCCTTTACTGTCCTTTTAAATGCGAATAAGAAAGTGATATAGTAGATTACAGTAGTCCCATGCAATGCAGGGTGTTCCTACTTGCGATTTTGCTGTGATCTGTAATGCTATGAGTCACTGTCTGCTACTTAACCCCTTTTTTTAAAAATAAATTTTTCTCCCCTGTGAAACTCTGCTACGCTTTTTTTAAAGGCTTTTGCAAATTTCCTCCTGTAGTCGTATCACTGTAGGCATCTTGGCCGTTGATTTGTTATGAGCAGTCTTCTGTGTATACCAGTGCCTACTGGAAAGAAGGCGACTGTTAAAATAAACACTACAGATGGAAAATATTCTCTAATATACTTGTTTAAATTTCTCGTTCTCTGCAATGTGTATCCAGAAACGAGTGCTGCATGCAGTAATCCAATATGATCCGGATTTTTCCATAACATATTTCTAGAAGCTTACACCGATTAAAAAGGGTCTGGTCACAGTGATATTCTGCAGCATGTTGAATTTTCTGTAGCATTCCTACTGAAGTTTGGGGTGCTCGATGGTCTGTGTGCCTGCTCATTAGTGTATCATGGCATGCTAATTTGTTTCTGTGTGTACTGTGCCTCTGATGGCAATCTTGCCTGTATTTTTCTGTGTGCACTCGGAGTCTGATCACATTTCATGTTTTCCTACTCTTGTTTTGTGTAGCAGCGAAAAGTGACTTCAGTGATGCATGATCTGATTAACATGGAATACCATACTATATATAGGTGTGTGTATTTAAAATTGTGTTAACCATACTGCAGTGTTACACATAAAAGTGTGTAGATAATGTGCTTAATACTCATACTACGCCTACAAACTCCACTTGAAGTTGTACAATCCTGCAAGTGTAAATATACACAAACCTGTTTGTGTGTTGGTGGAGGATAATGGGAGTCATCACGCCTGCCGGCTAAATCATAAAATCATGTGAGGATACAATGAGCACTTGTCTTCTCCATGTGAGGTCATGATGACTGTGTTGTGATTCTGGTAAGCATGACCTGCACATTTAGAAAATAACTGCATTAAGTATGTATTGCCTGCTATATCGAAGGAGATTAGGAGTACTGTGTATACGGATCTTGTGGTTTTCATAATGATCCCAAAAATGGCTTGTTGGCTATATCCCTAACGTCGCAATCCACACTGCACCCTGCTATACCATCATTCAGTCACTGTGTTGAGTGGTTGCGTGCCACACAAATTCGAGTTAAAGGGGTGCTTGTCTTGTGATTCTCATGTTGAATGGGCGTTATGTTTCAACATTGTGTGGTTAGTCATGCTGCCCGTTTCTATGGTTGGCTGTGTTAAATTGGTGATGTATGTTTGGTTGTGAATAGGCAGTTTGTACCGGCTGCTCATCTGAGAGCTTGATGCAGGAGAGTGCTCCATTGTGTGTAAATCAATGTTATCCAGCTTGTTGTGCGTATAGCCAGGACGTACTTGAAAACAAGAGAAATCTCCATGTATCCTTCCTGGTAAAATACTTTATAAATAAATGTGTGTTTTTTCCATTTCTACGTGTACCTGGGCACTATGCTGGAAGTCTAGATTGCTTTTTGTTTGTAAATAATGTAAATCTGGAGCCTAGTATTAATCTTTAACAGTGTTGAAATTTTTTATCTCTTGGCCACACTAAAACCTTATTCGAGCATCATTTTTGGAATATAATCTGGGGTACCAAAACTGCCCTGTAATTACATTTTTATGGATGGGAGAAGTATAGATAATCTAAACGGGTTTGGATTTAAGTATTAATCTGGTGGAGTTAGAATTTTAAATGGGATAAAGTATCCTGGGGCCTGGTGCTGTTGACCTCCTTTATAATCAGACTCTGGACTGTTAAAGTCTGGTAGATCATCCTGCCCCTTGACACCTTCTGTACATCATCCTATTTGTAATGCATGCTTGTCCTCTATACCTCCTGAAGTCACAATGGGTGATTGCCTGTCACATTATGATGCGGTCATGCCTGCCTGCCACATCTTGATGATGTCATGATGGGCTGTTAAGTTGCTTGACGCCCTGTTCTGAGTGCAAACGAAACATATGCAGACTGTTTTTTTTTTGTAAGTGAGCCCTTAAATTGTTCTCATGTTTGAGTCTAACATGGGACTTTTATCAAGGCATGTGTTCAAATAAATCTCATGGAGGATGTGAGTGAGTGCCCCACTTTGTAAAGGCTGATGTGCATTGAAGTCCTTGTGGCATCACTTTTTATAAGCTTGTGCGTTCTTTGTGTGGGTATTGTTTGACTTTGTTTCTTAGTTATAATCTGCATTTTAAGGTAGTTTTGAGTGACATCGTCACAGCACATGCTTGCACTTTTTGTCTGATCTGACATTGACCTCAAATCTACGTGAGCAGGGATTAGTTTTCAGTGATTTGTGTTTGGAGCATGTGTGAATGACACTGCGATTAAAAAAAAAAAAAGCAGAAATATGCAAGAAACTATCCATCATTCCCCTCCCTTGCTCTCTTCTATTTTAAGAACTTCCTATCCGAATACATACAAAAGAAATTCCCAGACCAGTCGTTTCAACGATTTCCTAAATACTCTAAAAATAAAACATAGGTGCAAGATGCAGAGGTTTACTGTTCTACTCTCCCCGTACCCTTTTTAGTTCACTGGAACATCAAAAACATGATGTAAATGGAACAAGCAGAATCTTCCCATGGCAACCTATCTTTTAAGGCAGTGTTTCTCAAGTAGTGGGTCGCGACCCAAAAGGGCAGATTGGGTCACGGGCAAGTGCCTTCAGGCCTCTCATGTATTTTTCCATATGTCCATCTATCTGTCTTCCTCTCCATTTCTCCTCTTTCCCCCCCATCACGGTCTCCCTTTTACTCTATAAATCTCTCACTCCTGTTCCTATCCTGCCTTCCTCCTGATGTATAATTCCTGTAGGAAACTAGAATGTACACTGAGAATTCTCAGCAGAATCACACACTGCTTCCTGATCCCGACCTACCTGCAAACCAGTGACGTGCAGAGAGGTCAGTGACTGGTGAAGCACTGGCTAGTATCAGAGCCAGATATACATAGGTTACGTAGGTTGAGGTTCAGTGCTCCCCAGGATCTGGCTGCTCTCGGTGCTCCCCTGGACCTGGCTGCTCTCGGTGCTCCCCTGGACCTGGCTGCTCTCGGTGCTCCCCTGGACCTGGCTGCTCTCGGTGCTCCCCTGGACCTGGCTGCTCTCGGTGCTCCCCTGGACCTGGCTGCTCTCGGTGCTCCCCTGGACCTGGCTGCTCTCGGTGCTCCCCTGGACCTGGCTGCTCTCGGTGCTCCCCTGGACCTGGCTGCTCTCGGTGCTCCCCTGGACCTGGCTGCTCTCGGTGCTCCCCTGGACCTGGCTGCTCTCGGTGCTCCCCTGGACCTGGCTGCTCTCGGTGCTCCCCTGGACCTGGCTGCTCTCGGTGCTCCCCTGGACCTGGCTGCTCTCGGTGCTCCCCTGGACCTGGCTGCTCTCGGTGCTCCCCAGGACCTGGCTGCTCTCGGTGCTCCCCAGGCTTTGTGACGTCCACTCCAGGCAGCAGTGTCAGCCACGCCCTTTCCCCTCCACCTGCAGGGAGGAGGTGCCACCGGTGAACAGTCACGGAGGCCACACCCCGAGCACAGCCCCATGCCCACTGACTGCGAGACGAGGACAGTCGCCTGACTGTCTTGCGTCAATGCATGGGAGGCCAGCCTCCCATGTAGGCATTTTTTGAATGGCTTGGACCAATGGTGCTTTCCCATTGATCCAAGCTATTCCATTGCTCTGTGCCTCTCTGAGGCACTGAAGAGCGTAGGTTCAGGAAGTTTGCAGCAGCAGCAGAAGCGCGCTGCAGACCTCTCAATCTCTTGGTCAGCTTGAGTTTATGCGATTAGTGTAGCGTTCAGCTACGCAAATTGCACAGGCTCAGGGGTGCAGGCTGCTGCTGTTGTGAAGAAATAATGCGTGCACAGACAGATGGCGGGGGAGCGCGGAGCAGGTGAGTGCAGAGCAGGTGAGTTGAAGGTTTTTTTATTTTATTATTCATTCAGTAGTGATTTAAATTAGAGTTGCTTTGTCTACCATCACCCCAGACTTTGCGACACTTACTAAGAGCAAGAAGCATCTCCAGTTTTCCCATAACTTCTAATTAATTTCAAATGTTTCAATTACAGTTTATTTTATTGGGTTTTTGCCTCAACAGCACTTTCGTTTTCACTAGTTCTGAGATTATTGCATTATCCTTTTTGGAAAAAATCCCCGTTTACAAAATTGTTTAAAAAGTGCATATATTGTAGAATATTGCACATGTTTTGTGGAATAAATTGTTTCAGAAATTCAATTATTTTTGGGTCGCGACCTAATGACCAAGGACAATTGTGGGTCCTGAGGGTCCACAGGTTGAGAACCACGGTTTTAAGGGACATACGTGTCAGGTGTGTCTGTTTACAGGAGCCAGGGCGAGGTGGTCCCTGCCTGCAGGAAGCTCTGCAGGGGAAGCAGATGTCCGCTCGTGATTAAAATACAGGAGCGGGATGTTTTTGTCATTCCCCTCTTAAGCCTATGTAAACAATTGCCTTTATTTTTGGAAAGCGCCTGTTGTAGCGGTGCAGACGATGGGCTCCGTACTGTCATACCCAGAGTATCTGTCCTGCTTGAAGAAGAAAAAAAAGAAACCCATGACCTCAGCGAGCAGAGTCTGGAAAGCAGGAAGGAAAGTTCTCGTAATGGTTTTTCATGAGAATTTTCAACATCTGATGTTCTGGAGGATTAAAGCACTTATTGTCAGAGACTTCCTATCTTACAATTTACACAGACCTTTCTAGCTCCTTACATTTAATTATCCTCTACATCACTGTTTCTCCAGTCCAGTCCTCGGGACCCTCTAACAGGCCAGGTTTAAGGATTACATTGGGGAAATGCAAACTGAATGATGCAATGACTGAGCATCAAATCCTATCACCTGTGCGGTTTCATATATCCTGCAAACATGGCCTGTTAGTGGATCCTGAGCGAGTTGACAAACACTGATTTAATTGATGTCCTCTCTCCTTCATATAGGGCAGTGGTAGCTGATGGCATGGGCAACCCATAGAGATTTCAGAACTACGTCTTCTGTGAAGCTCAGTCCAGGTATTGTGTGGCTTTTAGGTCCAAAGCATCTGTATTGCCAAGCCTGGCCATTGGTGATCCAGAACTTTGGGCTCTTTCCATCCTGGTCACCCAAAAAGATCTGCTTTGCTTCCAAGGTGGAGTGGAGAAGTCCTTTTCAATTTATAGCCGCACCAAGAGGGCCTTCTGGTGCCATGAGAATATGCTACTTAATGTCCTCTTTTATAGATTCAATTTGGAAGCACTGGATGGCTCCTTAAAACGTCTCATTGACTTCTGCTTTCTTACCAACTCCGGTGTTTAATATAAATTTATAAATTTTTCATTTTTTTTTCTCTCCCTCTTTGTCTTTCTTTCGCTTTCTGTATTTGAGTTCTTGAATTTTTCAGATGACCTATCCACATAAATGATCAGACCAGAGCTTAGATCACTCTCATGCGAAATTCGAGATCGAGATGTTGTTTTCATACAGCCTCTTTGTAGTGCCATCTCTCTCTCTCCCTTTTAAAATTTGACATCACACATTGATGAATTCACGTGAAAACTGTATTTTCTTCCTTATTTATCTGATCTGTGGAGTTCCCGCACCTGCCTGTTTTTGGACTTGTCCTCTTGCTGAAACTGGTATTGTTCAAAGTGTTTTGATTCCTGCAACTTTAAATTTCTCGATACAGCTGATAGATGATTCACTGAACCACAACATCAACAAGCCTCCTTAATAAAGATCAGTAGAGTAATGGCAATCAGAGTTTGTGCGGCTGGCAAGCTTCTGATGGCCAGGCTCGCTTCCCTTTACATTGCTGCATGGAGACCTATCTTGGACAATATATTGATTTATTGCATATATGAAACCTGAACGTTGAGGTTTAAGCAAATCTTTTTGGTAACCTCTTAGGGTAACAATTATGATTTGATTCCAGGAGTGTGTCCGCTATCCTAAAGATCTGTGATATGCCATTTTTTTTAATGATCTATTACGCTTGTTCTTGCCTTAGCGTCAGTGATCAGGGCGCTGCAATATTGCAGTTCCTCTCTCAGCTTGCTCTTTCATCAGCTGATGCTGCTGCCAGTCCTTTTTGCGCTGTCCTTACCTTGTACTGTAAAACCTTGAATTGAGAGTAAGTTGGTTTGAGAGCGTTTTGCAAGAGAATTTTTTATTTTTTTATAAATTCTGACTTTGTATACAAGCGATGTCTTTATACAACGATGTCAAAGTACGTACGCTTTGTCTGCCAAGCATCACGTCACAACTAAGGCCATGGTCACCTTTCCTCCCTGCATCCATGGCAGCATTCTGACAGCTTGACGGGGAGGGCCACACTGTAACATGCATAATCGTATTGCACATTACAGCGGACGTGCTGAAACACTCACAACAGATAGCAGTGATCCCATTCGTGATAAACGTCCTGCACAATAATTAATCTCTTCTTTCTCTCTCTCCTTTCTCTCTTCCTTCTTTCTCTCTTCCTTCTTTCTCTCTTCCTTCTTTCTCTCTTCCTTCCTTCTCTCTTCCTTCTTTCTCTCTTCCTTCTTTCTCTCTTCCTTCTTTCTCTCTTCTTCTTTCTCTCGCTCTTCTTTCTCTCCTCTCTCTCTCTCCTTTCGCTCTCTTTCTTTCTCCTTTCTTTCTCCTTTCTTTCTCTCGCTTCTTTCTCTCGCTTCTTTCTCTCGCTTCTTTCTCTCGCTTCTCTCTCTTCTTTCGCTCTCTTTCTTTCTCCTTTCTTTCTCCTTTCTTTCTCTCGCTTCTTTCTCTCGCTTCTTTCTCTCGCTTCTTTCTCTCGCTTCTCTCTCTTCTTTCGCTCTTTCTTTCTCTCTCTCCTTACTCTCTTTCTCTCGCTCTCCTTTCTCCTTTCTAGCTTCTTTCTTTCGCTCTTCTTTCGCCTTTCTCGCTTCTTTCTCTCGCTCTTTCTCCTTTCTCTCGCTCTGCTTTCTCTCGCTCTGCTTTCTCTCGCTCTGCTTTCTCTCGCTCTTCTCTTATGAATAAACGGTTGTGGAACTAATTGTCAGTTTCCATTATTTCTTATGGAAAAATTTGCTTTGATAGAAGAGCGCTTTGGATCACAAGCACGCTTCCGGAACAAATTATGCTCGCAATCCAAGGTATTACTGTAGTTGTATTAAGTGTAAGCCTGGCGGTTTGTAGGAGTGCCCTCCTGTTTTCAGAATGTCAAGTTCTTTGGTCTATTGGCTTTTCTTTGGCATGCCAATGGAATAATGTATACTGGGAACTTAGATCTGATGAGAGCTAGGAGGGGAGACATTTAAAGGGTAAAGGACCTTTATTGTCTGTGATCTCAGGGCTTAAACGTGATTATTCTTCAACCTGTGTCTACTGAAAGCTTATATACATCCTTTGCTGGCTTTATATCCGGTCAGTTTCACATTTACCGTTGTGTGAAGTTTTCAGTTCCTTTTTCAGTCTCGAGCTATTTGCATACTTTTAAAATGTTGCATTTAATTTTAATAGCTCCGTTAGGTTATGAAGGTTGCTGTTTTTCATAAGGTGCATCTTTATTTCCAAGCTGTGATTTTGTTGGATTTTCATTGTATGTACGTGGCGTTGTGTTTGTTGCATTATCTGCATAATGTATTAGTGTGAAACGAGCGAACAGCTTTTTTTTTTTTCGTCTTCTCGCTCGCTTTTAAAACATCCTATTTTGCAGATGATCTGACGAACACTCTGAGGTTTCATTTGCTCTAAAATATTAAATCTAAATGCTTGTAGTGGATTTTAAGTAAAATTGTCCCAGATGCCTTTATTCCTTTTATCATCCAGACATCTGCTGCTTCAATGTGATTGAGCCAGGGCAACGCGTTGTAAATGTAATCAATTAAATATTGACATTATGAACTCATCGGCAACTCTAATAAACCTCCCTATAGATTTCCCTTTCACTGAATCATGTGCTTAGAGTGTTTGTAAGAAGACCCATGCTTTTCGCTAATTGGATGATGGGACCCTCATACAATTAGTTTTGGGAACTATTAGAGTTGTGAGCAATTTGTGCTAATGAGCATTATAGAGATAAGAGTGAGACCCCAAATGAAGTGGCTGGAATTGAGGAACACATTAGGCATCATTGCCAGTTCAGCCTACTTCAGATAGTTATGGTGCTAAGGAATTGTCTCTGCCCCAATTCTTTTCATTATTACTTTTCAATATATTACCCAAAGCCCTGTAAACCGAGACCTTGGGAATTGCCCTTCCTGACTTTCTAATGCATACCAATGAGCTGGTCATGTGACCAGGACTTGTGGGTTCCTTTCAGGAGAGCAGTCAGTCCTTTGCAAGTTTTAGAAAGGTATTTATAAATGTTTTGCAACTTTCACACGTGGATGTTTTCACACAGCTGCTTTTGGGATGGCTACAGCGGCATGCCTGGAAATGATGAGCCATCGTGCAAAATATCTGTGACCTCCAGAATTTATTCCCCATCTGTGTCTGACAAATGGCACGACTGCGGGAAAGCTTAACATCTGGGTACCAAATCCGCACTGTCCCTCTTAAAGATGGGTCGGTTGGAGTGGTGTACCCTTAGCTAAGGATTGACCTGCCACACTTCTTGATTTATCCTTTGGGAAACTCAGATAATTAAAGGAGCTCTCAAGTCATCCTGACCATTTTAGTTTTGTAAAGTGGTCAAGATGTGAGGAGTGTTTCCCCCCCCCCTTGGCTCTGATGTGGTTTAAACGATGGGTGAAGTGGAGGTTTTCTCCACTCCACCCAGCATCACCAGAAGCCGGGATTTCGAATTTCCCAGATGCCTGCAACTAGAGAAGTCAGCACAGTAGAGCAGTCTGGCAGGCAACCAATGGATCAGATCTGCGCATGGGTGCAGCTCAGATCCATTGTTGAGCGCAGGCGATACAGAACTTGTGTTCATAAAGTGTGCAAGTCCCTTAGCGGGAAACAGTTTGCAGTAACCACACTACACATGTTGCATAGGAGAGTGGAGTAGAGGTAACATCACTGCTCTATAAACGTGGAGACACAGGTTGGAATCCCAGCCAGAGCACCTCTCCTGTAAGTGTCCTTGGGCAAGACCCCTAACGGTACATACTCGCCACCCAGGAGATACTTGAAAACGAGAGAAATCTCAATGTATCCTTCCTGGTAAAATACTTTATCAAAAAAAAATAATAATATTGTGTAGTAAAGCTTCTGGGTTTTTGAGTCCCTGAGCTGAAGATCATCGCGCACCGAGGGACAAAAGACCTAAAATCATCCCAAATAAATAATAGGGCAGAGGCTGTTGGCAGCATCTTCCCAATTATTTATTTAAAATGGAGTATCTCTTTAACAAGTCTGTAATACTTAAATTATTGGTTTCCAACACAAGCATGGCACCTGAAGCTGTGTCAGGATTACTCCCACCAGTGATCTATCTGTAGGCTGTATGTGGGGCATATAACCATCTGAGGTGATTCTGTCCTCTATACGGGTAACATTCATCCCTGAATAAGGCTAGGGTCAGACTAGTGCACTTTAAACGTGCGTTCTGGCGCACTTAATTACGGCCGCAGTAGCAGCAAATGGCGGGCAATGACGGCCAATATACGAAGTACGGTCGCACGAAAGTGCGGCCGCGCAACGCAAGTGGCAAACGAATGCATTTTGTCGAACGTGAAACCGCTAGTACTGACGTACAGAGTGCGCTGCGTCCGCTAGCAGCGTGTGTGCGTGATTTGGAGATGTCAGACGCTGCACACGTCCGGCCAACATAACGTCCAGACGCAAAAAGTGTTTTATTGATGATCCGTACAAAATCACGAACGCAAATGCGCATCGTATGACCGCTATCGCGTGCTCCGTGAAAAAATGCGTCCATTCGTTCTAACGCACTTTTTCACAGACAACGCAAAAATGCGTTCGTCTGACCCTAGCCTTAACCGTAGAAGAAATTCTACTTCCTGTGTAATTTCGTTTCTGAACACACTTTCATGAGGTTAATTGTCTCTGTCTGTTTCCTGCATGGCAACTGTATTTTAATAGCAAATTTAAAGTGAAAATTAGTGGGGGTTTTTTGTGCTCTTAAATAATTGGACAGAGACTAAGGACAGCCTCTGCCCAATTATTTTCCTGAACCCAAAAGTCCCTTAGGCTGTTCTGTGCAAATTGCGCTCCGTAGTAGTAGTTCAATTCAAATTCCCCAGCAGCTGGTGACTCTGGCTGGAGTGGAGGAAACTCCTCCACTTCACCCAGTGGTTTAGGCAAAAAGTGGGGGACAGTCCTCACATCCTGACAATCTTAAGAATATAAAGTGGTCAGGATGTGTGAGGAGTGTTCCTTTAAAGCCAAATGATGTAACTTTTCATACAGTTTTTACACACTGGCTTCCATGCCACATTTGTTTCCTTTTACTTTTCATTTTCTTTGCTGATTTGAAAGGGGGGGGGGGGGAGAAGATAAGCGTCACTTTATTGTATGTGCAGATTCGTTGCATGAGCCGCGCAAACAGGTCATAGAGCTGCACTGCTGATTTGGCTGCCTGTGTAGTAACTACAGTTTTTAATATGTATTTATATTAAATATTAAAATCTCTGTCTTTATAGCTCCAATATTGGATCGGTCACAGAAATGATTTGCATAGGGACGGGCTCCTATCAGGTGCCTTGTGTTCTGCAGTAGCATGAGTATATTCTTTACACTAAAAAACTGCTTCATGTTTCCCTTTAAATCATTGAAAATAAACTACTTCCTTTCTCCTATTTTTCATCTAAAATATGGATCAAAAGCTGGGATCCTTGTGCTTCTTTAACTCTGTAAACTGATATCCAGCCCTTTTTTCCGCTGCGCAGAAGAGCAAAAACTCCAACTACCTACAGTGAACAGATTATGAGCAGAAAGCAGAGTCTGCGGTATGCAGAAGGTTGCTGCATAAATAAGACGAGTTCCTTTTGTAGGTAGAAAATGAGCAGAGTTTCGATTTCTAAAATGTTTATTTTAAGCGATATGATTTAATAAGGTTTGCTTTAAAGACCAGAATAGCATATAAGATCAGGAATGTCAAACTCCTGCCCCCAGATGTTAATGGCCTATAATTCCCAGAATATTTTACATGGACAAGCGGAATCATGGGAGGTGCAGTTCAGAAACATTGGGAGGGTTCAGAGTTTGAAGCCCCTGCAATCAATGGACACGACTGGCTGGTGAGCATCATAGGCGGTATGAATGGTAGGCTGCAATATAAGTAAATGTGAATAAGTGAAGGGATCTGAAGACTTTGTTAATGGTTAATATCTGTACAAGGTGACTGGAGCTGCTGAAACTTTACTTTCTAGAAATCTGTTTTGATATAGTCACCTGCTAACTTTTCAGCCCTGATTTATACATGGGTTTTGTCACGGACAGTCGGTCAGCCACCTGTCAGTGTGTGTGTATAATACATATTTATATGCTTTGCACCTCCTCTCTATTGTAAATTGCGCTATTCTTCTGTTACTGTTTTTTCTTTCTTTTCCGTCCATGGTAAATATTGGTTCATTTTTAGAAGTGTGGTTTTAAGCTTGAATGCAACAATGTTTTCACGCAAAATGTCTCCATAATGCAGATGTGATCAGGGTTTTGCATGACTGTCGGTGGTTCTGCATTTCATGTTGTTTTTTTTCCTTTAGTCATTTCCTGCAGACCTTTTTTAACAGAAAAAAAAGGTTTTGCGCAGGAAGTGACGGCGTTCATAAGACGGTGCTTTTTCATGTGGAGCAGGAGCAGAGCACTCCTTAACGTAGATGTGTTGGGACCAAATGTTTTTTGTACAAGGGCACTAAACACCCGAAGCTTCGTGTTGGCTCCTGTATTTTGCTAGCCAGAATTTTCTTTGTAGGATTTAGTGAACTTTGGTTGTGTTGAATGAAAAAAACTTAAGACAGAAAATGAACCTGTTTTGGAAAAACAAACGAGCTCACCCAGTTGTGTATGGGAGGTCTATGTCTGCACCTATCGGGGAGGAATCCAAGGAATCGTCTGATGGATTTTATGGCTATAGATGGCATTCTCGCATTAAGAGCAAGCGGCGGAGCTTCGGAAGACATTTGTTCGGTAGTAGGCTTTCCGTAAGTAAGAGAAGTAAATCCATGCCCAGAGTTTTCTTTGGAAATTCTAGGGAACCACCAGAACATCATTCAAATCCTGCTGGTGTGGAGAACCTGACATACCATTACCATGGTGGTGTCTATATTGGTCCAGAGATGGATCCATTCCCAGACAAAACTGGTAAAAGAATAAGAAGAGTTACTTTTGAGCGGTCTGTTTCTGAACCAACAACTCCTGGTCTATGGAGCAGCCAGTCCGTCCCTTGGCCCATGCAGCGCGTGCATTCAGTGGGTCCTGACCAACACAGGATTTTTAACAGAGGATTTTTCACAGCAATCTCGAATGGCTTTTCGCGAATGCTTGGTTCAAGCAGAGACCTTAGAGAATCATCTCCTGAAGCTGAAGGTAGGAAATCTGTATTAAAATCCTTGCGGTACTCTAGGACAGGGAACAGCAATATTAGCCCTCCAGATGTTTTAGAACTAAATTTCCCATGATGCTCAGCTACTTATTAGGTTGGCCATTCTAAATGGTAAATGTAGTTTCAATACCTCTGGATGGCCAAGATTGCTGACCTCTGGTCTTAAGTCAAAGATAAGGGGGAGGCAGGTAATAAAGCCCTCTGCCCCCTTCCTCCAATTTTAACCCTTTCATTTTAAGTGTATTTTTTACTTTTAGATTGTTAAACTCCTTAAATCCGTTGCTGGGCTCCCTTGGTGCTGGTCCGGTTCTGACATGCTGCTGGCTTCCTTTAAGCTGCAGCAGTCATGTAACTGTAGGGGGGCTGAACACTTTTGCATCCATCCATCCATCTAATCGAAAGGCTCTCATTGCTGAGTGCATTGTTAGCTGCTGGTGGGAGCAGAGTCCTGAAGGTCCTGAGATCTGAGACTAAATCCCTGCTCTTTGAAGGCTGAAACAGCTTACAGAGGACCCCTGCCCTGGTAGAGGGGTGAGGGCACTCAAATCTGTGACCTCTCAAATTACTTTGGTCAAAGTATTCTAGAACAGGGATTCTCGATTCTTGTCCTCAGATCCCCCAACACGTCAGGTTTGCAGGATATGTGAAGCACAGCACAGGTGATATGATTTGCTGCTCAGTGATTGCAGGATTCAGCCTGCATTTCCCCAAGGTGATCCTTAAAATCTGTCCTGTTGGGGTCAATGGAGGACCACTCACGTAAGGAATTTTTATTTTCTGATCAAGAAATGGAAAGCCGTCCCTTCTCATACATACAGCTATGCTTTCAGTTTAGTGGTCACATTATTTCTCTATGTATCCTACTTTACTTGTATACTCTGAATAGTTATTGGAATCAGAAATACCTATTCTGCCTTGTCCCGCTTATGAAATTCAACCTTATATTTCCCTAAAGGATGTATAAGATTAGGATCATAAATTGGGCTCCTTGTGGTTTCAGACATTTCCCCATGCACATCAGGCACCATAGATAATTAACATATGACCCTTTAAATGTTTGAAGAACTTGAACATCTGTGAACCAGACGAAAGGTACAGCTTGTGGTCCTGTGAACATCAATTAGTGACGCTCTTTAAATGTAGTCATATCAGTTTGCTTTTAATGTACAGGTGCTGTCATCTAATCATCAATTTAAAGTCCCAAGAAAACCCTGGATTCCTTTACCTGAGCATTAAAAGATTAGCTTGTTGGTCAGGGAGTCTACATTTTTGTCTGGTGCTCAGATAAATCGCTCCTACTGCTTTTATAGAGGGAAATCAATCTTTGCTTTAATTTACGCGGTGTCAGGGCAATGGACAGTGAAAGGCATTTATTATGAAGATCGATCTGTTTTAATGGTTAAATCGTCTTGTACCTTCATCTCTTGTCATTTTGTAAAGCCATAGAAGACTTCCCTTTCTAAAATATAGGTGGAAAGTTAGTGTACAGGGTCACTTTTCAACTCAGCAGTGAAGGTGGCTGTTGTGACATGGCTATTGTCAGAGAGCAAGCTTTGTGCCCCTGCTGTTTATAGCATGGCCTACACCAGAGCCCCGTTCAATACCTCAGCAGCTGCTGAATTGCTGCAGCAGTGTCATTGAACGCTTTGGATGCGAATTTCGAAATAAAATGGCCGATTTCTTAATGAAAGATTCGGATTGTTTTTCGTATGACTCGGACAAAATATGATAAAGAAAAGCAGTCCGTTTTGTATGCACACACACAAATGATAGTTTATATTGAATAAACGTTATGTTTTCTTCTGAAACAAAATATAATTGAACTGTAATATATGTCTATGTGCATGGGGTAAATAATAAATAAATATTTTGTGCTTTGGTGAACAGAAACCGCAAAATTAACATTGCCGTACGGAATTGTTACTTGCTTCATGGCGGCGGCCATCTTTACTACGTCACACTCAGCTACTCGCAGCATCTCCTCGGGTCGCTGCAAGTGCTAAGTTAGCAGTGCTGAGCGCTGAGCAGCAGAACGGCGTTCAATGGCAAGTTACTAACTTAGCACTTGCAGCAGCTGAGGTATTGAACGGGGCTCAGGGCTGTCAACCTCACGGTCCCCCCAGTTGTTGATGCCTACAATTCCCTGAATTCTTTCAATGCAATAGCCAGGGAATCATGGGAGTTGTGGTTCAGAAACATCTAGCAGAGTTTGACAGCCCTGGTCTAGACTGTATCATTTTATTTAAAAAAAATATAAAGATACAGAAAAGGTACAATAAAGTATTTGTATGAATTGCACTTCCAATGAGATTGAGACATCTTCTAGAAAGGCCTGCAAGTCTCCGTTATTGTTATTAATATTATTTATATAGTGTCAACAGTTTCCGCAGCACTTGACAGTAACCAAAGAGAACAAGACACAAACATGGGATGAGGAAAAGAGGTGTAGAGGCTCCTGCTCATAGGAGCTTATTATATAGAGCTCATCTGCTTATTGGTTTCATTTGATCTGAGGGACAGGAAGTGTAATTCCTAGTTCTACGGTTAACACTTCTGGGTAGACTTGCAATCTCGCTTTTGAAGTATGAATAGTTGTTAAAAGCTCTGAAGGCAGAGGGTCCTTGTAGTGTATCCACTTTAATGAGCTAATGTTAATGGATACATTGCAGGGATCTCAATTGCCTTTATGAATTCCCTGAATTCTTGGAAAGTAATTGATGGCCATTGAATCATGGGAGTTGTAGTCCAGAATTATCTGGTGGGAGAGCATTTGACATCCCTGGGCTAGAGTCTAATTATCTAGAATTTCATGGTCTGCATATTTAATGTATCTTTTGAATCGCTCTAATTTACCTGTCAATCTTTAAATTTATGTTTTGAGAATTAATCTTGGCCTGACTGTAAATCAGCCTGTCACTTTAGTGTCTTACATGGACACCTGCATTAAGGCCGGTGTCAGGAGTGTTTTTGAGAGCGGAAGGAACGTCCGTGAGAGTGGACGTTCCTTACCCTCTGACGTCCGTCTGGCCACCTTGTTGAGCGCAGTTAGTGCGCACAGAGTTGCAAGGCTCAATTCTCCTATGGAGTATCGCGCTTTGCAGCCCCATTGAACGCACGTTGTATCGCTTCGACGGGGAGGTTTTCAGCATGTCCGCTGTAACGCGCACAATTCGTGGGCACGCTACAGCGTGTGGCCGGCCCCATCAAAGTATCACAACGCTGCGACGGACGCCGGTAGTCACGTCAGTACGGGCACATGTAGTGTGTGTTTGTCTGACCCCGGCCTAAAGGCTTATCTTAGGCTAAGGTCAGACGAACGCAGTTTTAACGTGCGTTTAGCCGCACGAAATCACGGCCGTGTTAGCAGCAAATGACGTCCAATGCCGGGGAACATACGACAAACGGCCGCACGAAAGTTCGTCCGTGCAACGCAAGTGGCCAACGAACGCATTTTTTCGAGAACGTCAAACCGCTACTACTGACGTACAGAGTGCGCTGCGGCCGCATAGCGGCGTGTTTGCGTGATTGGGAGACGTCAGACGCTGCACACGTCCGGCCAACATAACGTCCAGACGCAAAAAGTGTTTTATTGATGATCCGTACAAAATCACGGACGAAAATGCGCATCGTATGACCGCTATCGCGCATTCCGTGAAAAATACATCCATTCGTTCGACCGCACTTTTTCACGGACGACGCGAAAAATGCGTTCGTCTGACCCTAGCCTTAAGGTTTATTTCCCAGCTTCCCAGGGTCCAGAAATTCTGCAGCAATTAAAAAACAATAACACTGTGTGTCTTCATGCAAAGAGAATAGCTGGGACTATAATGCCAGGGATGTCGCGCACTCTTTGGAAAGCACATTAACAGCTGTCACAGTTGACACTTCAGCAGGCAGGATCCTTCCATCTTTAATGCATGAAGATATAATTCTGATAGAACAGATCTGATAATGGCTTTATCTGCTTTCCATTGCTAATTAGCAAGCATTCTCAGAGCATCGCTTTCATCATTGGTTGTGTTAAATTTGACACCCTTGGCTCCACATACCTGCTTGCCTTTCATTTCGCTCTCCTTCTCAGGTTTTTAACTTCCTTCCAATCACATACTTTCCGCACATTAACCTTCCCTTGCTTCGCCGTTTAATTGAATGAACAAAATGCGTCCCGCCAGACCATAAGTATATTGTTTCCCATTTTATCCGTCAGTTTTAATTGAATGATACGTTTCAGAAGTTTCCGGCGCTGGATAGCAGCGTTTTTTTCTTTCTGGCGTTGCAGTCGGAGTTACAAATCTAAACAGCTGTTGCTTTGACGAATAATAAAGCTGTAAAAGTCAAACCTATGATGTGCAAGAAGTCTGATTTTTACATTTCTGAAGACATGGTATCAAATTGTAGCTGGTCCATTTCTTGTTGGGATCAGACCATTCTATTACTAGGGACTGGATTACGGACATTGTAGTTTAATCTATGAAGTCAATGTTTGGATTCCTCCTTGTTAAACCGCACATGACCAAAAGGTTGTGTGGCCGGTAGGGTTACCAGATTGGCCATGGTTTCCCAGAAACGTATTACTACTGCATGCAGAGGGGAGCACAGGTAAAAATGCTGCCTTGCCACATGTATAATTCATATACTACTGCAAAAAAATCAAGCGAGGTCACCTAAGATTTCTTTTTGATTTCATACCTGCAGCATCTGGGTTCAACATGCTGCAGGGTTGCATTTTTTCTCCCCGTCAATCGCCATAGATAAATTCTGTGTCCAGGAGAATGTCACTTGGGTTATCAGACTGGTCAGAGTCTTTAATCATAACCTCCCTCCCCCAAAAGATGAGCAAGATGGAAAAATAGGAGTATATCTACGTAAAACAAACAAACAAAAACATCATAGCGCAGAACGGCATAAAAAGATGATATACAATGGCCCCCTTTTAAATTACACTCGTAATAAAATAATTGAAAGGGGACTATTGTAGATAATTTTTTAATGCTGTTCTGCACTGTTTTTTACATGGATATACCGACTTTATTTTTTTTCCTCTTATCGCTGATCTAATGTCATGAGGTGGCAATCACTGGCGTATTAAGATACATGTATATATACTTGTTTTAATACTTTGTACACTTTTTATGTTTGTAGCCCCCCCTCCAAACTATGGGCTATATTACAAAGTTGGTGCTAACTTAACCAGAGCTGTTGTAAACTTAACAGCTCCATAGGCTATAATGGCTATGGTAACAGCTCTGGTTGGTTAAGTTAGCACCAACTTTGTAATACTGCCCTATGTCTTTTATTCGGAACACATTGTGCTTTTTTTTTTTTATTTTGTCAGGCTTCGCAACGCAACAGATGTATCATAAACGGTGCAGACCAAAATCCTACCCCAGTTTGGAGACTATCGCACTGGGCAGGTAAACTACATCAGGGTGATGAATCTAGCATGGCAAGATGCAACATTCACAAACCTCTTTTTGGCTTTCGGTTCAGTCACTCTCTGTAATGTACCACGTTCTCTACCCCTCACAGGGAGAGCCAATTGCTCCCTTTAAGTAGGGTGTGGTAGTCTGCCAATTCCAGCTCCATGACCCATCTGAAATTTAACCTTGTGCCACAGAGCGATCGCTGTTGCCGTTAATAGTTGCACTGTATTGTCAGATACTGTAGAATCCTGATCTATAGCTCCCACAATGTTGTCATTTTCATTGAGGACTTCAGATTCTCAACTGTCATTGGAGGTCTGCCTCATGTGCTGGCTTGGTGTAGACCTTGGTCCTCCAGATGTTTTAGAACTACATCCCCCAGTAATGCTCAGCCAACCTGATTAATGAATAGCCTGTAGTTCCAAAACATCTGGAACATCAAGGTTGCTGACCCCCAGGTATAGAGTTTGATGCACTGTGGCTCTGCTTCTGTTTTGAAATTTCAACCACAGTGTTTGTGGCTTTTCTATGAAAGCATAAGCGTTATTTTCTCCCTCTTTTCAAAGTTATTTATTTATAAAGTATTTTACCAGGAAGGATACATTGAGATTTCTCTTTTTCAAGTATGTCCTGGCAAAAGCCAAGAGTGTTGGTAATTGCTTGTACAGTATGCGCACACTTACGCTTATTTACTTGTACAGTGTTACATAATGTGTCGGTGCTATACAAGATAAGGAAATAATACATTTGAACAGCACATAACCAAGATGATATATTGGGATTGGAGGACAGTGTTCCCAAGGGAACATAAACTCTATATGGCAATTGGACATGGAGGCAAATCAATTTTTGGGAACCTACCTAACCCTTCCCCACCCTCTCCCAAATGATGTCTTTTCTTTAGGACAGATGGACCATCATTTTAATGTTCTTGAACCCAGGACGTACTTGAAAACGAGAGAAATCTCCATGTATCCTTCCTGGTAAAATCCTTTTATAAATAAATTTTTGGATTTATTTTCTTAATGAAGGCACAGGATCTTCAAATTTTTCAAATCCATGATTAGCATCATCTGTCTGTAGACTGTTCGTTAATTTATAAATGTCTAAATTTCTCACGGCGCATCCGGCTGAGCCCTAATGATGCCAGTGTACTCATGCAGTGAACGAGTCTCTCTGTTCTTGTGTGGTGTTTATTGCCGAAATGGCAGGTCCTCCAGTACTTTTAAAAATCTCCAAATGCTCATAAAATATATATAGATTATTTTTAATCTGTGAATTGTTAAAAAAAGCTATAATATTGATTCTATGTTTTGTTTTAAGAAAAGTAGAACCGCTTTCCGTAATTCCAAACATTGGATGGACTGCTTACGTGTGCATTAAGAGTGGGATTTTCACGCCTCTGGCCCAAAGGAACGAGTCCACTTCATCCCAAGGTCTTTCAGAATAAGCCGTTTGACCGTCACATATGCAGAATGTTTGAAATAATCTGTTCGCAGATCAAGGGGTTGTAACATCTGCAGTCAGTTAGGGCATGCTACATGGAGCTGTTAGATCCCCATTTATAAATAGAAGAAAGGTCTGCTGGCGCTGGGATTTTGAGGATTCCTTGCTATTTTTATGGTGGCTCTTGGGCTGCCTTGCTTTACAGTAGCTGCAGGACAACTCATAAAAACAGCTCTGCGGTGACGAATTCTAGATCTGTTCCTAACTTTTTTAAATGAAGAGAAACTAACAAACTAGGACTGAATTTGGTAAAGGTGTCTGGCAGACTGTTAACTATTTTAAGTTTTTATTTTTATTTTAAGATCTTGGCATTTGTTACATTTGGCGCTTTGGTTTTCTTGATCATAAAAAGCCTTGCTGCGTGCGCCTCCCTCTAAATATGATCTTGCTAGAACTTTTACACCTAAAAGCGTCCTGGGATTGACTCGGTTTTAACCTTGACATTATTGCGGAATCCTAATTTATTAATGCAGGGGTCAGAAACATTGGCCCTTCAGATGTTTTGGAGCTACACTTCCCATGAGGCTCAGCCAACCTATAGATGGCTCAGCATCATAGGAGATGTAGTTCCAAAACATCTGGAGGCTCAAGGTTGCTGAACCCTGGATTACTGGTTCCCAAAATCAAATGCTGCATTTTATGCGGTCGAGATTTAGCCATTAAAAAATTTAGCAATGTGAGCTCACTGCCCACTTTCTTTGCAGCCGTATCCCCATCTCTGCGCAGATAAGTAGGTTCATCTCTCATTGGAACCATTGTTCTAGCAGGATCATCAAAGTAACCAGGAAACTTTGGAAGGCGATTGTTGATTTTTTTTTTTGAGAAAGGATTTTACCAGGAAGGATACATTGAGATTTCTCTCGTTTTCAAATATGTCCTGGGTGGCGAGTATGTACCGTTATGGGTCTTGCCCAAGGACACTTACTGGAGAGGTGCTTGTCAGGATCGGATTTATGGGTAAAAAATATAAAAATAAAGTTTAACACCTTGCTGGTAAAATTCTATATATTTACAAATAATATACATTGCCCACTCAATGTTTTAAGAAAACTGAAACAAAATCTTTCTTTGTGTAGTTCAACCAATTCTGTCTTTTTTAAAATGCAGAAGGAAATTTTCAGCCATCCTATTAATAGCTAGCATGAATGTTATTAACCGCAGCCTGGGATGAGCATGTTTTATTTTTTTTTCCCCCCAGCCCTGCTGGACATCAGATCCCACTTATATTCTCCGTCCAAACCCCCGGCCCTTTGAGGTCTTGCCTTAGTCAGACGATCGTAGCTCTTGTGGGCAGACAGGCACAGCTGTGCCTGACACAAGCTCATTTTCGTGCGCTTTGCTGCCTTTTCCAGGGGTCATCACTTTTGAGTCAGTCCCTTTTTAATTCTTTAGGCTAGAGTCAGACCAACGCATCATGAGCGCACAGTACGTGCCCAACGGACGGACGTTCTGACGGGAGACACGGTAGACAACACACGGTCCGGTTTTTTATGACAGACGTAGAAAAAAGGGAAATATGGGAAACAAAATTAATATGAAAAGGCATTTTGTGCATAAAGGTGCTGGATGTCGCAAATGCGCTGCATCTGATGTCTCATCACGCACACAGAACGATACGCGGACGTGGTGCACTCTGCGCGTCCGTGTCAGACGAACGCAATTATCACGTCTGTGTTGCCGCACAGTTTAACGTCCGTCGTAGCATAGAATCATCAGTAGAGACCCACACACGAAGTGCGTGCGCACCGAACTGCGCACACGACGTACGTGGCAAACGGATGCAAGTTAGGCAAGAAAGTAAAACCACTAAGACGGACACGCAGAGTGCGCCACGTCCGCGTAGCGTTCTGCATGAGTAAGATGTCAGACGGACCACATTTGCGACGTCCAGTACCTTGACGCACACAATGGCTTTTCATATCCTGTACCAATTTATATCATTTTTCATATTCACTTTATTTCCTAGGATTCCCTTTTTTTGTTCTACGTCAAGAAAAATTGATCATTTGGTCTCTACAGTATCTTCCGGCATTTCGTCTGTCCGTTGTGCACGCACAGTGCGTTCAGAATTCGCTCGTCTGACATTAGCGGTTTTACGTTCTTGCCTAACTTGCGTCCGTTTGCCATGTGCGTTGTGCGTGCGCAGTTCGGTGGGGACGCACTTTGTGTGTGGGTCGCTATTGATCATGATTCTATGCTACGATGGACGTTAAACTGTGCGACAACACAGACTTGATCACTGCGGTCGTCTGACACGGGCCTTAAAGGGAGTAGGGGCTTTGGTGACCAGCCAATCAGTCGTGTAATGATCATCCCTGCCTGGCTTCTGCAATGTCTATAATGCTGATTTTACAGTAGTTATTCATTTATTTGCAATGTATTTTACCAGGAAGGATATATTGAGATTTCTCTCGTTTTCAAGTTTGTCCTGGGTTAAATGCAGGTTCTTTCTATATACAGTTACAAGGTTTTATAAAGAGCTAACAAGTTCCGTAGCTCTGTACAGTGGGAGGCCGAACAACAAATAAACATACAGGTTAAGCACACAGTACAGTAGGTGAGAGGACCCTGCTCGAGCTTACAATCTAAGAGGATAGGGGTGACACACTAGGTGAGGGGTATATACTGTATATTTGTTGTAGAATTGGATTAGTGTGTTCAAAACAGAATGTGTGAGCAAAGAAAACTCATTGACTTTTGGACAGCCTGCCCACTCACCTGGAATTCCCCCTGTCTAACACCTACTTACTAAAAAGCCTTTGTGATTCAGAGAAATGTTGTGGTGCTTTTGGGGATTTACACAATATCGTAGGCGAAGCCGTGTTACTGTGACCTCACAGTATTATGGCAGGGGGCACTCAATGAATGAGGACCATCTTATTAAGATGGTGAAGGCTTTCTTCCCATCAATATGTTGAGAGGAACTTGGATCTGGACTCCGTTTACCGATCCTGTATTTGTGGATAAGTGGCAACTCCATTCTATACGTATAATTTATTTGTTCAATTTAAGAGGAACCTGATAGATCTAGGGGTGCAGCTAGCTGTTATTTGTATAATCGATTAGTTGGCTGATTTATTTATTCTTTTTCGATTTAATCGGGGAAAAAAAAAATCAACCCCTGCCCCCTCCTTCTTTTTTCATTAGCAATTTGCATACGTTTCGTACACAAGGTATACAAGCACCTGGTCACAGAGACGGGTTGATGCTGCATATGCAGCTTCAGCTAGTCTCTGCTTTATCCACAAATGCTGCTGCAAGCACTCAGAATGCAAGAAGGCAAGAAAGCCGGGTGCGAACGGGGGGGGGGGGGCACTCCAAGCAGCCTGACCACTTTAGCTTATTGGTGTCCCTTTACAATAATTTCTTGAACAAACTGATGGGAGGAGGGTCCGGAGGTGGGAGTGAGTTTGGGCAAGGGACTTAACCAGAGTATGAGAGGGGGTGGGTTTTGCAGAAGACCAGACCTGAGTTTGGCAGGGAGATTGTGGGAAGGGACCGCACCAAAGGGAGAGAAGGACAGCTCGAAATCAAAGAGGGTGACTGGCAGGTTGGGGTGGTGGCACAGGACTCAAGTAAGTATAAAATACAATTGCTCGTGTGGCCGCAGCCTAAGCCAGCAGCAAGTATTCTCCAATCGGCTCCGAGTCAGAGGTTATAATGTTTAACTTAATCTGACTCCAGTGTGTGTACACAAATTGCTTAATCTACAACCGTTTCATCTATTATGAAAATAGTGGTCAATTATTCTCATTATCGATTTAGTTGTATATTTAATAGATTAGTTCATTCAGCCCTTGATAGATCACCTGGAGACTTTTAGGCTATTGGCTTCTGGTTGTCTGTTCCAAAATTCCCTGTTTAGTTAAACACTTTCAAGTAAACCTGGAGCAGCTACTCTATTCAGGTTCCATTGACGCTTCTCTGGCTACACTCTTGTGCTCGTCAGTGTAAACAGGGTATAGGTTGGAGCTGTTCCAGCTTTCACTTTCTTAATCTGGGCATAATGAACACAAAAGTTTTATTTAGACGGGGTCTTGCAAACCCTACCCCATCCAAAACCGCTTTAACACTACTGAATAATAGCGTAGTCTGTAGTATTCGGAGCCTCACCAGGACTTGTTCACAAGATCAACTGCCGCGGGTGGATGTCAAATATTCATGATAAAGACCTCATTGCCGGCTTGCACAGAAGTTCCTTATTCCAGAAGCCCTGCTGCGAGGTGACTGTAAAATAAAAATAAAAAAGTCCCAGTGGAATTTTCAGCTGTGAATCATAGGCTGCGGAACTTATCCTGTGAGAGAACTTTTTTTTTTTTCTTTGTAGCTATGGCGATAAACTGTGAATTTGAGCTGGAGTTAGTGATGTCAGCGCCAACCTGTACACAATGACCTCTTCCATGTGTTCATACCGCAATATGAGCTGTTGTCAACACACCTGTCTTCCCTTTGGTTATGACTCTTTAATATTAACCCTTCTGCCACACACACGGGGCGCGGCTGAGGATTTTTTTAAAGGTTCCCACACAATAGCTTGTGGAATTTAAGAACAAATAAAGCAGAAAAGCGATTTCGTTTATAATTTTAGGTTTATAGAAATTTGTTTAAAATTTGCTTTTCAGAAGATTAACTTTATTCAAGAATTAGATTTTTTTTAAATAATCGGATCAATTTCTCATTCGCCCTGCTTTGTGACTTAAAGTTCTAAAAATAGGACTCAGATACTTCCTATTTTTTTCTGACATGCTTCTTTACTGCAATGTGCATCTCAAACTAGGGCCCTGCAAATTCCAAATTTTCACTCAAATCGAATCACGAATCTAATTGGCTGTTATGGTTCGAATTCAAATCGAATCGTTGTGTAACCTGAATCACTAGGTTCACTTCAGGACGGCGCCGGACCGGACACAAGCAAGGATTGTCTGAACACGAGTCTCTTCAGGAAAGGCAAACTTTATTGTGTCGTCACACAAATGCTCACACAGGATTGAATCGCAAAGAGTGAGCCCCGTCTCCCCCCCCCGACAAGGGGTTTTATACCCCAAATACATAATTAGGTACATCCCAATTAGCCCACCTCCCGATGACACTTTATTCCACCCCACGTGGGTTAATACCTCCCATTATTAGTACAAAGAAATTTCATACATTGACCGTAAATTGGCAAACTTCATGTTAGTCTGACAGTTTGTGATTTGCTGCCGCACTCAATCCGGGCCGTGCCCACCTCCCTAAAGGCTATGTTTATTTTGTTACAGATAAAGCATGGTCTGGTTTCTACGCTCTCTTGGTCTCTCAGCAAGTCTCAGTGACCTTGCAGTATCCATTTGTCATCCTGTCTTTCCGTGCCAAGAGCTGGCCGGATTTTCCCTCAGTTTTATTGCTTCTCTGCTAATCTACCACATTCCTAAAATTCTATGTAAGCTTCATTCTAGTGTCTAGTGAAATCTATCTAGCTATTTGCAAGTGAACCAATATTCTGAACAAGATGGCCGCTTGGCTCATAATGGCAACCATCTTCCAGCCTGATTCCACTTCAGTTGAGTGCCGCTTTCCTGTAGGATACAGCTGGGATAGGTTTGTGTATGCCGGTTCAGCTGACGTTACTTATAATTTATCTCCCCACACAGAGCAGACTCCCATATAATTAATATGGCCAGTTCAGCGCCCCCCACCCCTGTCGCTCTCATTCTACCCCCACACAGGACGGCAGCTTTCTGATCTTCTTCTGGTGATGAAGAATAATCTATTCCATCACCTTCACCATCCTGCAAAAGAAGCACAATAAAGGAGTGACAGGGTAGTTATACTCACCATCACCAACTTGGCTCAGGCATGCCTGCTGCTCGCTCCTGTCCCTGCTGACCACCGCTTTGCAGCTTTGGCCACGCCCATCGTTGGCCTCCTCTGTGCATCATGTGATGTCTCAAATGTCAGTCTTGCTGGAGGGGGCGGCGTCTAGCACTGAGCCATTCCCAGCCGCATGCTGTGTGTCTGGGAGACACGCTGTACCGCTTGGGACACGGATCGTGGCCAGACAAGCTCCGGAATCAGTCAGATACCGGAGCTTCTGATTAAGAATCGAATACGTCCGGTGATTTTCAATTTGAATCGAATATCGAAGGTTTGCAGGTCCCTATCTCAAACATATAAATATATTTCCTACACCCTACATGTCATGGTGTTTTTATCAAAAAATCTTGGTCAAAAAACTTTTCATGCAAAAAAAAATCTTTGTCTCCAAAAAGAGCTTAAACAAAAAAAAACATTTGGGATAAATATATTTTTCACTGTAAGTTTTTATGGGGTTTTCGATTGTGGTGTAAATGCTGTCTTGCCATGGCCAGTTGCCACCTACCGTACAAGCTTGTTTTATGATCTAAGGGTTTTTCAGTTGCTCAGGTCTAAGTTCAGTAATGTTATGTGACTAAAAACTGAGGTCATGTGACTCCATAAATATACTGAATGAGCAGGTTTTTCAGTCAATTATTTTTTTTTTACTTCTCTGATGGCACAGCGGGCATATTCCAAGATGGCAATGCCAGGATTCATCAGCTCAAATTGTGCAAGAGTGGTTCAGGGAGCATGAGGCATCATTTTCACACATGGATTGGCCACCACACAGTCCAGACCTTAACCCCATTGAGGTTAATCTTTGGGATAATGTGCTGGAGAAGACTTTACGCAGCGCAGCGACTCGCCCATCAGTACAAGATCTTGGCCACAAATTAATGCCACTCTGGACGCAAATAAATGCTGTGACATTGCATGAGCTTATCAAAAGATGCCACGGCAAATGCGTGACGTAATCCAAGCAATAGGCAGTCCAACGAAATACTAGAGTGACTTTATTTTTGTCCCGGTAGTATATGGTGCTTGATGGCGTTCACAAAATTAGCATTCATTGTGTGTTACAGCAATAGACCTACGGCAACTTGTCAACATTTTGGATCCACAAAGGGTTTAGTGTGTGTATTGTGCTTTTTGCAAGTTTCCAGTTGGTTGCGTTTTGCCACAGTCTGTTGGTATTTAATATGGGTTACATTGTCTACATGGAGCCTTGACGTTTTCATTGTGTAACTTATTTTAAGCACATGTTCGGTGAAGCTGTATTTAACATAACGCTTCTTGCCGGTGTAATCGTCCTGTTAACCTGCAGCTGCCAGTCTGGTCTGACGGTCCCCAATTACCACCATTTACAAAAATGCTTAATCGCTTTGCATTACGGAAGAAAACAAATGTTTTCAAACAGTGGAGGTGCTGAGATATTCAGCGAGATCAGCCGTCCTGCAGATCCGGAGCGATTATTTCTGGCTCTCCCTGCACCTCTCAGGTTTTCTATGCGAGTCCCGGCCTGATTGGGAGACAGCAGGTTTTCTTTTGCGCAGATTGCCGCGTGGGTGTTAAATCAGGGAATGCATTGTCACTCTTTGTGAGACTCCTAAGTAGATAATTGCAGTTTACATTTGGCTCCTAATTGTGTTCCATTTTTATGCCGGGAGGTTGGAGGGCCTCCAGTTGCTTCTATGGCCTTCAGAAGCGAACCACTGAATGTTCTGCCATCACTGAAGGGAAGGGGGAACAAGCGTCCGTCCTACGCAATGGCTGCTTGTCGCTGAATTATTTTCCATTTGACATTTCCAGTTTCGAGCATTGCTGGATTTTCTCCAATTTCTCACGTTTCTGTTTCATCCCGGGAATAATTGCAGGGTCTGGGTTTCCAATCAATTAAAATGTTTTCTGTGAGCTTTGGACGGTGTGCGCTGAGCTCCGAAAACGGCTATGGCATCAACAAGACTGCCAGTTTGGCCTATATTATTCTGTTGACAAACACCTGTGGCCTTTTAACTTGTCTCTGACCTATTCTTATGTTGTATTTTGGCAAGCTGCTGGATAAAGCAATGCAAATGGGCTCAACTCCTGCTTTGAACTTATTCTTTAATCATGTCAAAGTGTGTGTCCGTGTGTGTGTGTGTCCGTGTGTGTGTGTGTGTCCGCGTGTGTGTGTGTGTGTCCGTGTGTGTGTGTGTGTGTGTGTCCGTGTGTGTGTATTCTATATTTGTACTTCCTGGTATCGAAATAAAATAGGTGTTACATTGTGCTTCATAGGAGAAATCTGTGTCCTGATAGGATAACATTTTACCTTTTTTAATTCTTTTGATTGGAAACCGACGTTTCAGAAGCACATCTTCTAAAGATTTCTTGGTGTCGGGCCACAGCCATCCCTTCATGTGCTGCCCCAGTGGCCTGGCTGTTGAGCACCTATGTGCTGGGTTCATTGCCAGGATATCTGCAGTCACAATCTGACTCTCAAAGGGCAAGAAAATCACCCGTACACTGTCACAAACACTCGCCATGGGATAAATGTGTTTCTAGGCGTCCACCAAGCTGGCGGTTCCCAGCAACTGATCACGATCGGGTGTCTCTAACAATCTCAACCAGCAATAATGATATGATAACCTAAAGATGACATTTAAGTATGTGAATAGGGTGCAAAATAATACATGTAATTTATTAAACAACCTAGTAACAATTAGGCTGTTATTTATGCCTTTTCTGAAATTCTCAGAACCAGAAGTGGGTTGAGTTTGAGATTTTTTTCTTAGTATTTTTGTAATAATTGTATATAATGCGATACGGGGTTCGGGCCAAAGTTTAAACACTAAATTTATTTATGTTTCATATACACATAGCCAGACAATAATTTTAGATAATATTTTTAATATTGCTTTGTTCCCGTACCCTGGTCAGGTGTGGCGTTTTCCACTTTTAAGGTCATGTCGGCACTTAAAAAATTTACAGATTTTGAATAATCATAACAGAAACGTCATAGAAACAATAATCGTTCCAGCACCGAGCATGTGGTAAAACGAAGTCGGCTCATGGTGTGATAAATTTGCCATGGAAACCGCAATATATGCACGGGTGAGACTAAAATGATGATCTGAATGCAGCGCAGGCTTTATTTGCTCAGCGCTGGCTTTCACACCATCAGATACTGTTCTGTAAATCTCATAAGGGCTCACGCTGTGTGTGTCAAAAAGAACTGCCCATTGTGACTTGTAAACCATTTTGCTGAACAATTGAGCTGTCACATCCCCGCTGTAGACCGTACCACCTGCTGTCGCCCATTATATTGTTAAAGCCTTTACTGGTGTTGGGTCCAGTGTGGTCCCAGTACTAGATGGACTGATGTGTGCGCAAGCCTCTGCATCTAGAGCTGTACAACCATGTGTGTGTTCTATGTCCTGCATCACTCAAGGCAACATTGGCTGAGTGTAGATCAGGGCTGTCAAATTCTGCCCCCCCCCCCAGATGTTTCTGAACTACAACTTCCTTGATTCCCTGGCCATCGATTTTATTGAAGGAATTCTGGGAATTGCTGGCATCAACATCTGGGAGTCCGGGAGTTTTGACAGCCCGGTGTAGATCTAATACCTAATAATATAGAGCCGAAGAACTTGATTATAGGGATATATACACACATGCATCTGTGTGTGTGACAATGTTTTAGTCTGCCAAAGAGAAGAGGTTACAGTTACAAGTTTTTATAAAGCACTAAGAAGTTCCGTAGCGCTGTACAAGGAGTAAGACAGAATAACAATATACATACAAGCTAGACACACAGAACAGTAGGAGAGGATTCTGGTCGAGAGCTTGCAGTCTGAGAGGAGGGGGTGACACACTAGGTGAAGGTAAATGGAGAACTTGAAGTATCCGATGGATGTGGGCTGGGTGGGGAGGTGGTGCAAGAAATGAACAGTGGGGGAATCCTGAAGTAAGCCAATAGGCTTCTCTAAAGTAATGCGTTTTCAGAGACTTCTTGAAGGACTGGAGAGGCAGGGAGAGCCTAGTGGTGTGGGGTGAGTTCCATAGAAAGGGGGCAGCTCGGGAGAAGTCCTGAAGGCGATGGTTCAGGGTGCAAGTAAGAGTAACCAATGGCGTCAGATCATTGGCAGAGCGAAGTGGTCGGGATGGGATGTACCTGTTAATAAGGGAGGAGATGTAGGCCGGGGCACGGTTATGGAGAGCTTTGTACGTGAGCACCAATATTTTGAATTGGATTCTAAAGGAAGCAGGGAGCCAGTGCAGAGATTGAGAAAGGGGCGCGGGAAGTGCCTCGGATGAGCCTGGCCCAGGTATTCATAAGCGAGAATCTGGGATCTCTTAAGGCCAGAGAGAAGGAGGTTACAGTAGTCAAGGTGGAAGATAAGAGCTTGGATGAGTGTTTTAGCAGAGCCCTTATTAAGAGAGGGATGGACACATGCCATGTTTTTTAGGTGGAAATAGCGGGAACAGCTGTGGGGTTTGGAGTTTGACAGCCCCGGTGTAGATAAATCAATCTCTTGTTTTTATTTTTATCTAATGTAGAGAGCTCAGTGTTATAAGGCTATATACACACATGCATCTGTAAGGGAGTGTGAGGGTCTATGTTTTAGTCAAGGTGGCCAAAGAGAAGAGGTGTTTATTATATTCTGATTCCCTTTGTGACAATGTTATGGTGTCAGCAATGTTCTTTCTACATTACCCATCCATAATTCTGTACGTGGAATGTGGAGTTACATTTCAGTGTATCATTGTAAAGCTGTTTCCTTGTTTTGTCTTTTGGGGTGGGGGGGTCCCTCTACTCACTATTGTAACAAAGTATATTTTGCCTGCTGTCTCGGGGGATTGATAACGGTAGTACATTGATCTCGCCGTTCAGAGAAGTTGTAGCAGACCAATCGCCATCTTTTGTTGTGAATCAAAAATATTGAATGTCGGTGAAAAGGCAAAGTACCCTAATTGCGTTGTCCGTGCAGACGGTCCAACCATACTCTGTCTGTCTCCCGCAGGATCCAGCAAACGTAGCGCAAGATTTAGCAGCTGGTCCCCAAAGGGGCTTTTAGGAGATTGATTTTTTTTTTTTTACTTTTTAGCCAAGCCCATTAAGAGGAGACAAAAGAACCGCGGTTGTGAATAGACTCAGTGTCCTGGATTTTAAGAAATCTTTCTGTTGAGGATTTGAAGCCCCCTGGCCTGCTTTGCCTTAAATGAAGCGGCCGTCGAGAATATTGTTTTAATAACACTGTACGTTATGGTGTTAAGTGGTTATAGATGGATGGACCAAGACCATTCGTTTTATTCCACGTTGTTCCGTAGAGGGTTCTGTGCGTTTTGCTATATGTGACTTCAGACTCCGTATTGTTTCTGGTCCTCAGGTCAGATGTCACTAATGGTCGCTGTCACATGGGCGCTGCTTCTTCAAAATTCATACGTTCTTCAAGCTAATGAGCACTAATGCGAAGGGGATGGATTGATGGACAGTGCTTCCTCTGTGTGGTTACAAATTGCATTTCCATTTAATGGCTTTAATTGGAATTTGTACCATTGGTCACGCGTTTCATAGCATTTTGGGCGGTAAAGGCGGCTTTCTGTTTGCATTAATGAAATATATAAAAAAAATAATGGTTAAACTGCGTGAAAACTGAAATTAAGTTTCACCACGCGGCTTATTTCCATCTGCTGATCCATTGTCAGAGAAATGTCTGTCTTTTAAAGACCTTTCCTCTCTTACACCGGCTTGTTGGATTTTTTTTTTTGTTGTTGCCGTCTCCATTTCTCTAAGGATCCTGCGTGATAATAAACGGATTTATTTTCCCACTCTTCTCCCTTTTGCCTTTTCTTCTACCTAATCGCTTTTTTGGAAGGAATGTCTATCTGTACGTGCTGTCCCGTAAAACAAGGCAAATCGCTGAATATTTATAACGGCGCCTAATAGAGCTTTTGGAATCCATGGGAATAAAAAGGGGGGAATAAAGACTTTGGCTGAGCTCCTTCATCCCGCCAGCCTTCGTGGTGACCCTCACAGGACTAGACGTCCCTCTCAATCCCCCATCAGAAATTAGCATCTGAACTGGCATTACTTGACCCTTTGATCTCTTAGGGAGCAGGGATGACCATTTTTTTTCTTGTCTCAATGCCTCTTTGTATCATGCACAATTCAAAGGGGACTTGCTGTATGGTTTACTTCACATTACGTTTCCCCCATCCTGGAATTTGTTATTCCCTGCCTGTGTTAGCAATGTATGCGGATAGTTGATCAAAATCCCCTTTCTGGAGCTGGTTTTGTTCCCTTTCATTATACACGGTAACTTTTCAATAATGGGTTCTCAAAATACCAAAAGAAAGGTTTTTGCCAAGGATGAGCCATACCCGTAGCGGGCATCTGACTGGTAACACAATTGCCATTTCATTCCGTTGTTCTGTACAGAGAAGATGGAAGCGTTGTTTGTGTTGCTAATTAGAAGAAATGGGAGAAGCTGGAAAGCCGATCCTACTGGAGTGCATGGGGGTCTTGCCAAGATGGGAGGTGGGGGGGGGTACAAGAGCATTGTACAAATTAAAGATCTGTTGTCATTGCAACATGGCATGGCATTAATTTTATTTTAGGGAGGCAGCACACGAGCATACTGTTACGGACGCACTTTTTCACGGGAGATATTGTGAGTACTGCATAAAGTGCGTCCATAACGTCTGACGTCTCCACTACCCTAGGAAAATACATGGCGGAGTTGTTTCTGCGTTCGTTTAGCTTTTTTACGTCGATGTTATTTTTGCGTCCGTGGCTTCATACTTTGCCCGTCCATGAACAAGTGCGTAGGTGCTTAGTGTAGTGTGTTTAATTGACTCCTTTATAAATCTACGATGGACAACAAACAGTGCGGTCAAACGGACGCAAAATGTTTGCTCGTGTGCCGACTCTCTTAATTCACCATTAAACTTGTATTGAACTCTTGTTTTTTTTTTGGAGAAAGGATTTTACCAGGAAGGATACATTGAGATTTCTCTCGTTTTCAAGTATGTCCTGGGTATACCAGGTCTTTATACATTTCTCTCTTAAGAACCAGTAAGACAATTTGGGAGGCTGCTGCACGTTTTTAGGAACTGGCCAAATTTTTCCATTGAATAATTCAGACATGTTGGAGCCAAAGGTAAAAATCTAGGAGCCAGTGGCTGCCTTTGCCCACTGGATTTATCAACCCCTTTTGTCAGTCTATTTGCTGCTTATCAGAGCGTTCCAGGCTGCTCCTTTATTATTTTTTAAGTAATTGTGTAAACTAAAACTGGCAATGTACCAGTATGACTGGGATGTGCTCTAAAATTTCTGCTTTTGTTGTAAATCCCAAGACTTTATCTGATTAAGATCTTCCCAGACCAGGAAGTGACTCGGCCAATCATGATGCTCCCTTAACTTTCTATGGAAGCTCTTGGCATAGTAACAGGGTTATTCAGAAAAAGGTGAAAACCAGGAGAAGAGCACAATCTAGACCAAATAGCCGATTTGGAAAGTGAGATAAATGGGGGGGATTTTTCTGGTTTGGCTATTTGGACCTAGAATTTTCACTTAAGTGAATAACCCTGTAAGTCTATTCTCTATGTTAGGAAATTGGACTACAGCACTGAGAAACATGTTGCAAAGCTTCACAGGAAGGACTTGAAGGAAGCATAACTGTCTACTGTGCTATATTTGAGGGGGCAGGGTTATGGCTACTGTGATATATTCGAGGGGGCAGAGTTATGGCTACTGTGATGTATTTGAGGGGGCAGGGTTATGGCCACTGATCTATTTGAGGGGGCAGGGTTATGGCCACTGTGATGTATTTGAGGGGGCAGGGTTATGGCTACTGTGATGTATTTGAGGGGGCAGGGTTATGACTACTGTGATATATTCGAGGGGGCAGGGTTATGGCTACTGTGATATATTCGAGGGGGCAGGGTTATGGCTACTGTGATGTATTCGAGGGGGCAGAGTTATGGCTACTGTGATGTATTTGAGGGGGCAGGGTTAAGGCTACTGTGATGTATTTGAGGGGGCAGGGTTAAGGCTACTGTGATGTATTTGAGGGGCCAGGGTTAAGGCTACTGTGATGTATTTGAGGGGGCAGGGTTATGGCTACTGATGTATTTGAGGGGGCAGGGTTTAATTCTACTGTGTATTTGAGGGGGCAGGGTTAAGGCTACTGTGATGTATTTGAGGGGGCAGGGTTATGGCTACTGTGATATATTCGAGTGGGCAGAGTTATGACTACTGTGATATATTCGAGGGGGCAGGGTTATGGCTACTGTGATATATTCGAGGGGGCAGGGTTATGACTACTGTGATATATTCGAGGGGGCAGGGTTATGGCTACTGTGATATATTCGAGGGGACAGGGTTATGGCTACTGTGATGTATTCGAGGGGGCAGCGTTATGGCTACTGTGATGTATTTGAGGGGGCAAGGTTATGGCCACTGATGTATTTGAGGGGGCAGGGTTAAGGCTACTGTGATGTATTTGAGGGGGCAGGGTTATGGCTACTGTGATGTATTTGAGGGGGCAGGGTTATGGCTACTGATGTATTTGAGGGGGCAGGGTTTAATTCTACTGTGATGTATTTGAGGGGGCAGGGTTATGGCTACTGTGGTGTATTTGAGGGGCCAGGGTTAAGGCTACTGTGATATATTCGAGGGGGCAGGGTTAAGGCTACTGTGATATATTTGAGGGGGCAGGGTTAAGGCTACTGTGATATATTCGAGGGGGCAGGGTTATGGCTACTGTGATATATTCGAGGCGGCAGGGTTATGGCTACTGTGATGTATTTGAGGGGGCAGGGTTATGGCTACTGTGATGTATTTGAGGGGGCAGGGTTATGGCTACTGTGATGTATTTGAGGGGCCAGGGTTAAGGCTACTGTGATATATTCGAGGGGGCAGGGTTAAGGCTACTGTGATATATTCGAGGGGGCAGGGTTATGACTACTGTGATATATTCGAGGGGGCAGGGTTATGGCTACTGTGATATATTCGAGGGGACAGGGTTATGGCTACTGTGATGTATTCGAGGGGGCAGCGTTATGGCTACTGTGGTGTATTTGAGGGGGCAGGGTTAAGGCTACTGTGATGTATTTGAGGGGGCAGGGTTATGGCTACTGTGATATATTCGAGGGGGCAGGGTTAGGGCTACTGTGTCTTTGAGGGGGCAGGGTTATGGCTACTGTGATATATTCGAGTGGGAAGAGTTATGGCTACTGTGATATATTCGAGGGGGCAGGGTTATGGCTACTGTGATATATTCGAGGGGGCAGGGTTATGGCTACTGTGATATATTCGAGTGGGCAGAGTTATGGCTACTGTGATATATTCGAGGGGGCAGGGTTATGGCTACTGTGATATATTCGAGGGGGCAGGGTTATGACTACTGTGACATATTCGAGGGGGCAGGGTTATGGCTACTGTGATATATTCGAGGGGGCAGGGTTATGGCTACTGTGATGTATTTGAGGGGGCAGGGTTATGGCTACTATGATGTATTTGAGGGGGCAGGGTTATGGCTACTGTGATGTATTTGAGGGGGCAGGGTTATGGCCACTGATGTATTTGAGGGGGCAGGGTTAAGGCTACTGTGATGTATTTGAGGGGGCAGCGTTATGGCTACTGTGATGTATTTGAGGGGGCAGGGTTATGGCTACTGTGATATTTCGAGGGGGCAGGGTTATGGCTACTGATGTATTTGAGGGGGCAGGGTTTAATTCTACTGTGATGTATTTGAGGGGGCAGGGTTAAGGCTACTGTGATGTATTTGAGAGGGCAGGGTTAAGGCTACTGTGATATATTCGATGGGGCAGGGTTATGGCTACTGTGATATATTCGAGGGGACAGGGTTATGGCTACTGTGATGTATTCGAGGGGGCAGCGTTATGGCTACTGTGGTGTATTTGAGGGGGCAGGGTTATGGCTACTGTGATATATTCGAGTGGGCAGAGTTATGGCTACTGTGATATATTCGAGGGGGCAGGGTTATGGCTACTGTGATATATTCGAGGGGGCAGGGTTATGGCTACTGTGATATATTCGAGTGGGCAGAGTTATGGCTACTGTGATATATTCGAGGGGCAGGGTTATGGCTACTGTGATATATTCGAGGGGGCAGGGTTATGGCTACTGTGATATATTCGAGGGGGCAGGGTTATGGCTACTGTGATATATTCGAGGGGGCAGGGTTATGGCTACTGTGATATATTCGAGGGGCAGGGTTATGACTACTGTGATATATTCGAGGGGCAGGGTTATGGCTACTGTGATGTATTCGAGGGGGCAGCGTTATGGCTACTGTGATGTATTTGAGGGGGCAGGGTTATGGCTACTGTGATGTATTTGAGGGGGCAGGGTTATGGCTACTGTGATGTATTTGAGGGGGCAGGGTTATGGCTACTGTGATGTATTTGAGGGGGCAGGGTTATGGCTACTGTGATGTATTTGAGGGGGCAGGGTAATGGCTACTGTGATGTATTGAGGGGGCAGGGTTATGGCTACTGTGATGTATTTGAGGGGGCAGGGTTATGGCTACGATGTATTTGAGGGGGCAGGGTTATGGCTACTGTGTATTTGAGGGGCAGGGTTATGGCTACTGTGATGTATTTGAGGGGGCAGGGTTATGGCTACTGTGATGTATTTGAGGGGGCAGGGTTATGGCTACTGTGATGTATTTGAGGGGGCAGGGTTATGGCTACTGTGATGTATTTGAGGGGGCAGGGTTATGGCTACTGTGGTGTATTTGAGGGGGCAGGTTATGGCTACTGTGATGTATTTGAGGGGGCAGGGTTATGGCTACTGTGATGTATTTGAGGGGGCAGGGTTATGGCTACTGTGATGTATTTGAGGGGGCAGGGTTATGGCTACTGTGGTGTATTTGAGGGGGCAGGGTTAAGGCTACTGTGATGTATTTGAGGGGGCAGGGTTATGGCTACTGTGATATATTCGAGGGGGCAGGGTTATGGCTACTGTGATATATTCGAGGGGGCAGGGTTATGGCTACTGTGATATATTCGAGGGGGCAGGGTTATGACTACTGTGATATATTCGAGGGGGCAGGGTTATGGCTACTGTGATGTATTCGAGGGGGCAGCGTTATGGCTACTGTGATGTATTTGAGGGGGCAGGGTTATGGCTACTGTGATGTATTTGAGGGGGCAGGGTTATGGCTACTGTGATGTATTGAGGGGGCAGGGTTATGGCTACTGTGATGTATTTGAGGGGGCAGGGTTATGGCTACTGTGATGTATTTGAGGGGGCAGGGTTATGGCTACTGTGATGTATTTGAGGGGGCAGGGTAATGGCTACTGTGATGTATTTGAGGGGGCAGGGTTATGGCTACTGTGATGTATTTGAGGGGGCAGGGTTATGGCTACGATGTATTTGAGGGGGGCAGGGTTATGGCTACTGTGTATTTGAGGGGGCAGGGTTATGGCTACTGTGATGTATTTGAGGGGGCAGGGTTATGGCTACTGTGATGTATTTGAGGGGGCAGGGTTATGGCTACTGTGATGTATTTGAGGGGGCAGGGTTATGGCTACTGTGATGTATTTGAGGGGGCAGGGTTATGGCTACTGTGATGTATTTGAGGGGGCAGGGTTATGGCTACTGTGATGTATTTGAGGGGGCAGGGTTATGGCTACTGTGATGTATTTGAGGGGGCAGGGTTATGGCTACTGTGATGTATTCGAGGGGGCAGGGTTATGGCTACTGTGATATTTGCAAATCAATGTAGGTATAAGACCCTGTGAGATGGGACTGATATTTACCCCATACCATTTGTTACGATCACGAGGAGTTGTGAGCGTCCTGTTGAGAGATAGCAGGGCTATCTCTGGATACCTTACATCATGGGTCGGTAACATTGTTACTCCAGATATTTTTGAAACCTCTCACATGATCCTCGGGTACGCATTAAATCTATATCCAAAACATCTGGAGGGCCGAGGTTGCTGTCTCCTGCGTTACATGTTCCTACATGGTTCTAGTTTTCAAGGTTCCCAAAGAAAATCCAGTAAATTTAGAGCATTTAAGACGCACAGGGCTGGGGAAGAGGAACTGCGAAGGACAGAACAAAAATCCGAGCCTCGCGTTTAGAGAAGCAATGGTTAATCTATTCAGAACACCAAACTGCACTGAAGTGTCAGTGAAATGCCCTGATTTTTGGTGGTTCAGTTCAACAGGTTTAAACAGGTGAATCCCATTGCATTCAATGCAAAAACATTTACATTTTTTTATTTTTTTTTTCTTATTCAGAAGTTTATTCCTCTCAGTTTCCGCAAAAAGCCTTTTTATTTAGAAAAATGTTTAAGTGAATTTTTTTTTTCACTTTACAGACCTTTTTATTATATTTTATAGGACCAAACAATTATTTCCACACATTTTCATTGCTTTAATCACTTTTTTTTACAAAAAAGAAAATAGAGTTCCATTCCCCCCCCCCCCCCGGGCATGTTAATTTGGGAGAGGCACCACACAGTAGCGCAAGAAATATTCCTCTTTAGTCCTTACCATCTCATCACTCACCCCCCCCCCCCCCCCCCGTTCTGGATGCTTTCCCTCTCCCTTGGGGCTGCACCAAGGATTGACAGACAGGATTGACTCACATCCTGCCTGGTTCTGCTTTAGACATTGTGTCTTAACCCCATGGAGAAAAAAAAGTAGAATCCCACGCTTCCGAATTGTTCCTAAATAATATGGTGAAACCACCGCCCAGGGTCTGGAGTTTAAATGTTCTGTGACCAACGTTCAGTGCTGTGGACGAGGGTCTGGTGAGGCTTGTTTGCACAATTCCATCATGGTGACAAATTGAGTTTTTTGGGACAGTCAGTTGAAAAAAATAAATAAATTGGAAGTTCATTTTGTCTTTTACGTACATTATTGATTTCCTACATTTTAGACATTTTTCTCTTTTTGTGCGACACCGCAGTCTGCACAGGGACTCGGCTGGCAAGTAAAGCACAAATGTTTAGGTCAGAAGGGAGAAGCCCAGACTCTTCTTTTAAAAAAGAACTCTTCCTGACAGGCTTTCTGATCAGTTTATTCAGGTTAATCAATTTACTGACTGTGCCATTATTACGTCCTTTTCAGAAGAGCTGTGGGTGCCACTCATGCCGGAGTTGTCAGATACTCGCTGAGACGTCCGCATAAATAGCAAATGCTTTACTGTGATTGAAGTTATATACCCCCCCCCCCTATTTTGACTTTCCTACGCTTGTGCTGTTGGGATTCATGCTTCGATTTATTTTCCAAGCAATTATAAAAGATGGTATTCGTTCATTTTTATTATTCACTTGTGGGGTCTTTTTTTTTTTTTTTCCCCTTCCTTTCTCCTGGATTTTTATTGGGCATTTCTGCCCTCTAGTGTTCAGATGTAAAACAAAGAGAAAGTCCAGCATTTCAGTTCTTCCTATATCCTATGCATATGTGCAACTAAACTGTCCTACAGGGATCCTAATGTCATATCTTCTGTAAGAAGCTGGCAACACTATAGATGGTGTGTGGGTGTGCGTGTGTCCGTCCTTTGCTAAAACCATCACTCCTGTACAGCCGTTTCAGGCTTGATTGCCCTCATCAGCAGGAGATGGAATGTAACTGGTCGCTGTTGATACTTAACCCCTAGGCTAAATCAATACTCAAAGAGATTATATATATTATTGCAGAAACCATTTGCACATCACAGCAATTCAAAGAACTGTGTGTGTGTATATATATTAGTATTTTACCAGGAAGGATACATTGAGAAAATATTTATCTCTTAAAGGCATTTTGTTTTTCCCTAGGGGTTGGCCATCAAAAGCAACCAGTTACATTGTATCTCTTGCTGATGAGGACAAACAAGCCTGAAACAGCTGTACAGAAGTGATTGTGACTGGTTGCGTAACCTGACCTTTGCTTTAAAAAGAAAAGGCCATCTAGTATGACATGGCACTGGCAAGGAGGGTTCTGTGTTATTACAGAGCCTAGATGCCAAAAAAGTGAAAAATTGTGGACTTCATTTGCATATCCTTCCCAGAATTCTTTGCTGCATACAGGGAATGCAGCACATGCGCTCTGTAAGTGGTCCTCTGAATTGCTGGGATGTGTAAATGTCCTCTGCAACTATAGTGTGTGTGTCAGTATATTGATTTACAGCTGTCCAGTGTAATTCCTAATGCAATGTCTTTTAAATTTTCTAATTTTCCATTATTTTCGTATGTCTGGGTAGAATAGTAAATCTTGGAGACAAAGTAGCTGTCATGTGGTATAGCGCACCCTCTGACACTGGAGGCGTAGCTGTTCTGTGTGCTGGTAGTAAATCTAGCCCCCTTCCTGGATAATGATAGGGGGACGGTCTGTCACGCTGTGGACGCTTACTGCTCAGTAGGCTGCAGTAGAAATCCCTTCTTGCGTTTAATATAAAACAGAAGCCTGTTGACTGTTTAATCTCTCCCGTCAGTCATACCAGCAGGGTTTTGGTTAGTGCAGTGTTACAGTTCTAGCTAAATTCTCTGTAAAATACCGGCTGTTTGGGAAAACAACTTGATCCATCTTCCCTCACAGAGCCTTGTAAGAACTAACATGAAAATGCTTGGGTATATATTCTATTGCTTTACGTATCGTAAGTCTTCTGAGCGCCCCTCTGGACCACATTTAGCTTTTTCATAGTCTGGTGTTTACCTGTGTGTGTACGTGTGTTTATGCACTCAAGGACTTTTTTTATTAAACAGGACCAACATTTCAGCACATCAGAGCCTTTATCTGCTGCTAAGCTGAAATGTTGCCTTTTTTATAATGTTAAAACCAACAAATTATTCAATATACAAGTGTTCGAGTGCATCTATTCCCTAGTCATTCATATTTTTGTTGGCGTCCTTAAGCAGTGAGGCACGTAGTCTTGTTTTGGACACACAGACTAGGTGCAGGTCATATGGAGAAAAATATCATACAGGATACGATTCTGTGTATATGGCCCCCCCCCAATTATCCAAAGCAATAAAGTTTTTATAAACTGATTGCTTTTATTATTTAAAGGAGTCAGTGTTAAGTGATTGTCCTTATATTTTTGTGGATGACTTGTTTTAATTAATATCACTGTACTTACCGGTATGTTTTCTGTTTGCTAGATGTGAAAGGACCCCCGACTCACCGGATGTCATGTGGCCAGTCTCCCTATACAGAGAGTACCACGTGGGAGAGGAAGTACTGCATTCTTACAGAGAGTCAACTGGTGCTGCTCAACCGTGAGGACGAGGTGAGGACATATTGGCTACACTGGGGAAAAGCCTTGTATGTGTATGTATAATATGTGTGTGTGTAGATAGATAGATAGATAGATAGATATATATATATCTATAGTATGTCAGGTCCAGAAATATTGGGACATGGACACAATGCTAACTTCTTTGGCTCTATACACCACCACTATGGAGTTGGAATGAAACAAACACAATGTGCTTTAACTGCAGACTGTCAGCTTTAATTTGAGGGTATGTACATCCAACTCAGGTGAACGGTGTAGGACTTACAGCAGTTTGCAGATGTGCCTCCCACTGTGTCGATGTCCCAATATGTCTGGACCTGACTGTGTGTGTATATATAACACACACACACACACTCACACTCACACTCACACTCACACTCTCTCTCTCTCCAAAGGTCCAGCAACACCTATCAAAATAAAGCCGCAAAAGGAGAGGTGCTAGGCCTGTATGCAACATAGAAAATCCAACAGATGGCCGCACTCAATCAAAAAATAAAATAACAAAATTTATTAAAGCATATTTAAAAAGCAAGCTCTGACATTTCGGCTCTTTTAGGAGCCATTATCAAGGTTCAACCTTGATAATGGCTCCTAAAAGAGCCGAAATGTCGGGACTTGCTTTTTAAATATGCCTTAATAAATTTTGTTATTTTATTTTTTGATTGAGTGCGGCCATCTGTTGGAATGTATGTATGTTACAGGTAGAGTCCGAAATTGGGTACCACTAACTTTGCCCGGGCAAAGTCTGTAATTTGACGACTAGCCAACCCCCCCCCCCCCTCCCTGGTTAAAGGGGTTTGGGCTGGTTTGGGTAAAAGTGATTGTTGTAACAGGTCTCCGTACCCTGACAGGGTCACATCTGTCAATGCCGCTTCGTTACTGGACCCCCGTGTTCCCCTCATGACTCTTGTGCCCTTCTCCAGTCCTTAGCTGAAACTCAAAGACTGGTACACGTAGGGAGCCTTGCTAGCATCCCTCAGAAATAAGCATAGCTGTAGATCTGGTGGTTTATGTTGGAACAGCTACCACTGTATATAGCGACTACCCACTCCATGAGTCGTGACTGGATGTAGGGTCAGAATGGAACTCTTTTAATTGGGGACAGACACACATTTATACAGTCAACCTGGGTTATTTACATACACAAAACCTCCTCTAGAATATGCTCTGATTTTTGTTAAAGTTCTTCAGTATGCTTCTTGGAATGTGAAACCTAACTAGGCTAGGTACAGACTGTTAAATTAAACATTATGTAACATTTCTAAATGAGGCAGGGCAATGGCAATCAGGATGATAAACAAGATTAGGCAGCAGATAATGGGGCAGTGTTTGCCTGACAAAGAAGATTTACAAACTATTCAAATAAAAACATCTATAAACCTATTCCTGAGACAGTATGCTAGAAGGCTAATCCCATCAGAAAGATAATAAATTACACATGGACCATACAATAGACCATACAATAGACAGACAATAACATTATACATGCATTACACAAACATTCTGCACACGAGAGGCCAATGGATTATGTGGCCTGCACCCTACAAATATGCCTCCACATCCATGCACCCCAAGTGCAAAGTGACTTGCATCACATCGATTATAAGGGTTTGCTTTGGCTTGGTTAAAATTGAATTTTGTTAACCAAACATTACCCATATCCATTGTTTTCGGTAAACTGAAAGCTTGAACAAACTTGTACAAAACACGTAACCTAGAGGTGTTTGCGTGCATCATTCTTTACCTTGGTAAAGCCAGATGCTTTGTTTTATATCGAACTTTACCCAAATCTACTGCGTAACGTCGGCTTTACCTAACTAATCCTTGAGTTATCCACATTTTGGGCTTTACCCGTAACATTTAGAGCATTCCATTTGTATTAATGTGTAATGGGCTAGTAAAGTGGTTTTAAGTTTTTTTCTGTAAATTTAATTATTTTGTCACGAGTGTCCTTTTACTCCTTCTTCCGTACTAGACTTTCATAGCATAGCTATCATGTGGTTGACATTAAATTGAGAGCGTTGCCCGGGTAAACTGGTATATTTGAAGACTTTCCTGAATAGTTCAGAGTTTCTGGATTTATTGTCCTTTTCAATCTTCGATCGATGCAGAAGGTCACTAAGGGAAGCGGAGTAATGCTCTACGAGTGACGGTCTCCATGGAATCAGATTGTGTCCTTATTGGTTTCTGTGGCAACTGCATCACTTGTGAATAAACACCCCTCTTTGAACTTCAAACTGCATGTGTTGTAGTTACTTGCCGGGCGCTGCCATTGCTTGTCTCCTATAGGCTGGCTCTGCTAATCTCAGCCGTTTTGATGTATCTGAGCATTGCAACAGCAATCTGTCACTAAGACGGCAGCGCCCTGTAGATATCACAGGTACACTTTTAAAAGTAATGACAAGTGAGGGTGGCGATGGATCAAGGTGTCTAGAAATAAACATTTTGATTTTATGGCAGAGATTTTAAGGAGTGTTTCAAATACCTGTCACCATGGAAACCCTGGATTATATAGATGCAACAAACCTTTTTAAAGGAGTCTTTATTCTGCAATTTATTTATTAGACGGTAACCTCTGCGATGTTCAAATATCACCATATTATTGTTAAATATGAAGGATCCCTCACTGAAACACTTGCCGTTCACCTTGAGGCTTGGTAAAATATTATGAGCTTTCAGGTTCACTAAAACTTCGTTCAGCTGCCCAAAAGGACATACTTTCTTTGAATACCCTATAAATGAGGCTGCTGGGGTGATGTTGGAGTGAGTGCCAACCCAGTGGTGGATTTTCTGTTCTTCCATCGACAGCAGCTGAGAACAATAGGAGATGGCAGCACCTGATGCTGGATTCTAGGTGCGGGGCAGCTCTTCTAGGCACTAAAATATAGCCTACATCTATCAAGTGATCCACTTGAAAGAAAGGTCCAAAAAAACACCCTGCCTTCAAGTCTCCCATTGTCTAGTAGTCCCATTGTTTGCTTCTACAGGAGAAAGTATCTGCTGTTTTGCTTTTGAATGAGAGGTAATTAAAGGAACACTACTCATCCTGGCCACTTTTTAAAGGTGTAGAGTCTCCTCCCTTCTCCCCCAGCACCCTCAATCTGGAAACAAATGCTGGGTGAAGTGGGGGAGTTTCCTCCATCCCACCCAGCGTCACTAGCAGCCAGCATTTTGAATTTCCTGGCAGCCTGTCACAAGATTGGTTACTAGCTATTTTCACACAGAGCGTGCCAACGTCTCCTTCTGAGACTGATCGCTGCCGCGATTGATCTGAGATGCTGCCGATGGATCGGATTTGATTGATCAGATCAATCGTTGTGCACAGGTGGTATGGAACTTGCGTAGGTAAAGCGCACCAGTCCCATAGCGCTGTGCAACTTGTGATTCCTACGCAAGTTGTGCAGAAAAGGTTCAGGGATGTCTGGGTTCAAGAGACCGTGAGCCAAAGAGTAGGAGCTACGTCCAGTAAAGGACAAAAGGTGAGTGAAAGATCCCAAAGGGGGGGCGGATAGGCCCTTGTCCCTATGACCACGTAATTGAGTGGTCAGCGTTTGCAACCTCATTAAAGGGACACTATAGTCAGAGGGCACCTGTGCATGGTCTAACCACTTGCCCAGAATAAGTCCATGACAATTTCTGGATAGATGCTTTAATATTTTAAGCAATTTGCAGTGTATTTTAGGAAAGCACTACCCTTTGAGCAGCAGGTCCGACGTCCGTGAACACTGTGGACTCTGTTCTATTAGAGCCGGGGTTTGCTAGTCGGGAGGGAATAGTAAAGGAGGCCAATGGTGCTGCGAGTAACTGCTAGTTTAAAGGACACGTCTAAAGTTTAGAGCAGGGATGTCAAACTCTGACCCCCCCCCCACCCCATTGTTGTTTAACTACAACTCCATGATTCTCAGGCCAGCTATTGCATTTGAGAGATGGCCTGGAATTTGACATTCCTGGCTTAGAAAATCCCTTTCACTGGTTATGATGACTTCCTAAATTGCAGCATACAAAGTATATGTGTAAGACTTTGGAGCCAGAAACCTGTCTGTGCAGAACCAGAGGTAAAATTCATGTTTCAGTTTTCCTTGTTCTAAATCCATTAACTGTATTGTATGTCAGTGCTGAGCCCATGTTAATCCATAGAGCAATCTGTAGGCTAGCTGCTTCGGATAAATATCATTTCCTCCTTATTCTTTCCTCTATGCAGGAGTTTAGTGGGTTTTTTCTGTCCCCTCTTCTCTCTTTCTCATAAATGCCATCTGATGGAAGCCCTGTCTCTCCATGCTGCGCGGCTTGTTATGGAATGACGGGCAGATTACTCTGCATGCTTTTATCACATCACAAACACACAGAAGGGGAGCCCTTGTAAAAGCGGCTCATTCTGCCAAGTACTTGTTTTCCTGTTGCTCGTTGTGCCCAGAGCTGGTGGGAAGGATCTTTTCCTGTGTGCGTTTTGTCATTACGATTGCATCCGGCTGCTTTGGAGACCAGAATCCACGATTAGAAATTACAGGGAAATGTGTGTGTTTGTCTCTAATTCCAGGTGCATTGATGGATGTGGATCCCCCTTTGTGGTCGTGTACAGGTGTAGGTTGGCAGCTGCAAGGCGTTGTGTTCACAGACTCTCTCCTGCAGAGTTTTAATTGATGTATTGATTACGGTCTCCTTCCTTTCAGTTGATACATACAAAGCTTTACCTGGCTCACATGTTTGTGTTATAAATTTGTCAAGCCCTGTTCACTGAGTCAGTACCTCTGGTGTAAACACGGATCGATTAAAGTTTCTGGCACATTATTGGCTGATTTAAGTATTTGTACCTACTCTTTAGGCCAGAGATATCAAACTCTGGCCCCCCAGATGTTGGATGGCCTACAATTCCCAGAATTCTTTGAATGCAACAACTGCCCAGGGAATCTGGATGTTGTAGTTAAGAAACATCAGGGGGAGTCTGAGTCTGAGATCCTTGCTTTAGACTTTAAATTTGGGGTTAAATATTTATTTCCAGAGTTTTAAAACCTTTTCTCCCCTCTTCCTTCTCTCGGCTGTCTTGCTGCAGGAAGTAGCTCGACGCTGGCAAACAGGATTGGCTTGTGTGGCCAACTTGCATAGGATGCTTCTCGGTGATTTTGCGCTTAGGGTCATTGCCAGTTGACTGCTTGTACACCCCTTCAACCGGCCGACTCCTTAAATTCTGTCAACCCACAATGTTGTACTGATTTAATTTAGGCTTGGCACCATCCCAGCAGTTGGTTACAAAAAGTTTTTATAAAGCGCTAACAAGTTCCGTAGCGCTGTACTGATGTCTGCTAATGGAAAGGAAAAACTAATATTCCTCTTGACTTTTACTTTCAGTAGATCTCATAATAAATCTGTCTCCCCGCTCAATATTTAATAATATTAGTACTCTATGAACTGCACACACATAAACCTCCAAAATTACTTGGCCATTTATTTATTTATTTTTTAAAAATTTTATGCCCTTTGCTTTGGCAAGTGAATTAAAAATTTGTAAGCGTAAATAATGATGCTGGAAGTATGGATTATTTGGATCATATTTTCAGGTCAGCCTGAGGTTTAGAATGCTTTTTTTAACTCTCCATAATTCCTGTTTTATTGAATCAGCAATGACCAGCTTTGGACAATTTTATGTGCCCTACTGTACGTTCTGCTTTCTGCCACTAGAGGGAGCATGTGATTCACTGAAGTGCAGCATTTCTGGTTGTGCTCCCAGGCTTGTAATCACATCCAGGATAAAGAGATCAAGTGGAAGGCTGATTTATCTGTCCAGGCTGGAAGGAGATTAGAAAGGATCATAATGAACCCGGTGTTCTCTGTTCCGCTCTCTTTTTCCTGTAGATGTCTGGAGAAATAGCACAGGATCCGCCTTCAGAATCCAGCAAGAGTCGCAGCCTCAGGAGAACAGTCAGCGTCCCTTCGGAGGGTCAGTTTCCAGAGTACCCCCCCGAGGCGGCTTTAAAGCTAGGTAAGTCCCAATAAACAAAATACAGACTTTCCAGAGCTACAAGTTCTCGTAATTGTAGATAACTGAATTTCACGGGGGAAGAGTTATGTAATACTTTGAATCAGAGCATCGATGTCTTAATGTTGTTTTGTTTTTTATTTTCCCTTTATTATGGGAAAAATATGAATATACTGCTGCCTCTTCCTTGCTGATCGTTCATAGGTTTTGATTACCACCTGTGTGAAGACTTAAACCATGCAATTCACTGAACTTTAGCTCAGCCCAAAAGTTTGTTTTTTTTAAAACATTGTGCTTGGACCCAATTCTGAGATTATATTCTTCTTCTTGGAACTAATATTCCTGTTCACTAAACTTGGGCGGATGTATCGTATGAAAGATGCAATTATTAGTCTCTCGGTCTGTGATGTTTAATCTAGAACGAACAGAATTTATGTCTGAAGGATCAAATAGATTAAAACGGACTACGAAAATGTCAACCCACGTGTTCTCCGCCTGCCCTGTTATTTACTGGTGTGTCAATTGCATTAGATAAAGTGTTGCGGCAGGACTTGTGACAAGATCAGCAGATCGCATGCTGGTAGGATCTCACTACTGGGGGGGGGGGCGATACACAACTTTGTTAAATGCCATGGGCATTTTCTGCACATTCCAAAAATAAGATGCTCTCAAGTCTGGACTGTGGCAAACGGCGATGTACTGAGCGATCCCGTATCCACCTCTGCACTACATAGCGAAATAATGTGACCTGTGTATTGGCTACAAAATGTGTGTGTGTGTGTTCTATACCCACACACATCCGTGTCCTTATTGCAACACAAATGCAAGCAACACCAAATGGGATATGTACGTAATTCAGGAACATTATCCCTACAATTAATATGTGCTGGTGTATCCACACACAGCATGTACAGAATGAGAGACAGCTATGGACAGCTCTGTACGGTCAGTTTCACCGGTACGGCCATACTCTAGTCCGAGGATCTCAAACTCTGGCGCCTCAGATGTTGGTGCCCTACAGTTCCCTTGAAGTTTGAACGCATGAGATGAGCAAAGAACCATGGAAGTTGTAGTTTAAAAACATCTGGATGTTTGAGATCCCTGCTGTAGTCCATTTAGTGAGAGAGGTGGGTTTGTGATGGTCCGAAGGACAAGCAACCGCACTAATGGCCTGCTCTACGGTGGGTCCGGCTCAGGTCTCACAGGGTTTTAGCTTGCTTGTGCCATTACACGGATGAATGCTCCATATGCAAATCAGCCTGCTCTCTCACACAAAAAGGGTGGCCAGTGCTGACTGCCAAGGACGTCATCCTTGCACGAGAGGTGCAGCAACCCCCGACGATCGTTTTCGGCCTTGTTAAGCCTCATCAGGAGGGTATAGCTGAGACACCCCTCTAGACACATCAAGCAAGGGGTCCACGTCTAGATGACCCTGTAAACGTATAGTGCTGTTGCTCGTTCTCAGGACCCTCACAAACCCCCCTTTCTCCCACTATAAGTTTACAGGGTTATCCAGACGTTGACCCCTTGCTTGATGTGCCTAGAGGGGTGTCAGCTATACCCTCCTGATGAGGCCTAACCAGGCCGAAACGATCGTCGGTGGTTGCTGCACCTCTCGTGCAGGGATGACGTCCTTGGCAGTCAGTACTGGCCACCCTCATTGGGTGAGAGCAGACTGATTTGCATATGGAGCATTCATACCTGTAACGGCACAAGCAAGCTAAAACCCTGAGACCTGAGCCGGCCCCACCGTAGAGCAGGCCACTACTGCTGTTGCTCATCCTCAGGACCCTCACAAACCCCCCTTTCTCCCACTGTAGTCTATTTATCCTGCTGGATAAAGTCTTCTATGCCACATCCAAGAGTGATCAGCCATGTATTGATCCAATCGGTATCAGAGCGTGGGAGCGAGATGGGAGTTCTGGTCTGAGCTGGCCAATGCTTGTAGATGCTTGCCATAGGATGGCATATAGCTACAGCACCAGCAACAGACCAGCCTCTTAGCAGCGACTAATCTCAGTTGTACCTATGCAACATTGCGTGTGGGCATTTGATTGTACTTGTAGAAAGAGGTTTCAAAGGATGACAGTAGCAAAATTACAGTGTGTGCAGAATTCTATAACTGCAATTCTTTCCCATTCAATGTATAAAATGGCAACATTGTAGGCAGACATGAAGGCATTCCACGGTCTCCTTGTAAATCCATTTCATCCAATGTACAGTATGTATTGTATCTGATGTTTACTTTTATTTCTAGCCCAGGATGTAGGTTAGTAATATTGTGTAGCGGCATATGAACACTCCTGTGGAAAGTCTCATAAGAAGTCTTTAAACTCTGAATTACATGCAAGAGCCAAAGCCATTTATAATCATTTACTTTTGGGTCTCGATCTAATTTTCTAATGTAGAGATGGTTGTTTTGTATATACATAACTTTATTTTTAATGGTTATTAATCAGCTATTTGTCAGTCACTTTGCTATAACATTACATTGTGATGATCACTCCTCAATAAATGGATATCTATCACCATGGTGGGCGTATTTAGAAAGCAAAAGGCTACTTACAGTCCTGTTGTCCAAATAAGATGGTTACATGATAATCGGTGGGTTGTATTCGTGGTGCGTATGTAGATTGTTGAACATTTATTTATTTGCAAAGTATTTGCCAGAGTGATAGCATAAAATGCTTTTCTAGGTTTCAGACACTCAGTGCTTGTGGCCCATAACCGCGTTGCTCAGTGCTTGTGGCCCATAACCGCGTTGCTCAGTGCTAGTGGCCCCTAGCCGCGTTGCTCAGTGCTTGTGGCCCCTAGCCGCGTTGCTCAGTGCTTGTGGCCCCTAGCCGCGTTGCTCAGTGCTTGTGGCCCCTAGCCGCGTTGCTCAGTGCTTGTGGCCCCTAGCCGCGTTGCTCAGTGCTTGTGGCCCCTAGCCGCGTTGCTCAGTGCTTGTGGCCCCTAGCCGCGTTGCTCAGTGCTTGTGGCCCCTAGCAGCGTTGCTGGTGACTGCGCATGTTGCAATGCTGTCATATTGGCTTTATTATTTTTAATGTGTCAGCTTGTTTGCTCGTTCTTATTACGGTTTATAGAGAAAGAAAAACAATCCTCTGGTATCGGTGTAGATTCCTTTGCCATTCTGTTTGCTGAGCAGATTCCATGATGGACATAGCAGGGATGCTTGGTATAATGCTACAAATAATGACTAATCAACCTGCTGTTTTTGCTTCCAAATCCCATCTGGTTTTGGTTTGAACTAAAGGGGGAAATGGCTTCTTTCTTGAAGTTCTTTATCCTTTTATTATGACAACTGTCTATATATTTGTCCTGAAGCCGCTTTCTTGACTACCTGATCAGTTTATTGCAGTAATTTGTGAACTGGTGTGTGCTCCCGAATTGCTTACTGGATATTTAAACGGTATTGTACCACTCAATCCTCCCAAGATTTGGAGGGATTGGTCTGTTGGCTGGATTGGATGTAAAGTGTTTCCGTAGGAAGTATACAGTGTTTTTAGTGGCACAGCCATTCGCTCTGGCAATAGAACTCTGTAAAGGAACTCTGCATTTAGGTGGCAAGACTGGGAAAGCGGAAACCATACCTGCTCAGAGGGGAGAATACTTAATTTTTGGATTTGCTGTCACTGGATTTTAGCTATACATTGCCTGTTTCATATTGTCTGGGATGCAAAACGTATGCAAGATTTTGTTTATTTTTCTTCATTTATTTTTATTACACAATAGAACAGAGATCCGCAATCTTGTCCTTCCAGATGTTTTGGAACTACATCTCCCTTGATGCTCAGCCACTCATTAGGTTTGTGAAGAGTCATGGGAAATGTTGTTCCAAAGCCTAATTTCCTATGGGTCCCTACAAACATAATGAATGGTGGACAATCATGGGAGATGTAGCAAACCTTTTGGAGGGCTAAGGATGCTGACCTCTTCAATACACCTTTATTTTGGTCCAGCGGAGTACACCTCACACCACTCCATGAATGTTATATTAGAGAGGGCAATTATTTATTTATAAAGGATTTTACCAGGAAGGATACATTGAGATTTCTCTCGTTTTCAAGTATGTCCTGGGTTCAAGAACATTGAAGTGTTACAATTGAAACTTGTAGCAGCACTAACCTGCTGACTCTTTTGCCAACATACCATCTGAAGGGGGCAGCCCCTCTAAACTTATGGAGGGTTTGCATATTGCTTAAGGATTCAACCTCTTCCCACATAGAGATGTGCCATGATGGTCGCAACCAACTGTCCCTAGAGTACAAGTGACTGTCATGGCAAGCCATGATGTGTAGCAGGTTATACTTACCAGCAGGACCGTGCCGGGATCACTGTTCATGATCCATGTCTCGAAGTATAAGGCCTTGTCATTACCTGTCTTTTGACCACATGGCATTGTGACGTGGAGGGCGTTATCATCTGAACACAAAACACACCACAAAGGAGTTGAAGTTAAATCCGTCCTCCTAGTTTCCGTTTAAATTCCCATTGAATGAACCTGTGATACTGACTTGAAAAGTTAATGTTACAAGTATTTATAAAGCGCCACCAATTCCTTAGCGCTGTACAATGGGAGAGACAGAATAACAAATATGCATACACATTACACACACGGAACAGGAGGAGGGAGGACCCTGCTAAAGAGCTTACTATCTAAGTGGAGAGGGGTGACCCATTAGGTGAGGGTGAATAGGGTAGGTGGAGTGGCGGGTTTCAGGAGGGCTTAATGGGCGGAGGAGTAAATGACAGTGGGGAGATCATGGTGTGCGCCTATAGGCTTCTCTAAAGTAATGCGTTTTCAGAGACTTCTTGAAGGACTGGAGAGACTGGGAGAGTCTAATGTTGCGGCGGGAGAGGGAGTTTCATAGAAAGGGAACTTTAAATGCCCATTCAGTATTCATATACTTTGTATGGTATTATGGTACGATAGGTTATGTGTTTCCCTTTCAGTAGCCCCCCCCCCACCATGCATTTGCAATCTAAATCCGCTTTGTTTGCCGCATTGAATGCAATCAGTTTGATTGGATTCTTCATGCGTTTGTTTTGCCAAGCCTCTGACAAGACGTTCTGCCATGTCTGATTAGTTATTGTAAATATAATTGTGTTAGGTCTGAGCAATTCCTTTAAATGTCCTTCTTTGATCCACAAGGAAAGGACATTGTGGAGAGAATACGCTTCAGTCCCTTCTTGACAAAATCTTTTTTTCTTATTCCCCTGCACACACAACTCTTTAAACCTAGATAATATTTCTCATACATTGTAACAATCAAGAGGTGATCCAGCATTGATTGGGCCGGTTAATTATCCACCAGATCTGTATGCAAACATGTGCTCTACTTAAATAGTCAATGGAGCAGATGGGTAAATCCAGCCTTAAACCTTCTCCTTCATCACACTCCCTGCTGAGATAATGGTGTGGTATGTCTCATTTTATCACAGCCTGGCAAACAAAATGATTTCATTCAAATGTTTACCATACAAGCAAGCCCAAGGATCATACTTTATGATTTTTTTTAATTCATTTATCTCGATGTCCTGTATACCTGCAAGGAATCGTCCCCTTACTGCAAATCCGTTCTCAAATCCAGAGCTTTCACAGATCTTTGTCTCTAATTCCTCTTGTTGGCTTGAAGATATTCTATTGTCACAGTAATGTGAGACTCACCCTGATTTGCCAACAAAAGGGTTTGTCCACCATGTGCCATTTCCCTCCCCCCCCCCTCAACTATGGCAGCAACAGCGATCCAAAGACCTACTCCGGCAGAGCAAGTTTCCCTAAATTATGGACTCCATTCCACTGTTGGTATTAAGATAACCGCCGGAGAAGTTATACATAACATCCATGCCAGCCTTGTGTGGACCGAGAATATTCTCCTTCATTTGCCCAGTGATCAGTCTGGGCCTGAGATTCTACAATTTGTGCGAAACGTAATGATACCTCACAATGTTCTGAAAGGTTGGCATGATTCTGTTTGCCAGCTTTATCCGTGGTTACATTATTGCAGTGATTGACGTGATGACCTCAGAAGAATGTTGTAGCAATCTCTCCATCAGGTGTCAAATTAAGGCTGGGGTCAGACCAGCGTTTTGAAGAGCAGAAGAAACGTCCATGTGAGTGGATGTTCCTTCCACTCGCTGCCCTGCTAAGTGCAGTTAGTGCGCTCAGCGCTGAAAGGCTTGATCTTCCTATGGAGGATCACGCTTTGCAGCTCCGTCAACGCGCGTCCTGGCGCTTTGGCGGAGAGGCTTGCTGCACGGACGCAGCTGTTGCGCAAGCACGAATTGACCGTGCAACAGCATGTGGCCGCCCCGTCACAGCGTCACAATGCTGCGACGGACGCCGGTAGGCACGGCAGTACAGGCGCACCTAGTGCGCTTGTCTTACACTGGCCTATCGGCAAGCAATTTACGTTCTTGTAGCTGGCGTAGTCAAGAGTTAAAATCAAGTCTTCTCTTGCCTTTATAACTTTGTTTATATATTTTTTTACGCCTTTCCGTTTGTCCCTCTTCGCGTCATTCGTATTTTTGGGCAGCAACAAATCGCTTCCTCCATCTGTGCTCAGAATGAATTGGATTGATTTTGGATGAGTCAATGTAATTCTCGTCGGCTCTTCTTTCATTACATCCTAGATTGAAGCTGCCATTAAATTCTCATCTGGAGCCTTCGCACGTGGTGACATCATCTCTTTTCTAATCATTAACCCTTTGTGCTTCAAAGAGCTGCTTTAGATCATAAGTTCAATTGGAAGAAAACAACTTTTGTATGGTTCTGATTGACAATAGGTACGTGTGTGTGTGTGTGTGTGTGTGCTTTCCCGACATTTTCACTCACGTATGTGTATATTGTATACAAATGTCTGTGGCCACCCACCCCCAGTTACCTACCTTGCATATTGATCCTTCATTATGGCATTCATTTTGTTACTTCTTGAAACCATCTAATCCCTTTTGATTTGGTCTTGCGCCAATTTGTCTCATCGATTGCACAGTACCTTCTGATCAGAAGTCATTGATTTCTGCCTGCATTTCAATACGAGAACACTGTCTTTGTATTGATAAATAACTGCATTCATCATTTTATTGTAAAGCGCCGCGGAAACTGTTGGCCCTATAGAAATGATGACGATGATAATAATAATATCCCCTTTCTGTGGGATCTGGATGTATTGGGGGCCCGAAGCCTTAGCCCTCCAGACGTTTTGTAACTACATTTCCTAGGTGTCCCGTTTATTCTGAGTGGCTGAGCATCATGGGAGACTTGGTTCCAAAACATCTGGAGAGCCAAAGCTGAGTGCGGACACCTGATCTGTGAACCCTCTCTATACATACACAACCCTATGTTCCACCCCATGTTCAGTGTAGAAATCGTTAACCCTATCCCTGCAAAATGTTTTTTCCCCTTGTATTATCAGAACATTTATTCGCAGTTCGATGTATATTTGACAAATGCAATGTAACTAAAATGGCAAGTTTGCATAAGGTTTTTTTTGTTCTAACATTTAAACAAAAAACAAAGTCAATGAGAGAACCATGAATCTTCTCCTGCCTCTGAATTTCGCCATGAATCTTCTCTTGCCTCTGAATTTCGCCATGAATCTTCTCCTGCCTCTGAATTTCGCCATGAATCTTCTCCTGCCTCTGAATTTCGCCATGAATCTTCTCCTGCCTCTGAATTTCGCCATGAATCTTCTCCTGCCTCTGAATTTCGCCATGAATCTTCTCCTGCCTCTGAATTTTGCCATGAATCTTCTCCTGCCTCTGAATTTTGCCATGAATCTTCTCCTGCCTCTGAATTTCGCCATGAATCTTCTCCTGCCTCTGAATTTCGCCATGAATCTTCTCCTGCCTCTGAATTTTGCCATGAATCTTCTCCTGCCTCTGAATTTTGCCATGAATCTTCTCCTGCCTCTGAATTTCGTCATGAATCTTCTCCTGCCTCTGAATTTCGCCATGAATCTTCTCCTGCCTCTGAATTTCGCCATGAATCTTCTCCTGCCTCTGAATTTCGCCATGAATCTTCTCCTGCCTCTGAATTTCGCCATGAATCTTCTCCTGCCTCTGAATTTCACCATGAATTTTCTCCTGCCTCTGAATTTCGCCATGAATCTTCTGCCTCTGTTTGAATTTCGCTTTTGGGATTGCCAACGTTTATCACATTTGCAACAACTGTAAAGTACTGTAGTTGTTGAATAACCCTGATAATGGTCACTGCGAGACAAAGTATTTCTCAGCAGATATGGTCTGGTTTGGTCCTATGAGCTCTAGGCTCCTTTGCTGTACAGATGAGCCTTCATTTCTAACCTCTCTGTAAATTCAGGTTAGTGTGGTTTTGCAACGAGTAAAATATTTACGATACTTTCAGGACCAGCCTTACAGGACATTCTAGCACCCGGTTTATAGCGAGGACCATTAGAATGCCACAGATCAGTGCCGTGAGCGAGTCCTTTTACAGCAACTCTTCCAACATAAATCAAAAGAGCGACTTCACCCATATAAACATTTTTGTGCTAAGGTGGTGTGCTTGCCTTGTAGATACAAATGATGGCTCTCTGCCCCCTATACTTCAGTGTTTTTTTTTTGTATTTTTTTAAAGCCGTGGTTCCCAAACCTGTCCTCAGGACCCGCTGACAGGCCAGGTTTGCAGATATGTGAAGCACAGCACAGGTGATATGATTTGCTGCTCAGTGATTGCAGGATTTAGGCTAGGGTCAGACGAACGCAGCTTTAACGTGCGTTTAGCCGCACAAAATCACGGCCGTGCTAGCAGCAAATGACGTCCAATGCCGGGGAACACACGAAGTACGGCCGCACGAAAGTTCGTCCGCGCAACGCAAGTGGCAAACGAACGCATTTTTTCGAGAACGTCAAACCGCTACTACTGACGTACAGAGTGCGCTGCGGCCGCATAGCGGCGTGTGTGTGTGATTGGGAGACATCAGACGCTGCTAATGTCCGGCCAACATAACGTCCAGACACAAAAAGTGTTTTATTGATGATCCGTACAAAATCACGGACGAAAAGGCGCATCGTATGACCGCTACCGCGTATTCCGTGAAAAAATATGTCCGTTCGTTCGACCGCACTTTTCCACGGTCGACGCGAAAAATGCGTTCGTCTGACCCTAGCCTTAGGCTTGGGTCGGACGAGCGCAGTGTTCACGTCCGTGTTGCTGCACATTTTAACGTCCGTGGTAGCATACAATTATGATCAATAGAGCCCCACACACAAAGTACGTCCGCACAGAAGTGTGGATGGACACGGCAAACGGACACAAGTTAGGAAAGGACGTTAAACCGCTAGAACGGACGTCCAGAGTGCGCCACATCTGCAACGTCTACATAGCTTTGTGTGTGAGTGATGGAACGTAGTCAGACGGACTGCATTTTTGACGGACTGCATTTTTGACGGACAAAATGGTTTTTCATATCCTGTATCAATTTTTTTCATTTTACATATTTTATTTCCCATCTACATCAGTCAAAAAAAGTCAGACACAAAAACGGACTGTGTGGTCACTACCTTGTCGTCAGTCAGAAAGTATGTCCGTTGTGCACGGACGCACAGTCCGCACAGAATGCGTTCGTCTGACCCTAGCCTTGGTCTGCATTCCCCCAAGGTGATCCTTAAAATCTGGCCTGGTTGAGGGTCCCGAGGACAGGTATGGGAAATACTGCATTTAAAGCTTCCTTAAGTAAAGGGCTTTTTATTTTTACCCCCAGACTATATCAACATAATGTGGTAAAGCACAGAAGGCCCCCCCCCCATTAAACATAAATCATATATACGGAGTAAGACATGCTTTCAATCGACCCACAGGGATAATACATTGAAAATGAGGGCCTCCTAATTTATAGTCACTCGGCAAAGTATGATGACCTGCAATATGCAGCTTCATGACTAGCACTGGCTGCGCCTTAATGTCAGCCGTGTCCCAGCGAATGATCTGGAGGTCACACGTCCTGATGTTTCCTGCAGATTTAACAACCTTGTGGGCTTCTCCCACACGTGCGCTCTTGTTTTTAGTAATTTATTTGATGTCCGGAGGTCACACGTGTCCTGATGGATCCTCCAGCCTGCACTCTCCTGGTTTTGAGACGTTTCATCGATGAGTTTTAAAGCTCTGAATGTGTGACAGGTTCCCTTTAAGTGATCTATGTATCCTTCGGCTCTGAAGGCCTGAACAAGGACTATCCCTGCCCCAGCTTCTGGATATAGAATTGTTATTTATGACCCAATATTTTTATAAGTGTTAGGTTCTCCTGTGTGGTTCAGTTCACTGATGCTCCAACCGTTGATCAGCCACCTTGGTCCATCAGATATTTGGGAACGACATTTCCCATAAGCCTCATTCGGCCTCCTAGGAGTTTCAAAGCATCATGCAGTTGTCCCCCTGTTCTATCTATATGAACATTTTTTTTTTCTCCATTTTTTTCTAGCCCCCCTGAACTGCAATACACAACCGAAGGTGGATACAATGGACTGTGTTTTTAATTTTTTTTCTTATGTATAATTTTTGTTTGGAAAAATAAAAACCTCATCGCACAAGGTACGATGCAGGGTACCATCCAACCTATAGCTGACAAATGGATGTCATCTTGGATGTTTTATTATAATTAAAAAAATAAATGAACTGAACAAAAACATAATGATGGAGATTTGTTCAACCAAGAACATGTTACAGAAACTCCATGTCGTACGCATGGTTTTTACTTTACGCATGACCTTCCCGGTCTCAAAACAGTCCATTAAACTTGATCTTCCCACTTAAAGTCAAATTGGCATAAAGTAGAAAGTAAAAGTTGCTCATCTGTGTGGTTTTAACACTCTGTAATATTTCCCTTTTGAATTGCTGCAGCTTGACTAGAACAAAATATTGCCTTTTCGTGTATTAAGTGGGGACTCTGGTCGAGTACTGATCTGTGGACAGTATGTATTACAGTGTGGGTGAGCCCAGATTTTTAATTTTCATGGAACATGTTGCTGCCGAGAAGCAGTGACCTACAAGGAATGCAGTGGGTAGTACTGAGCAGCCAAAGCTTGCATTGTTAATTGGGATTAGAGCGGGTGGGCATCGTTGGGCATCATTTCTGCCAGGACTGCCTGGGGGAATCTAGTAATACAAAATCTGTGCTTGAGTTTTCTTATTCTCTTTGTAATCCATATTCTAATCTGAGATATCGATGCCAAAAATATTGATCTTGTTTTAATAGAATTCTGTTTTCCTTGGCTTGGAATAGTTTTATTGAAGATGGTAACCTCTTACTGCACGTCCGTCACATGGCGGCTTCCAACTTGAAACCTCATATCAAAAACCAAAGGTGTTATTCAAAGAGCACCGAACTGGCCATGGAATTGCGCCGAACAGTGAATTGCCCCATTCGGTGCAATTTCGTGGCCTTTTTGCTTTTCAAAAAGCCGGCGATTCGACAAATATTGGCAAATTGCACGTGATCTTCGGCGGCAGTGAAATCCCCATAGAGAAGTAATGGTTAATCTATTCAGAGACACCGAACAGCAGAGAAATCTCAGTGAAATGTCCTGATTTTTGGTGGTTTCGTTCGACAGGTTTATATATTCCCCGTTTATCTTAAATATTTATTCAATTGTTTATTCTTTTCAGTTGCTGCAAAAAAAATATTTTTAGGAATTTTCCATGATTTTTTTTGCAGATTTTTTTATGGTGTTTTCTGTAACATTCCTTTTTATTATTCATAGGGCCTTTTATATATTATTTTCATGCAGTATTTTTTTTTTTGTGTGTGTGTGTGTGTGTGTGTCTCAAAAGTCCAACACTTTTCAAAATAAAGGAGAGGTGCTAGGCCTGTTTGCAATATAGAAAATCCAACAGATGGCGTTACTCAATCAAAAAATAAATAAAATTTCTAAATTTATTAAAGCATATTTTAAAAGCAAGTCCCGGCATTTCAGCTCTCTTGGGAGCCATTATCAAGGACCTTGATAGTGGCTCCTAAGAGAGCCGAAACGTCGGGCTATGCTTTAATAAATTTTGCTATTTTATTTTTTGAGTCTGGCCATTTGTTGGATTTTATATATATTCTTAGTCTCCACTCGCAATTTTTTAATTATTTTTATTAACCACTGGTTGGCTTTTTTCGGATACATTCAGCGGTTTTTAGATTCATTTGGAGGTTTTGCGATGCACTGGTTTTTCAGATGTGTTTGGGTTGATTTGCCGCACTTCGGGGACCCTGTGATAAATGCTGAATTCACCTCCGGGTCGGCGAATTGAACTTGCCGAAGTTCGGCGAACGGGAGAGCACCGACATATCTGGCGGTGCTCTTTGAATAACCCTGAAAGTTATGTCTTTCAGATATTGCTGCATGAAGCCGCTTTAGATGCCTCGGCAGAGAGCACATTTGGAAACGGGAATGAGAATTGTCATTTATCAGAAATGGTTCAAAGTGGATGATCCCATGGTTTTTATGTGTGTAGGTGTATAAAAGTACATATCGTGGTGGGGGGATTGTTCATTAACATGGTTTACAGTTGCTGCCTTGTTTCATTCCTTCAAACCGCACCAGAAGCTTCATCAAGGAATCTTCCGCCGCCGTTTGAGTTTGCCTTTTTTATGCCAAAATGTATCATTCTTGCAAACACCGTAACACTATCAAACCTGGCCGTATGTGTGTTAGCTTCACGAGGTTATATTCATACATACCCATCAGCCCAGTTATTCCTTACTTACTTCCATCTGAGCAAACAGGGGCATTCTTAGATACACATCCTCCGAGAAGCCTCCATTGAGCGTTAATGTGGCCGTATCTCCCAGGACCGACATTTCAGAAGAAAGATCTGAGATGGTAACTGAGAAACTGTAGACTTGCAGAAAGGATCAATCTTATTTTTTTTTCTTCTCTCCTTGAATTTTTCACATGGTGGCTCGATGTACCCTTCTTGGCCTGATGGTTTAATAAGCTGTATGTACACCTTGGCTGTTTGAAACCTACAAATCAATGATATCCGCTTAGGCTGATGCTCTAAAACATCTGTTCTGAAAATGTCAGCGTCTCGTCTTGGTTCTGTATATCAAGACTGAACTGTAGATGTGAAAAGGTGATTTTTTTAAAAAAAAAAAAAAATTTCCCCCTGGTCACTGTGCGCCATCATTCAAATGTCATCCATGGCTAGTGTTTTATTCTGGTGGCTACAATGTGTGGCTGTAACCTGTGCCAAATGACTTCCAAACCCGGTCCATCCTCCTATACAAGGGATGTCCTCTCCGCTCTGGGATAAGAAAGTGATGAGGGGAGAGAGCATATTCCATTGCTGAAATTACTTTGCTAATTATTTAATTTTTTTATTTTTATGAAGATACTCTGAATTCTTTGTTATTCTTCTACAACTAGGAACAGATAGTTATATTGTTATGCAAGGACCTGCAGTAATGAGCTAGTAAAAATATATTTTTTTCCTTCATTTCTTTTTTTTTTTTTCTCGGTGCAGTATGTATTTGTGCTCCGGTCTACTTTTTTTTTCTCTCTTCTCCCAAAGTGACCAATCATGTTTTTTTATGATGAAAATTCATATTGGGAAAATGCCATATTTTATCCTTTTCCCCTAAACCTGACCATTTCATGGATGTTCAATATAAACACCAAGGGGAATTTATTTGCATATACTGCAACCAAATGTAATGAATTAAACCCCTGTACTCTCTGTTCACACTTTGTATCGATTCTGATGATACAAATCATGAATTAAGATGCAGTGATGCAATAAGTGCTCATATTTTAACAGCCAGAGATAACATTCTTATTGCCGGTGGCTACTTGGCTCTTGAATTTGTCATGGCCGGCTTTATTACATTCCTGCTGTGCAAACCCCCCCCCCCCCGAAAGTTTAACAGGTTATTCAAGAGCACAGTATGCCAAGTTGAATACAACAGCGAGAAACGCCGGCATTTCACAAGTTATAAATACAGCGGCAAGAGAAGCTTCACTGTGAACTGAATCCAGAATTTCAGTATATTATCCATAAAACTCTTCCTTTTCCCAGCGCTGCTCGCTGGCCAGCCGTCCCCAAATTGCCCCAGTGCCTTGAAGGAGCTAAATATTTGCAGTTTGTTTCACATGGACAGGCTGTGTGGGATCTGACATTTCACCCCCTGCTGGGGATCTTTACAATAGTGAGGGGGGACGACGACGACTGACCCCCTCAATAAAGGATTGTCATAGAAAGTGCACCAAGCGGCACAATCCGCTGGGCAGGGACAATACAAGCGATGAAGATAGAAGTAGCTGTATGCGTCCGCTTTCTGTCCGCCTGCCTGACGTCACAGAGTGCTCCCATCCTCGCGATCCAATTCCCACGCTGAACAAATGCTGGAATTTGCTGCTTTATTCAAAGAGCGGAATAGGCTTACATTTAAAGAAAGAAAAGTTTAAAACCTGGTGGTTTTTGAGCGCTACCGTAAATCGGTGAAGCATGTTAAAATGCGCTTTGTAGGAATTCATACGCATTGTTTATTCCCCACCTTAAGAGAGTTTTTTTCCTATTTAAGAGTCCACAGGCTTCTCCCTTCTGGCCCAAACACACGTATGCCCCCCCCCCTTCGTTACTCCCTTTTTAGATGGTAAGCTCAGTGGCCCCAGGGCCTTGTCACCTTTTATTAGTGTGCAGAACACTTGTACAGCAAATATGTTTTTGCTTTAAAAATATAAATTTTCCAAAATGACAGCCTGTTTATACAAACTATTTAAGACCTTCCTGCATGCCTGGCAGGGAGTACCCATCCTGTACCTGCTGCTTCATGCCACAACAAACGCAGAGTATGATGTGAGGAATGGTTTGTAAGCTCTTGAGCAGGATCTTCTCTCCTACTGTTCTGCGTGTTTAACCTGTAATGTAGATTTGTTATTCTGCCTCCCTTTGTACAGTGCTACAGAACTTGTTAGTGCTTTATAAAAACTTGTGACTAATAAAAGGGCCAGCCAGGGCAGATTTATTCAGGGACACGCATCGGGGCTGGGTACCAAGATTGCACATGGCATCTGTGTAAATGGATTAAAGCAAACTTTGTTCCGTGAACTATAGAAACTATGAATATAAAGGATTTTACCAGGAAGGATACATTGAGATTTCTCTCGTTTTCAAATATGTCCTGGGTTATGTAGCCTTCTACGATTTTCTGAAATTTTTTTGTACAGGTTGGCTCCAAACTTTAAACAACTTTTCGAGTATAAAGAAACAATCTGTTTGACTTTTTTTCCCCCTGGGTCGCTGGGATCTGCTCCAACTTTTCAGATTTGTTGCAAAACACCAGTGCACAGTCATAGACATTACAAAACAAACATGAAAAAAAAAAACCTGTGAAACTGCACACATCATGCACACGAAATGTGTAAACACATAAACGCAGCCGTGTCCAGCAGATGACTGCAGTAAAATTAAGGTATTTGTTTCTGGTGGGCCCCCCTCCTCTTCCCACTCAAACACCCCTCCCTCCAGTTCCAGCACACACACCCCCTATCCATAGGAGGGAGAGCAGGCTGCATTGTATGAGTGCAGAGGGTTACCCTGCTTTTGTTTGGATGTACTTAGTGGTGGATGAGATTTGGGCTGGACGGGCTGGTGCTCTGGCTTTTCTGCATTCCTGGCAGTGAGGCAGCGTTCAAACAGGAAACCAGTGTGTGTGTGTGTGTGTGTGTGTGTGTGTGCTGGGTCTGAGACCAGGTCTTTGTCATTCCAGCAATGTGAGGACAGGACAGCATGCAGTTCGCAGGTAAGAAGCACCTCATTCCTTTAGCTCAATGAAGATTCAGGGGGGCCACTTACTGGAATATTATTTTATTTAGAAAAGCCATGCTTCCCCTGCCCCGATCTGTCCTCTGAAAGCCTCAGATTGGTGGGGGCGTCAGAGCTTTCCCACCTAAATCACTTTATCGACGAGGAAAGCTCACATAATGTGTAGTATCAAGCGCCTAGTGCTTCTCTAACTCTGCCCCTGATGGGGGATAAAACCATACACTGCGTGATCCTTATTGGTCTTTAAAAATCAATCCAGATACGGCTGTGTAACTATACACACATTATTTATAACGCTACGTGTTTTCAGGACACTGGAAGTTACGTCTTTTTTTTTTTATTTTTTTTTAGGGGAATATATGCAACTTTTTTTTTTTAGCGGACGGATAAATATTTGCAAGTTGGTGCATATAACCCTCAGAGTGCCATGTGGTTCACTAGCAAATGGAAAAGTCTTTTGTGGACGGATGAAGTAGTGAATGACACATATAACAGCATGCCGTTATTAACACGTCGGTGCTATATTTTTTTGTCTGATGGTTCCAGGTCACCTGTGCTCTTGTGTCCTGCAGTGATGAGTACAACCTGTCTGCCCACCAATAAATCCCCTAATTAAGTGATTGCTAGAGGGTTGTACTAAACACTTCAGATTATTTTTTTTCTTATGCAGGTCATGTTAAGTGTCCAGATGGAGTGCAACAAAAGGGCATGCTTATAGGAGTGTAGTCTTTTATACAGATCCACTACTGATTCTGATTGATTGTTTCTCTGCCTAAGTAACCAAATGCTACCACTGGTATTGTTTGTTTTTACTTTTCTTTTTCCTTTTTTTTTTGGTACTTTGAATGTCAAAGTTTGTGTGTCACTTTTTGTTGATCCTTGGAATTGTAACTTTTTTTCTCATTTGGATGTGTGCAGTGTCCGCCGGAAGAGTTTTACATTTTAAAAAATGAAGAAATCCTATTTCTCAGGGAAGAATTTTCATTGGATGATGGAGCGGAGTGGGTTTTATTAACCTTAGGCCCGTGTCAGATGAGCGCACTGATCACGTCCGTGCTGCCGCACATTTGTACGTCCGTGGTAGCATACAATTATGACCATTGGAGCCCCACACACAAAGTACGTCCGCACGAACTGTGGACACAAGGTAGGCAAGAACGAAATCTGCTAGAACGGACGCACAGAGTGCGCTGCGTCCGCAACGTCCGCATAGCTTTGTGTGTGGGTGATGGAATGTAGTCAGACGGACTGCATTTATACGTCCAGCATTTTGACAGACAAAATGTTTTTCAAATTAATTTATTTTCCCTTCTACATCAGTCAAAAAAAAACGTCAGTCACAAAAACGGACTGTGTGGCCACTACCTTGTCGTCGGTCAGAAAGTACATCCGTTGTGCAGGAGTCCTCACAGAATGCGCTTGTCTGACATTAGCCTTACATGTTATCGCTCCAATCACTTTCCGGTATTCCCACGGTCAGATCCAGACTCTAGTACTGGGAAACCATTTCCATTCACCTGGTAGTGGGTTTGCTTTTTTCCTGTTGTATTTTTTTTTAATGAAGTTCACATGGTTTGATCAGGCCAAGTGAATAACTTCCTGAGGGTTTCTGGCAGACCAGTGCACAAAAGGTTAACAACCCTGACACCAAACCCTGGCTCCGGCTGAACAATGGTGAGACTCGCAGGTTGTACTGGAAGTGGCAGGCCTTGTGCCTCTGGAATGTCTTCCACATGTCTCCACATAAGGGGGGGTTGGCACCTGTTTTCCAGATAAATCTGTAGATGTGTGTGTTCTCAGCCCTTTATGCAGTGCACCCCCTGGTTAAGGACGACCAACTTTGATTTTGCAGTGACCACCTGTGTTTCCCACCAACTGGCTGAGGGATAGGAGTAGTGACCATATCACCGTCTAACACATTTATTACATGTACAATAATTCCTGGCCATTTGTACAGAAGAAATACATACAGATCCTCATAGCAAATTCCATTTCACATACGAATCCGATCCAGGGATGACATCCAGTCCTTGAGTATACATCTAGATTGTGTTTGTGTGAAATGTATCTATAACTTGACTGCATTAACAATGAGCTATAATTGTATATCTGATTAGAGATGGATGGTTTGAGCAACAGGTTACATGTCCTTCATGCTCTCTGTTTCGAGGTTCAAAGTGCCAATGACATGTTTTACAGAGCCAGAGTTTTCTGAGTTATGTTTCAGTCCCAAAATTTAAGAGTCGAAGGTAATTTCTAGTTGCCGATTGCTGCATTTTTCCTGGATTTACAAAGCATGTTGCAGATCATAATTTGTTGATAAAGTAACTTTCCGGCAGACATAGCAACTTGCCTTTTCATTCACAGATTCCCTCCCATTCCTGCTTTCTTCAGTTTGCCCACTGGCGGCGCAGACATGACATCACACATTGCCATTCACCTGTTGTGATATCATTTATCATTTTTTTTTAGTTTGTTTATATGTACTAGTGAGTGTGTGTGTATTTATTTCCTTGGAATCTTTTGGAGGGTTGTAAACCTGTTCACGTGCCTTCACATTTGTAATAGCACCTTGAGTGAAACATGTCATGTCTTTTATGTATTCGGAGCTCACTGTTGCAAAGCAATGTGTCACCTGTGGTTACGTATTTGGTGTTTTTTTTTTTTTTGGGGGTAATTTGTTTTGAATGGACATTTATTACACCCTGTTTGGTTTTGTCATCATTGCCCCACATTCTTTAAATACTTGTGCTTCTCTGTGCAAATGTATTTATTATTTATAAAGTATTTTACCAGGAAGGATACATTGAGATTTCTCTTGTTTTCAAGTTCCATAATTCTGTCTGTGACATCACAAAGTACGAGCTTGTGATGCAAAAACTGGTAATGTGAGGGGGGGGGGTGAGCAGAAATGATGGCTCACATTGAGTTACCTATCTGTCCCTCCTTCGCTCCCTCAGAATTGACCGATCCTCTTGATTGTAAGAGACAAAAAATACCAGTTCTGAAAAGATTACAATCTACAAGTGGTTTGAACGCATGAGCAATACTGCTATTTCCACCTGTATTCTAAAGACTGGTCTGGTTACTAAATCTAAGCCATCACAAAGGAGGCCATTGTGACGTATGTAGAGAATTCATGCCAGGCAGAAGGCGTCTGTATTGCTTGAAGTCAAATTTGATTAAAGGTTTATTTTAAAATAAGGGGGGAGGTATGCATGGAGCATCTGCCTTTCTCCTCTAATCAGACCTGTCTACTATTTGGACCCCTTCATATGGAAGGTGTTTTTTTTTTATTATTATTTTTATTTTTAAAGGGGATTCTCTGGGGTTCAGAAAGGACTGAGCTTAAATTAGTTGATGCTATCTATTAAATATTAACTCCTTCGCTACCAAGTGATTTTCCAAAAAAAATTGTCAGAAACAAGTGTTTTTTTGTAATATGTATCAGTGTAGAATTAAAAATTATATCTATTACTGTAAATAACCTATTTGGCCAGTAGATGGCAGCATCTACTGCCAAATTGAATTACAGAGGTTTAAACAGCAGGTCTATTCTGTTTCTCCCCGCATCGGCTGCTGACAGCTTCCAAAAGCCCGATATTTCAGAGCTTTCAGCAGCTGATTTTACAGTTTTAGTTCTTTGGGCATTATGCCCACAGGGCTAAAAGTTTGGGGCACCTTCTGCAGGCCAAAAGCAAATGAAACTTGTTTGCAGCAAACACATTTCCTTTGCATTTGGGCTACAGATCAGCATACCAAGTTATCTTTATCGGTAGTGAAGAGGTTAAAAAGAGTTGTTGCGGACATCTTTATGTCAGTGTCGCTTGAGATTAATTTAAAATCACGTTATTGTGATAATGTCTGAATTTTGGGGCAGTTAGTTTAGTGGCGTGTCTAGGATTGACTCCCTTTTTACAAACCTCTGGGCTCCATAAGAAAAAGGTGTAACGTGCACGAGAATGAAATATATATATATATCAGAATGACTAGTTCTACAGTCCCATCTCCCCTCCCCCCTTATTCATTTTTAATGAAAGTGTATTTGTTAGGAAAAAAGTGATCTGAAAGAATGAATATCCTGTCACTTTTCCGTTTATCGCGTTGGTAGACATCATGCTGGCCTTTCACTTTCAGGACTGCAAACACCAGCAAAAAAAATGACAATGGCGAGCGCACGAGTCGCGCCTTTGTTATGATCTCATAACAAAGCAATGGTTCGGGCAGCAAGAGCTTACGTCTGCCATCCTCATTACAAAACAACCGCCTCCCCCCATTAAATTCTGTTAATTAACGCTTGCAGGAATTTGAATTTACAGTTCCATACGTGAATGCCCTCTCCAGGAAAATTATAAATTTGTAACGTAGACCCTTTAACTCCTATTGGTCGTTTATTGGTGCATTGCTGTATAGTTTTTTCATAAAAACACACTCTATAGTAAATAAAATTTATACCAGAGTTTAGTTAATTCAATAATTCAAGCATTTCGCAGCCAGAGGTCAAATACAAGGTGGCCATGTTTTCATCCAGCACGGTTTTAGTATCCAGCACCAGGTATATTATTTATTTTGGAAGCTGATGATCACCAACTTGACCTCACGCTTATACGTTAATCATTGTTCTGCAACACTTTCCTTTTGAAGACCCTGAAGTATAATTTTGAAATGCCTGCACCCGCCTGGGTGATCTATGTTCAGGGGCAATAAAGTTTTGAAAATGTTAATTTTACAGTTCTGAGGTTTCTAAGGCTTGCTGCAGGTGCTTTTTATATTGTAACTGGGGCTTGATAGTGGTGGAAGACCAAAACCCATTTGACACATTTGTGCTTTATACAAACTTTGCCGGTTGGATTCATCCTGCTGCAAATTCATTTGAACATCTCTACATTTAGCAACTACATGACTCTTAAATATACCAACTTTAACACCGAGCCGGCACACACGAGTACTTAGAATCTGTGCAAAAGAGTCTGTGTTTTTTATATAGGGATAGACTATCTGTGGCTGATATTCAGCAATTTACTGATATCGGCCTTTTGCCGATAATTGGCCAAGCTGGCTCACTGCAGCCACGACACGCGAGGTCTCAAAGAATGGTGCCAATTTGGGGCTTCTTCCACAGCACAGCAGGCTGACAACTCTTGCATTCGCGTGATGACAACAGAAATTACCCCCTCGTCTGGCAGGGAATTCCCTATACAGGAGATGTGGGGGTCAATTGGTCCCCTGTATTTCTGGTACCTATATCCCTACAGTTGGGGTCAGCAACCTTGGCCCTCCAGATGTTTTGGAACTACTTTTCCCACGAAGTTCTAAGAACCTAATGAGTAGCTGAACATCATGGCAGATGTAGTTCCAAAACATCTGGAGGGCTGTGGTTGCCAAACCCTTATGTACAGAGTAATATGAGAGAATATTGCGAAGGCCAAAGTCTGGACACTGCCATATTGTTTGTAAAAAATAAAAATATTTATTTTGTTGAGGCATAATAATGCAATGTGTAGAATTGTATTAAACCTGTTCTGTTACTGGCACAGTGTCAGATTTGTGTTGTTTATTCACAACTTTAACTTTACACAATATCGGCACCAGATATCAGCCAGAAAGACTGCTGGGAATCTGTATTGGACCTGAAAAAAAATCTGCCTAGCCCTATTTTTATTTGAGCCCATGTTCTCTGCTGTCACCACCCAGCTTTTTATTTATTATACGTTTTATATGAAGCACGGTAGTACTCATTAGTCTCCAGTTGTTGTCATCTCCTCTTTCTTCTCCACCAATCATCCTGCTACAGGAAGTAGCTTATTACCCATCCTCTGATAACGCATGTCATAGAGCAGAGATCCCTCTGCGAACTACTGCACCATGCAATCAGAGAGGGGGGGGCAGTTTCCTGTCACCATGACCTCTTCAATAAGCTTAAGTAATCATGATGGCTAGGACCGTCATACTCAAGGTCGTCATACTCATGGCTACAATTCCCTGAATTCTTCTTTCAATGCACTAGATGGCCAGGGCATTTTGAGAGTTGTAGTTCAGAAACCTCTGCGAGGCAGAGTTTGACAGCCCTGGGCTAGGGAGTTCAATTCATGGATGTGTTTCATATTTTTTTTGAGAAAGGATTTTACCAGGAAGGATACATTGAAATCTCTTGTTTTTCAAGTATGTCCTGGGTGGCGAGTATGTACCGTTAGGTGACTTGCCCAAGGACACTTACTGGAGAGGTGCTCTTGCCGGGATTCAAACCTGTGTCTCCACGGTTATAGAGCAGTGATGTTACCTCTACTCCACCCAGCCGATACTCTATCATTGTATGTCCTTAACAAATCTGAATTTTTTTTTGTTAGGTGATAAGATCACACCGAGAAAAACTCTGCTCTGATTCCACTTTCCACGCACTGGTTACAATCTCACAATGCTCCACGTCAGGTTGAGTCAGTCTCTGCTGTCACGCGTGGGTGATTATTTTGGCAGGATCAAGGAAACCAGAATGGTTCAAGGACGCTTCCCAAAAGCAGGCCACCACCCAGCCATGCAGGTTACAGAGGAAGGCTTTGTAATTGTCTGTGCTCAAAGGAAGATCCTCTGACTCATTGGATTGTTGTTTATAATCCCTTAAAAACCTATAGAAGACAGGTTATGGTGGGGGGGGGGGTGAAAACTGAATCTAGCTACACTTCTTCTATTTGTGAACAAATCAATACAAAAGGTTAAAATATTTATTTGCCCCCTGATACTTTGGTAAATAATAAAACCTGCATTCTCTGAACTGGTAATTTGTGAAGGTAATGCAAATTTTAGTCCTAAATTAAATTGAAAAATATTTCCAATCCGGCTATTTTGGGCATAAAATTTACTGTAAAGCTTTAAATGCACAACATTTAATTATAAAATAATTATCAAGGCAGAGACTCTTGAAAGTCTCTATTATTTATCATTAGTTAAATAAAATTCTAGAATTCCCTCCTGCAATGCTGATTTAGTCACCTGAACTTAGTGGACTAAGGCTGGGGTCAGACGAGCGCACTAGGTGCACCCGTACTGACGTGCCTCCCGGCATCCATCGCAGCGTTGTGATGGGGCCGGTCACACGCTGTAGCACGCACATGAATTGCGCAGGAGGATCGAGCCTTGCAGTGCTGAGCACACTAACTGCGCTCAGCGAGTTGGTCAGACAGGCGTCGAGTGGATGGAACGTCCACTCTCACGGACGTTTCTTCCGCCTTACTACTGCTCGTCTGACCCCGGCCTAAAACGGCTTCTCCAATCTAGGAGAATATACATATATCTCTTATCTGAGCCTTCAGTTACTTTAGGTCCAGAAGACTGAGGGCAAATCATTGCATCATCTCCTGGAGTGGGTTGGTGCAAAATCAGCGCTTAGAGCCGTGATCTCCATTTTTATGATGTAAAACCTCACAAGGCCGGAAAAGTACATCGTTCTGTCTCTCTAGGTTTTCTGTCTGAATGATGCCGCTTGTATTGCTTGCCTGCTGTTTTAATATCCTAACACCCAGTGGTGACCCGTGAGTGGGAGTGCACGAGAATACTACCTGACACTTACCTCTCACCCTCGTTACTCGTTAAGTCTAGTCTTGACACTTTTATGCCAACAGTTAACAACGCTGGCAGTTATACTGTGTCTATTGGTGGTTCTGTTCTGCCAAAGTGCTCGATATTCAAAATCCCATCTGCTGGTGACGCTGGGTGGGGTAGAGGAAACTCCTCCACTTCACCCAGCATTTGCACCAGATTGGAGGGGGGGGGCATTACTCACATCCTCACCACTTTAACACTATAAAGTGGTCAGGATGTGTAGAGCGTCCCATTAACAAATTTTAAGAATGGAGTCATAACATGGTCAGCTACTTTTTTGTTTTAATAGTGCATTGAAGATACGTTTTGTAATGTACAGCTACGTGTGGTACTGTCCTGTATGTACGTTTTGAGGGGTTGCTGGTGGAGGAGGTTCTCCAGATCATTTCTTCCCTGTCCTCTTCCATTTATAAAAATGCTGTACCTGTTACAGGAATAGACCTAGACCTGTCGACTGCACTCCAGAACGGGGTAATTATCCTTGTTTTTTTGCGAACTGTTCCCGGTATTTCCGTCTGCGTCATCATTATATAATGAAAAGTACTTTCCTGCAAGTGACAGTTCTGTAAAATGAATATTTATATGGCTGCGCTCACACACACAAACCAGAGGAGACAAAGCAGCCTCTGTCCTAAATTAAACAGGCTGTTTCCCCTCTGCTAGAAAGAGGGTTACCCAACCCGGCAGACCAAAGACTCTGCAGCCTACGTGCACCTTGGAGTAGAAGACCAATCCCTGATGTCCCGTGTCACCTGTATTTTGCTGAAATCCAAGCCTGTCAAGAACCGCTGCAATCATTTAAAATACAGCTTTTCGTCTGGGTTCTTATCGAGATTCGAGGTCTCATCACAATGCATGTAGATTATTCAGCACTTTTCTGGAGTTATTACAATCCTCGTGTGTTTTTGCTATAAATGGGCAATTAAACCGGGGAAAGAAAAGGCAAATTTCCTACTAAATAACGTTATTAAAGCAAACCAAGAAACCCTCTATTATAATTCAACTCCAAATTCTTCATAGTGAGATCTCTGAAATAATCCACCTTCTCCAATCACTTTTCACTAGAAATCTCCGTCTGGAATTTTGAGCGTTCTGTGATGTCATAAGGCTTTGATTTGTTTATCATTTAGCACCTCTATGGAGCCGTGCCAATCCTAAAGAAGTAGGACATTTCACGTTCAGGTAGAGTCTCTGTCATTTACATTTTGGTTCTCCTACACGGCATTGGTTCTGAACTCGGATGGAACTCGTCATTTTTGCTCTGTATGCCTGATTTTTTTTTTTTTTGTGACCTTTATCCACAACAAATTGTAAAAAGGAAAAAAACAAGAAGGGGGGGTGGGGGTCTGCTGTTCAAGTTTGTAAATTTTCAGAGTATGTCCTCAGCCCCACCCTGTGACTACAGGAAGGCGCCCTGAGAAAAATTAGCATTTTTTTAAAAAAAATCTTTTCGGTTAATCGTGACCACCCACGTTAAGAATTACGTCCATGTCAGACGAGCGCAATGATCACGTCCGTGTTGCCGCACATTTGTACGTCCGTTATAGCATATAATTATGACCAATGGAGCCCCACACACAAAGTACTTTCCGCACCGAACGCATAACGGACCTGGCAAACAAAGGTTAGGCAAGAATGTAAATCCGCTAGAACAGACTCCCAAAGTGTGCTGCGTCCGCATAGCTTTGTGTGTGAGTGATGGAACGAAGTCAGATGGACTGCATTTTTGACATCCAGCATTTTGACAGACAAAATTTTTTCATATTAATTTATTTTCCCTTCTACATCAGTCAAAAAAATGTCAGTTACAAAAACGGACTGTGTGGCCACTACCTTGTCAGTCAGAAAGTGCGTCCGTTGTGCACGGACGCAGTGTCCGCACAGAATGCATTCGTCTGACCTAGCCTAAAGGTTACACAAAACGTCTGCCGTCAATGATGTCTGCTTACAAACTTGCAGAAGGCCATTGGGTAGCGGGGTACTCCTTCCACCTCAGCATTGAATAAACAAAACCTTCTCATTGCATGGGTATCTCACTATGATGTCACCAGTCAGCAGCTGATGGATGATGTGAACGGCCTAGTCAAACACCTGCCATGATCTATAAGCAAAATTCCATTACGGTCATCTGTACCACTTTTTTTATATGCTACAAGCCTAAGCTTGTATCCCCCCCCCCCCCATACATCAAGTAGCAAACGCGCTGCCGCTATGACTATGGGAAAAAGAAACACACACAGGGTTATTCAGAAAGAGGTGAAAACCAGGAGAATGACTGGAGAATTGAAAATTCGAGGTCAAAATAGTCAAACCAGAAAAATTCTCCCATTCATCTCACTTTCCAAATTGGCTATTTGGTCTAGATTGTTCATTCTCCTGCCAATTCTCAAGGTTTTCACCACTCTGAATAACCCTGTTAGGCTGGGTTCACACCACGGCGTAGCGCAGCGTCGCGCAATGCGCGTGTTTTTTTACGCGCGTTCGCGCATACAAAAAACGCGCGAACGTGCGTTGCAGCGCGTTCGCGGCTATGATATGGCCGCGAACGCGCTGATAACTGCCCCAAAGATGCTCCCGCACTTCTTTGGACGTAGGCCGTTTCTCAGCGCGTTCCTGCGCGCTGAGAAACGGCCAGGTGTGATATGCCCACATAGGGAATAATGGTATTTCACTGAGCGTTTTACAGCGCGCAGGAGCGCGCTGTAAAACGCTTAGGTGTGAACCCAGCCTTAAAGTAATAAATTACTGTTGTTGTTGATTTTTTTTGTTAAACAGGGCAAGGTTTACACATCTTAACATCAATTGTTGCAGTCTCCTGACAGGTTTACAGAATTTCCGTAGCTAAACACCATTTAGCAGCACCTGGTGAAATATTTATAATATGATCATTGCGTACAGGCACGTGTGATACTTTATGAATTTCACCCCAATCACTGCTTTTGCGTTTGTCTCGTCGAATGTGGACTCGTGAGCTCTTCAATTTAGAAAGTAAATAAGAAATCCTGAAGAATGCACCGGAATTTTTATTTTAAATTTCAATAAGCAAAATGCTGACAGATCATGATCTTTATGCGATCAATAATGGGTATTGAGCGATCGCAGCCATAGTACAGGAACCTGCAGAATCCACACGATGTCCGCATCAGAAATGTCAGGATGTCACTCCGGCCTTGTTCAGTAGAGTGTGCACTTTTCCATTCGCTTGACATCCTGTGGAGATCTTAAGAAATAAATAAATCTCTTGGAGGCTGATACCATCGCTCCCTCGAGCTTGGTATGGAGCAAAAGGGTTAAAGTCTTCCTTTACAAAGAATGCATTTATTTTTTCATCGTTCTTCCTGCTGGGAACATATCGATCGCAGCTAAAGCACACACATTAGGATTTCTCATTTCCTCCATCACAATTGTAGCCGAAACAGCTGTAATAAGTGGAAACATACAAACATACAGTCCTACGAAGAACTCTTACAGCACAAGAAGTCCATAAATCGGTCAAGTAATGGGGATTAGTCACAAAGCATCGGTGTTTGCCGTAGTTGCAAACGGCAGCAACAGTCTTTGTCGCAAGCATAGTCTCAAATGGAGACATTAAATAGAAGGGTCACTAATCAGTCTTCTGCTACTGCTGCCTGAATTTCCCCTTTGTGAAACGGCCTTTATCTCAGATGCAACAACAGTAATTGTCACTGTAACTACAACAAACACTGATATTTTGGGAATAAACACCTGACCCAATCATCCTCTGGCTTAAGAAAAGCATTTTTCACATTCAGGCCCAGGTCAGACGAACGCAGTTATCACGTCCGTGTTGCCGCACAGTTTAATGTCCGTCGTAGCATAAAATCATGATCAATAGAGACCCACACACTAAGTGCGTCCGCACCGAACTGCGCACGCACAACGCACGTAGCAAACGGACGCAAATTAGGCAAGAACGTAAAACCACTACCACGCATGCGCAGAGTGCGCCACGTCCGCGTAGCGTTCTGTGTGAGTGAGATGTCAGACGCAGCGGATTTGCAACGTCCAGCACCTTGAGGCACAAAATGGCTTTTCATACACTTTTTTCAAAATTTTATTTCCCATAGTTCCTTGTTTTCTACGGCTGTCAAAAAAAAACGGATTGTGTGGTGGCTACAGTATCTTCCGTCAGTACGTCTGTCCGTTATGCACGCACGCAGAGTGCGCTCAGACTGCGCTCGTCTGGCTCTAGCCTAAGAGCTGGGGTTGACTGCTAATATATCTGACCTCCTTGAGTGGTGGGAGTTGAGCACACACATACTGTCTTGTATTCCTTTTTGCTTGGACGTCCAGATTTGTTTAACCATTTTGAATCTTGTGATCAGATTATGAGAGAGGATTTTACCAGGAAGGATACATTGAGATTTCTCTCATTTTCAAGTATGTCCTGGGTGGCGAGTATGTACCGTTAGGTGTCTTGCCCAAGGACACTTACTGGAGAGGTTTGTTTGCCGCGATCAAACCCATGTCTCCACACGCTCTCTCCACGCAGAGCAGTGATGTTACCTCTACTCCACCCAGCCGGTAGATTGGTAAAATATGACTTGCATTACATTCTCAGGCTGGTGTCAGACGAGTGCACTATGTACGCCCATACTGACGTGCCTCCCTGCGTCCGTCGCAGCGTTGTGACACTGCGACGGGGCCGACCACACGCTGTTGCGCACAACAGCGGCCGTGCTGAAAGCCTCCCTGTTGAAGCGTTACGGCACGCATTCGACGGTGCTGCAAAGGGCGATCCTTTATAGGAGGATCGAGCCTTGCAGTGCTGAGCGCACTAACTGCACTCCACTCTCACGGACGTTCTTTTCGCTCTTAAAAACGCTTGTCTGACAACCGTCTCAAAGTACCTAAATATTCTGCAGCGCCCATGAGACACAAATATTGCTAGTATTGCCCTTTATACAAGTGCTATGCCCGATGGCATGTCAGCTTACAATCTAAGGGTAGGGTCAGACGAACGCAGTGCGAACGCGCGTGCAGCCGCAATTTATCACGGCCGTAGTAGCAGAAAATGACAGGCAATATACGGAGTACGGCTGCAACGCAAGCGGTAAACTAACGCATTTTTTCGAGAACGTGATACTGCAAGTACTGACATACAGAGTGCGCTGCATCCGTTAGTGGCGTGTGTGCGTGATTAGGAGACGTCAGACGCTGCTAATGTTCGGCCTACATAACGTCCAGACGCAAAAAGGGTTTTATTGATGATCCGTACAAAATCACGGCCGAAAAAGCGCATCGTATGACCGCTATCGCGTATTCCGTGAAAAAATACATCCATTCGAACGCACTTTTTCACGGACGACGCGAAAAATGCATTCGTCTGACCCTAGCCTAAAGGAATTAAACGGACATGAGACAAGGGCGCAGGGAGAGTATGACGTTAATGACCAGTGGAACATGTGATCAGAGTACACGTTTTCGATGCCAGAAAACCATACCAACATTCGAGAAGGTAATGGACCTCTCCTAGGCACCTATAGTTTGTTTCCCCATATGTGTGGGAATCTTACAGATGTCATGCCTTTTAGGATAATGGTGACATCCTTGGACGAATTAATTTATCTTTTGGTATCTTCGCGGTATATCCTGGTATTCAGATATAGCTTCATGAATTTAGCATCTCCCCTTCTCACCCCAGACATTTCACAATGCCTCTGCCTCATTTAACCCCTTCACTATCAAGTGATTTTCCAAGAAAAACATTGTCAGAAACCAGTGTGTTTTTTGTAAAATAATTTTTAATTTTAAAGGAAGTATTTGAGCTTATACCCATTTGTATTTCATACTGTAACCTATTTTTGGCCAGTAGATGGCACCATCTACTGTCAAATTGAGTTAGTGGTTTTAACAGCAGGCCTATTTTCTTCTATTTCTCCCTGCATCAGTTGCTGAAAGCCCGATATTTCAGCGCTTTCAGCAGCTGATTTTTTTTTGCTAAGTGTTTTAGCTCTGTTGGACATTATGCCCGCAGGGCTAAAACTTTGGGGGCCCATTCTGCAGCCCTAAAAGCAAACAAAATTTGTTTTGCATTTGGGCCACAGATCAGCATACAGAGATATCTCAATCGGGGCACCAGATGGTTCATTTGAAGCCTGAGATCTCTCTCTCGGTAGTGAAGGGGTTAAGTTTGTCTTAGCATCATGGGGTGTAATTCTGAAACAGTGGAGTTGCAATTAAAACTACTTGCAAAAAAATCCATACGATACAGGATGTGTAGCACAAGTCTGTGACAACATTTTATGTATAGGGGTTAAATCTCTTTCAAAACCTCTTTTGAAGACATTGTAACAATGCAGCATTTTCATTAAGATTCTGGTAAACCTCATCCCAAAACTTTACAAAGTCTCTGTATCTATGCCCAGTAAGATACCATGAAAACAAAGCCTGGAAACCTTCAGTTTAAGGCCGGGTGCACACAAGGCGCTTTGTAGTGCGCACTAACGCGCGTCACAGCATATAATTACGCGGATAGAGAAGATAATGCGCACTACGCATAACGCGCGCTGAAGACGTCCGTCATGAAACACCAAGGCTGTTGCGCTAGCATTGACGTGACGTTGGGCGCGTGCTGAATGCAGCGCGCATGCGCACTTTTTTTCCCAACTTTATTAAAATTTAAAGTCTTCCAGCCCAGCTTTCCTCCCCCCCCATTCAACTCCAATTCAGTTTTTTACGACGTGCGTCAAAAATAACGCATCGTCTGTTCCGTCATTTTTAACGCACGGGTGTGTCGTTTTTAGCGCATGCTAGTGCGCACTATAAAACGCCTCCTGTGCTCCCGGTCTAAGATTAACTGGAGGGCAGGCGAGGAAGGTGGGCTTTTTAGGAGTTCCACTACCTTGATGGCACTAGCCCCAGGGCTGTGTCCTTTCTCCTGCTGAGCCACTTAATGATATATTTGTAAGCCAGGGTGACAAGGAACAACAATGTCCCTCCAACTGCTCCAAAACTGTAATTGAAATTCCATTTAGAAAAGCACAAAAGGTTCCCCTTTGAAGGCTGTTTTTTTTTTTTTTTATCCTCCCCACCTCCACATCTCTACTACCATAGGACCAGGGCCATTGTAATTGGGATGTGATTTTGTACTTTTCCACAGTAATTAGACGATGATACATTTGTTATTTGTTACGGAATATTCTCAATTGCTAAACTGCCAGACTGAGCTTCAATGTGCGCCACACTTTTTGAGGTCCAACCCCCATAAACCATTACATTTGTTTATTTTCCAAATCAAGCAGATGATAATCTGTCAGGCACACATACATTTACCTCCTAAGTACTACAGGAAGATCTTTGTGTTTTTAGCTCTAGGTGTTTGGATGTACAGCCAGGGGATAAGGTTATTAATGGATTTGTTTTGTATTTGTAAAGTTCTGTAATTGGATCACAACAATGGGTTTTAAGAAAAAACACCAAAGCAATTAGTATTTTAAGCCTAAACCATTTTATTGTGGTGTTTATTGCTGTCAAAACATACAGGACGCCAATGAACTCCATATATTGTGCTCTTATAAAATAAAAGCGGATGTTTTGGATGGGTGAGCTTTCATCCATATAAAGTGCAGCTTCAGTTAAATGCCTCTGCATATGAGACAGTTTGTATGTAGGGAAGAAAGTCCACCCTTGATATGTTCTACGTTTAAAAGTCTGTTGGATGGTTCCGCTTCTCCGTATAGTGCGTGGTAAAGTGTATATTTGTATTTAGATGTATTGCTGTCCCGCTGAAATTGTTGTCAATGAAACCTAGAACACACTTTCTCCCAAAAAAATAAAGAACGATTTTACCAGGAAGGATACATTGAGATTTCTCTCATTTTCAAGTATGTCCTGGGTGGGGAGTATGTACCGTTATGTGTCTTGCCCAAGGACACTTACTGGAGAGGTGCTCTGGCCAGGAACCTGCGTCTCCAGTCTCCACAATCATAGAGCAGTGATGTTACCTCTACTCCACCCAGCCGGTATTACTTCCATTATGCTGAATTAATACACAGTGAGGGATTGTGGTATATGTAGTCTAGCGTTATCTTGTGTAGTTGTGTAAAATGTCATTATGTGGTGTTAATAATTCTATTTATGTTATCCAGTGTAGAGTCCAGATGCTGGGATTACTGTGGGGGCTAAGATACCCTTCTAGAACCCGAATTCCCCCCCCAACCCCATCTTGAGGGTTGAAACCACTGAACATCAGAACATTTCTCTGCTGTTCGGTGTCTCTGAACAGATTAACCATTACTTCTCTATGGGGACTTTCACTGCATTTGAACAGGCACTGTACTTGCTGGCAGTTTGCCAAAAAATTTGTGTGTGAGCATATGAGAGGGCTCCCCAGCAATAAACCTCACAGTAATGTACGCCGTGTATGAGCATTCAGTGTTATATGGGAGTACTGATTCATGAGTAAGAGTAGTTAAAAAAATAAATAAACCATAAAACTCCGGGGGGGGGGGCGCGCGCGCGCGATGACACCAACCCTAGTGACGCCACTGCCCAAACCTAACTCCTCTTAGTGACTCCTCCATATATTGGGGGCGTGCGGATGTAGAACTGCTGTCATACAACACAATTATTTGCAGGAATGCGTTTTTAAACACCGTTATTAGAGATTGCATTGTTGTAAATAAATTCTTTGTTCTTGTTCTGCGTGGCATTTTCTTTATATAAATGTCCCTGGTGGATCAGAGACGTTCCTTAAAGCGTATTGCTGATTCTTCGGCTGTTTGAGATGCTGGCGATTAGGATTATGGGACTTTAGCAATTTCAGAGGAAGTCTGAGCAAAAGGCTTTTGAAGTTTACCAATACATGTAAATGCAGATCTTTTGTTTTTCTTAACTTTTTCTTTACAAGTAGTGGCCCCAAGGTCTCACCCAGGGAGCTGACACTCCATTGCCAGGCATTACTGCAGGTAAAGATTATTCTCTATACAGCAGGTTTGTGTCCTTTTGGGCCCCCCTCCCTCCCATGAGCCTAAAAGGTCTTCCTATCCCTGTACTAACCTAATACTGTACAGAGCGAGCTGCGCAGAGACTCTCTCCTCCTCCATTAGCACTCCCTGGCCTGTTATTCCCACCAGGCGCAAGGACCGGAAGCCAAGACAGGCATCCAACCAGTCCACTTCTTACTTAGGATGAGTGTGCGCTGGAATAGCCCTAATGTCGCTCTTGGCAGCGAACAGCAGATCCCATTATTGCCGATCAATGCATCCGTCACAAGTTAGGTAGGGGCTGCGAGGGAGGGGAGTAAGATCGGCTTAAAGGAAGGAGGGAGAAGAGGAGCATCCACAGCTTCCTAATCATAGATTGATGAACCTTCCTTTGCAGAAAGGATAAAGGAGCCTCGCAGGGGAGGATGCTTCGGATTTCTGTTTTGCACTTGACAGGAATTAGTCCAGGCAGCAATTTTCTAAGCATTTGCTTCTGATGAAAGGGAGACCTCTTTAACGCATAGTCGCCGAAGCGAGAAATATTATTTTGCATCTTTTAAGTGTTCTAATTCTTCTTTTAATTTAAAGATGGATGATGACCTTTTAGGAGCCTCATTTTCTGCACCCAGCCGTGTCACTATGTGCATTCTGCGGCGGGAAACCCTTTAAATGAGGCCTATTCTTCTCAAGCTCTTTGAAATGTTCTCAGACTTTTAAACATTGATCTTTCGGAGCATTTTTATTTGCCCCACGCTCTGATCGGAGAGATCACTACTGCTGAGCGTTGGCGGCAAAAGAAAACCGTTTTGTTCTCCACGTGGGAAAGTTTGGGTTTTTTTTCCACCGAGAAATCATGAGTTTCCTATCACCGGGGGATGCGGAATGGCTGGACAGCAGCACCGAGGAAGATCGGAGTCTCCTGTCGTTTCTTGGTAGGACTACTGTCAATAATACATATATCCTTAATTAATTTTCCTCTATTTGGATTTATTCTCTCTCTACCCCCCCCCTCCCTTTCCTAGTCTCCCACGATTTTATGCGGTTTCAATACATTGTTATAAATCTTCTGTATAATGTGTAAGGGGATGGTTTAAATGATTATACTATAAATTAAATTGTGGGTTTAAACTGCGGAGCCAGGTATAGATGGCTTGAAATCTTTCTGCCAATCAGGAGCCAGAGGTATAATTTTTTGGTGCTTGAGCAAAGCGATGAAAAGTCTCATCTCGGTCTAGAAATAGTCCCAGGTCAGGTAGTCACTGGCTCAAAGTTACAGTTTTCGTGAAGTCATTCCTTGCACTCTTAGCTATGTGTTCAATGTGTTTTTATATTCTCATTCTCCAGAAACACTTCTTGATTTAAGCTTTAGGTTTCTTTATTCGTTACACGATCGTATCTCACTCTGGACTCTGCTGGGAGAAGATGACTAGGGCAGACGTGAAATCGATGCTTCTCCCCACGTTTGACCAGTTTTCTGAGTTATCAGCTTTTGATTTACTGCAGCTCCATTGATTCTCTTCCAGGGGTTAAACCAATCCAGTGGCCAAATGGCTACGGGCTCCTAGACGTTTACCCCCGGACTTCTAAAGTTTCTCTGGATATTCTGTTCTGTCTGGAGATCTGTCTAGAAAACCTTTGCCTGGCTCTTAATTTTGATATACGTCATATTTGGCAGGTACTGCTTGCTCATATGCCTGGGAAATCTTCGTTTCCGAGCTACAAGTTTCCAGCTCCCGATATATATTTTGATGGGCAGCATCTTAATGGTCAGGCAAGTTCCTCTGGAGCTATAAAGCTTTGTAATCGATAAAATTCTTGCTGTGCCATATATTATTGTCTACCTGTCGTGTAGAGTGGCTGCTTGCGGAGTGAAAGTAAATGGCCGATCAATACGGGAGGAGACTAGTATGGAAAGTCCAATCCTCGAAATTGCAATAAGAATTGATATATTGGTAAATATTGCCTGAAGGTTCAGTGTAGCATTGCAAGGCCCCTTATGTATTATTATTGTTAATCTTTAGCTATAATGCGCCAACCTATTCCGCAGCGCTGTACAATGGGGTACAAACATGAGACATACGTGATAAATAAGGAAAAGACAACCCTGCCCGTAGGATAGCTGGTCTAGGAAATACAGCACTTTAACCATCCGGCAGCTTATGGCTCCACTTGTACGTCATGCCTCTCCGGCTCCTAAATATCTGTATTATCCTACGCATTTTATCCACTACTTTATTTATCGTATAGGTGGGCTAGCTTGGTCATTTTTTTTATTATTTTTATCCCTGGCTTTATATTGAAACTTATCAAACCTTGTTCTAGAAGACTTGTCACTTGCCTAGTTGTTGCTTGTTTATGTATAATGTCTGTCTTTTTATTTTTTCTCTCCTGTGTAGATAATCCATTTCCTTGTGAGCATTAATTCTCCCTTTCCTGTATTGTTGGTGTGTGCTGTTAGCAGGGATGGCTGATGTTGAGTTAATTGCTGAAGATGTTGGGCACCATGGCTAACGAGCCATCAGCATCAACATTAGTTCCACTCCAGCTGAAAAGTTTAACACATCTCGTGCCTTGTACGTGCGCAGCCTTTCAGTACAGCAAAGCATTCGTATTTACTGAAAGAAAACCTCTTAACCGGAGTCTTTTTTTTAATCACTCTAGTACAAACCGGTGCCATATTGTAAGCTATATAATCCTTTTAACCACTTCCAACACGAGTCACAAATCAGTTTTAGAAAACCTTAGCCTTTGGGGAGTCGGATTGGCCTTCTTGAACCAGAAACTGATGGAATGGGAGTCTTAACTTTCACCTGGCTGGTCTTTACAGACTACTTTTCCTATGGTACGGATCATGCAGAACTGGTTGTAGTTTGATGTCCTGTGATGATTATAGGATTACTGCTGCTTTGCTCCTCTGCGATGGAGCCATAGCCCTTCTAGTCCTAAAGCATTCACTTGCCCATAGTATGCTGCCATCTTGGTATTAAGGGTCCATGATACAATTTCTTTTTTTGACAGAGTACCAATACTTTTTTCAGGTACACCGATGCCGATTGCCATTACTTTTATTTATTGTCATGCGTGCGCTCAATAAATAATTTAGGATTTTGCTGAAAGCCTGTCCAATTTGTTAATATTGAAATGTATCGCCAGAAACCCGATATACCCACTGCAAAGCACATACCCCTACACAAACCGCACCTCAGGCACCTGTATACACAGACACTGGGGCAGCTGGCAGAATGCACTAACATCATTCTGTCTGGCCCCACCGGCTGGCCACTTTTCATTGAAGGTTGTATTGCGGCCCTGCTGGGCCGCGCTCTCGCGAGATCTTAGAGTTCATTATATTGTGGCTGGAGGCACCAGCGGCTGCGTTACAACATTTACATGCCGATGGCTGCTCGCTGGTATGCAGTCAGCCTGAGGGGCCTGGCAGAATGCTGTTTGTGCAGGGGTGGGGAATTTCGGCCCTCCAGATGTTTTGAATCTACATTTCCCGTGATGCTCGGCTGCTCATTAGGTTTGTAGAGCCTCAAGGGAAATGTAGTTTCAAAACATCTGGATGGCCGTAATTGCCCACCCCGTGTTAGTGTATTCTGCCAGCCACGCCAGTACTGGCTTCTGGTATGGGCATGTGCACGAGTGCAAATGCCTGCATCTGTAGTATCTGCATTGGGACCTGTAATCTGAGGCTTGGTCAAAGGTACAGGGGAGTATGATGGGCGCTTTATTTAGCTTTGAGTTGGGACTTTATGAAAGTTAGAAACCACCGCTGTAATCTGGCCTGCTCTACATTCATGTATCTGAACAAAGTGCAAAACGTGATGCCTTTTGTAGAAACTTCCCAAATTATGACCTCTGTAAACTGTTGGAACATCAAGGAACTCTATGCTGATGCTTAATCCAAAATACTGGTCCTAGGAATGCTACACAAAAGTGTTTATCTGTTTGCTCATCTCAGGGCAGTTCTTCTTGGTGTCCAGCAGGCGGTGCCGTTTATAGGTGTAACCATGTATACCCACCACTCAATGCATAATCTGCAAGCAGCACATAGTTTACTGTTCTCTGCCTTCATGTGTCGGCATTTGAGTTCGCCGTTTACCTTGTGTGAGGGAAATCTATTCTACACTTATTTCCACATAGCGATGGGAATAGTGCTTCCCTGGTGCTCTGATAAAGTAGGCCTGGGAACACACAAGACAATTAACATATACAGACTAAGTTGATAAAAATTAATGGCACTGGTTACAGTGACAGCCCTGTTAAATGGAGTCTTGGCCGGAGGTGTGGGCCTGTTTCATTTATGTTGGGCTAAATTTTAGGAAAAGGACATTTATTACTGTGTGCTGAGACCCAATAAACACATGGTCTTGATGAACACTATGCAAATTGTTTTTCTTTGCAGGCACAGTCCTTTTATATTGCTGTGGGAGATAAATACTGGGAAATAAAACAAAAACAAAAGACTTGCCCTATCTGCGCAAAAACTGACAAATATTGCTTTCTACCACAGTTATGGCTTACATACAGCTGAGTATTAGACTGTTTCAGCTCTCAGGTTTCCGAGGTCTCTCTGGAGAGCGCTTGCAGCTTCCCCTCCTGCTCAGTGTATTCTCTGTTTGAATCCCTCACTGGGAATTATTGATGCACAAAAATGAAAATTTCAGGCCGAAAATGCAGAATGAGCTCGACCGAAACAGTCATCCGAACTTGGGCCTGGAGGCCTGGCTGAGATTGCTGGAGGAGCTCCGGCCCGAAATTTGTGAATGTAGGTAACGGTCTCCATCAAATCACGGTGTCGCCCCCAAAATCAGTCATCCGAACCTGGACCCTTTAGGCCCAGCAGAGTCAGGGGCTCACATAGGCCTCGAGGTGGTCTGAACCCCCGGCTCGGCTGGCCTCAGGTTCAGATGACAGATTTTCGGCGCTTTTTTTTTTTTTCTTTTACTTTCCTGGTGTTTTTTTCCTTTCCGCCAAAAGCACCATTTTTCAGCTGATAATTTTGTGAAATCCGTTCTGGGAATGCTTTTACCCAGCAGGTGAGGTACTCCCTGGGCAATCCAGAACTCCTGGGCAGGACAACTCGCCTGCTGAGCGGCTTGGAAAGTGTGGTATGGAGCACCGGCCCACATACACTCGCAAGTTCTCCACACCAGGGACGCAAACTATACCACTTATTTATTTTGTGGATCTTTTTTAATAGTTTTCTCGGCGTGGTTTTGATTTACATTGCATAATGACAGCAGTAATTTTGTTTTGGTGGTTATTTGGCAGAAGATTGATTGGGGAGAAAGGCTATCAGGTATCGGGATGTTGCGGCGTCATACAACGTATTTCTTTGAGATCCGATGGAAACTGTTCTAATTGTACTATTTACACACTACACCTTTGCTATATGTAATCTGTATTTTAGGTGTGTTGTATCACCCATGATCAATGTTTGATTTGATTTCCTTCACTTGCTCCTGCCTAAGGAGCCTGATATGTTTGTTTATTTTTAATTACAGTTTTAATGTTTCTATTTTTTTGTCTTTGAGTGTGAGGTTATCCCGAGCCCTCCCCTAGTCAAGATGACCTGTAAATCTGTGCCTTGGGGTTTCTTTGTTACTCATGTCCTCCTGACACGCCAGGTCTCTTGAAGATGTAGGCACACAAGGTGGGAGATGCCACAAATGGGGATCCCAAGGGGCTGAGGTCATTCATTTCAGAGGAGTCTTTGATCATAGGTCCCCTGGGGTAGGTAAGGCTCCCAAGAAGTTAATAAAGTGATTAAGAAGACCAGGTTCCCTGCTGTTCCCAATTTCTGTAAAAGGCCTCCTAGATAACCAAAGGCACTTGTATCTCAGTGGGCAATCGTAAGTAGAGCCCCAAATCTTTAATGCTGCCCCGGTGCAGATTCCCAAAAGAGCATAAGTAGATGAAAAATGGGTGGCAGGAGACACTCGTGGTCTTTAAAAGTCCGAATTTTATTGAATGCATAGAAGAAATCCTGTCGTTTCGGCCCTCTAGAGGCCTTTATCAAGGTAAAACATTAAATTTTTTTTTTTTTTCTTTGCTAAAGGCCTCTAGGGGATGAAACATCTGGATTTTTTATATGCATTAAATAAAATAATAAACAATAATAAGTCAATCAGTTTATGCTTAACAACAAGCACCCATGGCAGCACTGCCAAAACGGTTTTGGGGTTAGCTCATGAAGCATCAGATTTTTGATGATTGTGATTTTGGGGAAGAAACGGGAATCTAAACTTACACGTGGCCCTGCTCAGTTGGGCATAGAAATGGAGATATCCGATGAAAAAAACAGGTCTTGATATCCATTACGAAATCGCCACTGCCCTCTGGATTTTTCACTTAATCCTAAAACTTTTGATTATTGTACACAAACAAACATTTAAAATTTTTGCCTGACTAAATTCTATTTTTGTAGTTGTAGTTTTGCACTTTAGTCATAATAATAATAATCTCTAAAGGAGACACTCTAGGCAGTGTGACTATTCAGTGCAAATTGAATGGTCACAGTGACCTGAATAGTCTCCCCTCTACCTGATTCAGCTCTCGGAGCATCAGGGATTAGCCCCGCCCACAATTCTTAAATCACGAGCACTGATCAGTATTCCTGGAAAAAGGTCAGGAATGAACACGAGTTACCGGATTCTAGCTGGCAGCTCTCAGTGCATACGCGTTGAGAGCCATTGCATTGCGTGGAGGCTCACTCGAGTGTCCAGCGCGTCCCCCCCCCCCCCTTCTGTCATTTGACATGTTGTGGCTTGACGGAACCTGACACTGGATTAAGTGTTTCATAAGGACTAAAGGGTTAAAATGAGTGAGAGTGGAGGGTCATGAGTTGATATCTAACCCTTCCGCCCCCCTCCTTTAACCCTCGAGTATCCTTTGAAGATGGGAATTGATGCATTTTAAACAGCTAGCAATTGGCTACGCAAGTTTTCACTTTATTTACCCGGTAAAGCTGTGATAGTCTACTGATTAAACTCCCTGGCAAGCAGCGCTAAATCTGGCTCATGTTAGTGCGCACAGAGATGATTGGAATAATTTCCTTCTCCAAACTTTGAGTCCCTTACGTATTTAACCTTTCTTGACAATTTTTTTTTTTTTTTTTTTTTCTAGCAGGATATTTTTCGAAGCATGAGTCAGACACTCGCTGGAGACAAAACTATATATTCTTTATCTGCCTGTCAGTTAATAATGACAAATCCGTAACAATAAGGAATTCCTTACAAAAGCAAAAAGACTGCCTTGGCTGCAATGACAAAACATGGCCTTGAAAGTACAGAGTAGATACAATTGGGGCGGCCTTTCAGATCTTTATCTCCATATAGTTTGAAAACATGAGGGATGTTTTCAGATGTGTCAGGTTTTTAATACTGCCCATGTGTATTTAATCCTCCCTTTTGTGACCGGGTGAGGGATGGTATGTATGTGAGCAGGAAGTGGGGGGAAAAAATCATGTTTTCCGCAACACTGAAGGGTTAAAACGTTTCACCACTTTACAGCTGCTGCTTATTGGTTCAACCCAGCCTTTAAAGCCGGTATCGCAAACTATGCACCCCCCCCCCGAACTACAACTACCTTGGCCATCTTTTGCATTCAAAGAACCATTGGAATTGTAGGCCATTCATGCTGATGGACAGTGCATGAAAAATGCCACCCCACAGCATGTAGAATCCGTACGCTGCAGGTAAGAAATCAATAAGTAATCCCAGGTAACAGGCCTTTTATTTCCTTATATGCTCATGTCAGATGAGCGCACCTAGTGCGGCCGTGCGCCCGCACCTACCGGCGGCCGTCGCAGCCGTGTGATGCAGCGCCGGGCGCTGGTCACGCCCTTGTGCGCGCCCACAGCAAGCGTCCGTCTAGGGAATGAATCCGTTGATGCGCTACAAAGCGCGTCAAAGGATCGTGAATTTGCACAGCTAAGGGCACGCAGCGGAGAGTGGAAGGAATGTCCGCTCTCACGGACGTTCCTGCCACTCTGCAGTGCGCTTGTCTGACACAGGCCTTATACATGTTGCAGGGCAGCATCTTTCCCTCTGCATGAACTAGTAATATGTGTCAAGGAAAACCTGGCTGATCTGGTATCCCTAATCTGGGGGCTGGAGTTTAGATCCCTGTTTTAAAACCAGCATTGGAGAGCATGTCACTGGTTTTAATGGGGACTCCAGGTAGGCCAGAGAGACAAAGCTGGTGAGTGGGGAAAAAATATATATATTTTTTCCTGCGTAGAGGAGCCAGCTTAAATGGCTCCTGAAGGGAGAACATTTGTCTTCTGTTGGTCTCCCAAAAAGTGAGTAGGCTTTACATTGTCGGGTTTTGTGTGAAGTGGAGGTGTACCCTAATCTGGAAAAGATCTGGAACCCAATTGCAACCGAACCATTGCACATCACCACTCGAGCTGCTTTGCTTTAGCTTGGCTGTTCAACATATTACTGTAAATGAGCTTCTCCTCCTATACTTTGTATATAGGAGCCATTAATTTGTGGCTAGCTAGAGAACGGGCTATCAGCTGGTATCAAAACTACTGCTTTATATTCCAACTCGAGATGCCAATTCAACGGCATCTGTTGGAATAGAGCCGCTAACCGTTAACGACTCTCACACAATTAATTTGCGCGCTGCTGTTAAAGACCTGCTTGGAATCGGGCCCCTCGAATTGTGTCTTTTTATACTAAAAGTGACTAGCTCTGCAGTGCCCTTACCCCTCCTGGTCACAATTATTTATTTTCCGTTTAAAAACCCTACATTGAAGGAAACGCGTAAATATAAGCAAAAGCACAGCATAAAGAGGACACCCTTCAAATGTTTGCTGTAAATCACCCAGACAAACTATGCAAGGACCAGGAAGTGTCTCGGCCAATCCCAACACTGCTATAAATCTCAGCCTCAATTCCTAGCTTTTGGCAGACTCTGGCTCCTGATTTTATTATTTAATTTATTAGTTCTACACAAACCTGCTGAAATTGGAAATACAGCAATGTCAAAAACTAGTTTTTTTTTAAGACTAATATTGGTATTTCAACAGATGTCAATCAACATTATTGCTGAAACAGGTACCAGGATGAATATATGATGAGACTCAGATTTCGGCATTATGTAAATGCTTGGAAAATATCCTTAAATTTGCATAAAGCGCCTCCAAGGGAGATCCATAATAAGCACAGTGACAACTCCTTGTAACACGGGAAGTTTTTGATTAATGACATGTAAATTAGCTTGATGACCTCATGTCTCTGACTCAGACAACGCAGTAGAGGATAGGGGAACCTGTCCTTGGTGATCCAGCTTGCTGGCAGACTACAACTCCCATAGGCATCTGCTTCTGGTCTTGTGTGTGTGGGGGGGGGGGATCCCTGTTCTCAATCACTGCCAACACCACCTGCCAAATATTTAATTGTAAAGCCGCTGTTTGCGTATTTCGGAGCCAGCCATATTTTTTTTTTTTGAGCCTCACAAAAGTTTCTATATCATATATGATCTAATAAGGCAAATATTTGGAAGCCAGGGATACATTTCTAAGAGCCTGTTACTGTGTGGTCCTGGTTGTGTCATATCCTGATTTATATAGATGCGGATGTAAATTTTGATGGGTGTATGATGGGTTGAGCCGAGTGCACAGAATTTTGTATGTGCACATATAATATCTCTGTATATATAATATTGTCTGTGTGTATCTATAGCACTCTGAAATGGACTGACTGTTTTTTTATTCTTGAAAACTACAACCCCCCCCCCCCCCCCGTGCACGCCTTGGATGCAGATCAGTTCCTGTCAGTACGTTCTCCCCACTGGGGAATTCTCCTTTCCTTCATCTCCCGGTGAAGCGCGCTTCTTGTTCCCTTCTATTTCCTGAAACTTTAATCACAAATAATTATGCCTATTAAACACTTTCGTAGCATTTAGCCTCTGAGTGGTTTTCAGGGATGCCTGAGGATTAAAGAGCCACGGTGCCAAGACGCAGTTCTTGCTCTCTTCGGAAGATAAACAGCAAATTTGGGTGTTTTCATTTTTTTAGATCACTCTTCATGTTACAGTAGAGTCAGATGAGGGCGGGTTTCAATGGTACTTAAAACATAGGATTAATGCAGTGTTACAATGTGTCTTTAGAAGCACTTGTTATTATGGAAACATTATAAAACATTCAGTAGAGCAGAGCATGCTATGCTGGGAATGCTGTGCTGAAGATGCATAAAAAATGTTAAGGTCATAGTCAGGGGAGTGTTTGATGCTTCTATCACTTTGTTGCTAATGTTTTACATTAACACTTTGGTGATATCAGCAAACTCCTGATCCGACGTCTTTTAGGGCTATTGTCATTTCTATTTATAAAGGATTTTACCAGGAAGGATACGTTGAGATTTCTCTCATTTTCAAGTATGTCCTGGGTTCAGAAACATTACATTTTTACAGTAGGTACAGAAATACAAAGTAATAAATGCAAGATAGTAAAAACATAACACAAAGTCCGAGCAGGGATCTTGCCACCTCATGTTCTGAAAAGTCACACTCCCGAGACCCCTCCCCTATGTCGTCTCTCTCCATTATACAGCACTACTGAATATGTTGGCACTCTATAAAGCGTGTTATTGTTACTAGTCTATAGAATGTTAAAGATGAATGTCGACGAGTTGAAAAAGGCAGCATTAATGTTCGACGTGGGGTTATGTCATTGCTGGGACTGATGGGGGTAGTGGAGAGCTGGCATGGTCTGCACTACATCATAAACTCTTAAACATTGCATTGTAGCCCACCACGGTTTAGGCTTGCATGGGATTCTACCCCATAAATTGCTCCTGGAGGGTAATCTCCATCGAGCCCTTCCGATCTGTCTGCAGTATTCCACTCTTGGCGATGCTCTCCTCCCTTCGATGCCTTGATGCTGACTCATGTAGCTGGACAGTCGCTCGCTGTACAATCTTCAATCCTCTTCGAAAGATGTTTGCTTTTTATCTTTTTTTTTTTGTCTTTTCGTCAATGTCTCTGTTAAACTAATTAGGGCCACACACCCCCCTCAATTTTTGGTTTGTCAGCAGGAAAAAAAAAGCTTATTGACATTGATTTGTTGATCATCTAAGCACCCTTTCATCCTATGGCCAAAATACAGACTGAACCTAAAATGACATGCAAAACCTTGAGCAGAGAAGCGATTTTGAAGGCAGGGCTTTCTGATTTTTGCAGCAGGATTTAATACATTCAGATGTGTTACAGCAGCGTGTCATGGGTGTAGATGGGGGAAACGTGTCGTCTAATTTCTAACTCGACACGGCAGAGCTGCAGTTACTTGGTCAGCGCTGCAACTTCTCTTTTTTTTCTCCATAACGTTAGACCTGCTCAGCTGAAAGGGACTAGGATCAGCTATACCAACCCGGACTTGATGCCACTTTGCGCAACCTGGCCGCCATTTATCTCCCCACCACAAAACAATCTAATGTGACAGGAAGAACCCCCATGTCCTATGTAGGAACCTCCGGCTGTACCCCTTTGGGTTATCACGCACCTTTTTATTCCCCGTGAATAAGATGCAAGCAGGACGGCGGTCACCGCACACGAAGCCATTGGAATGTCTTTCGTTAGTTGATGGTGTCCGTTCTCCAGTACTTGGGGGGGGGGATTATCCCACGGTGTAGCTTTGCATCCTCCTTCCTGGCCCTGAACGCTTTGCCTCTGTAAAGAGTGCAGATTGCGTTCTGCAGCCGTGGTGCTGAACCCAACACAAAACACCGCCAAATCCTGCTGCTTTCTGTAATCTTGGGTAACAAGTGGGATGAAAAACAGCCGTGACAAAAGCTGATCCTTTAATGCTGCTTGGGAAAAGGGGAGGGAAGTGCTGAATGAGCGGATTTTTCAGGTTTCGAAGTATTTATATATTTACTAACAACTTGACGCTCTAACACACTGCAGATCCATTCCTCTCCTTGTAATTCTCTTTTTGAGGTTCCTGAACACCGTTTACAGATCAGACCCATGATTTCTCTTGTGCTTTTTTTTTTTTCTTTCCTTTCCAAAATCTGCATTGTAATTCAGCCTCCTGAAAGACCCTGTCACTCCACTCGTTTGGTTTTGTCGGTTTTCTGTAGTACCCGATTTTCAGATCATGTGAATGTGCTGATCACTGTATACGGAGATTATTTGTCGCTTTTTTTTTTTTCTTTTTTGAGAATAGTTTTTGTATTGGCACAGACATTACTTCTCCCCCCCCCCCCCTCATTGCATATTGTTCGCTCGGATCGGGGTGCAATCACGACACTTTCCCTCAGCGATAGACCGCAAGAGCTGTTTGGCGTCTGTAAATAGCTTGATGATAACTAATGAGGATGTGCAGTCGAAGCAATTGATTGAATAGCTGCAGTCTTGTGAGCATCTTCTTGCTCTCTGCACGCTGGCACAGGGAGGGGGCGAGCGAGCAGCCGGATCTGATCCAGCTTCTTTTTTTTTTTTTCCTCCTATCTGTATTGGAAGTAGCACGGATCCCTTGGGCCAAAAGGCCAGGATTCTTCGTCCTAGATGCACCGGTTTGTAGAAGAGCAGCGGAATATGCTGGTCCGCTCTTCTTCTGAGACCGCTCCCGTAATCTCCAAGAGACCGTCGACAACTCCGTAGCATGCAGCCTGCTTTCCTTGTCCATTGTTGTGTCCCAGAAGTTGGAACCCACCCAGCTCGGCCTTGAATTTGAGATGGGCAGCACTTGTGATAAAGGTACGTTGTGCAGACTGTTAACGGGGGTCAGTGAATGCGACTGTGTCCTGGGGTGACCTCAGTTCAGTTGTTGCCGGCACAGTAGGGCAAATTACCAAATATTCAGAACACTTCCTAAGGGCATACTTGCTCTTATTTATCGTTCACGGATTTATCTACCCTAGTATTTCTGCTTGCTTTCAGGGTGTGTTCTATATAGTTGTTGTTTTGTAACTGGTTAATTTGTATCAAGTGTTTCTGTTGTGTCTAATGTTCTGATTATTGATTCATGGCCTATTTATAGTGCATCTCCTAATGCCATATTGAACTCTGCTACAGTCTCTGTAGATCAGTGATTTTTTTTTTTCCCAATTATTGGCTTGGGCTTGTTTTAATTGTTTTTGCTAACCAAAAATTCTGATTTGTTGGTTTTTACTAATTTTATATGTATTTTTGTTTCGTGCCCTGCACCATTTTTCTCTGAACAAAGTCCTAGACTCTCGCCGTCTCTGGCTTTTAAATAGCCACCCATATATCTGTAACCCATATGTTTTGAAAAGCTGGTTTACCTTTCTAAAATGTCATTGTGTCTGCAGACAGGAATTCACCTGTTCAACTCTCCCTGCTGTAAGATTGCCATCTCAAACCAACCATGTTAAGGGCTTTTTTTTCTTTCTTTTGAAAGGAATCGAACACTAAAGCTTGAAAGTAAAACTGTCTTTGCACAAAAATATGCGTATCATTGTTTCCATTGCCTTTCTGCTCAGTCCCTCTTTACACTGTTTTTATTTATTGTTCCTGTGACTTTTTTATCCCCTGATGTGATCTTTCTTTCCTGCCCACAGAGGTGCCAGCCGAGCGATCACCTCGGAGAAGAAGTATCTCTGGAACGAGTGCGTCGGATAAGAGCAATTCCATGGACCCTGCTAGCACGTCTCCTTTTAAAGTCCCGGTAAGTGTCCCCTTTCTTTTATAGGTTGGCAATAAACACAGAACTCCAAACGGAACTGCTGTTGGATTACATGATGTCAAAAAGAAAAATGGCTCAGGAATTATACCTTGTAGATATTTGTGGCAAATGGGAGACTTCAGTGTTCAACCAGTTTAAAACTAGTGTGTGTATCCAAGAGTGTCTGTGACTCCTTGCATAGCCTGACCTTTGCTAAACAGCCATCTACGATGGCATTGCACTGGCAAGGAGGGTTCTGTGTTTAGAACAGACCCAGGATGCAAAAAAGTGGGAAATTTCAGACTTCATTTGCATGTCCTACCCAGAGTTCCTTGCTGCATTTGGGGAATGTAGCACATGAGCTCTGGTTAAAACAGTTCTCGGAATTTCTGGGGTGTGTAAATGTCTTCTACAATTATAAATGTTATAATTTGCTATGTGGAGGTTTTTAATCTCATTTTTTGCCCTCCACCATAACTTAAATGAGTATTGATTTGCCCTTCGGGTTAAGCATCTAATAGCAATGAGTCATGGCCTATCTCTTGCTGATGAGGGCAGAAGACAAAAACAGCTGTCCAGGAGTGGCTGTGGCTCGTTGCATTACCTGACCTTTCCTTCGGAAAAAAAAATCCATCTAGGATGGCATGGCTGTGGCATGGAGGGTTCTGTGTTAAAACAGACCCAGGATGCAAAAAAGTGGGAAATTGCAGACTTTATTTGCATGTCCTTCCCAGAGTTCCTTGCTGCATATGGAGAATGTAGCACATGAGCTCTATAAAATATTTCTCTGAATTGCTGGGATACAAATCATGATCAAAACCGCAATCTTTATTTGTGGTTTACATAAAATGTTGCATTTGATAAAGTTTATAAAGAGTGGAAGAATATTTAAACATTAACAAGTTAACCATGTTTTTGCATACGGGTTGAGTGGACACAGCAACATTCAGTGGGTAAGCTGTGGGAGTACCCCCCGGTACCTCCTAGTGTCTGCTCGGGTCCTCACTATGATGCACCGTTTCTGCTTCTGGTTTTGCAAATATCGATGCAGTGAGGGAATGCCGTCTGCCTCAAGCTTCTCAGTTCCTGTTAGTGTAACAAAAGCCAACGCAGTCAGCAAAAGTGAAGGTCAAGATAAACCTGCTGAGATCCTCCAGCTGCATCTTCTGTCTGATGCAGTCATGGTACCCTTCGGAGCAGATCGTGCCCAGTGGTACCATCAGGGAAGGTCACAAGGTTCTGTCCTACTTCCAGTTTTCAATGTCGAAACGTAAATATACTGTTAGAGGTTGATGTCAAACACTTTCCCTCTGCATAAATTGGCTGCACTTCGACAGACTTTGTTTTCAATAAAATGACTCTAGTTCTGTTCCACTTTTACCATCTTCACTGGAGAGCAAGCTATGCATTCAGTACTATTTTAATCCGTCTGCTCCATCCGATATGAGGTAATGGAGGGTAGAGGACATATTACAAGTAACTTTTCTGACATGCAAGTTTTCCTAAAAATTCATGTAGAAGGATACAAAAAATCCCCTCAAAATTGACTTTAGGCACTCAAAGCCGGTTAGTGGTGCTCTTAGGCCGGGTGCACACTAGCGTTTTCTTCTGAGCACTAGCGTGCGTTATGACGTCCGTTGTAACATTTGCGTAGAGAGAAGAACACACGTAGTACGCGCGCAAGGCATAACGCGCTGAAGACGTCCATCATGGAAACACCAAGGCTTTTGCGCTAGGATTGACGCTGTATAGACGACGTTGGCCGGGTGCTGAACGTCAAATGAGCGCGCCTGCGCACTTGAATGGCCACGTGTGAAGGTCAAAATTAACGCACCGTCTGGCATATAACAATCTCTTCCATCATAAAGTGCGTCCTTTTTAACGCACACTACTGCGTAGAAGAAAACGCTAGTGTGCATCCGGCCTTAAAGGTAAATCTATCAAAGCACAATAGTCCATTATTATTACATTTAAGAGTGTGTAAGACAATTCTATGTTTACTAAAGCTTTCTTCTCCTTTTGTGCATTTGATTAGTTTTGAGAATTGCCAGCGTTTCTCTGTACTGCAAAAACACAGATTTTTAGACCTGCAAACACTGTTTAGTAGACACCCCCCTTATGTTTTAGATTTCTTCTGTCCTGCCTTTTAGTCCTTTATGTTTATGCAAGTGGTTTTATTGTAACACAGATCTGCACAGTAATGAGTCTTCATGACAAACCTTTTTTTTTTCTTTGTAGAATTTAGATGTTGTACATAAGGTCTGCTCGGATATGAATTATATCATTTTTTAGAAGAGAGAGACACACTCCAGAGCGCAAACCTGTACCTAATGAAAGAGTGGGAGGAGAGGTCTTTTTTCTCTCTTGGTGGCGTAATGCTCAAAGGTTGAGTCTATGTGTACATATATTCACACAAAATTGCATACATTCACACAAAATTGCATAAGCAAAGATGTACGCATACATATATCATATGAAATCTAAAAACAGCATTGCATATATGGTGTGATTGATATAAAAGATCCTTTGTAATGCAGTATTGGTGGTATATCGCCACCTAGTGTCCGTATTTCAAAAAGTCTTTCAATTGAAGAAATGTGTAATAAATAAAAGTTTGTTCTGATCTGCGGCACTTCTGTCTCTTGTACCTCCGAGAGAACAGGAGAGTGTGATTAGGATTGTGCCAAGCACTGCATATTATTGGTCTGAATAATGGATGCACACCTACGCAGGTTTATTCTTCGTGCTGCAAGCGGCTGGTCTGTGAAACTTTTCTTTTGGTGCTTACTCCTCTGTTCCTGTGGTGATCGGTCCCAGGGCCCAGCAGATCCAGGACTTCCCTTCTGGGGGTGCTAGGATTCTTTGTATGGTGCCTTGGTTGAAAGTAATACCGGAAGCAGGGATGGCCAATAAAGAAGTGGATTTTATTCACATAAGTATAAAAAGACAATAAAATGGGCTAGGTGGAGATATAAAACAAACTAAAATAAATGGTGTCCTTTAAAACACGTTTCACCGCTCCGGTGGCGGCTTTATCAGTCATGGATCCATCAACAGACCAGCCGCTTGCAGCACGAGGAATAAACCTGCGTAAGTGTGCATCCATCATTCAGACCAATAATATGCAGTGCTTGGCACAATTCTATTGACCCTCTCCTGTTCTCTCGGAGGTACAAGAGAGACAGAAGTGCCGCAGATCGGAAAGAACTTTTATTTATTACACGTTTCTTCAATTGAAAGACTTTTTGAAATACGGACACTAGGTGGCGATATACCACCAATACTGCATTACAAAGGATCTTTTATATCAATCAGACCATATATGCAATGCTCTTTTTATATTTTATATGATATATGTATGCTTACATCTTTGCTTATGCAATTTTGTGTGAATATATGTACACATAGACTCAACCTTTGAGCATTACGCCACCAAGAGAGTAAAGACCTCTCCTCCCACTCTTTCATTAGGTACAGGTTTGCGCTCTGGATTGTGTCTCTCTCTTCTAAAAATTATTAGAGTGTTTTGGGGTTTTGACTCTGTCAACCCACTCATCACAGAGCTGCACCCAAAAGCTACCCTCACCCTCTCACCCAGTGCTCCATATATAGGTATTGTGAAACCTTTTCTTGACGAATTATATCATTGTTTACATAACTTATATGTTGTGAAGTCTTCTATAACGTAGCCTTCTCTCTGGTTATGCCTTATATCCGTGGTTCCCTGACCTGTCCTCAGGACGCTCCGCCTCGCCAGGTTTGCCAGATATGTGAAGCACAACACAGGTGATCTGATTTGCTGCTCAGTGATTGCAGGATTCGGTCTGTATTTCCCCAAGGTGATCTGTAAAATCTGGCCTGGTTTAGGGTCCTGAGGACAGGTTTGGGAAACACTGCTGTAGTGGCACTGGTGTAAATTTCTGTGTGTTTTGGCATGTGCGCCAGTGACTCTTTGTGCCATTGACACTTATTAAGGCTGGGGTCAGACTAACTCATTTTGAACGTGCGTTGAGCCGCACTTTATCACGACCGAAGTAGCAGCAAATGACGGGCAATATACGAAGTACGGCTGCACGAAAGTCCGGCCACGCAACGCAAGCGGCAAACAAACGCATTTTTGCAAAAACGTCGAACCGCTAGTACTGACGTACAGAGTGCGCTGTGTCCGCATAGCGGCGTGTGTGCGTGATTAGGAGACGTCAGACGCTGCTAATGTCCGGCCAACATAACGTCCGGACGCAAAAAGTGTTTTATTGATGATCCGTAAAAAAACACGCACGAAAATGCGCATTGTTTGACCGCTTTTGCGTCCACCGTAAAAATATACGTCAATGCGTTCGGATGCACTTTTTGACGGTCGATACGAAAAATGCATTCGTTTGACCCTAGCCTAAGTGTATCTTTGGGTTTCTGCTTGTGTCTGTGTTTTTCAGTGTCCCTGCGAGTCTTTGCTTCAGTGTCTGTGCATGTCTTTCACAGTCTGTCAGTGTCTGCCTCTTTATATTGGTTTGTCGTCGTCTGTGTCGGTCAAGTTGTGTTGGGGATTCTTGTCTGTTCGTATAACTGTTACTGTCTAGATGTGATTCTGTCAACGTGCCTGTGTGATCTTCCACTGTAATTTGTCTCTTGGTACGTTTTTTTTAATCTTTGTTTTGGGGTTAATACAGGGATCGACAAATTTGTTTTGAATCTAGGAGCCAGCTACAAAAGTTAGGAGCTAGTTTTTGCTTCAGACTAACATAGCTTTACTTTCAACTAAAGATACGCAATACCATTTTTTATTTTTTTTATTTTTGTGTGTGGGGGCTGGGCGTTGGGAAGATTTTTCACAATGGGTGCCTAAAGGTCTAAGACTGCCAGTGCCCAGTATTAAATTTCACGTTAATATATTTACTGTTGCCGTATTATAGAAGAATGTTGTCTCCAGCTCCAGATTTTCTCTGAAGCTTTCCCTCGGTCTGTGAAGCATCCCATTGTGGCTGTGCTTTGGACCTGCTCAGGGAGAGTCCGGGTTTGCATGTGCTGAAGTTATAGGTTTAATTGCTTCCTGGGAGCCCTCTGGGCAGTATGAATGACATGTTATTGCTGTGAAATGAAAGCTGCCTGGATTTTGCAGCGTTTAGTTCCCTCGCTGCAGTAAACTGATCTCCACGACGCGTTGGGTGGCTGGTGGTGAGGCAGTATGTCAGTTCTTGGCAACTTTCAGTGCTTTTATGGAGCAAAGGTGACCCCCAAAATGATGTGCTTCAACCTGCAAACTCAATCTGTACACTACTTTTGTATGAAATGATGGCAAATAAATGTTCTTGCTATAAAGAGTAAGGAATCGGTGGAGACATGTATAGAAATAAAACCTTTCAAGGACCAAATATATATATTTTTCCTCCTGTTTCTATTGGTTCAGCTTGATGGCACCCGTTCTGAAATTGCAATTAACCTGCAATCATTGGCCAATTAATCAAAGTGAATAACGCTCTCTATCAGGGCTGTCAAACTCCGCCCCCCCCCCAGATGTTTCTGAACTACAACACCCATGATTCCCTGACCATCTGTTGCATTGAAAGAATTCTGGGAACTGTAGGAATCAACATCTGGGGGGCTGTGAGTTTTACAGCCCTGCTGTGTTCATCCGTTTATTTAACCCCATAAGGACCAAGGTTCTTTAAAGTCAATTGATTTATGACGTAACCGTTACGTCATTGGTCTTAAGGGGTTAAACCATTGAGATGGCCTTGTAGGCACAATGCATCAAGCCATGGGTTGACAGGTCTAGTTAAGAGGTCAGCAACCTTAGGTCCCTGATGTTTTGGGAACTACATTTCCCATGTGGCTCAGTCAGCCTAATGGGCGACTGAGCATCTTGGGAGATATAGTTCCCAAAACATCAGGGAGCCAAGGATGCTGACCCTTGGTCTAGTTCTAGCACAGAAAAAATATTTTAAGACCATGTGCGTGTTAAAAACAAGTATCAATGGGTTGGATGTTATAAATTTAACTCTAAGCAAGTCTCCTAATGAGCCAAAATCAAATGTGTCTTGGGGTATGACTGAGCTAAATATAAAAAGATGTGTATGGAATTAATGGATTTTTAATGTGAGACTTAAATACATTTAAAGTGGTATGTCCTGCTAGAGCAGTGTTTACCAAACCTGTCCTCAGGACCCTCTGACACGCCACTTTTTCCAGATATGTGAAGCACAGCACAGATGATATGATTTGCTGCTCAGTGATTGCAGGATTCAGTCTGCATTTCCCCCAAGGTGATCTGCAAAATCTGGCCTGGTTGAGGGTCCGGAGGACAGGTTTGGAGAACACTGAGCTAGAGGATAAAACATGGTCTTTAATGCATGTATATTGGCATTTCAAAAATATGTGCAAAGACCATAAACTTCAATATGAACAGTTTAATTTTTTTTATTTAAAAATCCCCCTATACGTGATCCTTGCAAATCCCCCTATACGTGATCCTTGCAAATCCCCCTATACGTGATCCTTGCAAATCCCCCTATACGTGATCCTTGCAAGTCCCCCTATACGTGATCCTTGCAAATCCCCCTATACGTGATCCTTGCAAATCCCCCTATACGTGATCCTTGCATTCGCTCAAAACCTCTAAATGTTCATTCTTCAACTCCTTAAAAATTTTCTATAAAATCTGGGGGCCAGTATGGCCAGTGTCAGATGTGTGCTCTATGCACACCCGTACTGGCGTGCCGCCCGGCGCAGCGTTGCGACGGGTCAGCCACATGCTGTAGCACGTGCAGGAATTGCGCGTGCTACAGTGGATGTGCTGAAAGCGCCCCCCATTGAAACGCTTCTACGCGGCTGCAAAGCACGATCCTCCATAGGTGGCCATATGGGCGTCAGTGTGGAAGGAACGTCCAAATACTCATCTGACACTGGCTTGAAACAATGCAATTGCCTACTGTGTTTTTGCATGACGAGTCAAAGGCTTGTTTGTATGTTTGTGCAGCATTGGTCCCATATTTAGGAGCCAGAAGTAAAATCCTAAATCCTAGTCCTTGGCTATTTTTAGCCCTGCTGCAGCATCCGACCCTCCAGACCAAGATGCGACTCCAGTTATAGATTAGAGCTTTGTGGACCCGAACTGGAGTTCACAACCAAGGAGTTGCTAGTAGCAAATAAATTTGTGATTAGCTCGATACCATCATTATGACAAATTTCTAAAATAATAAACTTTACTGGGTAATCCAATCCATATTTTAGAAATTTGTCATAATGATGGTATCGAGCTAATCACAAATTTAGGTCCACAAAGCTCTAATAATTAATTGTTGTTACCTCCGAGCTAGTACCATTATACGTATTGTGTAAATACACATCTACTGTTCTTTTCCTTTTTAGACTCCAGTTAATGCGCCTGTGTGGCCACAGCCATATATGTCTGTTGTGACCACCCTCCAGCGTCCGATGGATCGGCTGGGAGGACCACACGATGTATCATGCATAACTTGTAATGCTTGTTACAATGGGTGTGGATCTTGCCTCCCTGTAGAACAGGTATAAAAAAGTCAGATGGATCTAAAATTGCAAAGAGGAGGCTCGCACCTTCAAGAGCTGAGCGCGCAGCAAGGTGGCCACCTGGGCATCCATGCAGAAAGTCGGATTTACAATTTCTCACCCGAATGGGCAAAGCAAGAGTTTGTTTTGGGGAGATTTTATCTGGTTATTTGTCTAACAAAGGTGGATGTCAAGTCACGATCTTCCAAATACTCCTGTTGCCCATGTCTTAGAGTGGTGTTTCCCGACCCTAGTCCTCGGGGGCCCCCCCCCCTAACAGGCCAGATATGTGAAGCACAGCACAGGTGATATGATTTGCTGCTCGGTGTTTGCAGGATTCAGTCTGCATTTCCCAAAGGTAAACCTGGCCTGATGGGGTTGCTTGAGGATCGAGGTTGGGAAACACTATCTTAGTGGAAGGACACGTGTGGCTACAAGGTATAATTGCTTCCCTCTGTGACTTGTGTTTGTGACGGGACGACTTTATTTTTGTGTGTTTTGCAAATGTTCTGCAATTCTGTGAGACTGTGCAGGGATACACGGACACGGCATCTCCTTGTGTCATTATCTGTTGCAGAGAGTGCAGGGAGAAGTGACTGTTGTGCATTGTGTTTCTTATGTGAAATTTGTAATATTTATACAACACTCAGTGATGTTACAAGACGCAATCGCTGAGATCAGTCGATAACCGTACACTAAGTTTAAAGTTCATTTCACTGGACATAGACTTAAACAATTTTTATATTTTCCCCAAAATGTTCAGGATAATCTCTTGGTACAAGGGTATAAAGGAAAATCCCTGAAAATTTGTCTTTCCATAGACGAATACTGGCTGACCCTGTTAAATAGCTCAGCAGATCTAGATCACAAATATCTAAGGGGAGCAGAGTCTATCAAGATTGTGGCAAATGACTCTTAGAGGGCACAATTCTAGGAACTCATGTTACAAATCTACATTTTGTGATACGTATTGGGAATAAAGTTACTTCTAATTCTGTCATATTCACAAAAAATAAAAGGTTCTTACCCATTATTTAATTTCTTTTCCAGCTGAGACATCATAAAGTGCATTTCCCAGACTGGCCCGCGATCCGTATTCTCTACTAATTTCACATCGCAACTATTAAATTATATTCTGTCATTTCCAAGGCTGCAAAACCACATTAACCTGATGCAATTACCCTGCACCCAGCTTCCCTCGAACCTTCTGTGTGCATTAAGGCGCTTCATCAGAAGTCCAGTTCTCGCCAATTTGAATCGATATCTCTTTAATAAAATTGGTCGCAGTTTTAAATTCCCTCCTCTGATCATCTTTCTATCGGCGCAAGAGAAAGGCGGATTTTATGCTTTTCCCTTGTGAAACCTTTCTGGGAGCTGCATATATAGGTCCCATCTTGCGCTTTCAAGGTCTACCTGCCTGTCCAATACGCTACAGTCGCAGCTAAAAAGCGGTGAAAACCTGTTGGCTTAAAATGACAAGAGTATCGTAAAATTTCAGTTACACTTTACAAAAATTGATCAGATTTTTTTTTTTTTTTCCCGTAAACCCGATTTACAGAATTTTTTTGTTTCAAGCATGATTACATGTAACTTTTTCTTTATGTATTTTATTTCTTTGAATTTTTTTATTTTTTGTGCACAGTAAAACAAGACATTCCAATAAGCTGATAACTGCCCCGTCATCCTGTACAGCAGTGTTTCCCAAACCTGTCCTCAGGACCGTCAACCAGGCCAGGTTTTAAGGACCACCTGCATTGAATCCTATAATCACAGAGCAGCAAATCCTATCACCGGTGCTGTGGTTCACATATCTGGCAAACCTGGCGGGTCCTGAGGACCAGAGTTTGGAAACACTGTTGTACAGGCTCTTGTTTGGCTACAAAAGGTCCTTTTGAATCTCCATCATTGTTTTGACACACTCACAGGCAAGCACAACTATAGGCAGGCGATCTTTGCTTTCAAGGCTTTATTGACCACGAGAGGCCCTTCTGTAGGTCTATTGTCATTTCTAATAAACAAGTGACTGTTCTTTTTGGACTCTTTAACTTTAGGAAAATGTTACCTATCATTAGGTTTTCAATTTTTTCCTAACATTCCGATACTGGCTAAGGGGAGGGGTGCACTACTGTACTAGTGTTGAGGGTGCGGGTACAAGGAGATAACATTAGATCATTGGCAGAGCGTAGTGGATTGGATGGGATGTACCTGCTAATAAGGTTAATGTAGGCAGGGGCGCGTTTATGAAGAGCTTTGCATGTGAGCAACAGTATTTTTAATTTTATTCAAACAGGGAGCCAGTGTAGAGCTTGATTAAAAAGGCAAGGTCCGTGAGTCTGGCACAGGCGTTCATTACAGACAGAATCTGGGATCTCTTAAGGCCAGAGAGAAGGGGGTTACAGTAGTCAAGGCAGGAGAAAAGGACATGGTAAAGTAGTTTTGAGTCCTGGTTAAGACTGGGGTGGGTGCGTGCAATGTTTTTTAGGTGGAAGTAGCAAGATTTGGTTGGCGACTGTGAGGAGTGAAGGAGAGAGCAAAGTCCAAGAGGACACCCAGGCAACAAGCCTGTGAGGTGAAGACACGGGAAAGTAGTTTGAAAGGGAGGTAGGATCAAGATATGGCTTTTTCAGAATGGGGGTCATAAGAGCATGTTTGAATGTAGAGGGTAAGATCCGGAGGAGAGGTTGAAAATAAATTCGGAGTTAGAGGGACAAGAACTGGTAGGACAGAAGGAATAAGGTGTGAGGGGATTTGATTGAGCGGACAGGTGGGAGGACATGAGAAGTGCCGAGATGTGGTCCTCTGAGACGGGGTAAAAGGAAGATAAAGTAGATGAGGGGGCAGGGAGTGAGGTTGAATGGTTAGGGGAGGAGGGCAGTGAAGAGATTTCTAGTCTGTTTGGTAATCTTATCCGTGAAATAGTCGGCAAAGCTGACAGCAGTTCGGTCCGATGAAGGTGAAGTGGGACGTGTTACAGTTTCAAGTATCTATAAAGTGCTGACAAGTTCCATAGCGCTGTACAATGGGTGAGACAGAATAACAAACATACACGTTAAAAACGCGGAACAGTAGGAGGTGCCTGCATGAGAGCTTACAATTAAGGATGTATATGCCTCATAACATCCATGGGTTGACGTTACGATAGTAAACCATTTATTTGCAGTCATTCCTTTCATAGGATCCTTTTTACTATGCTTCAGCCATCAGAATATCATAATGTAGTGGATCTCTCTCAAATGATTTTCTGAGATTGTCACTAGTAACTAAGCATACAATGTATTCTAGGTTTTACTGATTGTGCGATGTACCTTGTCTGAGCTCCCCCTTTCTTCATAATGTTTGTTGTCCACTCAATGTGTGGGTGTTTTCCCCCCTCAATACAGACTATACAATGAGCACATTATTCACAGAAAATTCCTTTTTGGGGTGTATGAACGTTGTTTTGATTGTGAAACCACTAGATAATCTGTTGGTTTTGCAATCAGAAAAAAACAGATTCGCTCCCAGCATGCCTCGTTTAAAGGGACACGCCAGAAAAAAATCTTTATGTAAAATACCATACTTTACTCTTTTTTGTATACACTATTGGGCCAAGTTCTTGTGTCCCACTTCATAATTTGATTGGATAAAATAATCAGATGTGTGTATAAGCGCACACTTGGCTTTACACAAGAACCACAATCTGTGGACTTTTCTCTTGAATCGAAAGGTGCTGTGGTTGTTCATGTGAAACTGAAGCATGTGTACTCCTAAATTCTCCAGTAGAATACCACGATAGGACCATAACTGAGAGCTGAACTTTTTTCCCATTCTTGCAAATGTTTTTTTCTTTTTACAGGCATTGGTTTTACATGTACTGTGCAGTCCCCAAAATAATAATGAAAACACAGGGTCACGTTGTGCATTCATTTTCTCCAAAAGACCAAAGTGTTTGAGCTTTGTGCCACACGTAATTTCAACATGAATTTGCTCTGCACATTACTGCGAACTGGTACTCCCAAAGATGTCCATAGATCTTTCCATGTGGTTGGCCAACCATCCTGGGAAATGTAGGTCCCTATTCGAACCCTGCCATTAAAATGACTGCTAGAGCCGTTCTATGGGTCCAGCCCCTTATTCCGACCTTGCCGTGAGCTTTGTGTGGGACAGAGTTATCGGCAGGTTACTGTTACTGCAGATCAATGGTTTCTGTACTTTGTATAGATGCATTTAATAACAGCTAGGCACGAGAACTGCAGCATATTCCTATGTGGATCACTATTCTCTTCTCGAAATGGTATTCCTGGAAGGATATCTGTTCAGAACCTGCTGTTAAATGTTTTTTCGTCTTGCAAAATGACTCAAAGCGTAAAAATCCACTAAACCAGTGCTTCTCAACCTGTGGACCCTCAGGACCCACAATTGTCCTTGGTCATGAAGTCGCAACCCAAAAATAATTTAATTTCTGAAACATAAATTTATTCCACAAAAAATGTGTGCAATATTCTACAATGTATGCACTTTTTAAAACAATTTTGTAAACAGGGATTCTTTCCAAAAAGAATAGTGCAGTAATCACAGCACTAGTGAAAACGAAAGTGGATGCTGTAAAATAAACTAATTGGAATATATGAAATTAATTAGAAGTTATGGGAAAACTGGGGATGCTTCTTGCTCTTAAGTGTCTCAAAGTCTGGGGTGATGGTAGACAAAGCAACTCTAAATCACTACTGAATGAATAAAATATATAAAAACTTAACAAACTCACTTGCTCCATGCTCCCCCGTCATTTGTCTCTGCCACACATTATTTTTTTCACAGCAGCCTGCCCTCCCTGAGCCTATACAATTTGCATAGCTGAGCGCTACACTAATCGCATAAGCTCAAGCTGGCCACGAGATTGAGGTCTGCAGCTCGCATCTGTCGCCGCCTACTTCCTGAATCTACGCTCTGCAGCGCCTCAGAGAGGGACTGAAGAACATTAGAATAGCTTGGACCAATGGAAAAGCACCATTGGTCCAAGCCATTCAAAAAATGCCTCCATGGGAGGCTGGCCTCCCATGCATTGATTGACGCAGGACAGTCATGTGACTGTCCTCATCCCGCACAGTCAGTGGGTGCGGGGCTGTTCTCAGGGTGTGATCACTGTGTCAGCACCTCCTCCCTGCAAGTGGAGGGGGCAGTGCTTGGCTGCCTGGAGTGGACGATGCAGATCCCGGAGAGCAGCCAGTTTCCGGGGAGCACGGAGAGCAGCCAGTTTCCGGGGAGCACGGAGAGCAGCCAGTTTCCGGGGAGCACGGAGAGCAGCCAGTTTCCGGGGAGCACGGAGAGCAGCCAGTTTCTGGGGAGCACGGAGAGCAGCCAGTTTCTGGGGAGCACGGAGAGCAGCCAGTTTCTGGGGAGCACGGAGAGCAGCCAGTTTCTGGGGAGCACGGAGAGCAGCCAGTTTCCGGGGAGCACGGAACCTATGTAACCTGTGTATATCTGGCTCTGATACTAGCCAGGACCTCACCAGCCTCACCTCACGTCCATGGTATGCAGGGAGGCCGGGATCAGGAAGCAGTGTGTGATTCTGCTGAGAATTCTCAGTGTACATTCTAGTTTTCTACAGGAATTATACATCAGGAGGAAGGCAGGAAAGGAACAGGAGTGAGAGATTTATAGAGTAAAAGGGAGCGAGTGCTAGAGGGAGAGATGAGGAGAAATGGAGAGTAAGACATAGATACAAGGACAGATGGAAAAATACACAGCTGGACACACAGATATAGATGGACAGACAGAATACCAGATATTCAGAAAGAAGGCTGCATAAATAGGTAAAAGGACGGAAAAATACAATCAAATATACATAGGGAGCCCCCCAACAGCCTTTTGCTTCACTGAGATGTGCATTGTGCGCAGTGGCTCATGGTGTTAGGGGTACAGAGCTGCTGCCAGTCACTGAGTCCCACCCCACACCTTCCCATTACAGATTCCCCCCCACACCTTCCTTGCAAATACAGAGTATCTTACCTGATGCAGCGGGCCCCAGGTGGCACCTAGGAATATTCAGAGGTAGCCACACCGCCTAGTACACACTGCTGCAGGTGCATTAGTGGTTCCCAGGTATTAGATGGGCCTGGGGGCACTTGCCCTGCGCCCCTGGTCGCGACCCACTTTTGGGTCGCGACCCACCACTTGAGAAACACTGCACTATACAATACTTTACCATTTTAATCTTGTGGTGCAATCTGCCACTTCTGCAGAGAGTATTGCAACACTGGACACACGGGGTCCCTCCGCAACTTCAAAACGACCCAACATATGAGCGCTCACAGAGCTCAAACAAGTCACGCCTGGCTCCGTGGAGTGCAAGCCAAAAAGTGTGGAATAGTGCCCATAATATAAAAACCTTCACTGCTCCAGAGAGCCCCAGGGCACTATTCACTAAGCAATGCGTTTACTCGGCCGTGTTGGCTCAGCTAATTGCACACATAAACCGTTCTTAATACAGTTGGCCAAGGCTGACAAGTGCAGTTCGGTGATTACGGCACATGTCAGCGAGAACTGGTTGTGTATTAAATCTATCGTAATGAAAGCTATAGGTTCTGAGAAATTGTCATGTTTTAAATGGGAGATGAGCGATTCAGCTTCAGATCCTGCAAAACTTTTATTCTTTTGCAGCATTACATACCGGTTACCCATACTGGTCAGGTCTTCATAATTACAGTAAGGTTGATTGTCAGATGGTCCATAGTCGTACATCCCAGGTCAGACAGCTAGTAATTTAACCCCTGCATGAACACGGCTGAGCAAACTGCCATACAGACACTGCCATAAACAATGTTTTTAACTGCTCTGACTAGTTTGTGTATGTATAGATGTGTGCAGTGTATATGTTACAGGTAAAGGCCGAAGTGCGGTTAATCCTAGGATTACCCGGGTAATCCTGACACTATCCAAAACCGCTGAGTAAAGCTGGGGGAAAAAATGACCATTTCGGACTTTACCCGGGTAATCTTATGACTAACCAACTGGCCTTGGGTAACGGTCTGGAAGAGCTGAAATATTCACATTTACCCGGATAATGTGCAAGTCTGAAGCTTCACCCGGGTAATCTGAGGACTATCCACAGGTTCACCTGGGTAATCTGCAGAGCATCCAACCCCGCTTGGGTAACAGTGAATTTTGCTATTATCTATGGATATTATCAATGAAAAAGGCAAAAGACAAACATTAAACTGTATTGCGGATATAATGAATATACAGAGTAACAGAATGTTAAAGAGTTACATGATCTTTACTATGTCATATGTGCTTGCACATCCAGAGTTACATGATCTTTACTATGTCATATGTGCTTGCACATCACACTTTATCCAGCAACACTAGGGTAATTCGCAAATTACCCGGTTAAAACAGAGCAGAAAACCGGAGTACCCAGAGGCCTCTGGATACTTTGCAGATTACCCGGGTAAAGTATGAAATTTCATTTCACTTCGGACTTTTGCTAATGACGCCTGGGTAATGCCAGGATTACCCAGATAATCCTAGGATTAACCGCACTTCGGGCTTTAATTATATATATATATATCTATCTAATGGTATTCATCGCTTGCAATCTGCTGAATCATACGACTGAAGTCTGATGCAATGCACGCTATGGATAAAGGGGACGACCTGCCTTACTCTGTAACTCCCATTCAGAGAGGCAATTCCCTCATTATCACTCAGATTGTTGTTTCTCTGTATCCGGAGTAAATTACGTCTGATAATGATTTCAGGAAGGTCACTTTGATTGAAACATTCGTCTGTTCATTTTTGGAATCTCTGGTTTCACGGGTAGAAGTAATACAGTGTTCTTCTGCCTGCTGCCATCCGTTATGTTATTTCTGCTTATATATTTTGTCTCCTCTCTATTCCCCCAGGGCTTCTTCAGTAAACGATTGAAAGGCTCCATCAAGAGGACAAAAAGCCAATCAAAACTGGACCGGAACACGAGCTTCCGCTTGCCATCCCTGCGACCTGCTGAGAGTGACCGGTAATGTTGCTTTGAAGCCCCCCACCCTTCCTTGTTTCTTTTATTTACAGGCATCTTAAATTCTAGGCTGTGTCTTTTGTCATGCTTTGTAGCATCAGTCCGTTTCTTCCCGCTTTGCCACTTGATATACTGCCCCATAAATCCACTATAGGAAGAATGACCAGAAGCCTCGTTAATTCATTGAATTACGAGGAGGATATAAAAATAGTTGCGATGCCTAACCCTGAGGGGACGTTGTCTAACGAAGTAACATCACATTCAGGATTTATAACCTCTTAACAGGACGAGGATTGCTTTATTGCAATAATTAGCCAGCTAATTGGGCTAAATATGACACAGAGGGATCCCGGTTTCTGGAATAAGAGAGAATAAATTGTCTGCGCCCCCCCCCCCTTAATAATTCATTTCATTAGCTGCTGTCAAGCTCAGAACACAGCAGTGTGCCGAACATCTTTTCCGTGCAGTCACATTGTAGCAATTCAGGAGTTCGAAGTAATGTGGATTACAAAGTCCACCAGTCCTGCTAATGACACGTCGCTCATTGGATGACGCTGGAGCTTCTGTACACTGTCATCACAAATTTGTCACTAGGAGGTTACGTGGTGGTGAAATGCAAGCGTTACTGGCCTGTATGTTTAAATTAGAAATGGTAAGGGTTTATATGCACAAGGCTCTAAACGGCAGCTGATAGTGTCATTGTTGGAGTATTTGAAAAGAATTCGGAGTTGAACACCATTCTATAGATTTGTGTGTGTGATTATGGCAGCATAATGTATAGATCAGCCCTTCAGAAATCCAGGAGCCAGACAAGCCGCAGGCTCCTAGAATTCTACCTATTCCTGGATCATTCTTTTTAATCTTAGCCTACCCGTTAAGGTTAATTTACGCCTGTCAAGCCCCAATATGGATGCCATTGTCATTGTTTACCCTGAGCATGCATGCTGCCTGCCCTTTCTTTTTGTGTTAAAGGGCCAGTACCACCAAAAAATGAAATGTCCTTATGGTGTTTAATTTATGTTGGGGGATATTTTACATGTGCTTTGGTTTTCTCTTGTGTTTAAGAAATTATTTTACTCTATATGTGTCACTGGGGCATCCATTGTGTGATATTTTGTGTTGTAAACTGCCCCCTCCCCCCTACACTATCTTAAATCACTCGTTCCTCATTGTGTGGCTTTGGCCATAGAATGGAGTCTGAGTCAATCACTGACTCAAATCATTGTATCGTGTGGGATGTATTCAAAGGACATCACCAGGCTGTAGATTAGAAGTCTTTTAAGCTCCCTGTTTTAGCTCTTTCAGATGCCACCTCTTATCTCAGGTGGCAACAGCAGGACAATACCCCCTGCTGCTTTAACTAAACATCCCCCCTCCATCTCATTAACTGTTAAATACTGTATAGGATAAAGCACAGTCACAAAGTAAACTCCACCATAAGATTTTGGGTAATGTTGCATCATAGGAAAAGTAATCGAAATGAGAGCTTAAAGAAAAAACCTAATTTTATTTTTCCCTTTTACATGCAATTACTTCAGAATTTTTTTTTTTTAAAAATGCCGCAAGAGTTGCATAAGGTAGTTTTGTTTGTAAATCACAAGTAATGTAGTTAGTTTATTTAAGTGGTAAATCCCTTTAATCTGCGCTGCCCATCCTATGTACAAGCTTACATTTTTGTTGATCCTACATATTTTTGTTTCTCTATTTGATTTTATTTAGGCTATGGTTTAAATCTGATACATGTGTAGCTGGTGGTATCTATGTAAATATACTGGTTGTGTATTGTCCATAATCCTGGGACCCAAAAGTGTTTGATTTTTAAAAATGTCCATATGACCGGGAGACCTTTTTAGATGTGCGTTTCATTTATACTTTAGACACATAAATTGAAGGTCATTTTTTACAGTATTTGTAATTTTGTCCCAGTCGCGTGAGGAATTATCCACTTGTACTTTCATGTTGATGCTCGAAGAAATTTTGGATTTCTGATGAGGGATACCTCACCTGTTAAATCGTATAAGAGCTTATGACCTTATACAGAAAATTGTACAAGACCTGAATTGACTTAACCCTTACAGGCATGGCAATTTGAATATGTAACCACATTTTCAGATTGAAATCCCGGTGAACGTCCAAGTTACATCAGTGTTTCATATAGCTATAGATTAATATTAACATTTCATTTTACCAATTTTTATTTTAAGGGCCTGAAAGGGTTAATCATTACCGTAGGATAGTAAGTTCCTAAATCAACTAGTCCTCATGTTATTGTACTTGGATGTAGCCATGTTTGACCCCGATCAGTGGTTCTTGCCCACCATCACCAATGCCAAGAACACTGCTAGTATCTAACCTCCTTGCAAGGAACAGATACTACCCCGCCCCCCCCCCCGCCCCCCTGTTATGGGATGACTTTTATTTATTTCTAGTCATTGAGAATCTTCTTTTTATTGCTCCAAATATTTTTTTCCCCCCAAGCTTAATGAGTATTGTCCCATTTCCTCGAGTTATTTTCTGATTTCTTTGTTTTCAGCGCGATGCTTTTGGATGCGCGTACTGCTTTTTATATTCTATAATATCATGGGTTATTTCTGGTTCCCATGCGATGCAATGTTATGTTTATTTGATGTACAGCGCTGTCGTGCTCCTGTAGCGGTGTCTTCAGCTATTTAATGTGTGCTGTTTATATAGATTTTGGAAAGATAAAAATATATCTGCCTATATATGTAACGTGCTTCTATTGTCAAGTTTATGTTTTCAGTCGAATGCCCACTTCTGAAAAAATAAGCATGCATTAATGGTCTGCTGCGTTATGCCATGATATCACCAGGTCCATCTATTATTCATCCACTGTCTGTTCCCATGGCATTCCCGGCTCTAAAAGTCTTCACGCGTTCACAGGAAATGATGGCTAATACTTTGTATACCTTCAAAACACAACCTGGCATATTTCAGTGTTGTGTATCATAACATTCATTGACTTGACGCCATCATGATGCTGTTTTCATCCCATGTTATCGTTTAGGCAATGGTGACTCGTAGATTCAACAGGACAATGGGGATTTAGTCCAACAGACCAGGTGGGCGTCTGTGCCCCGTGATTTCATAATTCAGAACAGGAGATGCTGTTGTGTTCACAAAATACATATACGGGTCCAGTGTAGCTCATTTGCTAGACCTTGACATTCTGTCCATGCACCGTGCTAGTAAGATTTTGCTATAAAGCACAAAATTTTCCAAAGGAAAGGGGTTGGGGTGTGTTGGTTGCCCTCTCCTGTCAATCAAACCTTAGCTTGCCGACAGCGGAACTTCTACTCTCCGGACTGATTGAAAGTGAGTTGTAGGAGCATCTCTCTGGTCTCTGCTGGCCAGCCAGTGCAGCATACAAAGCCAGCATGTCAGCCTGGAATGAATTTCCAAGCAGAGCAAGCTAGAAGGGGTTTTAGGTAGAGGAAGGATCTGAATATTGCTGTGATCTGCTAGGTGGCATCTCCATCGCTGGACGTAAATCCAATGTAATGGTTAATTTAGGAATTCCATGTATTGGATAGTTATGGTTTTCTCCATGCAATGTGCTTTGAATGTTTGTGTTTTCATGTTAGGATGAATTTGAGTAGACCATAAACACAACAGTAGTAGAGCCTGGGAACCGTAACCTAGAAAGAGTCCACACTTTCCGTATAGGATCTAGTTTTCATGTATTTGAGACCGTGTCGATCTGTGTCCTAGGGTAGCAATGCTGCGCTTGATACAGAGCACTGGCAGATGTACATTTTACTGATGGCTTTTGCATGTGCCATTTCCGATTTATTTTGTTGTAAATCATCCCAATACTTTATTTAATAGGTCACAGCAGACCACTAATGTTTAGATCCACTCCTCATAAACCTAAGGAGGGGAGAGCTGGCTCTCCCCCGTGACAGCTGGTCTCAGTGCTGTTCCGGGGACGGCTAAACACGTGCCATGGATTCATGCAGATTAAATAAAAATCGTTTTCTAGCGTTCTCTTCTGTGCTGGGCCAACCAGTGTGAGCACTTTACACGAGCACCGGGATAATGGCGTTTATGGTCAGGAGATGTCAGGCAACCCGCTCTGCCAGCTCCTTCTACAGCAGGTAGGCTCAATGAACGCAATTCAAAACGTGTGTTTTAGAAGGTGCTTGTTACTTGGCCACGTCTGAGATATTCTATATGACATGTCACATGACTAAAGGCTAGACCAGGAAAACAACAGGAATCAGGGAGCCGCGCAGCTCCGCTTTTACCACAGGTGTGTATCTTCGCATATCTGCTTCAGGGATAAATCCAAATTTTTAATGTTAGAATAATGGCAGATCTGGCCTATTCGGCAAGTAACGCTTTGATTAGAAATGACTAGATTCTGCCTCCTCCTTATGGTTAAAGAATAGGTCTATGGCTGACTTGGCAGCAAATGGGGTCACCGTCTAGAAGTATTTACATGGTTTGGCCAACTTCAGTCTGTAGGATATCTGAGTAACTGACTTTATGATTAATGATGATGAACTTAAATATATAAATGTATCTCTTGTCACGGACCCTGGATCCAGGATTGCTTTTGAGAGGTGTGGTATTGACTCCTCATATTGTTCCCCACCCGCCCCTATGTCTAAGTCACCCTCTGCCTGTAAGGATACATGATGTCTATGTCTGTGTTAATATTGTATTGCTAATATCGTTATTGTCTATGCTTATATTACTGTTATTTCTATTATCTTTACGGTGTGTGTGTGTGTGTCACTGCAGCTCTTTCCGCCACCCCCCCCCCACCCCCGTACAGAATAGAATAGTGTGCTTGTACTATCTGTTATCCACTTTATTCATGTCACCTTGTGATTGCAATCTGTCCTATTGTTTCATGCATGGAGATTAATATGGGCTATGGCTTAGGGACTTTCTCAATTGAGGAAGGGGGGGGGACCAGGATGTCATCTTCCATTGGTCTCCAGGTCTCTCCTTGGGTGTGGATATATATTTCACATGTTTCATTATAATAGGCCTCTGTTTTCACCCCAGCAATGAGTCTTGCCACATTTCTGGGGATTGTTAGAACTACTGTCTTTCATTATACTTGTTCTTTAGATTCAGCTAGGGGCTGCTGAAGGCATGAAGGATCGCTGGTGGGAGAATGGTTGTCCTGCAAGGGAGCGGCATTTGCAGATGTGACCCAGCTGGGGGTACTGATATCTGTTACGTTTGCTATGGAAATTAATAGCCAGATAGCATAGGGTTTATTTAGATAGTGATGGTTTGGTAAAGAACTGCACATTTAAGGTTGTTTCCAACTTGGGCATCGCTATTGCTATTTTTACCTGAAATTTGCAATTTTCACACCATTTCCCCAGTTCATGAATAACACCCCTATTGTAGCTAAACCATTAATCTGATGGACGTTTCCCGTTCCCATTGAGAGCTAAAATGCTGTGTTAAAAGCTAGATTACAATCCAAAGGGAATGAAGCAGAGATGATTTGTAACACTGGAAGATGCTTTTCTCTTCAGATTAGAGTCCTGCCTGCAGGTGCCTAAAATTTCAAGAAGTCTCAGGAAGCTGAGGTCGACACGTTAGCTTTACTCAGGAGCCTATAAACGTGCCATATTGTAATGTATTCAGAGTATTGACAAAGAATTCATACCCCTGCAGGCAGCGAGATGCTATTCTGAAATATTGTATTATGTTTCAGAACATTTTTATCTTTTTCTCCCTCCGCCAATGTTGTACATTAAATGGCTAACAGCATAGAGAGGGAATGTAGGAGATGTGCCATTAACCTCATGTATTTTGCTGTGGCAATCTTCTAGTCCTTTAGTAGTAATATACGGTGTTGCGTCTAGAGTTTAATAAAGCTATAGTAGCATTAAAAGCAGAAGAAACTCATGTAAAAACATACAGGGTTATTCCAAGAGCGGTGAAAAGCAGGAGAATGACTGGAGAACTGAAAATTCTAGGTTAAAATATCCAAAGCAGAAAAATTCTCCCATTTATCTCACTTTCCGAATTGGCTTTTTTGACCTAGAATTTTCAGTTCTCCAGTCATTCTCCTGCTTTTCACCGCTCTCTGAATAACCCTGATAGAGTAAATCTATCGTGCTTTCTCAGCACATCCTAAGGCAGACTTTTCCCCTAGCAAATATATATTACATATTAAATAGCCCCAGTAAACCTATAAACAAACCTGTACACAGCTATAGAAGTGCTGTGAGTTTGTGTTGCTGCTCCTCTAAACAGTGCTGTCCATAGGTCTTTACACTGGTTTCAGGGACTGGATTGATTAATCCGCAGGGAATGAGCCGCACATAAAACACGCTGAATGAATGAGCACTGTTGGATTTCAGCGCAGAGAATTACACCGAAATATCAGCGAATAATGTCTGAGACAGCCTAGACGTAATATTCTTCCAGTATTAAGTCGTGAGTCAGACCTCCTAGGCCACTGACCTCTTAATGCATTGATTTCCCAGCTCGTGACTCAGCCCCGACACTCAGATTTCCCATCGTTGCATTCTAAAATGGCATTTGGTCGCAAATAATGACAAAATTGGGATAAAAAAGTCCTATACCTGTACAGACATGGTGTTCTGGGAGGCATCCATCAACATGCAGAGTTGTGCTGCAGTGATGGAAAAGTAGGCAAGTGGCTGAATGTGAACGGAGCCTGGGGTGCTAGTCCTAGGATTATAAAGAGGTGTATATAACATTTAAATTTATATTTATTGGCAATGGTGAAAGATCCGGCAAGTTTTTCTAGTTAAGTCAACATAGAAGCTAGTGCAGTGCTCCTGCGGATTCCACCGAACAGTGCTATGCTTTTCTGCTGACAATAATTTTATAATCCCCAATTGTTCCTTCCTTTAAAGTATTGCAAATTCTAAGGAATGTCTTTGGGGTAGGGAAATAATTTTAGTAATTGTCAAACAACTTTCTTGTGGTTCCAGGAGCCAGGTAGCCACTGGATCCTAAATTTCTATGTTTACAAAACGTTTCCTGGCTGTTCCGGTAGTTCCTTCCCTTTACTGGCTCCTGTGTCTGACATACTGTAAATGTATAACCTTCTTTCTAATGCTCCTCTGGCTGACATGTTATCTGCCTCCTAAGCATTATGTATCGAGCAGTGCTGCGTTAAATGCGTTTTTTGATTGTAGTAAAGATTTGCAAGTATCGTTGTCCCCTTGTACTTGGAAGCTGCCACTTTGTTTCATGGCAGACGCACCCTACTGTACATACAGAAAAAGATGGCGTCGTGCCTACTGTACCGTACTGTACGCCTAGTGTTTATAATTTGCTTTACTATTGACGCTGTATTGAGCATCACTCATGCTAGAAGTTTGGAGAAGATCTTAATAAAAAAAAATACATTTCTGTATCATGAAAACGCCAGGCAACATAACATGTTAGTTGACAGGTGTTTCGCTGTTTCTTTGTGCTTTGTGTTTTTAGTTTACGTCACTGCATACGTTTTATTTTTTTAGGTTCAAGATAAAGATTGTGAAATATAACTGTACTTGGCTGTACTTTGTGCCTCATTATCTAAAAGGGGTGTTAAAGAAAGCCTTCAGGAATCCTAGCTGGTAAACAAAGTATTGTAGCAACTGTAACAGTTTGCTTATTTTCTGCTTACAAGGCGTAAATCCCCTTTATTATTATTTAGCAGGCTTCAGCATACCCGCAGACTCTGCTTTCTGCTCTTGCCTCCTTCATACCAGGGGGATGGAGTTTCGGCTCCAACCCCTAGGGAGGAAATGATTGAGATCAGGTTACAGACGGGAAGAACAAAGCGTTCAATACTTAAAGGGCCACTACCACCAAAAAATGAAATGTCCTTATTGCGTTTATATTCTCTTGTGACTTGTTTTTTCTGTCATATGTTTAGTTATGAAAATATTTTACTCTGTCTCACTGGGTGCATCCGTTGTGTGGTATTTTGTGTTGTAAACTGACCCCCCCCCCAGTACATCACCTGCTGCTCATTGTGTGGCAAGACTGGAGCCTATTGGTCAATCACGGACTCAGATCATTGTATTGTGTGGGATGTATTCAAAAAACCTGACCGTGGGTTGATTTAGCTTTTTTTAAGCTCCATGTCAGATCTCGTTCAGCTGCCATCTCTTATCTCAGCCTCGAGAACAATACACCTCCTGCCACCTTATCTAAACATTCCCTCCTCCACCGCGTTAACTGTTAAATAATGTAGATTAAATAAGAGTCGCAAAGTTTGTGGTAAATGTTGCATCAAGGGAAAAATATACAAAATGGAAACATGAGATCAAAACCTTTTTTATTTTTCCTTTTTTCATGCAATTACTTCAAAGAAAAAATAGCGTGTGTTTTAATAATGTGGTTTTATTTATAATGCACAAGTAATCTACTTACAATTTATGTAAGTGGTAGTGTCCCTTTAAGTGTTCATAGCTGTTAAAAAAAAAATAATAAAATGATAATGTCTAGTCTGCCATCATTAAATGCCCCCTGGGTGCAGACCCTAATGGAACGCGCTGCACACTGTATGTGACCACTAGTGACACTTGCACGAGGACTGATCACAAGAAGCTGCTGTTCTGGGAAGAAGTAACATAAGGTCAGGAACAATAGAATCTGTAATTGCTGATACAACTTTAGTGCATGTAACACGATCGCCTCCCCGATCCATACCCAACCGCTCTAGGTGTACTTCAATCTTCAAAGCTTTTACCAACCAAAGCACGGGAAGATACACTTAACAGACTGCATTAAGGCACTGGCTGGCACCAGCATAAAAGGGAGCGGGATGCATTTATAGAGCTGTATCAAAAGCTTGCGTCCCCACCTTTTCAGGGCTTATAAATCCCAAGCACTTAAGATTGTGATGTGTGAGAGCTGCCAGGTCTCTCTGGGGAGTTGGCAGAGATGCCGGTCATTTAAGTAATTAATAGATGAGAGCTGGGCAGAGCTGGGTGCAGAGCCCGGCTGCGGCACTCTGCGACTGCTGCATTCGGGCTGTGTCCTATGGGCATTTAAAGCAGTGGGTACAATAAAGCAGATGAAGCCTGGGTGTCTGTTCTCTCTGCTGTAAAAGATAAGTATTCTCATGTGCGTTGGTCTTTGCACCGAGAGCTGCCAGTCTTTTTATTTGCTATAACCCTTCACTCAAACCTGAAATCAGAACATTTGACTCTTTGCTTCTATTAAAGGGATGGGCTATGTTTTTTTTTCGCCCTGATGCTCACTGTTCGTCGTCCTCTCTCGCTCTTCCTAGCTGCTAATGGATGTAATGTGAGTCTTCGCCGTGCGCGTCCATTAATACTGTATTATGGTTTGCGGGGTCGTAATCCTGCCGTGCAGATTACTATGCAATATGATAAAGTCCTGCCGCATAAAACACTCTGTCCATCCAGCTCGGGACTTAAACGGGTCACTTAAAGCAGAGCAATCTGTTTTTCGAACCTTAACCTTGTACCAGTTGAAAGATTTGGTGAAATCGTTCCCGATTAACTCGTTGTTATTCAGTGGGTACAATGTCACGCATGAGGTCCTGGCATTAACCACCATCCTTCATGGCAAATTATTTTGTATTTTTAAAGCATGAGCAAATCTTTTTATATCCCTCGATCTATTGAACGCTTATCAATACCTATTTATAAGTGATTTCTTTGTAGAGCTACCCAAGGGTGTGTTTCTTCTGGCAGATTACCAGTATATGCGAGTGAATCTCTCTGCCGTGGGGGTATATGCAATGCCAAAAAAGGGAAAAAGATAACTGGGTGTTTCTCATCTAATTATTTCCTGTAATCAGCGTGGTAGGGATGCAGGTAATTTTAACCCTTTCACGACCATAAACTTTTAGATTTTTATTTATTTATTTTGCTTTTCCTTGTAATACAAAAACAAAAATTGGCATTCGAAACAGATTATGGATTATGCAAACCTTTCTACTGCAAGTTTATTGTGCTCCCTGGGGAGAAACTAAATTCTGTCAGGTCTCACTACTGTCACCCTGTAAAGAAGTTACAAAGAGCAGCCGACACCCTCACTGTAACAAGACGTTCTCCATACTTTACTGCTGCATCACAACAGCCAGGGAGAGGGCAGAATACAGGGAGAGCTCTGGTGTCAGCTCACTGCTGCACAGGGATAGGATTCTAGGGGTTAGAATGGCTGAAAATCTCTGTACTGACAGATGCGAGGGGTTACTGTAATTTCCGTATGCAGACATTATGCCACATTTTTATATTCTGTTGGTGTTTTTTAGAAGCTGCAGTTCTAGTATTTCTCATTATTATCTCAACAAATCCCTATAAGCAGGAGATCTGCCGGTATTTATCTATATTTTTGTATCACATTTTCTGTATTTGACAAAAGGCCACTTCTGCCTTTTCGCTGATAATGCAGACCCTGTTTGAGACTGTACAAGAGAAAGGGACACTATCTAGAGTTTAGAACCTTTCACTCCAGCAATAACTCTGTAAAGGCTAAACAAGTGCATCAAAAGTTAAAATAATGTAAATTTTATTTCCGATTAACAATCTATATGCAGGTTTGCACTATAGTTAATTGACTACACATACCATGTTCCAAATAAAAGTTAGAATATTGTTGTCATCAAGTCTTTCGTAGTGAAGGGGTTAATAGGGCTGGGCTAGTTTTTAATGCTGTAAAGAAAAGTTGTGTGTTCCTGTTCGTTTCACATCGATCAAACCCTAAAGTGTGAAAATTCCCTTTTGACTTTGGGTCTTCCTGCAAAAATTTGCATGGCTCGCCTTCGACTACTGCTGCGACCTGCTCTTTTGAAATAAATAGACGAGGTGTGAGGACTTCCCATAGACCCGATGTGACAGATGCGTTCTGATGGCTGGCTGTCGCCATGACGGGTAGGCATTACCCACGCCAGCAGATGGCACAGGACTCTAAATGACTGAGTGACCGCTAGGTTACATCTGAAAATGAAAGCTTGGCTCGTCTTGGGCGCACACTGCTATCATGTCACATAAATGCTGGTTTTCATTTCTGTTGTCGCTCAGCAAGCACAGATTTGTTTCCCATGAAGATCTCCCCCATCCCTTGTCATCCTTCAACCTGCGTGGCTCTGGCAGCAGTGATCTGTTTGTTTGTGGTAATCCTGCTTTCTGTGAGATTATCTCTACCCCCCCTCTCCCTTTACAGGGATAAATGCTTTCTCTTCCTTTTTCTCTATAAGGCAAAGTGAATGGTTTAGACACTCACTCTTCTAGATCATTGATGGAGAACACAAACCCCAAATATTTATGATGCTAGCGCCTCTCCCGCATTTACATGACTGCCCGACTACCCTTGAATAGTGTTTGTACCCAGCTCAAAGTACCAGGGGATTGTATTGATGTTAAATATTTGCCGCTGGAACATATTTCCCATGTTAACCTTGTACAGTCCATCTTCTCTTGCAGCGACATTTCTTTTTTCTCTTATTCTTTCTTACTTGTTGAATGCATCTCAACTGGGTGGAATATTAGCCCTGATACTTTTTTAAAAAAAAAAATTATTAAAGAAATTTCCTCTCTATAGAGGGTTTGTTGGTTAATTACAGGGGGAAAAAACATATCAGAGCAGCTAAAAATAATCTTTCGTGTCATGCACAAATTATTAGAGTGTAAACTCACGTAAACAGGGATTCTACACCTTTTATCTTTTATTAGGTTTGTAATTTTGTTGTTGTTCTCCTTTTATTGTAAAGCACAGCGCAAACTGTTGGCATTACATATCTCCCTCTCAATGTAGAGATTTCCAGAATTTTTTTATTGCTTGCCAGATGAAATGTTTGTCAAAGAAATTCAATCGATTGTATATTGGGATTGTTGTTGCTTTAGCTTTTTATTTTTTCTGTGTGTTGGGAGGAACACAAACCTTGTGACAATGATGGCTTTAACAAATGCCCCGTGTCGAGCTCATTAAGGATTGATCAGAAGAATCATGTCCCATACTGTCCCTGTCAGCCCCTCCTCCCCTCTTATAGTCATGTTGTTATTTTTCATGGCATGTTTTGTGATGGGTTAGGAATTGCCATACGGGGAGCGACGCGAACAGATGCTGGGAACTCCCAGCGGAGAGGCTTACCGGAGGACTGACGCATTAAATATCGCTTGGTCTATCCCCTGTTGGGACATCACCATGCAGGTCTTCTGAGTACACCAACCCCTTTACCACCAGCACCACCCCACCCCCAGGTTGTTCCTCCTTTGGAGTAGGGCTGATGTAAAGGAGGATGCTCGGAAAGGTCACCTTTGCCATGTTTGCAGAGCATGCTCTTTGAGCCACACTCCGCATCTGCAGCTCTCTCCCTGCCTGCCTGAGAGCTGTAATCTGCTTATAGGTGCATCGTCATGGCAACAGGCCCATCGCGGAGCAGCCTGGGCACACCGGGGCCTTGTTTGTGTTACCTGATGGGCGGGATGCTGGAAAGGAGGGGAAGGATGCAGGAGCTCTAAGCCCATCTCTGGACCAAGATTGCGTTCTGACTGCCAGCCGGTCCTGCCTCCCGACCGAGCGGAATGCAGCGTATCCATTGATCTCCGGGTTTACCAGGACCTTCTCTCTTCTCACGGAGCAATATGTCTGGATTGGCTACATATTATCCCTTCCGGCAGATGTAATTTCCCGGTGGCATGTGACTCCCCCTTCCTTCCCCCAGACGTTTGTGCCTAAGGGAGTGTGTGACGCGTGGTGGGATTGTGAAATGAGGCTGAGCTATGATTTGGGGGTGCACCGCAAGGTGGCTCTATAATTGCTTCATGTAAGTTTTTAGCTTTGTAATTTTCCCATGAAGAAAAAGTGTTTATTGTATCCGAGTGTTTATAAAATGCAGGCAAACTGTTTATTCCTTGCTGTGAGAGTTTTCCAATCTACGGATTTCAGATTGCGTCTTGCCTGATGTACGGTTAAATCCTTATGTAGCCTTGCAGAATTATTTGTATTTGAGGCTGAACATAAAGTACTAAAATCAAGCCTTAAAAGAGGAGGGGGAGAAAAATTGTGTGTTTGTGTGTAGTTTAATAATGGTACCACTACAGAATCTTGTCACAAATTTTCTTGTTTTTGTTTTTATTTCCTTCTGGATTGTAAGAGGATAAATACAGGTTGTGTATAATTCCTTTATGATGTAATTTGGAAATTCCTGCGTTGTGTCTCATATGGCCTTTGGATTGGGAGGTGGTGTAAAAGCCCTCTAATTATCTCTCTTGGTGTAGGTCACGTGGCTTACCTAAACTGAAAGAATCTCGATCTCACGAATCATTGCTGAGCCCGGGCAGTGCGGTGGAAGCGTTGGATTTGGGAAGCGAAGAGAAGATCATTGTGAAACCTCTACACAGCAGCATCTTGGGACAGGACTTCTGTTTTGAGGTAGGTCTACCTTGCCACCCCGTGGTCTTTGAGAACTACAATGCCCAAGACTCTCAACCATTCTTGTGGAGACTGAGCACCTTGTAGACTGTCACCTGGAAGCTTCACAAGATCAAAGTGTTGACCGCTAAAGTTGTTTTGTTTTGTTCTGTTTTTTATTTAAAATCTGAGCTTCTTTTATTCTGTTTGCCCGTAATAGGTTACTTATTCCAGTGGCAGTAAATGCTTCAGCTGCACGTCTGCGGCTGAGAGAGATAAGTGGATGGAGAATCTGCGACGAACGGTTCAGCCCAACAAGGTAAAAGAAAGGAAAGAAATGGATAACCTTTAAGTGCTACTTGTCACATTGTCCTCAGTAATGTACTCTAAATTGTTACTGTGTTTCCACTTATTTATTCCATGCTACATACGTACACTAGCCTGAAAAAGCCTTTAGGGTCTGTTTTTGGTTTTATCCCTTTTAGTGCTTTCCTGCCACACCAACATATCTTTAAACCTAGTGGGCACTATCACGTTCCTGTAGCTAAAACGGGGACGCAAAGGGGAAAAATTAGTATTTGCTAATCTTCCCTTAGCGTCCCTGTTATCCCAGGGGATTAGGGACAGGTGCTGAGTCCAGCAAACTACCCCGTAGCAGCCTCTAGACTCCTGGATGCTCGGGGCAGCACTGACGCACTGTCTCGAGCATCCCATCCATGGAGTCCATAGGACTCCATGGAGGCTTCTCCTGCCGGGTCAGATGACTAGCAGGATCTCTCCTCTTGCGAGATCCTGCAGGTCGACGGAGTGATCACAGAGGGAGACTGGGGACTTTTCTCCTCCCAGTCTCACTCTGTTCCCAGCTGCTAGAAGCGGCGGATAGTGCTGCCGTTCTCGCCGCGGGATAAGAGGGGAGTATAGGGGGGGGGATGTACAGCTGCTGCTAAAGGATTCTGCAGAAGTGGAATCCGTTAGCACTAGCTCTGAGATGTAGCAAACTTTTTTAGTTGGTGACAGCTCTTTGTAATTAGTGTTAGGACTTTGTGATCCTAACATTAATTACTTTTTGTGCTCTCTGTTGAGCATAGGGAGCACAAAGTGCAGTAAGCTGGCGATAAAAAGTGAGAATACCGATTTTGCTAACGTTTTTTTAACCCATTAGCCCGTATCACCTTCAGATCGCGATCACCTCCGTTAACCTAACGTTAATGCTCATTTATGTGAGTGCTAGTGTTAAGGAGGTGATAGAGTCCAGGGTGTATTTAACACTGTTGTCTTTCTTTCTGTAGGCCATCTAGCCTGAATGTTTAATAACCTCATTATTTTTATTTATTTTTTTTAAACCCAGAACTTAAAATAATAATAACCTGTACATTTATAAATTTTAACTATAAACTCCATTAAGAGTGCAATTTTATAGCCTGATCGTGGCACCCTTAATAATAATTTGAGTTATACTTTCTTTCCAGGACAATTGCCGTCGGGCAGAAAATGTCCTGCGGCTGTGGATCATCGAGGCTAAAGATTTAGCCCCTAAAAAGAAATACTTCTGTGAACTGTGCCTGGATGATACACTTTTCGCTCGCACCACGAGCAAAACAAAGGCGGACAACATCTTCTGGGGGGAGCACTTTGAGTTTTACGGCTTGCCTCCTCTGCACAATATCACTGTGCATATCTACAAAGATGTAGACAAGAAGAAGAAAAAGGACAAGAACAACTATGTTGGGCTGGTCAACATTCCCATGGCCAGCGTGACCGGCAGACAGTTTGTAGAGAAGTGGTACCCCGTCAGCACGCCCACCCCGAACAAAGGCAAAACCGGGGGACCTTCCATCCGCATCAAGTCACGGTATCAGACAATCACCATTCTACCCATGGAACAGTACAAAGAGTTTGCAGAGTTTATCACTGTCAATTACACAATGTTGTGTTCGGTGCTGGAGCCTGTAATCAGCGTCCGGAACAAGGAGGAGATGGCCTGCGCACTGGTTCATATCCTGCAAAGCACTGGCAGAGCGAAGGTAAGTCTGTGCCAGGTCTTATACAAATCATAATGAAGGGAAGCTGGCTCCCAGAATTCAGGTTACTGCTGTAGCAAGTCCTCTCCGTTTTATGCTATTGTACACTGAGCACAATGGTGTGAATGCTGCATCTCTTTTGGGGGCACAAAAGCGAGAATTTGATGCTTGAGCAGTGAAAGTGTTGCTTGGATTATTGTTGTAGGGAATATGTGTCATTCTCGTATGCATAAAGATACTTCAAGGCAGAATTATTTTGAAGTAAAACTCCTACAGGGTTATTCAGAGAGCGGTGAAAACCAGGAAAATGACTGGAGAAGCGCAAATTCAAGGTCAAATAGCCAAACCAGAAAAATTCTCCCATTTATCTCACTTTCCAAATCGGCTATTTTGACCTAGAATTTTCCATTCTCCAGTCATTCTCCTGCTTTTCACCTCTGAATAACCCTGATAAACTGCAGCCTCAAACCTTCCACTGTTCCACATTGTGCGTAAAAAGAGCACTCCCATCACAATTGTCACTTAAAGGAATGCTCTACTGAAAAATAGTTCCCTTTTCGGCCTTAAATAGTTGGGCAGTGGCTGCTGGCAGCTCCGATCCATCGGCTGCCTCTGAGACCCTTCGCTACAGTGTTTGGTCTCAGAGTGACGTCGACATGCTCTCTGTGTGCTGACGTCACTAGTGATCGATCCAGCATCTGGGAATATTAAAAATCCAGGCTGCTGGTGACGCTCCAGATTGGCGGCGGGGGCACTCGTCACCTCTTGACCATTTTAAAGCTATAAAGAGATCAGGATGACTAGTGTCCCTTTTTAAGTGATCATGGTGACAGGATTCGTTGTTCGATGAGCTGCCTCTTAATGCTTCTCAATCTATAGGCCACACGATTTAAATTGCCACTCAAGTACTTAATTGAACATGGTGGTTGCTGGTCATGGTGCCAGGCTTTGGTTTACAATCTGCTGCTTTGTGTACTGCTTCTCAGTGCAAAGCAATTTAAAGGCCCGCTCTAATCACCAGGGCCACTTAAGCTTTAAAGGAGCGCTCTAAGCAAAAAATCCCCCCCCCTGTTTTTTTACATTAAAAATAGCTATTCCCTCAATAACTAGGTAGAGATTTTTTTTTTTTTTTTACTGTAATGCTTACCCTAAAATCCACTTGTTTCCAACGGTGTTTTTTTTTTTTTTTATATACTCCCCTCCCTCCTCTTCCGCTCCCGTCCTTCTAACTCTTTCACTTGGCTAATGGTTTACATGAGAAGCGCGCATGCGCGCCTCTCACATAAGCCAGCCAATCAGCAGGCTTCTTCCCAGGGCTGGCTCCATCTTCTTTGATTAGTGTTGCGTGCAAGAGGATGTGCGCAACACTAATCCTCTGCCGCCAGCTACTGCGGCGAGTTGGAGACGTCATCGTGCTGAAAGTGTGATGACGTCTCCTACTCGGCAATAGTCGGCAGAAGCGGGAAATCTGAATCCCGCTCTGCTGACTGACAGCTGGGAGGACGGAGTAAACTCCTCCGCGTCTCTCAGCTGTTTCAGCCGATCGGCTGAGCGGAGGGAGGGGGGAAAGACAAGGGCATACTCAGGGCATCATGACCACCTAAAAAAGCTTAGGTGGTCATGTTGCCTAGAGTATCCCTTTAAGTGGTCATGGTGGCAGGACACTAGGCACGGAGACCAGTCAATGTAATTTGAGTGGTCACAGTGACCTGGACGTCCTCCATGTAGTGGATCTATTCTTTAATAACATGATTAATGTGCCAATCTTGTGGTTTTTGCATTGTCTAAATCAGTTCATCATGTTAAAACAAACCTCTTCCTTTTTCCATCCATTCTTTATTTCCTGCCCTTTGTGATAGAGCTTCTTCACGGTTTTTCTTCTTGGACAAACAGGTGGAGTTTTAGGTGTTTACGATTTTTTTTTTTTTATCCCAAAGGTTTTTTTCATGTAGTGCAAATACATATAACTGTAGTACAAGTTACAGGAGACTCAACACCGGGTGCTCATTGTGTGGGTGGGTTACTGTAAATGTTCTCATCTGATTGCCCCAAGGATTATATGTGATGGGAACGATCGGACAACAGGTCTGACTTACTGCTCCTGGATGCTGTAAATCTCTATAACCTGCGTTGACTTTGTTTATGAACCTCTGGAATCTGACTTGAACGTTTTCTGTCAAACTGCTTTCCGACTCCCAAGGAATGCTGAGCATGCCCGTACATTAATCTTTGCTACAGGAGTTGTGTTAATTTTCGGACGCAGGCACTGACAAATAATGAATGGCCTTCTAGTTAGTAATCCTAAATTATGTTATTGGCAGCATTCCAAATGGGAGTCACGTGCCGTCTCTCTGACGAATTGAAAGTCCTTTGAAGTTGCCAGAGGTGTCCAAAATAATGTACAAATCTGACGTGTCTGAGGACTTTAAAAACTCAAGTGTTGTGTCATAAAAGGGGTCTTTCCAATAAATGTGCTACACAATATTCAGCTTTACTGGAAAGTGGAAAATGCAATGGAAACCCAGTAACCTCAAGGGTTTATCAACCAGAAAGGCAGAGCAACAAGTAGCACACACCAAACAGATTACTTGACATTTACCCCCATTTTCTTTCTTTATTATGCATGGCTTTCCAGCTCCCAGATATTGACTTGCAATGACCACATTGGAACTCTGTGTTGCCATTCTCTGATTTGTGTATTTACATATTCTTTCCTCATGTTACTTTTATCTCTTAGTATTTGTATAGCAGCAACATATTGCACAGTGATTTACAAACGGGAAATGCAAAGAACAGAAATAGCGGCACATGTGGAACAGAAGACCCTGGCCATGGGATAACTGTCCAGTGAGCACAGCACTTTATACAAATGCTCTGTAAGGCTAGGGTCAGAGTGGGCAGTCGGAACGCGCGTGCAGGCGCACTAAATGCAGTAGCAGCACATAACGGCCATGACGGCCAATATACGCAGTACGTGCGTACGAAAGTGCGCCGACACCACGCAACCAGCAATGAACGCATTTTTCTCAGAACGTGAAACCGCTGCTACTGACGTACAAAGTGCGCTGCCGCATAGCGAGTGCGTGATTAGGAGATGTCAGACGCTGCTATGCGGCCAACATAACGTTCAAACAGCCGGATTTCCCTAGACTTCTTTTCACCCCATCGTCATGAAATACGTCCAGATTGCGCATCGTCTGACCACTTAAGCGTATTCCGTGAAAAAATGCGTGCGCACGCATCGACGTACATTTTGACGGTGGCTGCAGAAAATGCGCTCATCTGTCCCTAGCCTAAGACGTCCTGTGAGCTTACACTTTAAAGGCACCAGGGGAAGTGTGGTGACCAGATGAAATGTAGAAGGCAATTGAATGAAGATAAAAAACCTAGGGCCGTATTCCAACCCTGGTGTAAACATAAACCAGAGCTGCTGCAAACTTACTACAGCCATTGAAGTCTGAGGCTAAGTTTACAACAGGTCAGGTTAAGTTTACATCTGGGTTGGAATCGGGGCCCCTTGTGTTTGAAATGGTCACTCTGAGAGGGGTGCAGGCACCTGGAAATGAGAGGTGTAGCATTAGGTAGAGCAGAGAAGGCGAGGATGATACCTGACCCAAGCAATGGTGAGCAGTGCAAGCTGTCTTAAATGAGAGCTACAGTCACTTAAGGCTGACCGTCCACTGCTTCCGTATTTGTTCGATTGTGCTATTGTCCATCGTCCAACTTCTCCCACAACATCGTGGAGATTCAGCCCTCATCGACCGCCTCCGACTTCATCAGACGACTTCGGACAACTTTGTGTGACTACAACAGTCTTTTCCATTTGACTGAAATAAGTCTAAGTCGGGACAATCTGCTTCAATTTACCTGGAAAAAAGGATGAATTGCATAGTTAAACCACTGATCGGCGGCTTGGAAAATGTCCGATAAAGAAGTGATTCAGTTCGACAGGTGAATCCCATAGGCTTCAATGTAAAATAATATTTTTGATTTTGTATAGATTTTTTTTTATTCAACAATTTATTCTTTTCATTTGTAGCAAAAAGCCTCTTTTTAGGCAAAATTTGATTCCTGATATATTTTTTTTTTTAAGAAATTTTTTCCTTTCTCCGCGAACTGAAATAAAACCAGAAACAAAAAAAAAACACCGCCGAACACGGTCAATGACCTGACAGAGACACTAGCTGCTGGTGCTGGACAGGTTAAGTTTACATCAGGGTTGGAATCGGGGCCCCTCGTGTTTGAAATGGTCAATCTGAGAGGGTTGTACACACCTGGAAATGAGGTGTTGAATTGGGCATTGCAGAGAAGGCGAGGATGAGAAAAGCCTATTCCAATGCATCCCAAGGTTTTTATGCTATGGGAGGATGCAGACACGGGTATTAGAGGTGGGGGTGCTAGGACTAGTAGTGAATTGCAATTAAAAGCATAAGACAAATGGCCTAAATATTAATGCATAATTAATACCTGAACAGCAATATTAAAGCAGACCTTGTGGAGTACGGTTGGTGGAAATATAAAGCATCTTGGGTGTGACTGGGTGCAGGGATAGAAGATGTGGATGGCTGGGGCATTGAGCAGTCTGTGGGAGCTTCACGTGTTCTCCATAACTTATTATCTGCATAGTTATAGCTAGGGATGCACCGATACCAATTTTTTAAAACCGAGTACCGATACTTTTTAAAAGTACTCACCGATACCGAGTATTGATACTTTTATTTTATGTCATGTGAACGCTTTTCAATAAGAACAGACCTCATATAAAAATGCCCCCAGCTCACATGTATATACCCCCCCCCCCGAGATATATATACTGCCCCCAGCTCACATGGATATTGCCCCAGCTCGAACGCTGGGGAAGCTGAAAAGCACGCGGCTAGCTTTCCCCTCCAGCCGCCGTATACTCACCCATCCTGAAGGTCCGGTCGCTTGGCAGTGATGCGATCACGTGGCCGCCGGGCGCATCTGTGACTCTGCCTCGAGCCGAGAGGCAGCGTCACAGGAGCGCCCAGTGGCCGTGGGAACGCATCACTGCCAAGTGACCGGACCTTCAGGATGGGTGAGTATACGGCGCGCCGGAGGGGAACGCTAGCCGCGTGCTTTTCGTGCACGTGGCCAGCTTCCCCAGCCCTGCGGATACCGGCAAGCCGGCCCACTGCCGGCTTCAGGTATCGGTGGGATGTATCGGGCCGTTTGCACGAGTAACAAGTACTCGTGCAAACGGCAATATCGGCACCGATACTAGTATCGGTGCATCCCTAGTTATAGCTGTGGCTTCCTTTTGTAGCAGTCCCTCTGTTACTACTGGTCTTTTTTAATGAATAGACTTGTAAGTTTCATTTCTCCATCCACTATTCTCTAGTTCAACAAATAACAGATGCTTGGGTTCAGCTAACTCTGACTTGGGATGCGGGCAGACAAGCGCACTGATTGTGCACAATGCGTCCGTTGAAACGGATGCACTTTATAACGGATGAGCTTGTGGTTAACATACTATGAGTTATGGGGGGGACATTGGAAAAAACAAAAAAGCTGTATGCGGGTGTCTCTAGATCCATCGTGCCTTTTTCGCGTCGATGCCATTTGGCGTCCATTGCAATCTGCATTGTCTGTGCGTGAACAAGTGCACACGTGCTTTGTGTGTTGTTCTTCGTTGACTCCTTTCATAAGCTACGCCGGACAGCAAACAGTGCGGTCAGACATACGTGCTAAGTGCGCTCGTCTGGCCACAGCCTTAATGGAGCAGCAGAGAATAGCCGTGCTAAATTGTGTAGAGCAAGGTACTGGTTTGTGACTGTCATTGTGCTTTTATAGATCACTGGAGTAAACCGCTCTGATTAGTATGTGACTGGACCGGCTGCAACCACATCTCCAGTGATCCAAAGCATCTACAAAGATATGTTGCTAAAACGCTGCACGATTCACCGGCTGGATGGTCAGATGGTGCTGGAGATTGAGAGTCAATCTTGGCTAATAAAGGAGATGATGATTTTGTGTTTTAGAGCAGTGGTCCCCAACCCTGGTCCTCAGGGCCCCCCTAACAGGACAGGTTTACCATGGGGAAATGCAGACTGAATCCTGCAATCCCTGAGCAGCAAATTATATCATCTGTGAGGTGTTACAGATATCTGCAAACCTGGCCTGTTAGTGTGCCCTGAGGACCAGGGTTGGAGACCACTGTTCTAGAATGTTTTTATTTTGGGAGGTCCCCATTTCTCAAACCATAATCTAGCAAGCCAGGAGGGACTGTGCAAATAAAGCCACCTACCACATTTGACCAGTTAATGTGGTTTAAACCTATGTAATATGTCATAATGTTTTGTCAATTCTTTGGCAGGGAAATTAATCCGTTTTGAGGCTTCGTGAGGCGTATGGTAGCTTTATGGATCTCGAGTGATCAGAGCCTGCAACATAAAGATGAGATGTTTACGGCGCTTGTAAACATTTGTGCAGGAAGCGTCCTGATTGGCTGGAGCATTCAACCACTTCCTGGTGGCATAAATAAGATTTGCAAGACACAAGGCTTCCTGGGTGAAAAACAAAAACTGTATAACTAAATAGAATTTTTTTTATGATGTAGTGATCTCCACGTCTAAAATAAGTAAACTCTGCAAAACTCTGGTTAACAGGATAAGTCAGTTTTTAGGGGTGTAGATCTGCGGGGTTTTTTTTTTTTTGTTGGTTTTCGAAGTTGAAGGATCCACATTTCGGTTTTTGAGCAATTTCATTCAAAATGTAGCAGCCCTTCCGCCCAGGGTTGGTAAATCCTTGGGTCAGGTAGCCACTTTTTAAATATTGATTGTAAAACCCTTTTATATTACTTAGAATGGGGGGGTGCGAGGTGGGTAGTGCCCCCCCCCCTTTTTTTCATGGGAATCTGTGCAGGAATCCGTTTTTCATTGATTACTCTAGACTGAAATGCCTCAATCTTCCCCATTATTCTAACTGAAACCCATTCAACGCTCTTCTGTCATCTCTGTAAAAAAGACACATTCCTTGCGCAGTTTCGGTGGCGGTTTTTCCTATTTGGCTCGTTGCCCAGACTAGTGTTACAGGTACGGTGTTGAAATGCATATAAAGATGCCCATGGCCTCCTTTTTACATTATGAATTTGTATATTCTCTAGGTTGTCTATAAACCTGACCCACATATAAAAAGCTGTCTCCTTGCAGATTCTTAAAAGCCTCTTCCTCTGCGCCACTGACAGCGTCTGCCCTTGTGTAATAACTGTTATAGAACATTTAAGTGGAGATTAGTTCGCTACTTGATGCGGCTTTCTCAAGGTACAGAGCATAATATCACAGACCAATGTTACCATAGACACGCGGCTATATTTGTTCCTAACACTCGGGCTGTCCCTGGTGTACCTGATGCTGCAAGTTAACACGCAAAGCATCATTTCACATGCATTATTTAGAGGTTATTTAAAGGTGCAATATCACCCTGTCCAGGCGGCCCAAAATGAACACTGATCATTGTTTCACATGACAGTGAAACGACACGCATGTCATTTCGATCTTGTCAAACGTCATCCGGTTTAATTTTAAAAACCGAAAAGAGTCGCTTGGCGTCAGGAGAAGCGTAGTTCAAGTCAATCAGGAGAAGAGTTTGATACCAAGCAATGACGAGCAGTGCAAGCTGTCTTAAATGAGCGCTACAGTAACTTAAGGCTGCCCGTCCACTGGGTCCGTATTTGTGTGATTTATCCATCGTTCAACCAATCCCACAACACAGGAGATTCAGTCCTCGTCCACTGCCTCCGCCTTCCATCGGACGACTTCAGACGACTTTGTGTGACTACATTTGACTAGCAATCTTTCCCATTTGAGCGGGATTTGTCAGATGAAGTCAGGACGATCTGGTACGATATACTTGAAAAAGAAGAAAAATTATGAATTGTATAGTTAAACCGCCGATCGGCGGCAGGGAAATTGTCCCATAGAGAAGTTGTTCAGTTCGACAGGCGAAATACCATAGGATTCAATGTAAAATAATACTTATGGTTTATATGTTTTTATTCAACCATTTATTCTTTTCCTTTGCAGCAAAAAGCCCTTTTATTTATTTTTTTGTATTAGGCAAAATTTGATTCCCTTTTTTATTTTTTTAATAAGCAGATTTATAAGCCGAAGGAACGTGAAAAGAAAACAAAACACCGGTGAAAACCGTAGAAGATCTGAAGACACTGGCTGCTGTCCCTAGTGCTGAAAGGGCTTTAGTGTCCCCTTCTTGTGTTTGGCAGCCATTTCCCCGCCCCTCCCATCAGTTCGGCGGTCTTTCAGTCGGTCGATCTGGGTCGTCCATATTCGCTTCGAGTGGACGACCCAGATCATTCAAAAAAGTTGTTTGTAGTTGGTTGGCGAAGTCGATCGTCCGAATACAAACCCAGTGGACGACCAGCCTAATGGTCAAAGTCAGATCGTCCATTGTGGTGTTGTAGCACCTAATACTCGTAATATTTGAATTCTAAGGTTATAAAGTTTACCTGGCTAAATGAGGTGAAAAACCACAATAGAAATTACATTCTATTGAAATAATGGGCTTATTCGATCTGGTGTCAGCATGTCTTTATCCGGTCCTGGCTGATTGGGGGAATGAGTTTTGGGGAATGAGAGCTGTATTCTCTAAATGGCTAGTGGACGCTGACTCGCTTATCCAACGGAGCCGTGAATTGTCTGTAGGAGTGCTGTACAGTAGGACTGCAACTAACAATTTTTTTTCGATTAATCGATTCAACGGGGAAAACAATATATAAAGATATTGTTAGAAGAAAATGTAAGAATTAACCTCTTTCCCCCCCCCCCATTGTTTTTCTTCAAATTTTGTAATTTACGTAACCTTCATATATACACAAATTGCATATCTCGTGTAACTTGTGTTTCGCACTCGAGGGTACGCAAGCTCCTGGTCCGGGTGATTGTTTGGTGCTGCATGCACAATTTAAGCCCATGTCTGCTTTGTCCCCCAATGAACACTGCTATGAGCCCTCAGACATGATGTCTACACTTAAAGCGGTTTAGAAATGGGGGGCGGCACTCCAGCCAGTCTGACCACTTTAATAAGCCGAAGTGGTCAGGGTGCATAGAGTGTGACTCTAAAAATAATTTCATGAACAAACTGAGTGGTGGGAGGGATGGAGTTTGGTCTTGGGACCTGTCCCAAGCACGAAAGGGAGTTTGGGGAAGGGACCAGAGAGAGGGAGGTGGGATGGTGGCACAGGACTCCAGCTCCAAGTAAGGATAAAACCCAAACAGTACAGCTCCTCCATTCGTGGCCGTATCCCAGAGTTTGAGTTATAGTTCTACTACTATTGTAAATGAAATCTAAACAAACTTGTTATGTCTAGTGTTGTCTTGTAATCCTAGAACTAAATCCGAGTAAAGCAGCTGTAACATCTTCTCCGTTTAGCTCGGTCTGACTCTAATCAGTCCGTGCGTGTACAGCACACACTTTTTATCAACCAACAGATTAATCGATAATGAAAACAGAGGACAACCATCTTTATCGATTAGTTGTCGATTAAAGGATTAGTTGTTTCATCCCTGCTGTACAGTTACTTGTCTTTGTGCCACAATAAACTACCGTCCTTCAAAGAAATCAGCAGACCATTCCATTTATAATCTTGGCCCTTGGTCAACATTTGCAGAATCTTTTTGCCCCAAACGAGGATTGTTTGTGGGTTTATTTATACCCTGCAGCAGTTTTGTCCGGGATGAAAGAAGGCATTGGTATTCGGTTAGGAACCACCTCGCGTTTGCCTTGTCAGGCGGTGCTTGAAACTTTAAACGCCATTCAAGTAAAGTAAAAACCTCTGAATCTCATATACCAATGCTAAAGAAAGGTGGTTCACGTTGCTGCCCAGACTACAGTGGGCGTAAAGTGCGGGACAGAGTTTGATGTGTCTAGTTGCACTTTTACAAATGAGCGGAGATCCGGCTAGATGAGATGAATAGTGCTCCATCTCTCTCCGCTCACATGTGGCGATTACACATCGCCGCCGAGTGCTTGTTTAGTTGTCCTAGCTCAAAGAATGTTCCCATTGATCCACAAACAATTTAAAGGATACAATGTATCTTGTAAACCAGGTTAGAAGAGGGAAACGTTTACATCATTTCTGAATCCATTTCACTTTTCGTTTCTTTTTCCTTGGTTGCTGTTCCATTTATAGACCTTTCCCCCCTCAAGGTTACTAGCTGCGTGTTCCTCCTCCAATGTGAAAATGAATGGCTGGTCAGGTTGGTGCTGACATGCATCGCTCTTTTTCTGGAACCCAAGCGTAAAAGAACGCAGTGTACAGTAATAAGTTACTGATGCCGGTCCAAGGCGTCTTGGTCTTGTTTCTGATATTTCTCGATGCCCAGGTGATGTCTTTAACCCTTTATAAAATACACTTTTTGGATTCTGACTTTTAGTCTGATAGTCACAGATCTCTCACACTCTTCTAGAGCCACAGTCAAGCAAATGTGTGGATATTGCCCACCCCCCCCCTCACATAGATATGTTTTGGAACATATTGCCGCGATGACAAATCAGACACCATGAATGGCTTTTAATTACTCATAGAAGCGGAATTGTCAAGCCGCTTCCCGAGACTTAATTCCTTCATAATTTCGAGCAATTTGGGGCTGAGCAGTTTTTCAGAAACTGCGGAGTGATGCAGACTTTGCACCTGTTTATTAATTAGTCATTTCATGGAAAACTTTGCCAGGTGTCATCAAAATGAGATCTGCTTGTTTACTGGTGTATCAGGACGACAGAAGGAAACATGTCCAGCGTGTTCATTTACAACTTAAATGGCCATCAGGCGAACTGCACCATTGGGACTGAATGGGTGAGCTTGCATACGCTGGTGGTATGCACCTAAATCTGTCTGGATCTCTCAATCTGAGACTGAGTGCAACTCATCTGATCCTCAGTGACATCTTGGCTAGCTAATAAATAAGGTAACTGTCGTCTGACTGATCGACCCAAGTGCCAATGTAAAAGCTCTCTAAGTCGCCGAACACACTAGCGTTCTTTTTAATTCCTTTGATGTCCGATGCTGCACTCTTGTGCAAGCGTCTGTCATCATTGAGACGGTGCCTGTCGTACATGCATTCACACTCTGCTGCAGGGATGAAAAACTCCAGCCGTCCTCTCAGATGTTAATGGACTACCATTCCCAGAATTCTTTGAAACGGGTGACTAGAGAATCATGGGAATTGTATTACAGCAAAGGACCATCCTGCTGTGATGAGTATTTTAGGAAGTGATGAGAGCTGGCATACATACTCGGGATGGGCCGATTCGCTCGCGCGTGTGTATAAAAGTCTAACAGACATTTTTGTGAAAAACACCTGCAAGTTTCTGGTCTGCTGCTTTAGAGTCCAGTAATCCCTCTCATTCCTCGTTAATTGTGTTCTGTTTACCTTCTCTCGCTCAGGATTTCCTAACAGACTTGGTGATGTCAGAGGTGGATCGCTGTGGAGACCATGATGTCCTAATCTTCAGGGAGAACACACTCGCAACAAAAGCCATTGAGGAGTATCTTAAGCTGGTGGGCCAGAAGTACCTCCACGATGCACTGGGTAAGGGGTCACTATACTCATCCATGGCTGGTGAATTACTCCTGTGATCATCTGCATGGGAGCCATAGTTCCAGACGAGCGTGTACAGTACAACAACCTTGCCCCCTTCCCCAGATGTTTTTGAACTACATCTCCCATGATGCACAGCTATTTGTTAGGATGGCATAACTTTACATGATCCTTTACCTAGTAAATGGTATAGTCCTTGATTGTTTATGTTCGTATACTGTTTGTTTTCTCCCAGGGGAGTTTATTAAAGCTTTGTACGAATCGGATGAAAACTGTGAGGTGGATCCTAGTAAATGTTCCTCTAGTGAGCTGGCCGAGCACCAGAGTAACCTGAAAATGTGCTGTGAGCTGGCCTTCTGCAAGATAATCAATTCCTACTGGTGAGTAGTCAATCTTCCACACGCCGATCACAGGACTCCATGCTCTCGTGCCTGAATTGTTTCCAAAATCGATTCAGCTTAAGCCATATATTATTATTTATTTTATGTGTTACACTTGCCCAGCTTCACTGGTTGTTTGCAATCTGAACAGATTTGATGCTAATACAATTTTTTTTTCCTTTTGATTAATCAAGTCAAAAAATAAACTCGGCGATACTGACTCATTTGACTTAGCTTTTAGTGTAAAGGATCATGCTTTAACTCAATCACCTATTTTGCTTTGATCTAAAGCAGCAGTACAGATGGATAGATTTCCTATAATTTGTGCTTTAACATCTGTGCAAAGTGAACAGTTTGCCTCCAAACAGTAACACCTCAGTCATTGTAAATTGTCACCAGGCGCACCTACATGGCTTTTATGAACTGGAATCTCCAGGTGACTTCTGTTAATGCATTTATTGCTATGACATGAATCAGCCCAAATAATTATGGGAGGCACCTGCGGACTGTTAATGTGTCATGTAAGCCCCTTGCATAGTCAAAAATAATGGGGGCTGCCTCCCATCCGTGCATATATTATTTCATGTACTGGGCTTTCATCTCTTTAATTCATGACTGTGGCTCATAATGCTTTGTGGTAATGGTTGTAGTAGTAAAAAGTTTTTATAAAGCGCTAACAGGTTCCGCAGCGCTGTACAATGGGGTACAAACATGAGACCTACATGATACATAAGGAAAAGACAACCCTGCCCGCAGGATAACTTGTCTAGGAGATACAGCACTTTAACAAAGTGTTCAGTCAGACGTCCCGTGAGCTTACAATCTAAGGGACGGGGGTAAATGAGACAGATGGGAGCAGAGGGAAGGTGAAGCTGGTTGCTAGAAAGAATGTGGAGACGATTGCATGGGAAGGACCAGCTGGTTGGGATGAGTAAGGCTAGGGTCAAACGAACGCATTATTCGCAGCGACCGTCAAAATGTGCGTCCGACCTCATTGATGTATTTTTTTCACGAATGTGCGAAAACGGTCAGACGACGCGCGTTTTCTTGCGTGATTCTTTTACGGATCGTCAATAAAACACTTTTTGCGTCTGGACATGAGCAGCGTCTGACGTCTCCTAATCACGCACACACGCCGCTATGCCGCCGCAGTGCACTCTGTACGTCAGCACTAGCGGTTCTGCATTCTCGAAAAAATGCTTTCATTTTCCACTTGCGTTGCACGGCCGTACTTCGTATATTGGCTGTCATTGCCCGTCATTTGCTGCTACTGCGGCCGTGATTAAGTGCGCCTAAACGTACGTTAAAAATGCGTTAGTCTGACCCCAGCCTTAAAGGAGACCTGAAGTTATGGACCAGGCCTGGGTGGGACAGCAGAGTGGAGGAAATGCAATCTGTTCGTGTATGCTGTGAGAGAGTGGAGATTTGGGGAGTGTGTCCTTAAGAATCTACAATGCAGGAGGAAAAGCAGGATGGAACTTCAAGAGCTATGTAAACAGCCAGGAATTAATAAATGTCCAAATAAAATACAGTTGCAAGAATTGGGTTGTTTGGTGGATAGCGTAGGACGGCATTCTGAATCCTTGATACCTTTATGCTTGTTCTGGGGCAGCAGAGTGGAGGAAATGCAATCTGTTCTTGTATGCTTTATGCTTGTTCCAGGGCAGCAGTTGTAAAATACTGGCTTATTGAATTCTCCCTTATACATACACCCCATGCTGTATTTCTGTGCTTTTTCATAGTGTGTTTCCTCGGGAGCTGAAAGAAGTGTTTGCGTCTTGGAAACAGCAATGTATTAGCCGAGGGAAGCACGATATCAGTGAGCGTCTGATAAGCGCGTCGCTCTTCCTACGGTTCCTTTGCCCAGCAATCATGTCTCCCAGTCTCTTTGGCCTCATGCAGGAATATCCAGATGACCGCACTTCTCGGACGTTAACACTCATTGCCAAGGTCATCCAGAATCTCGCCAACTTTGCCAAGTATGTCCTCAATGCGTTTATTTTTCGTTTATTTTTTTAAAGCGTTAAAAAATAAAATAATCATTTAAATGTATTTTTCTCTCTTGGATTGATTGGCTTTCTAATGCACCAAGTAATTGTTGTATATTAGACAAGAACTGGTAATTAAAAATGATTCTGCCTGTACCTCGATGTCATTCGTTTGAAGAATAGCACGTCTTGAATGGTTACTAAAGATTTGATGATGATTGTGTCTGGAGCTCACATACAAATGGAAGGGTTTGTTCCCAGCTGTTAATCTGCTCCATCAGATGCTGTGATAGGACCTACTTGAAAACGAGAGAAATCTCCATGTATCCTCCCTGGTAAAATACTTTCTAAATATCAGCCGTGCCTTTCTACCAATTCAAAAGGCACGCTCTCTTGTAAAATATGAACATGGATGCTCAGACACAGTTCTGTAAACTTGTTGTTAGGCGCCATCTCTTCAGTGAATGTTGAGTCTTTTAACCCTTCGTGAATGTTTCAGCCTGATAGTGACTCAAAAATATTTAGTGATTTAACCCCTTCACTGCTGAGCCATTTCACGTTTTTTAAAAACACATTTTTCTTTTTTTTATTATTTTTGTTTTTACTTTAAACATGATCATGTTTAGTACCATTGGAAAGAACATGCTCTGGCCTTTCTAATGATACCAAACTTGACCCTGCTAGCTGAAAACAGTCGGGAGATATTGGGGTTCAAACAAACCCCTGTTTCCCACACGTCCTCAGCAGTCAAAGGGTTAATAGTTCAGGGGTTGCAAAATCTGTTTGTTGAAGTCGTCGGAGCTGCAGTGGAATGCACACAGACTGTTCCGAAATTCAGATCATCGTCCCCCTCAGGGTCTTACGGTTAAAACATCTGCCCTTCACACCCTCCTGTGCAAATCACAAGCAAATTATGCTTAGCACCAATGTATTATTCAATATGTCTTTTTTTCTATGTACAGGTAGTAAAATACAAATTGTCTTAAGATCTGTCTTATTTCCCCATTTCTTCCGTTGCGTTTCAGGTTTGGCAACAAGGAGGAGTACATGGCTTTTATGAATGACTTCTTGGAGCACGAATGGGGAGGGATGAAACGTTTCCTTCAGGAAATCTCCAACCCAGACACCATTTCAAATACACCTGGGTTTGAAGGGTACATAGACCTTGGCCGGGAGCTTTCTGTGCTGCACAGCCTCTTATGGGAAGTGGTGTCACAGCTGGACAAGGTAACATCGAGAGATTTGCATTAAAAGTAACTTGCTATCTAGTAATCTCCATACTACTGTATGTACAATGTTAGTCATGTGTGCTTTGAAGAGTCACCTTGTTTATAGTTTGTTAGGCCACGAGCACTGCAATTGTATTATGTGCTCACTTGGCAGTTAGAGGGTTAAATTAAACGATAAGTAAACTTTAAAAGCTTCTATTTATAAATGGTGGAGTTGGACAAAAGGAAAAATTTCTTTCATCCCATACTGTCATGTGTAACATGAGAAAACTCTGTTCTCCAACATAGA